>JANRMT010062798.1:12322053-12378115 GCA_026402145.1 Polypterus bichir lapradei
TGGGGGGGGATAATAAGCCAGTTTCACATCAACAGTTAGCAGGCTGAGATTTTAAACTATGAGGGTGATGGTTGTGAGGCATCCGCACTAACCATTGCACCACCATGCTGCCCTCAGTGAACAACAAATTAAACTAGCTTAAATCGCAGCATAAAGTCGAAGAGCTGAAAGAAGAAAACAATCTGTGAATTGGGACCGTTTACTTTGGTCACCATATCTCCACCATGTCGTACTGGAAAGGGCTCCTGTTGATTCACACACTCTCGTCGGCTCATTTGGCCCGTAGGCGGTTCTTTTGCTGGCATACCAAAGATTGATTTCAGTGCAGCCTCACACTTGGCAGCTTGTCAGCTCTCCCAGAGAGTCTGTGGCACTGCAACAGTTGAACTTTTTTCTGTGTTTAGTGTGGGCTGCAATACTTCTGTGCTCAGAGGCCTCACAAGGTCTTGAATTTTGAATGCTTTGGACAGAATGCTCCGTTCCTTCTCCCTCTGTCTGGAAGTAAGCGCAGATTTAAGACACTGCTCCTATTATTACATGCTGCACACGGGACATGTGAAGAATTGTCAGCCAAGTGTCACACTGAGCGGAGTCTGCTCCTGACAGGCACCAACAGTAATTCTTTGTTTTACAGAATAGCCCATCTTGGGTAAACAAGCCCTTGCCCATCACTTTTTGACCTTTCAGTACTGGCTGATGGCTGATGAGGGAAGCCATTTAGTCTTTTCCTTCCTCTTTGACTGCTGTGGTTCACACTAATTAAATGGCCTACAGTGACATGGAAAACTACATCCCGGCAAGCGGCCTATTTCAGCTAAGTGACGTTCTGCACTATTTCTCAGGCATCAGTATGACTCTCTTGGGTGTTCTCCATTCTGCCTGCTCACCAGTGCCTACTGGAGTGTTCCTTTTAAATGATCCTCCATGGTGCCTGCTTATAGGTTTATAGGGTCTTTGTTATTGTCACACGTACCGACTCCAGTGCAAGTCTTACTTGAATGAAAACTCATTTAGGGGTCCATGGCATTTTGAGGTTTTAGTATCAAAACAGTGGGCTCTTCTTCTTCTTTCCCAAGCTGGTGACTGGGCAGGGTTTCCTCCATAGACCCTACACTGCTGTGGGTGCCACAAGGGTTTAAATTTCACTAACGACATTTCTCCATGCTAGGTAGTCCAAGTCCTGGAGGCTTAGTCGATGGTTCTTCAAATCCTCCTTGATTTGTTTTGTCCAAGTCTTCTTTGGTGCCGCTCTTTGCACCTTTCAGGTCTGTGGTTGTTTTTCACCATAGCAATTTGTATGGTGTCCGGTTGTGTTCCATTCAGCAGACGTGCCCAAATCAGTGCAGCCACTGTAAGACACTAGAGGTCGTTGTTGCCTCTTTTAACCCAACAGACAGACACACTGAACACAGGGTAAAATCACCAAGGAGGTATTTAATTATTCTTCCTGATTTTATAGTGCCCAAAAGCACCTCCGCTACCATAAACAGGCAAGTAACAAATATAATAACAACAATTACAATAAACAACACAAATCTCTCCTCCACTCCTCCCAGCAAGCTCTGTCTTACTACCTCCCAACTCCGGCTCACTTGCTGGGTCTTCGGCAGTCCTTTATATAGTCCTCGAAGCAGAAGTGCTTCACCTCTTCCGTTCACGTGACTTGCCAGCACTCCCGGGTCAAATGGAGAACTTGCTTTCTTCTTCAGCCCGGAAGTACTTCAGGGCTTCCACCGTCGTGACTTGATAGTACTTCCAGGCTATGGAAAAAATACAAGTCCCCAGGTCCCCTGGCAGCGCCTCCTGGCACCACCCATGGTATCCAGCAGGGCTGAGAAGCCAAATTCCAAATCCCATGGTGCCCTGCGGGAATCCGCGGCACCGATATGCTGCAGGGAACTTGCAATCTGGTGTCTTGGGGGAGGCAATGGCCCACAGAAGCTGCCTTCCCTAATCCTTCTCTTCTTAGGGCGTCCCGGCCGGGTTGAGCAGCCGGCAATCCGTCACACCACCTACATTGGATCTCCATGTCTACTGTTGGTTGACTATGTAAAGGGATGAAACACAACTCCAGCTTATAGCGCAGAGGGCCATGTAAAATCTTTCTAAATAAATAATTATTCTCAACAAATTCTCTGTGATGACAAGAACACAAAAGGCAAAAAGGAATTGCCTGAAAAGGCAGAGCCAGTCAAAGGCAAACAAAAGTCCCAATCCAAAATCTAAGGCAATAAACAGCACAGGTTCAAAAATCCAAACCAAAATCACAAAAGCACAGAAAATCAGAGTAAGAACTCAGGAGAAGTCTCCACACCATGAGCACAAGAAACTGTGGGTTGCTCCCGCCTTTAAGGGGCTGAGGCATCTTGTGAGACCACCCAAATTATATACAGAACATAGTACAAGCTTTTATACATGGAAAAAATCAAATAAAAAGAATAACACAAATAAGCAGAAATAAAATTACTTAAAAAATGAAGCAACAAGGATTTGAACCCCAGTCAGGGGAGGAACCTTGGATGACAAATAGCAGGTGTGGGCTGCAAAGCCATGCATCCCTGGGGTGTAGAAATGGCATCATAATAAGGCACTGAGGTAAAAGAAGCCTGAGGAGGTTAGAGCTGAGAGATTTGGAAAAAGGGACGAGGACCAAAGGAATGGAGGTAAAGTGAAAGGAGAGGAAAGAAAAGAGGAACATCAGGATGAAGGGAGAGCAGGTGCCGTTGAGCGGAGGCTTGGCCGTCGGGGACAATGCCCTGTGTGGGGGCAGTGGCGTTCCAGGGTTATGGTTGTGCCTGCTGAGCATGCTGGGAGCCTAAGAGACTAACTACCCTGAGGTCCCATTAGCTCCAAGGGGTGGCAGTGGGAGAAGGGCTCGTGGTGGATAGCGATAGGGACACGAACCAGTAAATTGTTGACTGCACGTGACAAATGGTGTCTGCTGCTGCTGAGCAGGACTTTCAAGGATGACCAGGGGAGGTGCAGTTAGGACACAGAGGTTTGTCACTTGTATTAAGTGGTCAGATTTTAAACTATGATTTTTAACTGCTTATTGGTTCATTTATAAATTTAGGATTTTAAACTCCACGACCACTGCTTTTATTATACATTATTTAGTTATTGAACACTACACTGCACTTTCTTTATCGATGGATGCTGTTTTGTGTGTCGAATAAAAGCACTAAGTACATGCAGTTACCTCTCATTGCCCAGGCCATCCTCACTACTGTACATGACAATCGAGGTCCTGGGTTCCAAGAAAGAAATGCCAGTTTCATGCAGCCTGAGCATCACAGTCACCACTCTCTGGTGCCATCTTTAAACACCTTAATGTCCTTTTGAGTTAACCAAATGGGTGCAGCAGCAGTAGTAGTAGTGTGGGTGCTGCAAAGCTACATTTTCAGAAACTCCTAAACAGACTGTTTGTCCTGTCCTTAAACTTACTTGATTGCAATCATTTGACATTTTTGACACCCAGCTACCGAATTCACCAGGCATATCATGGCAGTTTGGTCATGCAGTTCATGCCAATGTCTGATGACCAATTCACATGGTCATCACTATTGCTTGATTCGACCAGTGGTTCAGTTTCAGGTTGCTCTAAAACTGGCTTTGCAGCTTTTCGTTTACAGGCCGTTGTGTTTTGGTTGAAGGCTCCGCCCCACTCAGGAATATTGATGAGTTATCAGAGAGCAGCACCATGATGTTATTTTCATCCATTAGATGACAGCAGAATGCTTTGCCAAGAGTTATTCAGGCTTAACATTGTAAAACATCTCCCTGAATCTGGCTCGAGCTTTGCTGTAATTAGATAGAATTCCAGGCCCGGGTCATGCTCAGGGTTTAACGCCAAGGAGGCTAAAAAATAAAAAAATCCGTCGTCTTCTTCTTTCAGCTGCTTCTGTTAGGGGTTGCCACAGTGGATCATCCTGGTCCATATCTTCCTGTCCTCTACATCTTGCTCTATTACACTGTTAAAAATCAGTAAATTCCAGAAATAGGCAGTAAATAATGTACAAAAATGGCAGTAGCCACTCCATGCATTACACACATGTTTTAATAGCCCACACACTTCAGTAAAAAATCTATCTGTCCATCTATCCAGTAGGGTCCTAGTCCAGCAGGCTTCAGGTGCAAGGCAGGAACAGCACCTGGACAGGATGCCAGTCCATCACAGGGTGAGCGTACACAAATGAGGGCCAGTTTGGCAATGCCAGTTCACCTAAACTTTGGAGTGTTGGAAGAAACTGGGGGAGCCACGTAGACATAAGAAGAACATGCAAACTTCACGCAGAGAGGACCCGGGGACGTGAATTCCAGTCTTATTACTGCAAGACAGCAGCGTTACATTGCGCCACCACGATGCTACAATGCAATAAATTTAGGTTTAGTACTTTTGGAACCCACATGGAGTGCGGGCTTGTCATGTTTGTCTTCTTAACTTAAACCTGATTGCATATCTGTGGGCTGAATGCACCACACATCTCTAAAAGGGCCGTACAGATAAAGAAATCGCCCTCTGATGGTATTGTACGGTTGAATTCTTCTGCACAGGTCCTTGTTAGTTCACTTCTCTGATAGTCACGCCAGCATTGATTTTCTGGTTTTTTGTTTCAGTCTCTTTTAAAGTATTTTGCTGTAGTACTATTTATGGACCAAGGGTGTATTATCAGGGCAGAGTCTTTCCTCTAAGCATAGCTAAGACCTGCAGCATTCTTTGTTGGCAATGCATTCTGGGTTAGAACACCACCAAAGCACACAGAGTACTTCTTATGTACTTCTATTCTTTGATGCTTTCTCCTCAGGGTGCTTTCTATAAAAAGACATGCAGCATTTGAAGATGTTGATGGAAACAGACATGCAGGTTAGGTAAATGGGTTCTGTTAAACTGTGGTGTGTGTGTGATGACCCCTTTGGATGGACTGTTGCCCTCCACCGGGTTTGTTTCTGCTTTGAACGCAATGCTTGCTGGGACAGACTCCAGCTGCCCCCCAGCTCTGCCCTGGATAAGCAGGTAAGGGAGATGCATGGATGGAAACATCCATACTGATGTTATAAGGAGCCTCAACATGGTGTTCACTATGGAAAGGCACTGTCTAAAATAAATCTTATTTGTCTGCACACTTTAATAATTTACTGATAATCAGGCTCCCAAGAATGTTGTGTACAGTAAACAGTTTAACAGAGTCGGTCCATAAAATCCAACTTCCATAGTGTGGTCCACAGAGAGTAAGTGAGGTGTGGGACTGTGAGACATTCCATTCAGTACCAGTCGCAGACTCCCTGTGTGACCCCGAGTGAGACACTGCTCTTGTGCCCACACACTTGGAAAACAGGTGTTCCATAGCATTAGGGAATTGTGGTCATTAGCAAAGGCACTACAGTATATGAAGTAAATCACAACTCCACAAGCTCACACTAGGGTAAGTCACTTGCTCTGCCCGTGCTTACATTGTCACAGCAGTTGTGCCTTAAGTTCATGTGTACCATGGAATGACACTATGCAGCATAAGAACCTGCGCAGAATGGAGCACAGTGATTTAGAGTGTCCAAGAATTCTTGTGAGCTGAAAAAATACAAAAGATCAGGAGATGATCTGAATGCTGACCTGACGTGGTCAAATAAGAGAAAAGCATGGGTGAGAAGCCAGCAGACCGAACAAAAATAAGAAAGAGATTTAAAGTCAAAATGGGAATTGAGTTCAAAGTCAGAAAATCCAAGCCCTGATGTGACGGCCTAATAGCTGACACTAAGGAAGATGAGACACGGCATCCACCGAGGGACCATCTGAAACGACCATTGCTACCTTTTTAATGTCCGTCAGTCAGTCATTTCTAACCTGCTTAGTCCTGAACAGGGTCACGTGAGCCTCCTTTAGCCTATCGCAGCCAGCATAGGGCACAAGGCAGGAATAAACCCTGGACAGGCCGCCAATCCATCGCACGGCAAACACACACACTCACACACCAGCCAAATAGCAGGGCCAATTTAGGACCATCAGTTCACCTAACCTGCATTTCTTTGGGCTGTGGGAGGAAACCAGAGCAGCCAGCAGAAAGCCACACTGACACGAGGAGAACGTGCAGACTCCACACAGGGTGTTTGTCATGTGTACTGACGTCAAAGGTGTGGTGGTTGTAACCATATGAAGATAGCTAGTGTGAAGAAGGTGATGAAAAATGATGCAAACAAAAAACTAATGTAAAGACAATAATGAACAATAGTCTCAAAGTGCAAATTAACATTGGAAATTGATTCTGTGTGTATAAAAACCCCAATCGACACAAAAATACATAGAAGCGTGAATATTCCAGGCACTTGCTGTCAAGTCTTGTGTAGCACACAACGCAAGTGGACTGTCATCTGCTGCTCTGGCTGATGTTCAGCCCAGCTCCCTCCACCTCTCTCAGATGAAGAGGTTGTCCTAGCCTTCTCCTGGCTGCTGTGATTGAATCATTTATTTAATTTTAGGCACATTTTTCTTGACTTTTTTTTATTGATTGTACTTAAAATGAGTGTTTCACATTCATCTTCAATTAATCCAGTTTACAAAAATATGGTCTTCCCTTCATCAGGGTACTGCCGTGTTGTCAGGAGTTTTTGCTGATGATGTGACAGGTGTTGATCACTTCCATCTCTGAGTTTGCAGATTCAAAGCCCCATTTTGCTTTCAAAAGTTCATTTATTCTGAAATCCTTTGACTCATGCCTAAAACTCAACTTTGTGTCTCATTTTGGATTTGCTAATACCAGATCTGACCTTTTATTTTTGATTTCAACTGCAACTTTTCTCCTGGTTACTCCAAAAAACTTGCTTGCTAGTTCGCTTGTATAACACCAGATTTTCAGACCACTATGCAGTTACAATGTCTAGGGTCCTTTTAAAGATGGCCGAAAACAGGCTGATCTTAGCTGCATTAATATAAATCATATACTAGCTACATTAACTAGTACATACTTTAGTTTTTATATCTGTTGCCTTACCCAAAGCGTTTTTCGTGACCATGGGGGGTTCTGAATCACAGTAAGTCTTAAAAATGACGGTGTGAGGTGGTGTGAGGTTTCAAAAATATTTTGAGACTCCCCCCAATGAGATGACATGCTGAAGAGCATCCCGAAACACTATTGCCGTGTCTGTGGAAGACAGCTTATCCATTGCCGGGGACACCACAGGACCTCAGCGCTGCAGCAGCTTGCCTCAGAGGCAAATCCAACCCGATCTCGATCGCGCTATAAGTGCCTGTCATTGATGGGTGATGCCAGGAACATTATAAATTCAAGGAACAGGAGTACTTGGCTCTGACCCTTCCTGATTGCTGTGTCTGTGTACCATAAATAACCTGTTTCAAGCTGAATAGACGCTGGTTTTGCTAAAGTACTGACACTCACCCTCATGTTTTGGGGTGCACATCACAATGGTCTGTAGCATTTTCTTAAAAATATACTTAAAAGGGTAATCCCACAGCAAACAAAGTCTTAACACACAATGCAAAAGAATAGTCAGCAGACAGTAGAAAATCAACGCCCAGAAACACCAGCAAACTCGCCAGTGCCAGGGCATTCAATGAACCGCAAGGGACTGCTTGTTTTTCCAGCTCTTGTAGGGCTGAGTGAGAGCAACCCCTTGATGGTGATAGGCAGGAGACCCCACCACTTGAGGAACCACCCACAAGACACACATAACATAGTAGAAAACACATTGACAGTACATTTTTAACAATATTAATATAAATAGAAGGATAAAAAAATTGTAAAAAAAAAAAAGACATAAAAAAGGAATTTCAATCCCTGCCCTTGGTGACTCTGACTGATGCATAACAGCATTTCTCCTACATGTGCATCTTTCCCTGTTATGCTTATGTGTCTTGGCCTCTCTTGCCTGGCGTGTACACTTCTCGCCTTTTAAAGCAGCTCTCAGGCTTCCTGCAATGTCATTTCCTGTCTGATTTTTGACGACCACCAATAGTAGTTGGGCTGTCATTACCTGCTTTGAAAACATCTTTCATATTCTTGCGAATACTTCCTACCGTGGAAGGTGACTCGATTTACACCTTGTTAGAATGTTATTTCCTTTGTTATCGTTGAAATGCTGTTTTTTTTTTTTAACACCTTTCCCAAACTGATCAATTAGATTGCTCGGAAGGACCGAACACACACACACACACACACATACACAGAGTTAGTAGCATTTTATCATATAATGGAAAATAGGAAGATGGCCTTGTCTTCTTTTTGTACCATAGATGCACAGGCTTGTCATCGTTACAGGTATGAAGAATGTAATTCAGTATGCAAGTCTGTATGCAAGTGTGCAAGTGCAACATGGGAGTCAAATAGTCCATAAACAAGCTACAATTTAATAATAATAATAATTCTTTACAGTTATATAGCACCTTTTCTCACTACTCAAAGTCCTTCAGTTAGTGGGGAGCCACTTCAACCACCTTGAATGTGCAGCACCCTCCTGGATGATACGACGACAGCCACTATGTGCCAGTACATTCTCCACACAGTAGCTGTGAGGTGGTGAAGGGATGAGAGATAGTTAGCTGATTATAGACAGGGGATGATTAGGGGGTCAGAATAACCAGGCCATGTTGGGCACTTCAGCCAGGACACCAGGATACACCTCTCTATTCTTTATGAAGGATGCCCAGGGATCTTTAATGACCACAGATAGTCAGGACCTCAGTTTTATGTCTCATCCAAAGGACAGTGCCATTTTTACATCAGCGTCCCCATCAGTGGGATGCACACAGACCACTAGGTAAGCACCCCCTGCTGGCCTCACCAACACCTCTTCCAGCAGCAACCCAAGCTTTTCCTGGCTGGTCTCCCATCCAAGTACTGGCTGGGCCTGAACAGGCTTAGCTTCAGGTGGATGGCCTCCCCTGAAGTGCTTCTTTGGGGTCAGTGCTATGGACAACACAGACAGACGTGCTCGTTTTCTGCCCTTGCCTGTGCCTCCCCATTTCCCATGGTGGCTCTCAGCAATGTGACAAAAGGTTTTAAGAGTGTAACAAACCAAATACGGTTCAGTCTTATTAAAGTCATACAGCTGTGGCCTACTTCTTAGTTCATTATTAAATATTTCTCTCATATTCCAGATTTCAGACAGTATGAATTACATTCCTGTGGTGGGTTGGCACCCTGCCCAGGATTGGTTCCTGCCTTGTGCCCTGTGTTGGCTGGGACTGGCTCCAGCAGACCCCCGTGACTATGTGTTCGGATTCAGCGGGTTGGATAATGGATGGATGGATGAATTACATTCCTAATATATGGAAACCATTTTCTATATTCTTGTTAAGTTGCTTTTGCTACAAGTGGCAGCTGAATAAATACATGTGATTGTAGGCCGAGGCAAGTGTGGCAGTGCATCAGGCATCTGGCATCATATGTGAGATGTGCGGTTGCGCAGGTTCAGATCATTCCAGTTACTTGCTGTTGTTTGTTCCTCCCCACTGCTGGTTCTGATATTTCTGGCATACTTCACATTCCTTGCCGAGTCTATGCCTTAGCTTGTCTTTCTCTGTAATCAGATCACGCAGCTTTAACAACAGAACAGCTGGATGGCCTTTGCTCCAGGGTGGGCTTTCCACCAGTCACGTGGTCTCGGATTGTTTGTAAACAAGATGAAACCAAAGGGAAGAGGCCATCTGGAGAAGATTTCTGCCAAATATGCTGACCCCCGACATATGGCTGGGCTCTGACTTGGTCACCCTGTACTGCAGTTTAACACCCAGTGTTTAACTGAATAGAGCAGACAGAAACAGTGGGGTCAGAAAGTATTCAGGCCCCATTCGCTTTCTGCACACTTGATTGGGTCGTAGATTTAATTTGAAATGGACACATTTGCCATGTTTTCAGGGAGGTTCCCAAATTTATTTGAAAATCAAAAACTGAAATCTCTCATTCATACATGTATTCAGACCCTTAATTCCAACTTTGATTCTTCTCGGTAGGTCTCTTACAAGCTTTGTCCACCGTGGTTTGGGCTGTTTATTCCATTCTTTCTGGTAGATCCTCTCAGGATCCATTACATCTTCACGTCTCTCCTTACATGTCGGGTTTAAGTCTGGGCTTTTGCCGGAGCTCTCAAGGACACTCTGAGACTTGTCTTGAAGCTGTTCTGGTGTTGTCTTGGCTGTATGCTTGAGGTTATTGACCCATTGCCCCCGTCTGAGGTGCTGTGCACTCTGTAGCAAGTTTTATTTCACGGAACTCTCTGTATTTGGCCGCATTTACCCGTCCCTCCATTCTGACCAGTCTCCCTGTCCCTGCTGCTGGGAAGCACCCCATAGCATGATGTCGGTTCACCTTAGGGACGGTACCATGCAGGCGAGGAGCAGCACCTGATCTTCTCCTGACAGAGTGCTAGCAGTTCTGCCCAAAGAGTTCAATTTTGGTCTCGTCAGACCAGAGAGTCTTCTTCCTCAGGCTCTCAGATTCCAAGCAGGCTGTCATATGCCTTATTATACTCAAGAGCGTGTTTTGAGGTGAGAGTTTCTGCCATCTCAGAAGAGGACTTCTGAAGCTCTGTTCGAGTGACCACTAGGTTCTTGGTTACCTCCCGGACCAACCCTTCTTGCCCGGTTATTCAATTTGACCAGATGACCAACTCTAGCAAGAGTCCTGCTGATTCTAGTCTTTTCACAAGTGTTGAGACCACTCTGCTTCTGGGAACACTCGAAACTTTTAAAATGGTTTGATCCCCCTACTTTGATCTGTTCATGGAGGTCTGCAGAGAGTTCCAGGGGCTTCATGCCTTTGTGTTTGTCCCCGACACGTGTTGCGAATTATGAGACCTTCTATACACAGGGACACATGTGCCTTACTGAACTGTTCAATTGACTGAGGAGTCCAGTCCAGTTCTGGACACATCTCAAGGAGAATTGAAGCAAACAGTGGAGGCACCCAAGCACAATTTGGAGTCAAGGGGTCTGAACACTTCTAGGAATGAGGAATTTCAGTTTTTCTATTTGAACAAATTTGCAGACTTTTCTGAAAATGTTTTCACTTTGACATTATGGATTGTTGATTGCAGTGTCACACACGTGCACATGGTGGGGGCACCTAAAGGGTCCAAATAGTGACAATTCCATGCCTGACCGGGGGTGATGAGGTGCACTGTCTCTTTCTCTCAATCCTCTGCAGACCATTCATGGGAAATCCCACATGGGTTCCGGCACCCGTGATGATGTCACTTCCGGTTCCAGTGCCAATGAGGATGTCACTTCCTGTCCCAACGACATCACTTCCAGGCCAGGCCTTTAAAGCCGCCATCTTTGGCACATTTCTTCAGTTCTGTTTTGTACTTTGAACCAGACATAACTCCTCAGGATTTAACCCTTTTGCAGCCAGGGCATAATACACGGGTGGCTTTCCTAAACCTTTTTATGTCTCCTGTCCTTTGTGACAGTAGATTGATGGGCAGAAATGGAAAATGTATCCATTTAAAAATGAATAAAGTGTGCAGCAAGTCTGAATACTTTCTGAATCCACGGTACGTCTGTTCTGGGTTTATGCTGGGTTTTAAATTACCAGGGATTCGGTTCCCATTGTTTAATATTAAGTGAAATAATCCTGTTATTTTACCAGACATGACATAATGGGACCACATACTCATTTTTCCTTCATCCCTCAGTGGATAAAACAACTTCATAAGTTCCCTTTAGCAGTAATTATTTTTTTTCTCTCACGATAGGGCCTTGTAGTAGGTTTATTTTGTTTTTGACTTTGACCCTTGAGGATCAAAGTACTCAAAAATTAACAAAAATTACCTTTATGAGCAAGAATAAACTGTAAAACCTTATATTTGAGAAGACAAGGCCAACAAAGAATCTGTTTAAATAAAAGAGGCCAAAAAATGGCCAAACAAGGTAAAAAGATAAAAAGGGTATGCCTAAAAAAGGCAATCCAATGTGCTAACCAGAAAGTCAGAAAGGACAAAAATCAAAAACAATACTCACAAAATGATGCTAAATCTACAATACTCTTTGGACATCTAGGTTACTAATCTCCTCCACCAAAATATAAAGGATGATAGCAACCCCACCACATGGAACCAACAAAAAACACTGGGAATGCAGCCTTGAGGCTAATCGACACAATAAGCCCTTGGTATCCATGGATTCCATTCCCACTGGTTCACTTATCCTCTTCTATAAAAGTGTAACCCATTTCACGCCACGCAGGGTCTCTTGGCACCTTATTCTTGGTCAGAGAGGAGGTTAGGAGCAGGCACTGATACAGCGCATTGTGCACCCACCACTTGACAAACCAACTCAGGATCCCAGATTAGGACCCGAGTGCAGCCATGCAACGGGTGACACCTCAGGACCACGTTAGTTCTGTTGGAATGGAACCAGTGTGAGATTTTATATGGTGGCTGGAGTACCAATTATGCCACCAAACCTCAGGTTTTTCCCTGCAGGTTGGAGGGCCTACATGCAGGGCTGGATGCAAATTAACGTCATACCCAGGACGGTCAGGTGGTCAAGTGCCATAGAGAAAATGTTCTGAGCGGCCCATTGCTCAGCAGCGACACGTGTGAGAACAAATCACAGTACATAAACTGCACTCGTTAAAGTAGTAAATGACTTGCGGGTAAATGCAGACAGTGGCCGTTTATCTGTTCTCATCCTATTAGATCTGAGTGCCGCATTTGATACCACTGACCACAATATTCTTATACATCACCTTAGTCAGTGGGTGGGCCGTGCTAGCAGTGTCTTAAATTGGTTTGAGTTTTACTTAACAGTTAGAAAATTCTTTGTTAGTTGTGGTAATTATACTTCAAAGACCCATGATATTCTACATGGTGTTACACAAGGCTCTATCCTGGGTCCACTGCTCTTTTCGATTTACATGCTTCCATTAGGTCAGATTATCTCAAGGCATAACGTGAGCTACCACAGCTATGCTGATGACACCCAACTGTATTTATCAATAGTGCCTGATGATCCCAACTCTCTTGGTTCACTGACCCCCAATGTGTTACTTGTGTTTCTGAATTGATGAGTAGTGATTTTGTCAAACTAAATAAGGCGAAAACGGACATTTTAGTGATTGGCAAAAATGGATATAATGAGGGTATTAGAAGTAAATGTGATCTTTTAGGATTAAAAGTCACGATGGAGGTAAAGAATTTAGGGGTAACTTTTGACTGTGATCTGAATTTTAAATCACATATTAATCAGATTACTAAGGTAGCATTTTTTAACTTAAGAAATTTAGCAAAAGTTAGACCTTTTATAATATTGCAAGATGCTGAGAAATTACTTCACGCTTTTGTTTAATCGACTAGAGTACTGTAACACACTCCACTCAGGACCACCCAAAAAAGACATCAATCGATTGCAACAAGTGCAGAATGCAGCTGCTAGAATCTTAACTAGGAAAAGAAAATCCGAGCACATCACACCAGTCTTAGCGTCACTACACTGGTTACCTGTGTCATTTAGAATTGACTTTAAAATACTGCTTATGGTTAAGATAGCCAAACAATTGGTGTCCATCCTATATTTCACCTTACACTCCAAATCATAACTTTAAATCTTCAAATGAGTGTCTGCTTATAATTCCAAGAGCTTAATTTAAAAGAAGTGGTGAGGCAGCCTTCTGCTGTTATGCACCTAAAATCTGGAATAGCTGACTGATAGAAATTCACTAGGCTAATACGGTAGAGCACTTTAAAAAACTGCTCAAAACGCATTACTTTAACATGGCTTTCTCATAACTTCATTTTAGTGTAACCCTGATATTCTTCTTCTTCTTTCGGCTGCTCCTGTTAGAGGTTGCCACAGTGGAGCATCTTTTTCCATATCTTCCTGTCCTCGTCCTCTTGCTCTGTCACACCCATCATCTGCATGTCCTCTCTCACCACATCCTTATACCTCCTCTTAGGCCTTCCTCTTTTCCTCTTTTCTGACATCTCCATCCTTAGCATCCTTCTCCCAATATACTCATCATCTCTCCTCTCCACAAGTCCAAACCAACGCAATCTTGCCTCTCTGACTTTGTCTCCCCATTGTCCAACCTGAGCTGACCCTCTAATGCCCTCATTTCTAATCCTGTTCATCCTCGTCACACCCAATGCAAATCTTAACATCTTTGACTCTGCCACCTCCATATCTGTATCCTGCTTTCTGGTCAGTGCCACCGTCTCCAGCTCATATAACATAGGGAAGGTCTACAGGACGGTAGTGAGACCAGCTTTCACTCTTGCTGATACCCATCTGTCACAAATTACTTCTGACAGTCTTCTCTACCTACTCCAGTCTGCCTGCTCTCTCTTCTTCTCCTTTCTTCCACAATCCCTTTTACTCTGTACTGTTGATCCCAAGTATTTAAACTCATCCACCTTTGCCAACTCTACTCCTTGCATCCTCACCATTCCACTGACCTTCTCATTCACACACACGTATTCTGTCTTGTTCCTGCTGACCTTCATGCATCTCCTCTCTAGAACATATCTCCACCTCTCCAGGGTCTCCTCAACCTGTTCCCTCCTCTCGCTACAGATCACAATGTCATCAGCATTCTGTATATGCATTGAATTATCATTTTTTTCATGGCTCCACAATCCATACTAATCCCTACTTTCTCTGCAGTTCTTTTTCTGGTTTTCTGTGGTGGTGATCTGCACCATCACCACCTGATCAAAGCACCATGCAGTTCCTACATTATTGGATTGGAGGCCAGAAGTCCACATGCCCATCATCATCAAGTTCTTCCATGTGAAGCCTGAAAACCTTGAGGACTGATTGAGATCATTGATGTTAGCTAGAATGCCTAGAGGTGGCTGGGTGGTCTTGTGGCCTCGGAACCCCTGCAGATTTTGTTTTGTTTTCTCCAGCCCTCTGGATTTTCTTTGTTTTTTCTGTCCTCCCTGGCCATCAGACCTTACTTTATTCTTTGCTAATTAGGATTGCCTAATTTTATTTTTTTATATTTTGTCTTTTTTCTCTTTCTTCATCATGTAAAGCACTTTGAGCTACATCATTTGTATGAAAACGTGCCATATAAATAAATGTTGTTGCTGTGAGATTGAGCATTAATAGATCTGTGATGCCTACAGCTGGTAAGCTGCTGGACCTTTAATCATGGGGACCAGAGCTTGCAATTGTTCTCAGTATGTGCAGGTCATAATCTGTCACTGATTACGTCTCTGCCTGTTGTGCACACAGCCCATTTCTGCTACCAATTGGATGCTTTAGTGAGACCCTTGAATTGGTCCTGCTGGAGCTCTGGAAAGGTAATTAGACTTGACTCTAGAGGAATTACAAGTTGTAGCAAGGTTTCCGTAGGTTGTGACAAGACAACAGGGGGACAGAAGAAGGTCTGAGGTGGCCTCCCCGTATATTTGAAAAAAATGCACAGATGTCAGCAGCAATCACAGGTTTTTACAGACTGAGTTCAAAACAGAACTAAGTTAATGGAGGCAAGATGGCATTTATATAGACAGGTTGGAGAAAGGTCATTAGGCCCAGATCTGGACGTGATGTTGCCAGGCTCAGGCGGGATTTCCCTTGGGTGGTCTGTAAGGGAGAGAATGGATTAGTGATCACTTCCACCCCCTGGTCTGGCATATAATTACCATCTTTCAAGCCCATTGGCTGCCTCCTATTCGCATGTGTGTGACAAGGTGAATTTGCTGAAGGATTTTTATTGATTCTTGGGGGACAAGAGTAGCCCCATGAGTTCGGCCCACTTGCCCCATACATGCTGGAATGGTTGTTTTCTCCCTCTATTTTTGGCCACAGGGGCCCGGCTACCTACCTTTTTGCTTCAGTGATGCCCTTTAATGACTTGATTCTCACTGCATCTGTTGTACTATTAAGTCTCCATGTTCTGATAATGTAGCACCACCACATGTCTCAGTGAAGAATTACAGTCACTCAAGCCCTTAATTTAGTTTGCCAGCTAAGAGTCTTTAATTTCTTACTTGGGGTATTTTCGCCCATTCGTCCTTGCAAAAGGCTTCTAATTCTGCAAGATTCTTAGGCCATCTTGCATGCACTGCTCTTTTGACATCTCTCCATAGATTTTTCAATAATATTTAGGTCCGGGGACTGAGAGGGTCAAGGTAAACCCATCAGCTTGCATCCCTTGATTTTGTGGTATGTTTCGGATCATTATCTTGTTGAGCACCCCATCCTCTTTTTAACTTCAACTTTTTTACAGATGGTGTGATGTTTGCTTCCAGAATTTGCTGGCGTTTATTAGAATCCACTCTTCCCTCTACCAATGACATGTTCCTTGTGCCACTGGCTGCAACTCAAGCCCAAAGGCTGATCGATCTACCCCCATGCTTAATAGCTGGAGACGTGGTCTTTACCTGGAATTCAGACCCCTTTTTTCAAACATACCTTTGCACACTGTGGCCAAAACATTCCAATTTGACTTCATCAGCTCAACAGACTTGTTTTCAAAATGCAGGAGGCTTTTTAAGATGTTCAATTGCAAACTTCTGGCGCTGAATTTTGTGGCTAGGACACAGGAAAGGTTTTGTTCTGCTGACTCTGCCATGGAGGTCATATTTGTTCAGGTGTTGCTCCACAGCAGGACAGTGCAGTAGCCACTCCAGAGTCTGCTAAGTCTTCCTGAAGGTCTTTTGTAGTCATTAGTTCCCTTTCTATAAATCCAACAAGCAGTTTCTTCCAAACATTTTCTTGGTCTTCCAGACCTCAACTTGTTCTCCACCATTCCTGTTAACTGCCATTTCTTAAAAACATTATGAAGTGAAAATGCTTGGCTATCTTCTTGTAGCCACGTCCTGCTTTGTGAGCATCAATTATTTTATTTTTCAGAGTGCTAGGCAGCTGCTTAGAGGAGCCAATGGCTGCTGATTGTTGGGACAAGGACTGAGGTGTCCGATGATTTCTACAGCTTTGACATTTGTATCGCCTGGGTTTCCTAACAATTACTGTGAACAAGCCGTAGCCCTAATGAGATAATGAAGGTCTGGGAAATGTTATTTGAGACCTCAAATGTCTTGGGGTACCTAAACTTTTGCATGGTGCTCCTTTCCTTTTTCATTGCTCATTTGTACAAAACAAAAACAATACACTAATCTTGCATAAAATGCTGAAAAGAAATGTGTCCTCTTTAACTTAATGCCTTTTGGTGCTCAGTTCCTCTTCTGCGCACTTAGTAGACATTTTAAGTGATGGGGCCCAAACATTTGCCTGCCACTGTACCCGATGTGTACGTTTTTTTTTTTTTTTTTTGTCTCCACATAATCGCAGGTCTGATTATTCAGTGGTTCTTGTTAAGATGTTCATTTGCAAACTTCTGCCACTGAATTTTGTGGCTAGGAAACAGGAAAGGTTTTGTTCTGCTGACTCTACCATGGAGGTCATATTTGTTCAGGTGTTGCTCCACAGCAGGTAAGTGCAGTAGCCATTCCAGAGTCTGCTACTTGTCCTTGTCCTCACTTTTTTTGTTGTCTTCTCTATTACTTTTGTTGCTTGTTACCTTAATTCTGGTATGAGAATTTCTCTGAAAGTGTCCTTGGAGAAAAAGCATCTGCTAAATAAATAATAATAATACATAATAAAAACTAGGGGGCTTCGCCCCCTGTTCACTTCGCTTGCCAACCCCCAAAGCCTACACTACATGCCAGCCACTTTGCGTCTCTGCCACTTGCGTATGTGGATTTTGAATTCACCAAACAACAAATCTTTTAATTCTCGCAGATACGCCTCTTCATTGGGAAGAAACACTACTTTTCTCTGATGGCAACACAAATTAGACGTTCTACAAGTCTCTGACTTAAAGTTTAAACCTGAACAATATATTCAATCTCTTTTCGCTGTTCTGTTACACCAAGTAATAATTTCTGTTTGTTAGCACTAATGCAATCTTTACTATCAGTTTTTTGAGACTTTTGAATTTTAGTACTTTAATTATCTCTAACCTGCTCTGCATGTGTATCACGCCAACATTTTTGAACCTCTTTACGATGTTCTACTTTGTCATCTACTTTTTGTCTTTTATTTCTGGTCCCGGGTGTGGTTAAATCTCTTGGCACAAAGTCTCATCTCACAGGACGTGAAAGTATCTCTCTGAAAAAGTCATGTCTCATCCCAGGATTTTTTTTTATTATAATAGAGAGAAAACTTGAAAAATAATTAAAAAAC
This sequence comes from Polypterus bichir lapradei, assembly GCA_026402145.1. NCBI lineage: Eukaryota > Metazoa > Chordata > Cladistia > Polypteriformes > Polypteridae > Polypterus > Polypterus bichir. Next base: position 12,340,196 of record JANRMT010062798.1, read on the forward strand.
GGGAATAAAAAAAGAAAATATACTTTAGCCACAGAATAAACCCTCTCTGAAACACGACACTCATAAAGTCCTTCTGGTCAGAGTACAGAGAAATTCTTACTTGCGTGTGCTAATCAACATGGCACCACTCTCCATGCCTTAACTTTGGAATCTTGGCCTTCCTTTTTTTTTAAATCTTAGGTTGCTGCAAAGTTTCTGTCTTGCTTACGCGACAAATCCCAAAACATATTTGTCATAACAGGGAGATCCAACATTTCATGATTAGCAACCACACAAATGAGAAAATGTACTCTGTGGTAAAATGGCTGCAGGCTCATGTGGGTGATGCTGTCTGGCAAACATTGGATTGTTCTTAATAAATATATGTGTACTGTTTGGATAACAAAGCACCACAGATTTTGCCCCTTTAGGTGCTGTATTGTGCCCAGTGATGCTGTTGGCACTGCCGGCCATATAACGTAGAAAAAACTGATTGACGTTTAATCATAAAAATAATAAGTTTATAGGAGTGGTGTGGTGACTCTCTGCTTGTCACTTAGCTTGCCACTCATGTCCATTTGTGTTACTGAACGGATTTCCAGCTCGCTATGAGGGTGCCACAGCTCTCCATCTGTTATCTTAATTTTTTATTTTTCCATTTGCTGGGTTACCAAGCTGTTCTTAAAAGAAATAATGTACCGCAACGATCTTCTGCTCTGGCTTCACTTCAAAATGGCCACCCTTCTGCTGAAATTAGCACCTTAATCTCATCCAGTAAACTCTGATTTCATTGTCTGCATTGTATGACTTCACCCTCTTGCCATTCTGTTGCTATGCTTTTCACTTTTCCTTTACTCCGTAGCAGTTGTATTGGTGACAGTGTCGGCACCAGAAACCCGCAATGGATGTTGGATTTTATGGGACACCCACCGATCAAATGTTGTTAGGTTTATAATCACTTGCAAGAATAAATAACAGGTAGATGATAATGTGTTTGGGACTAGCTGGATACCCTATTTATACAAAAATGTGAACTTAAAGTCCATGCACTTCAGAAGAGGTCATCCACCTGAAGCTGAGCCTGTTCAGGCCCGGCCAGTACTCGGGTGGGAGAACATCTAGCATAAGCTTGGGTTGCTGAAAAAAATTCTGTTTCGAGATTTTGATGTATCTCAATGTTTTAGACCTCCCTGAGTCCGAAAATACCATTTTTGGAATTTTGTCTGTGTGTCTGTCTTTGTGTGTGTAAACATGATAACATGAGTACGCTTTCACTTACGTCAACCATATTTTGCATTCAAGTATTCGGTATCATTCTTCGTTATTATTTTTGCACTACGGGGATATTTCAGCTTAATGTATCTTCTAGGGCAGTGGCTCTCAAAATGTAGCCCCTAGACACCTGGTAATACATGAGTGTGTGCCGCATGAGTTGTGGTCATCGTTCTTGGAAGAACGTTCTTGCTGAAAGTGAGAGGCTGGGAGCATACACTGATACAGCATGTCACCACACCCACTATACAACGAACCACCTGGATTGGGACCCGAGTGCAGCAGGTGACACCTCAGCACCACATTGGAACCATGTGAGGTTTTTTTATGGTGGCTGGAGTGCCAATCCTGCCACCAACCACAAAGTTTTTCCTGTAAGTTGGTAGACCTGCTTGCAGGTTAACGTCATATTCAGGATGAAACAATTGTGATTGCCGGCGCAGATCCCTAGCCTCAGAGCCACCACCCCACTTGAAAGAAACACATAAGATGTCTCTAAGACATCAACCACAGAGTGCCCTATCTGCCTTTTTACTTTCGCATATGCGAAGTATACGGAAAGTGTTGGAATCATCCAAAAATTTGATTTTGGGATTTTGATGAATCTCAATGTTTTAGACCTCCCTGAATCCAAAAATACAATTTTTGGAATTCTGTCTCCGTGTGTGTGTGTAAACACAGTAACTGGAGTACGCTTTCACTTCGGTCAACCAAATTTTGCATTCAGGTATTAGGTACAAAGCGTAGATTTCTATCAACTTTTGAGCTATTTCTACTAACCGGAAGTGAAACTTTATCTGACACGTTTCCACAAAATGATGAAAAATTTGATAATTTCACATTGTTATGGTAAAGCACCACATTCTAAGCATTTTTTGTCACTTTGCATTTTTTCGAAAAACGACTGGTTTTCAAGATAATCGCATTTTTCCGTTTGACGTTCAAATGGCAATACTTACATATTTGAGAACTTTTTGATTTATGTTAACAAAATTTTGTCTACAAGTATTACATTACACGCATTACTAAAGTCTCTTGAAACTTTTGACCCACTTTCGCTTACTGAAAGTGGTAATTTACCTGATTACCTGGAAGAGGTGCTGGTGAGGCCAGTAGAGGGCAACTACCGCATATACTCACGTATAAGTTGGGTCTTGAAACCCGAAAAATCGATCATAAAATCAGACCCCGATTTATATGCCCATTCAAAAATTGCTTCCTCCAATCTCACATCAGTTTCTCAGACGCATCGAATTTTGTTGCAGCAGCACAGTAGATTCTTTCACTGCTTCAATGACGTTTAATTTAAAACCAGCTTCATATTTTCCTCTGATCGAACACTCCATGCTTTTATGATAAAGGTGTATGAGGGTGTGAGATACAAAAACACAAAACAGTGCAATCATTGCTTCAGAATAGTTCAAGTATTACTGTTTGGTCACATAGGCACAATACATAGAAAAAAAGGTTGTGTGCTCCGTGGTTACTCTCTCAGGTGGGAGTTAGCATATCATAATCTCTTGGACCAATAGCGTGAGTTTTCCACATTCGGCTTATATGAATAACATTATAAAATACCAGAAATTATATGGTAAAATCAAGTCCTGACTTATCCATGAGTATATACGGTACTTTGTGGTCTGAACGTAGATCCCAATGCCCCAGTTCAGTGACACTGTGCTGTTAAAATGGCGTCATTCTTTGGATGAGACGTAAAACAGAATTCCTGACTCTCTGTGGTCATTAAAGACCCCTGGGAATCCTTCGTAAAGAGTAGGGCTTATCCCGATGTCCAGGCTAAATTACCCAACATGGCCTAGTCATTTTGGTCCCCTAATCTTCCCCTATCTCTGGCCCACCATCTTTCTCATCACTTCACCACCTAACAGCTCATGTGTGGTGAGTGTAGTGGTGCAAAAATGGCACATCATCCAAGTGGATGCAGCACATTAGTGGTGGTTGAAGTGGCTCCCCACTCACTGTAGCAGTTTGAGTGGTGAGAAAAGCTCTATATAAAATGTAAAGAATTATTATTATTATTAAACACGATCACAGACATCCCTTAGACTTGTCTTACAATGGTTCTGTGCTGTGCAGCTCCATCCTTTTTGGGCTTAAGGTGTGTTAGTAATCGTCAATTTCAGGCCCTGGGGAGGACGAGGTGGGACTACTGTGACAAAACCAGGAAGTGACGCCACAGCTCGTCTTGGAAGTCATCCTCTGCTCTGCGGATGTGTGAGGAGAGGGTGTTAACAACTGCGCTTCCTCCGGCGCTGATGTTGGTATGCTGTCCTTGTCAGAGCCCTGTTGATGCCCCCAATGCATTCATTTGCTTTGATTTACTACCAGTGTTACTGAGAGCAGCACAGAAGACGAAGTTTGGCCTGTATTGAAACACAATTTAACATGTGGTTCTTGGGGGAGTTTGTTGTGATGCTGTTTTCATACTGCCCCAAGTGCAAGAGCTTTCACAATTTTGTGATTTCAAAAGATGTGCTCGGAGCTCCGATCTTCTCAGGTGTCAAGGGTGTTTGACTCCTGCTTATTAGTTTTACCATAAACTATTTAAGGGGTGAAATTGAATGCCTCACTCCAGTTCACAAGGTGCCCCCTGAGCTGTGGGGCTCTTTTGATTATGTCTTCCATTAATGCATTGATGTAAATCAGTTAAAGCGACAGTTTCCCAAAAAAAGTCCATTTTCAAGATGTGAACAGTCCCAATATTAACTAATGCATCTGTAATCTTATATTGCTGTTCTTTTGTATGTTTTACTTCAATATTCTCTTTGTCTTTCTTCCCCATAGGTTTCTCAGAGCAAGATGTCGGGAAAATTCAGCACACAAAAGAAATGGGCAGCTCTAAAAGACAAGCTGAGCCCTCAGGAGCCAGAAGTGCAGTCAGATGCAAATCTGGAAAATGCCGACCCGGAGCTGTGCATTCGGCTACTGCAGGTGCCCACTGTGGTCAACTACTCGGGACTGAAGCGGCGTTTGGAGGGCAGCGATGACTCTTGGATGGTGCAGTTCCTGGAGCTCAGTGGTCTGGACCTGCTTCTCGAGGCTCTGGATCGCTTGTCTGGGAGGGGATGTGCCCGAATTGCTGACGCCTTGCTGCAGCTAACATGTGTCAGTTGCGTGCGGGCTGTCATGAACTCCCCTCGGGGTATTGAATTCATTGTGGAAAACGAAGGTTACATCCGTAAACTCTCTCAAGGTAAGCACTGCCAGCCAGTGGTTTGTTGGCAAAGAGCTTGTATTTGAAGTGATGTGCTGTTTTAGAATTAAAGTCTCTACTGATGTCATCCCTACTCAAAGATTCTTCTGCAATCATTTTTGCGCTACTGGGATATTTCAGCTTAATGTATCTTCTAGAACAGTGGCTCTCAAAGTGTAGTCCCTAGACAACTGGTAATACATGAGCAGGTGCAGCATGGGCTGTGGGCTGACCTGGTCATCGTTCTTGGAAGAACTTCCTTCCTGAAAGAGAGAGAGGTTGGGAGCATACACTGATACAGCACGTTGCCACACCCACTATACAACGAACCACCTGGATTGGGACCCGAGTGCAGCAGCATCACACTGGAATCGTGTGAAGTTAACTTATGGTGGCTGGAGTGCCAATCCTGCCACCAACCACAAAGTTTTCCCTGTAAGTTGGTGGACCTGGTTGCAGGTTAACGTCATATCCAGGATGAAGCAATTGTGGGTTAAGGGCCTTGCTCAGGGGCCCAACAGAGTAGAGTCACTTTCGGTATTTACGGGATTTGAACTGGCAACCTTCTGATTGCCGACGCAGATCCCTAGCCTCAGAGCCCTCACCTCGCCTGAAAGAAACACATACAATGTCTCTGAGACACCAGCCACAGAGTGCCCTCTCTGCCTTTTTACTTTCTCTTATACAAAGTATAGGGAAAGTATTGGAATCGTCCAAAAATTTAATTTCGAGATTTTGATGAATCTTGATGTTTTAGACCACCCTGAGTCCAAAGATACCATTTTTAGAATTCTGTCTGTGTGTAAACACGAAAACCTGAGTACACTTTCACTTATTAATTTGCTCCAAAAGATGCACTAGGGCTTATTTTCAGGGGTTGTCTTATATTTATTTATTAGAACACTCTAGAACATTAGAACACTCTAGATGAAAACAGGCCATTCAGCCCAACAAAGCTCGCCAGTCCTATCTACTTATTTCTTCCAAGAAAACATCACGTTGAGTTTTGAAAGTCCCTAACGTCTTACTGTCTACCACACTACTTGGTCGCTTATTCCAAGTGTCTATCATTCTTTGTGTAAAGAAAAACTTCCTAATGTTTGTGCGAAATTTACCCTTAACAAGTTTCCAACTGTGTCCCTGTGTTCTTGATGAACTCATTTTAAAATAACAGTCTCGTTCCACCTGACTAATTCTTTTCATAATTTTAAACACTTCAATCATGTCACATCTTAATCTTCTTTTGCTTAAACTGTAAAGGCTCAGCTCTTTTAATTGTCCCTCATAATTCAACCCCTGTAGCCTTGGAATCAGTCTAGTCGCTCTTCTCTGGAACTTTTCTAGTGCTGCTATGTCCTTTTTGTAGCCTGGAGACCAAAACTGCACACAGGACTCCAGATGAGGCCTCACCAGTGCATTATAAAGCTTGAGCATAACCTCCTTGGCCTTGTACTCCACACATCGTGCTATATAACCTCACATTCTGTTAGCCTTCTTAATGGCTTCTGAACACTGTCTGACAGTTGATAGTGTAGAGTCCACTATGACTCCTAAATCCTTCTCATAAGGTGTACTCTCGATTTTCCGACCGCCCATTGTGTATTCAAACCTAACATTTTTACTTCCTATATGTAATACTTTACATTTACTGACATTAAATTTCATCTGCCACAAATCTGCCCAAGCCTGTATGCTATCCAAGTTCTTCTGTAATGATCCACCTAACCTAACCTAACCTAACCTAATCCACCTATCTTGGTATCATCTGAAAACTTAACCAGCTTGTTACTTATATACCTATCTAAATCATTTGTATATATTAAAAATAGCAGCAGCCCTAGCACTGACCCCTGGTGGACACCACTCTTAACATTGGCCAGTTCTGATGAGGTTCCTTGCACCATCATCCTCTGTTTCCTGTGTCTGAGCCAATTCTGCACCCATCTAAAAACATTACCCTGAACTCCGACTTCTTTTAATTTGATGCCCAACCTCTCATGTGGCACCTTATCAAATGCTTTCTGAAAGTCCAGATAAATAATATCATATGCTCCACTTTGATCGTATCCTTTTGTTGCCTCCTCATAGAATGTTAGTAAAACATGACCTATCTCTTCTGAACCCATGCTGACTGTTCAGAATAACTCCTGTCCTTGCCAGGTGTTGCTCAAATCTTATCCTTAATAATTCCTTCCATTAATTTTCCTGTGATGCATGTTAGGCTTATTGGCCTATAGTTGCTTGGATCTGCCCTGTCATGCTTTTTATATAATGGGATGATATTTGCCATTTTCCAGTCCTTTGGAATCTCTCCAGTGCACAGTGACTTCCTAAAAATATGTGTCAAGGGTTTATATATGTACTCACTAGTATCCTTAAGAACACGAGGGTAAATATTAACTTTTCCTGATGATTTGTTTGATTTCAGCCTATTTAATCTGAGCAGCACTTCTCCCTCTACAATTTCTAAATCCCTCAGTACCTCCTTAATAGTCACGTTTACCTCTGGGAGGTTATCCGCTTGCACACTTGTGAACACCTCAGAAAAATGTAAGTTTAGGTCATCTGCTATTTCATTGTCTGTATCTTTTAATTCCCCTTTACTATTCCTGATGAACTTGACCTCCTCCTTGACTGTTCTTTTACTACTAAAATACTGAAAGAATCTCTTAGGGTCTTCTTTCGCCTTATCTGCTATATTCCTCTCCAACTGTCTTTTAGCCTCTGTGATATCCTTCTTAATGGTTGCCCTCATGTTTTCATACGCGCTACGATTCACTTTGCAGTCATTAGTCTTATATGCCTTATAAGGCAGTTTTTTCCTTTGCAACTTCTTTTTTAAATCTTTATTAATCTACCGTGGAGTTTTTTTTAGTTTCCTATTAATTCCAAATTTAGGTATGTATCTGTCCTGCATTACATGTAAAACATTTTTAAATCTGTTCCACTGCTCCTCGACTGTCTCCACATTTAAAAGCTTATCCCAGTCTATCCTACTTAGACTTTGTCGCATCTGCTCAAAATTTGCCCTACCAAAGTTCAACTTAAGGTCAACAAACTTTTGACTAAAGATGATGGTTGCTTCGCAATTTTACAGACTTTAGTCCAAACAAGAACAAAAGACAGGGAAACATGGCAGCTTTAATTTCAGGCAGGGAAGTGACGTCATCAGGCCCAGAACCGGAAGTGACGTCCTCAGGCCCGAAACCGGAGGTGGCGTCATCGAATCCAGGCGAAATTTCCTGTGGTCGGTCCGCTGATGAAAAAGAGTAAGGATCAGTGGACTCTGCCATCTCTTTGTGCCTTTTAGCTGCCTCCCATGCACACATGTGTGACAACAGGTTCAAAAATTTCAAAAATCATGAAATGCAGAGCAGAAACACAAATGACACTCCACTCATTAGCGCATCCGATGTGAACTGCCAGGAACTATGGCGGGTCCTGGAGGTGATTGGCAGGTGGCACCGCCCCATGGGGAACCACCCGCAAAACACATGAGACATAATCAAATAAACACAAACAAAAATGTACATAATAAATTCCATATATACTCACATATAAGTCGGGTCTTGAAACCCAAAAAATCGATCATAAAATCAGACCCCAACTCATAAGCCCCTTCAAAAATGCAACACTTAAATTTTTTTTTTTTTTACATCTTCTTCCCTCCTCCAATCTCACATCCGCTTCTCAAACGCATTGAATTTTGTTGCAGCAGCACAGTTAGCAATTTCTTTTGCCACTTCAATGACTTTTAATTTAAAACCAGCTTCATATTTTCTTCTGATCGAACGCTCTATCGTAGATAAGGGATGCTCTTTCGATAGAGGTGTATGAGGGTGCGAGATTTCTAATGTTAGTTATACTGCTGCATTTCCAATGCAGTCAGTTCAATTTACTGTTCTCCTGTATGGGGCTCATGTGTTTAATTTTGGAAACTTTACTTTTTTTCTTTATTTAATTTATGTTCAACCAGCAATATCCTATACCTTCAGCCATTCGTGTTGTACAGTAGTCTACAGTGTTCTTAATGGTTTTTTGTTGATCACAAGACGTACTCTCAAAGGCACACACATTTCATCAATCAATAATACAGAAGTTACAAAACATTGCAGTTTATTACAGAGTGAGATGAAGGGGATATATTACAGTACAGTAGGGGTGCACTGCATTAAAGCAAAAACACAATGCCAAAAAACAACATTCATTTAAGAGGAGGACACATTGTCAGATGGAAAAAGCAAACGTTTAGTCATCAGCGCAAAGGTTTGTAATTGAATGATCTTCATGGACAGATTTACTATTGTGAGATAGTACCTCAAACATAACAAAATTTGTGTGAGGTCTCCTAAAAGGACCATAAAGGGAAGGAAACAACTTTTACCAGCCTACCTAAGGAGTCTCACCCCCAAGACCAGGCACAACTTCTAGATCCAGGCTCCCAGTCTAGGAGGCAACAAACATGAGGCACTGAGAAAAATCACTGGAAAAGTGATCCACAAGAGGGAGGATCTACTTAAACCCCCGGCGTATGCACAAGAGGGCCAAACAAAGAGATTTTTTTTTATAAATAAAGGATTTAATCATAGCACATAAAATGCTAAGACCAGCTTGAAAGAGCTAAAGTAGGCAAAAGGAGTTACGTCAGGCCTACAGAAAACAAGGCATATGTGTGACAATACCTGCAACATTGCCAATTTAACACTTTACTGAGCTGAATTAGTCTCTCTTATCAAAGCCATTGTGTGTTACATATGCCTACCACATCACTATGTCTATTAACTCCTTCATTCTATTTATTTGTTCAGAATATTTCTAAGGTGGGGCGGCACAGTGGTACAGTGGTAGCGCTGCTGCCTCGCAGTTAGGAGACCTGGGTTCGATTCCCGGGTCCTCCCTGCGTGGAGTTTGCATGTTCTCCCCGTGTCTGCGTGGGTTTCCTCCGGGCGCTCCGGTTTCCTCCCACAGTCCAAAGACATGCAGGTTAGGTGGATTGGCGATTCTAAATTGGCCCTAGTGTGTGCTGGGTGTGTGGGTGTGTTTGTGTGTATCCTGCGATGGGTTGGCACCCTGCCCGGGATTGGATTCCTGCCTTGTGCCCTGTGTTGGCTGGGATTGGCTCCAGCAGACCCCCGTGACCCTATGTTCGGATTCAACGGGTTGGAAAATGGATGGATGGATTTCCAAGGTGCTACCTACTCAGAAATTATAGTTGTCGACCTTGGAAAGTGACAGGTTGAGTTTCGTAGGATATTGTCTGGCTTTACAGGTAAATAACCTGGACAGTACATCCATAAATAAAGTGGCAGTGACAATGTTTCCCCACATCCTGCAGTACGTGATAAATGTGCTGAAAGTGCAAAGTGCTGATCCTATTAACATCAACATGTCTTTATCCCATATGGTGAAAATAAACAAACATAAAAATAAAGCAACAAGATTATCTTAAACCTGGATAGGAGACACTGTTTTCAGTGTTGATCATGAGTGAGGCCTGCTAAGCTATGGCGCCATGCTGGAGTCAGCTCTGCACAAGGGCTAAATTCAGTAAAAGTGTAACACACTATTAAAAAAATCTTGGTTGGTCTTATAAATGTGTCTCCCAACAAGTAGGATTTCGAATAGAATGCATAGCAGGCGATGTTAGACTATGAAGTGAAAGCCACTGAGCCTTTGTTACCACATGTCAACTGTTTAAGAATGCAGCAGAGTGACAGGTGCATTCCTGTGTAAAGACAGACATGTTAATTACAACACTTCAAGTCATGTTGAAACAACCCTGTCTGCTTCCATGAATGTGATGGTACAATTCCTAGTAAATATGATTTTATTATTTATTTATTTTTCTTTTAGAGTATGCCAACATGGAATCTTACAGATGACAAATCATTTGTGCACACATGTAAATGTTTTAAAGGGTAAAACCCTTGTGATGTGTGATTAAAATGAAGTACAGGGTTGCTATTTGTTGGGTGTTCACCCAGTGACATGATCTCCTTGAACGCTAATCACAAGAACAATATTTAGCACATGGGACTTGTGTGCTGTGCAAAACATCAATAAGTCAGTTTTTAACTTTTATAGCTCCATTCGCACAATACAGACATCTCCATTACTGTCAGAGTACTGCACCACTACACACAATGCCAGCATTCATACCCCCTGCACAGGTCATCCACCTGAAGCTAACTTTGTTTGAGCCTGGCCAGTACTTGGATGGGAGACCAACCTGGAAAGTCTGGCATTTTGCTGGATGAGATGTTGGCAAGACCATTAGCGGGTTTGTGTGTGGATCCCAATGCCCAAGTGCAGTGGCAGGGAGACTGTGCTGTAAAGATTGGTGCCGTCTTTTAGATGAGACATAAAACAGTCCTGACCCTTTGTGGTCCTAAAACACCCCTGGGCATCTGTTGAGAAGACTATAGTCGTGGCCAAAAGTTTTGAGAATGACACAAATATTGATTTGCTGCTTCGGTGTTTTTAGATCTTTTTCTCAGATGTTTCTATGGTAGACTGAAGTAGAATTACAAGAATTTCAGAAGTTTATGCAAAGAGTCAATATTTGTAGCGTTGGCCCTTCTTTCCTTTTCAAGACCTCTAACAATGATGGAGCACCGGACCATTAGGCAGAAGTGATAATTAAGTGGCTTGGAAACTCCCCAGACCCATTAAGAACATGTGGTCAAGAGGTGGGTGGACAAACAAAAACCCACCAATTCTGACAAACTCCAATCATTGATTATATAAGAATGAGCTGCCATCAGTCAGGATTTGGCCCAGAAGTTGATTCACAGACAGCATGCTAGGGTGAATTGCAGAGGTCTTGACAAAGAAAGAAGGACCAACACTCAAATATTGACTCTTTGCATAAATTTAATGTTATTCTCAACAAAAGCCTTTGAAACTTCTGAAATGCTTGTAATTCTACTTCATTATACCATAGAAACATCTGATAAAAAGATCTAAAAGCACAGAAGCAGCAAACCTTGTGATAAGCAGTATTTGTGTCATTCTCAGAACGTTTGGCCATGACTGTAGGGTGTTCTCCGAGGACCTGGCTAAATTACCCACCACAACCCCCTAATCAACCCCATTTCTCTAACTGGCTGACTTATCTTCTTCACCCCTCCACCACCTGTCAGCTCATGTGTGGTGAGCAGACTGGCACAAGAATGGCTGCCAACTCATCACCCAGGTGGTGGCTGACGCTTTGAGTGTCTAGAGGAGCGCTATATAAATGTAACCATTGATTGATCTACCATCACAAACATCTCAGACTCTTGCTAGCATATGAACTGATCATTAACAGGTTGCCTGTATGCATTTATATTTTCAGGATTCATTTTTGTAATTCTGTGTATAAGTGCTGAAATGTGCCTATCTGTACTGTATACCTTGTATTAAAACCCAGGTTGTGTGTGTGTGTTTATCCCGTCCTTATACCTTATGTGTCCTGAGATGGCTTATTCTCGCTCCAGCGGCCCTTGCTTAGTATTAAGCAGGTTTCAAAGATGGATGGTTCTTGAAATTTGTGATTTTTTTTTTTTTCTTTTTTGACGAGCAGGTATTTTTCCACAGAGTTACCTCATACATCTGTGTATATGTGTAGGTAACGGAATTCAACAAGACCTTAAACCAATGAGCGTGTGGTGTACTAAAATCTGAGGTCTTTGCCACTACAAGTAGGCCACAGTGTCACTGTCCCGAGGACTCTTTACGGGTGTGCCTGTTTAACACGCCATTAGCAAAGTCGTGCTTATTTAATGAAGCAAGTCACGATTTCATCTTCTTTATGCAATATTTGAACTTTAACATTTCAAGAAATGTCTTGTACTTCCCAATGCACCACATTATGAGGGTGTTAATTGGTGCGCCACCATACCATCCATCAATACATCACTGCATACCCAGCTTATTACTGAGTGAATCAAAATGCACAAAAGAAATCATTTGAATAACCATTTGATCATATTTTGAGCAATCAGTTATATACAGTATGAGTAGTATATTAATACTCCAGCACTCTCATAAAGTAATAATGACATCATTTATTATTATTTTTATTACAAAGGATAATTCATCCATCCATTTCCTAACAGGGGTGTAGGGAAGGTGGAGCCCACCCCAATGAGCATCAGGTGCAAGACAGGCACAACCACTGGACAGGGTTCCAGTCCATTGCAGGGCAAACGCACACACACACACGGGACAATTTAGCAATGTTGGCTCACCGAACCTTCATGTCTTTTAGACTATGGGAGGAAACTGGAGCATTCCAAGAAAACGGACATGGACACGGAAAGAACATAAAACTCCATGCAGGGACTGCCTGGGCTGTGAACTCTAGTCTCCTCATTGAGAGGCAGCAGAGCTACCATGTGAGGCCCCGAGTGCCCGCAGCCATGGGCGTTATTGAGATGGACTAAGGTGAATGAGGACACACAGCAAGTCTTGGGTCAAAAGTGCAAAGAGCATTTAGTAAAACAAGCAAACAGTGTCCAAAATGCGATGCAGAAAGTCATTAATAAATAAGCCATAAAAATACGGCAGTGAAGATAAAACCAATAAATAAATCCAATAAATTGTTCAAACCAAGAATAAAAGCAAAGGCAGAACTGTGGCCTCCTTTTGTCATCCCCAGGATGTCTTCCTTGTCTCATCCTGCTCACACTCACTGGGCCCACCTTCTGACTTGAGTCACAATTGCCTCCCCTGGTACCTGCCGGGACACTCTGTGTGTGTGTCTGGCTGTACCATCCTGCCACCACCGTCAGTCACAGCAGAATCTTCAAGGCCCACAATTTCCGTTGCTCATCCCCTTGGTAGGGACAGTCTGCCCCTGGAGCTCCATTCCTCCTGCTCCACCATGGGCTTCCTGACCATCTAACCTCCGCTCCGTTGTGCTGGCTGACTACCCAATCCTGCTTTCTTTCACTGTCTTTCTCTTTTTCCTCGGGTTTATCCTTCTTCCATTCTCCTTTCATTTCTCCCCATTTCAGACTAATCAGACCCTTTATGTCCTTGCGTGTGTAGGTCCAGCCCTCAATTGACCTACAGAACTGCTAATGAGGGATGGCTGCCACCTCACTCTCCTGCACGTGCTTATTTAATGAAGCCACTTTCCCATTTGTGCTCTGTAGCCGTGAGTCAGTCTTGCATGTATCTGAGCCCCAGTGCACTTGCTCTAATCTGCTCTGGACCCTGTAAACACCACACAACATACCACTGCACCCACAAATGATCATTTTAATCATAATAATAATAATTACTAATCTATACTAATAAAAATAAAATGGAATTAATATTGATGCTGTGTGATTATGTGGTTATCATTAACTACCTACTCAGCCACCCATTTTTTGAATCAGCTCTGTTCAAGCCCTGCAGCTCTGAATTATGCTTCTCAAAAAAATGAAGGGAGCAGCTCGTCATCAGAGTCCAACACTAAGTTAATGAAGCTTCAGGCATGTTAATCTGTCCAGTTAGGACGCCTAAGCGATTGTGTACCAATGTCACTGCTTTGGTGCAACGGAAAGTGACAACAGGGGCACTGGAGAGGTAACAACAAGACACCCCTCAAAAAGGGAATGGTGGCCACAGACAGTTGCTCTCTCCGTATCCTTCCTGAGTCATTCCTCTCTAGTCTTGCGTTTTGCTAGTGTCCTTGTCACTACTGGTATCATGAAGTGGTACCTGCACCCGATTCAGTTTACACAAGTAGTCCAACTTCACCAGGGTGGCACATCCACACGTGCCATCACAAGAAGGTTTTCTGCGTCTCCCAGCACAGTCTTAAGAGCATGGAGGAGATAGCAGGAGACAGGTCATTAAATGAGGAAAGGGCTGTAGAAGGGCATCAACCCAGTAGCAGGACTGGTATCTGCTCCTTTGTGTCAGGAGAAACAGGATGAGCACTGCCAGAGCCCTACAAAATGACCTCCAGCAGGCAGGCCACCAGTTAATGTCTCTGACCAAACAATCAGAAACAGACTCCATGAGAGTGGCATGAGGGCTCGATGTTCTCTAATGGGACATGTGTTCGACTGGCATTAGCCAGAGAATACCACAATTGGCAGCTCCACCATTGGCGCCCCATTCTCTTCACAGATGAGAGCAGGTTCACCCTAAGCACATGTGACAGAGGAGATAGAGTCTGGAGATGACGTGGTGAATAAGCAGCCTGCAACATCATCTAGCAAGACCAATTTGGCGTGGGTCAGTGATGGTCTATAGAGACATTTCCTTAGAGGTTTGCACAGATCTCCACATGCTAGGCAGTGGTACTGGGATGATATCATTGTCAGACCTTATGCTGGTGCAGGACAATGCCTGGTCTCATGTGCCCTAAGTGTGTAGGCAGTTCTTGGATGACAAAAGTTATTGATGCCATTGACCAACCCACACATTCCTTAGACCTGAATCTAAATGAGAACTTCTGGGACATTATGTATTGGCGCATCTAATACCACCAAGTAGCGCCACAGGCTGTCCAGGAGCTAACTGATGCCCTGATCCAGGTCTGGGAGAAGATCCCCCACTTCACCATGTGCAGTCTCATCCATAGCATGCCCAGATGTTGTCAGGGGTCCATACAGGCAGGTGGGGGCCATACACAAGTTGGATCAGCCTGGGATTTCAATTTTTGATTTTGATTTTTGGTGTGATGTTGAATCAGCCATCAATGGGTTTGTGATTTTGGTTTCCATTGACTGTTATTACCTCATTTTGTTCTCATGGAATTACACAGTACTGTTCAGGAAAGATTTTCCATTTGAATATTTCGTTCATCGAGATCCGATGTGTAATTTTAAGTGTTCCCTTAAATTTTTTTAGCAGTTTATATTAAGCGAGTCTGAGAATGTTATGTTGCAAAAATATAAATAATAAAATCAAACAATCGGTAAATAATCCCAATGGAAATAGATAGCCAACAGACATAAAATATTGAGATGTTACTTAAGAAAGAAGAGTTTACTTGCACTACAGTTGCACTCTGCCGGGCATCCTTATGTAAGCTGCCTTAAGCAGAATTGGATGGGGTGCCAGCACACGCATTCAGATGAAGCCACGCTGGAGTACTAATTAACCTAACATGCCCACTTTTGGCTTTTGACAGTAAATAGGAGTGCGTAGAGAAAAAACACAGAAACATTGGAAAATGGCACAAAGGTGCGTCTGGTGACTGAGCCATGCCTAGTTGTGCTTTAAAGCAGCAATGATTAATAATGTACCCATGATTTTGTAGATTATAAATATATGTTAACATATTATTCATGCATGCATGAATCCAACCAGAAGGGCACACTAGTGCAGCTTGTCCAAGTGCTATAAGGCAGTAACAATATTCACTGTCCTGTATATAATAACAAAAGAGGAAGAGCAACAGTAATTGCAGGGTTCAATATAATAAACATGATAATTGTGACACATATTGAGAGTTAGGAGGAAGGGCATTCAAGTAGAAGAGGCATCTCTGTCCAGTCTGATGTCAAATAAATCACAAAGAACAACACCGATTTTTGGAAAGCCGTGTGGTCGAAATTTAACATCTTATTAAAGAAAGAAAGGAACGTCCTCTAACAGGACAATTCAGTAATCAGGCAGGAGAAAAGCTGTTCATTGTATCTTTTAATTTCTCCTCAGAAAAATGCCTTGGAGGGAACATTCTTCAAAAGCAGTTCATTACAGCATGGTCAGAATGATTAGAATAGTCAGAGAAACAAAGAATAAAGAGGTTAATTTTATAAACTGTTGAATTTACATACAGTGTCAATCAATGTGTACATTTTACTCTGGTTGGTTCGTTGAATGATTTATATAAAATAAAAGTCTATTATATTATATTCTGGTTCTTCTTGCACCTTTGTGTTGCGCCACCACCCTTGAAGTTTCTGTGCATATAACAACTGTCCATTCTTCTTTATAGGACATCAGCTGACTTCTTAGACATCTCTTAGTCATCCTTCAGTACGTTTTGTATATTACATGAACCTTTCTTCTGGTACATGCTTTACTGCTGTTTCTTTAAGATGAATGCTGTTACCCTAAAATTATTCTTCCACAGGGAGGATCCTTCATATGAAGTAATCAGTTGGACATGGCAAGGACACAGCATGTTTATCTGTCTGTGCTTGGGTGGATTGGTCCATAACATGTTGGTAAAACCATATTTGCTCTTGCCTGCAGCTTTGGACACAGCAAATCTTATGGTGAAGAAGCAGGTGTTTGAACTGCTGGCCGCTCTCTGTATGTATTCTCCAGAGGGACACAACTTGGCCTTGGACTCCTTGGAGCATTACAAGGTAAATAAAGAGAACTCAGATTGAATGTTTTTATATACAGTATGTACAGTTGATTCAGTGTGTGTTCAGTCCCCTTCATTTTATTCACACCTTACCGTGTTGTAGAATTAATTGAAATCGATTTTTGACCATCAGTCTACGCTCAATGCCTATAAAGACAAAGTGAAAGCATGTTTTCAGAAAGGTTTGCAAATTTTTCAGTCAAAAACTGAAATCTCACTCATAGAAGTATCCAGACCCTTACCTTAGTATTTTGTAGAAGCTGCTTTGGAAGCCGTTCCAGCTTTGAGTCTTCTTGACAAGTCTCCAGAAGCTTTGCACACGTGTATTTAAGAAGTTGATGCCATTCTTCCTGGCCACATTGGAGAGGAAGTATCTGTAAACTGCCATCTTCAGGGATCTCCACACATGTTCTATGGGGTTTAAGTCTGTACATTGGCTGAGCCACTCAATGACACTCAGAGGTTTGTCCTAAAGCCACTCCAGCGTTGTTTCAGATGTATACATTAGGTCATTGAACCGTCGCCCAAGTCTGAGATGGTGTGCACTCTAGAGCAGGTTTTCTTCAAGGGCATCTTTGTATGTGGTGGCATTCATTCTTCCCTCAATTCTGACCAGTATCCTTGTCCCTACTGCACAATAATGCCACCACCATGCTTCACCACAGGGATGGTATTATTCAGGTGGTGGGCAGCGCCAGGACTTTGCCAGACATAGTGCTTGGAGTTCTGCCCAAAGACTTCAATTTGTGTTTCCTCTCCTCAGAACTCAGAATCTTTTTCTTCATGCTGTCAGAGTTATTTAAACACCATTTGCAAACTTTTACTCGAGCAGCTTTCGTCTAGCCGCTCTACCATAAACTCAGCTGTTGAGATGGTCATCCTTCTGAAAGGTTCTCCCATCTCAGGAGAGGACTTCTGGAGCTCTGTTAGAGTGACCATTGAGTTCTAGTTCTTAGTCACCACCTTAACCAACAACAACATTTATTTATATAGCACATTTTCGTACAAACAGTAGCTCAAAGTGCTTTACATAATAAAGAATAGAAAAATAAGAAACAATAAGAAAACAAAATAAATCAGCATTAATTAACATCGAATTAGAGTAAGGTCCAATGGCCAGGGGGGACAGAAAAAACAAAAAAAAACTCCAGACGGCTGGAGAGAAAAAAAAATAAAATCTGTAGGGATTCCAGACCATGAGACCGCCCAGTCCCCTCTGGGCATTCTACCTAACATAAATGAAACAGTCCTCTTTGGATTTAGGGTTCTCACGGAAAGGCTTGATGATGATGGTCACGTAGAATTCTGCCTTTTAATCCATCCATCATTGTTGGAGCATCATGAAGCTTTGAGTAGGTGGAGGTGGCGCAGGCCACCACCACAAAGAAACCGGAAAAAGAAACAGAACCAAGACCTCTTCTTGCCTGGTTGTTCAATTTGACTGAATGGCCATCTCTGGGAAGTTGGTTCCTAACTAACATGTCATTTTTTCACGTCTTATTACGGCATCATTTTGAATATTGATGGGCAGTGCCATCTTGGTGATTGTTTTGTCTTGGTAGAGTTCTCTATTACTCTACTTTTCCCTTTTGCATTATTAATGTGTAGCCTTTGTCAGAATGCCTCAAATCTCACAGACTTACCTCTGTTGATAAGGTACTGTACTTTATGACTTCTCCCCATCTTCCCTTCTACATTTATAACCTCAGGCAATTAGGTGTAGTAAAAGACAAGCGGGAGTTAAGTTACAACTTATATAATATATGAGGGAAGTGTGACCGTGGTGAGGTATGCAGTAGGAGTGATGGAGGTGGGGTTACATCAGGGATCGGTTCTGAGCCCTTTCTTATTTGCAATGGTGATGGACAGGTTGACAAACGAGATTAGACAAGAGTCCCCGTGGACTATGATGTTTGCTGATGACATTGTGATCTGTAGCGATTGCAGGGAGCAGGTTGAGGAGACCCTGGAGAGGTGGAGATATGCTCTAGAGAGGAAAGGAATGAAGGTCAGTAGGAACAAGACAGAATACATGTGTGTAAATGAGAGGGACGTCAGTGGAATGGTGAGGATGCAGGGAGTAGAGTTGGTGAAGGTGGATGAGTTTAAATACTTGGGATCAACAGTACAGAGTAATGGGGATTGTGGAAGAGAGGTGAAAAAGAGAGTGCAGGCAGAGTGGAGAAGAGTGTCAGGAGTGATTTGTGACAGACGGGTATCAGCAAGAGTGAAAGGGAAGGTCTACAGGAGTGAGACCAGCTATGTTATATGGGTTGGAGACGGTGGCACTGATCAGAAAGCAGTAGACAGAGTTGGAGGTAGTAGAGTAACAGATGTTAAGATTTGCATTGGGTGTGACGAGGATGGACAGGATTAGAAATGAGGACATTAGAGGGTCAGCTCAGATTGGACGGTTTGGAGACAAAATGAGAGAGGCGAGATTGTGTTGGTTTGGACATGTGCAGCGGAGAGATGCTGGGTATATTGGGAAAATAATGTTAACGATAGAGCTGCCAGGGAAGAGGAAAGGAGGAAGGCCTAAGAGAAGGTTTATGGATGTGGTGAGAGAGGACATGCAGGTGATGGGTAGAACAGAACAAGATGCAGAAGAGAGAAAGATATGGAAGAAGATGATCCGCTGTGGCAACCCCTAATGGGAGCAGCCGAAAAAAGAAGAAGATTGATAATACTCATAAAATAATAGCAATAGGCAAAGTACATTTGAATATTGGCAACCATACAACCTGATAAATGCTGATATGCAATTTCAGGCAGCACACAGACTTGCAGTTACTTTAAATGTCTCTAGTTAAGTCATTATTTTATGGCTTTCTTCAGAACAAGTCGCATGCCTGTCTCAATATGGCTGCCGAGTTGTGCTTCTCAGTGTGGTCTTCATTTCAGTTCATGGTGTGTGAGATGCTCCTTCATGATGATGATGTAATAGAATACAATACAATTTATTTTTGTATAGCCCAAAATCACACAAGAAGTGCTGCAGTGGGCTTTAACAGGCCCTGCCTCTTGACAGCCCCCCAACCTTGACTCTCTAAGAAGTCAAGGAAAAACTCCCAAAAAAACACCAGTAGGGAAAAAATGGAAGAAACCTTAGGAAAGGCAGTTCAAAGAGAGACCCCTTTTCAGGTAGGTTGGGCGTGCAGTGGGTGTCAAAAAGAAGGGGGTCAATACAATACAATACAATACAATACTGTACAATACACAGAACAAAACAAATCCTCAATACAGTATACAAATAATTTTAGAAGTACATAGCAGAATTTAACAGTAGATGATATCACATAATATGATTTGGATTTGTTTAGAGTCCTGTAGACCTCATCCATCAAGCTGCCTCCCCCATTTGGCCATTCCACAGCTGAAATTGTGCTGGGCCAGCCAATCTGATGAAAGGACCCCTCTTTCCCACGATTCCTGCGATCCTCCATCAGGGATGACTTTACCTTAGGCAGGCCAAAACAACTTGGCAGGTGGGCTGTGGCACCAAGTGCCACATTTAAGTACCGAATAGGTGAGGGTTAGTATCCAATTATAACTATCATGTGTGGAGCTTGGCCCAGACACAGACAGGCGGACATGTTCATGTCACCCACAACACGTTTATTATACATATCATTTACAGTTAAAGTGCACACTAACCCCCAAAATCCCCAAAGTCCTGGCCACAATACAATGCCTTGTCTCTTCCTTCAGGCCGCCTCCTCGTCTCCTCTCCAGACCTCCTCCTCCTCCACCTGACTCTAGCCATCTCACGAAGGGAGGCGGTCCCTTTTATAAGCACCCGGATGTGCTCCAGGTGTGTTCCGGCCAGCTTCTACCGACACGCCCCAGTGTGACAGAAGTGCCGGCGGTATCCCTGGAAGCACTCCAGGTGTCCCTGCTTGTCTTCCCCCCAGCACATCCGAGTGTGGTGGAAGTGCTGAGGTCCAGGGTCCCCAAGGTATTGGGGCGCCCCCTGGTGGTGACCACGGGCCCCTACAAGGTTGAGCTTCAAAGCCCTGTACCCGTGGCCACCCAAAGGCACCAGGGTGGTCGCCCCCACATGGTCTGAGGGAGGTGTAAGTCCTCCTCCGGTCCTCCAAGGCATTCCCAGCCACCTGCGACTCATGTTACTTATGTTTTAGTGCTAATGACTAACAACAGTATGTACAGTAAATCAGCAGCTCTAGTCAGGATATGCTAAACTGAAGTAGTGAGTCTTCAGCCGGGATTTACAAGCTGAGACCGAAGGGGCATCTCTTATAGAAGCAGGCAGACCATTCCACAGTTTAGAGGCCCTGTAACTAAAAGCTCAACCTCCCACTGTTATTTTATTAATCCTTTGAATCCTAAGCAGACCGCCATCTTAAGATCTTAATGTGCGCTCTGGTTTGTAAGTCATGATAAGTTCAGACAAGTAAGCCGGACCTTGGCCATTTAATGCTTTATATGTTAAAAGGAGGATTTTGAAATCTGCCCTAAACTTAACTGGGAGCCAATGTAAGGATTTAAGAACTGGAGTTATGTGTTCGTATTTTCTTGTTATTGTAATAATTCTTGCAGCAGCATTTTGGATTAACTGGAGGCTGTATAGAGAACAGTTTGAACATCCAGTGAACACCGCATTGCAGTAGTCAATCCTACTAGAAATAAATGCATGAATTAATTTCTCACAATCCTGTTTATTTAGAAAGCGCCTTAATTTCCTAGCATTTTTAAGATGGAAGAAACATGATTTGGACAACTTTGTAATATGTGTTTTAAATGACATGCTAGAGTCAAAGATAACTATGAGATTTCGGGCTGATTCAGTGAAATTAATGGGGATTCCAACTGAGTTAAATGATGACAAAATTATGTTGTGATCAACGTCATTCCCTCCAACAATTAACATCTCTGTTTTATCTGTATTTAAAGACAAGTAGTTCTCATTCATCCACTCCTTTAATTTGCTAACACAACTAATTAAAGACAGCATCGGAGAAACTTCATTTGATTTAAATGAAAGGTATAACTGGGTGTCATCTGCATACGAGTGAAAATTAACATTATGTTTCCTAATGAGAGATCCCAGTGGAAGCATGTAAAGTGAAAACAGTAAAGGTCCCAGTACTGAGCCCTGCGGGACACCATATTGAAATTTTGTGTATAATGATGGAGTACTGTCATTAAAAGCATGAGAAAGAGGGAGGGAGGGGTAAATCAATCAAATTTATAGACTCTCTGTCTGAACCTTACAGCCAATAAGGGGATCGTGGTACTTAATGACTTCTGATTTAAAACCAAACAGGCAACTTTAGACCAATCGAATTCTGTTGAGACACAATGGGCTTCACACCGGCCCCCAAAACCATTTGTTGTGCTGATGCTTGCCAGCTGGGTAGTCTGGCTTTCATTTGGCGGTTCTTTGAGAGAGTCACTGGCCAAACTGGTCATAAAATTATAAAGATTCAGTTGTAAAGGCTGGGGTGGGGTGGGGGGGTCTTAAACATCAGTCCATTGCTGTTCTTATCAATGATATAACACTAATATTACATTGCTCTGTCCAAGTTACAAATAAAGACATACAAAATATTTATCAACTTTTACACAACAGTGATTTTAGCATCAACTGTTCCTGAGGTGACCTCCCAAAAGTCTCCGACAGAGTGCTCACATGATGTCATCGGCACGACCTTATAAAGGGTTATATTATGTGCATTTGGATAAACTTAAGATGTGCTTCTCAGTATTTTTGTTCTTGGTGTTCTGACTTATCTTCTGGCTTTCAACGCTGTTTCTGACCTGGTGAAAGATCGGTTTTGACCATGGCACATTTTTGGTTTTGTTTCAGTTTTCCTTTTCTAATCCATCCATCCATTATCCAGCCCGCTATATCCTAACTACAGGGTCACGGGGGTCTGCTGGAGCCAATCCCAGCCAACACAGGGCGCAAGGCAGGAAACAAACCCCGGGCAGGGCGCCAGCCCACTGCAGCCTTTTCTAATCCCGAAATAAAAATCAAATCAATCAAATAGGGATCCTGAGGTGGAGCAAATTGCTGAAAAGTTTGACTTGTTGTTTGGGGAACAGCGAGGCATTAAGACATTTGACTTACACATTGGAACAAATATAAAGAGCACGAAAGTCAGGAATATTTGCGAAAGGATAGACGCATCTGTCAGTATAGGCAATGTGGCTTTGGCAGACAAAACTTATTTAAAATAATCTGCTTTCAGTACCAGTGGTGAAAGAAAACTTTAGCACAGCTACCCTTGTCAATTCTGAGACTTCAGAAAATTTCATAAGCTCCTCTCTTGTGGAAAAATTACAAATTCAAAATCTACCTACTTCAGGATTAAGAGGTGACCTGATTGAAGTGTTGAAAGTCATGAAGGGAATTAGTGCAGTGGATCAAGACTGTTATTTGAAAATGAGTCCATCAAGAACATGGGGACACAGTTGGAAACTTGTTAAGGGTAATTTTCGCACAAACATTAGGAAGTTTCTCTTCACACAAAGAATGATAGACACTTGGAATAGGCGACCAAGACTTTAGGGACTTTCAAAACTCGACTTGATGTTTTTTTGGAAGAAATAAGTGGATAGGACTGGTGAGCTTTGTTGGGCTGAATGGCCTGTTCTCGTCTAGAGTGTGCTAATGTTCACTTAAATATATATGGAGATAACAGCTTAATAATGTGGTATAGTCTTTTGCATGTCTTTAGGCATATTAAAAGCATGAGCATGCCAATTATTTACTGCGTATACATAACACAATGTCACTTTTCTTTGTCTTACAGATTGTGAAGAACCAACTTTATCGCTTTAGCGTGGTCATGAATGAGCTACAGGCAACAGACAATGTACCTTACAAGATCATTCTGATGAGTGTGATCAACGCACTCATCTTGGGAGTAGAGGACCTGCGAGCTCGAGACAAGTTGAGAAAAGAATTCATAGGTAATATAAGGATGTTTTTCTACAATCCTCAGTTGCTTTAAACAAGCTGGAGAATGTTATTTCTTATAGGTATATTGTATATGCAGTACTGATGAGTCAAAACATTATGATCACTCACATGTAAACAAATGACATCAAATATCTCATAAAGATGGCGCATGTCAACAGCAAGAATGTAAGCTGACATTCGGTACTTGTAGTCGACATATTGAACTCAGAAGATATGAGCAGGTATAAAGACCTGAGGGCAAAATTGTTACGGCCGTACTACTGGGTCAGAGCATTTCCAAAACGGCAAGGCTGCTCATGGTCCGCCATGGTGAGCACCCACCGACAGTGGTCAGAGGAGGGAGACATCTATAATGAATGCATTTGTTCTTCTAGTGAACTATTTTAATCTTTAAGGTTATCTGCTTTGCAAAAACTGTGCAAATCATGTCACATGTTGAAATACTACATTTTATTTTCACAGGATTACAGCTCCTGGATTTCTTACCAAAACTAAGGTGGGTATGTGTCTCTCTCAATGCTGTCATGTTTCTGCACATTATGTCTTTGAAAACAGTCTACTCTCAAATCAGTAGTTCAATTAAAATATCTTAAAGGTGCAGGATATTCACTTAAACAATGATTTGTAATGCATGAAAATTTTCACTTTAGGCAATGAGCAAAGGATCAGAGATGTTATTTTGAAGAGCTCTATAGGATGGTCCAGATCTAATTGTGCGATTTTCATTACGCTATAACTTATTAAGTTTATTACATAGAAAATTACCTGCAAAATCCCGGACCATCGAGAAGTGTGCGAACTGACGACATGAAGAATCATCTTCGCGCCGAACTGGAATCGTCCCTGCATAAATCAAAGTCGTCCAGATGATCTGGATCTGTATAATTAGATCTGGGCCACCCTCTAATAAAAATCACTTATTCTCTCATACTAGATGGACAGAAATCCTTATATAAAGCTTCATAAAAGCACCACATGGGTTAATGAACTGAAAACTGAACAGTCAACACCAGCTACCTTTATAGAAAATAAACTAACCAGAACAGATGAGCCCTCAATAAATTCTTATTACTCCTCTCCTATAGAAAGTTGTGCTCAGTGATGTGAGAGTGGCACATATTTGCAGTCGCACTGTCATTTCTGAAAACAGTAACGTGTCCTTCAGAACCTATGGTACAACTAAAAAGTAGTTGGTAATGGGGACTTGTATATTCATTTAACCATGTGTTCCTGAACCTGCACCTTAGCTATACTCACAGCTACCTGGACTCTAAGATAAGTAAGCCTAAAAATGGAAGGATCTTAGGAAAAAATGATATATAGAGATAGATAAGTAGGAAAGGCAGTATATAATAGATAGATAGATAGATGGATAGTTGTGAAAGGCACTATATGATAGATAGATGTGAAAGGTGCTATATGATAGTGTGAAAGGCATTATATAATAGATAGATAGGAAAGGTGCTATATAATAGACAGATAGATGTGAAAGGCACTATATAATATACTGATAGATGGGAAAGGCACTATATAATAGATAGTTATGAAAGGGACTATACATTAGATAGAAAGATATGAAAGGCACTATACATTAGATAGATGTGAAAGGCACTATATAATAGATAGTTGGACAGATTTAGGTTTCGGGATGTCTCTGTAAATTTCATTCCTGCTCTTGCTGCCTCTTAACAGGGAAGAAGATGATATTGATTTACTAATTCAGTGCGACACATTCGAGGAAACCATGAACGAAGATGAAGAGGAACTGATGAAAATTTATGGTGGCATTGACATGAGCAACCACCAGGAAGTGTTTACTGCATTATTTAACAAAGTAAGGACTTCTGAGCTGTGTCAGACAATTTTGAGCATTATCTGTGTATAAATGTTTGGTGCGTACTTCCTAATGATGAAACAGTGGAGTGAGCACAGAACATTTTATTTTGAACCCTTTATATATTTGAGAATAATGTCCATTTATGATAGCTACTGTACATACAGCCTCAGAGCCTTTCAGTTTAGGTTATTTGGCAGCTCTGTCTTGGTTCCATTATGGCTGAGTGTGTAATTGTGTAAGTAAGTGTACCCTGTGATGGACTGGCACTGACTTGCTCCAAAACTGAAATGGATTTAGCAGGGTTGAGAACAGCCTTCAGAAAGTATTCAGACCCTTCACATGTTTCCCATTTTACTATGTAGCATCCTTGGGCTAAAATCATTTAATTATTTTTTGACTCATCAAACAACACTCAGTACGACAGAATAACAAAGCAGGCACATGATTTTATAAATTTGGGCAAATTTATTAAAAGTTAAACACTGAACTGTTACACTGACAGAAGTATTCAGAGCCTTTGCTCTGCTCAGGTGTAACTCATTCTGATGCTTATCTTTGAGATGTTGCTACATCTTATTTGTAGTCAGCCCTGTGGTCAAGTCAGATGCTTGGACTCATTAGAAAAGACACACACTTGTCTAAAGAAGGTTCAAGTCATGAGGTTCAAGTAATTGCTTGCAGAGCTTAGAGACAGGATTATGTGGAGGCACAAAAAATGTTTGTGCAGCATTAAAGGGTCCCAAGAGCACAGTCATCTTCCTAATTGTTGAACTGAATAAGTCTGGAACATCCACAACACTTCCAAGAGCTGGCCAACTGGCCAAACCGAGAAAAGAGCCTTGGTAACAGAATTGACCAGGATCCCAATGGTCACTCTGGATGAACTTCAGAGAACCTGCATGAAGATGGGAGAAACTTCCAGAAGAACAACCACCAGTGCAACACTCCGCTAATGTGCGCTTGACAGCAGAGCTGCCAGATAACACATGAAAGCCAGCGTGGAGACTATGAGAAACAAGAATCTCTAGTCTGATGAAAGCATGATATGACTTTATGGCTTCAATTCTAATTGTCTGGAGGAAACCATACAGTGCTCCTCACCTGTACAGTATCAGTCCAGCAGTGACGCATGGTGGTTGTAACATCTTGCAGCAGGGGAATCGGAACAGAGCAAGTACAGTGATAATGAAAACCTGTCCAGAGCTCTCTGGACCTCAGACTGTGCCCGAGGTTCACCAGGTCAATAACCCTAAGCAGAAAGAAAAAAAAAACAACACAATTCCAGGATAACTCTGGGAATGTTCTTGAACATTCATCATAGAAGAATGTGTAAAAAATGAAGGAGTCTGAAGGCACTGTATGTGTTGTGGGCATTACCAAGATTGCATCAGGCAGGTATAAACCTGCAGGATTTGTCCCCTATATGTTGGTCTGGATGCACAAAGACCACTAAACTACAATATGCCCAATATGTCCTGTAAGGGTATAAGGTATGGGGACCAGCACAAATGGGATTACATAATATGGACGCATACACTGCTCCCCGAGAGCACAAGGGGGCTTTGATCCCTGGGATTCCCCTTTTAGAGAGAGTGAAATTAGGTAATAAACACCATAGGTAACAATTCCTTCTGGTGTCTAGAGGTTACATCTTCCCTGGAGCAAACGTTAGACACTTAGTTGATCCTCTGACACAGGAAGAAGATGGGATAAGGGTGCAAAGACACTTAATGTTTCTAAAAGGGCATCCTATCCTGTTGTCCTCAAAGCAAATCTGAATCTGGAGACAAAGGTGAACTCCGTATAGGAATTAAGACTGCCTCATAACTACAGGCAGATTGAGTAAAGAGTTGGGGTGGGGGGGATTAGGTGAGTAGTCCAAAAAGCAATAGCTAGTAAGTAAAAACAGGAATATAAAAAGATGACTATCAGACCACCACAAGACAGCAGTTATTTCCACTGAATTCATCTTATTTGGAGAAAGGTGCTCCACCCATCATCACAGGTGCCCCCACCCTGTGTGGACGTAAAACAGTAATGGACCTGTCAAACCATATTACTCTACATACTGTGTGCTCTTTCTGTGTTGGGCCGGTGATATGCATGGCCTGCTGGGATGATTGCTGTTGTGCATTGCCCCTCATTTATAACATTCTGCTTGGCTGAGTTCTCAATGGACGCATCTCAGTGACATTTTGTCTATTTAAATTCTAAACTGAAACCTGCAGTCAGTTCATTTTGACTATTGCTGCTCAACATAATTTTGAAGTTCTGCTTAACGTATAATTATAATAATTGTCCTTTGGGGAGACATTACTTTAATTGTAACTGCAAAACTGTTGTATTTCAGCCTGGGTTCCTTGTCTGGCAGGGCTTCAAATCCCCCCTAATCCCCCCCCCATGGTCATTTTCAGTTATTATTCTGATATTAGGAACTCTTTAGTTCATAACAAAGACATTCTGTATGCACAAGTATTAATTTTAATAGTTTAATAGTTAATTTTAATTAGTAATAATTTCCAATAGCCTTCTGGTTTTTCCACGTGATCAGCAATGTTTTTTGGAGAGCAGTGGCTTTCTCCTTGCAACCCTGCCATGCACACCATTGTTGTTCAGTGTTCTCCTGATGGTGGACTAATGAACAGGAACATTAGTCAATGTGAGAGAGGCCTTCAGTTGCTTAGACGTTACCCTGGGGTCCTTTGTGATCTCGCCGACTATTACACGCCTTTCTCTTGGAGTAATCTTTGTTAGTCGACCACTCCTGGGGAGGGTAACAATGGCCTTGAATTTCCTCCATTTGTACACAATCTGTCTGACTGTGGATTGGTGGAGTCCAAACTCTTTAGAGATGGTTTTGTAACCTTTTCCAGCCTGATGAGCATCAACGACTCTTTTTCTGAGGTCCTCAGAAATCTCCTTTGTTTGTGCCATGATACACTTCCACAAACGTGTTGTGAAGAGCAGACTTTGATAGATCTCTGTTCTTTAAATAACACAGGGTGCCCACTCACACCTGATTGTCGTCCCATTGATTGAAAACACCTGACTCGAATTTCACCTTCAAACTAACTGCTAATCCTAGAAGTTCACATACTTTTACCACTCACAAATATGTAATATTTGATCATTTTCCTCAATAAATAAATGACCAAGTATAATATTTTTGTCTCATTTGTTTAACTGGTTTCTCTTTATCTACTTTTAGGATTTGAGTGAAAATCTGATGATGTTTTAGGTCATATTTATGCAGAAATACAGAAAATTCTAAAGGGTTCACAAACTTTCAAGCACAACTGTGTATATATATATATATATATATATATATATATATAATCCAACGTCAGTCTGTATGTCTGTCTGTCCGTTTTTCACAAGAGAAATACTTAATGCATTTAAATTCTTTTTTTTCTATAATTTGCTGGAACATTTCAGTTGATTTTGCGACTTCTCTCATCACGCTAAGAATCATAGTTTGCTTGCAGGAGCGATTAATTTGTGCGAATCCGAGAAACATGCAGTGGGCCAAGGGGAGGGGGGAAGCATGACATCAGGAGTGGGGAGCCGGGCAGGACCCTCCTCACTGTCATGTTTCACTAGTACGTGGGCGGAGCCATGAGGGACGGCTAGTATATAATATATCCAAATTCTATTATGTGATATCATCTACTGTTGAATTCTCCTCTGTACTTGTAATATTTTTATATTACTATCATACTGTATTGAGGATCACTTGTATTCTGCGGCACGGTGGCGCAGTGGTAGTGCTGCTGACTTGCAGTAAGGAGACCCGGGTTCGCTTCCAGGGTCCTCCCAGCGTGGAGTTTGCATGTTCTCCCCTTGTCTGCATGGGTTTCGTCCCACAGTCGAAAGACACGCAGGTTAGGTGCATTGGCGATCCTAAATTGTCGCTTGGTGTGTGTGTGTGTGTGCCCTGTGGCGGGCTGGCACCCTGCCTGGGATTTGTTCCTGCCTTGTGCCCTGTGCTGGCTGGGATTGGCTCCAGCAGATCCCCGTGACCCTGTATTTAGGATAAAGCGGGTTGGAGAATGACTGACTGACTGACTTGAATTCTGTTCTGTGTATTGTATTTAACCTCTTGACACCCACTGCATGCCCACTGGAAAGGGGTCTCTCTTTGAACTGCTTTTCCCAAGGTTTCTTCCATTTTTTGCCCTAAAAGGTTTTTTTTGGGAGTTTTTCTTTGTCTTCTTAGAGAGTCAAGACTGGAGGGCTGACAAGAGGCAGGGCCTATTAAAGCCCATTGCGGCACTTCTTGTGTGATTTCGGACTTTACAAAAATAAATTTGTATTTTATTCTGGTGTGTTTTTTGTTTATAAGCAAAATGTTCATGAGTGACAAACATTTTTTTAATAAACACTTCATAGATGAAGACCATGGAAAGAATAAAAAACAAAGTCAGAAAGCAATACAGAGTGTTTCTTTTTTTACCATGTGACCGCACTGGACACAAGGTTTATTTGGTACTGTTTTAATTTATGAATGAAGTGCACCAACGTAAATCACCTCAATCGTTTTGTGTCTCGTCTCAGCTGAGCTTTTTCATTTACTCTTCGCTGTTTAGTATTCATTCGCTGTGTTTTCTCTTTCAGGTCAGCAGTTACCCTTCCTCCCTGCACTTTCTCTCAATACTTCAGGACCTTTTGCATCTGGGACCAACAAACTTCAACATATGGCAGGCTTTAGAAATCCTTGTAAATCGAGCCATGCTGCTAGCTGAAGATGGTAAGCAAGATAATGAATCCATCATTCAGTCTCTTCAACAGTATCTTATCTGAGTGCATCATCACAAAATGGCTGGCAGATTCCATTAATAACTCGTAATAACAAAATAGATTACTAGATTCAAAGAAAAAAATGATAGGCACATTTTTATAAACTACAAGAGAGAGAATAAAATCGTAATTAAAAAAATAAATTATAATTAAGATAGAGGATCCTGAAGTCTTTTGTTGTTTTTCAGAGGTTACTCACACAACCTTTTTTTTTCCCAAACTGAAAGACCGTTTCGATTTGAGCTGCGGCTGTATTTATACCGGAGGTTGGGGTGACGGTACAAGCATGACGCTCATTGTCATGTGGCCTGTACTTTGCATTATATACCATAATAAGAGGGAAAAATAAAAAAAATAACAATTTGAGTTTCAAACTATAAAATCAATGAAGATTAAAATAATAATAATAATAAGTTGCATTTATAGAGCGCCTTTCACAACCCCAAGTTCGCTTTACATACAGAGTAAAAAAAAAAAAAATTACACAGAAGAGGAAAGTTTTGAGTTGAGATTTAAAGGTGGAGAAAGAGGAGCAAACTGGGAGAGACTGAGGAAGAGAAGCCATAACACTGAAGGACCCGCCTGTCTGCCCAGGGTGGAGAGTCTGGTGTGTGGGACAGTAAGGACCTGAGAGAGCGACGAGGAGTGTATGGAGCTAGGAACTGAATGAAGTAGAGGGAGGCTTTGAAGGGGAGAAGCAGAATCTTGAATTTAATCCTTGATGGAACCGGTAACCAGTGAAGCTGGGAGAGAACAGGGGAGATATGAGCAGAACGCTTTGTGTGGCTGCAGAGTTCTGAATGAATTGTAGTTTCTTTGTAGATATTGCAGGGAGAATGATGAAGAGGGAATTACAGTAATCAATATGAGACATCATGAAACAATGAACCAGAATCTGAGCATCAATTAATGCATACTATGAAACGTATCAAAGGTGGGATTTACTTTCAGATGGCTGGCACCCCCTGCAGCATTTGAAATCAAATCTGCCCGTCTCCACTGACTTCCTAAAATACATTCATATAATAAACTTCACTTGTGTCCTGTCAGGGTTACGAAAAACACATTTTTTTCTTGCATATTGTTTTTGCTCCTTTTACTTTTCTTTTCACTGACATCCTGATTGTCCCCATTTTGTGAAATGTGCTGCTCTGATGCTGCATGTTGTTAAGCACATGGGCCACACTTACTGTGGTGTGTAACGTTGTGGCGTCTGGCTTATGTATTGTTCAGCCTCTAGCTTAGGTGACTGAACTTTACTAGAATAAATGCGAGATATGCAGAAAGTAAAAAATTGCTCTTTATAAGAATTTATTGTTAACTAGCTATGTAAGCCTGTGCTGTAAAAAGCCTGGGGTCCTGGAAACTATTGAAATCGTCAGGAAAAAAAAATTAAATGTAGAGATGTCAGGTAATTGAAAGGAACTACTCTGGGCGTCTCTCTCCTAGGAGGTTTCAGTTTGTCGATGTGTTTGCCACGGTTCTGTATTAGTGGCTAAGCAACTTTGTCTTTCTTCAGAGGTTTCATTTTGTCGATGTGTTCGCCTCGATTGTGTTATTAGCGGCTAAGCAAGTTTCTGTTTCCTCGGTCGCAGAGCCCTTACCCAGACTCCACCTCTCACTTCCGGGCCGGACAGACATGCATCCTTCCACGCGTAGACGTTTATATATAAGATTGGCTTAGACTGATTTTTTTTTTTAGCAACTTTGAGTTTTGCTCTCAAAAAATGAATTTAATCGCTGCAATGAGAGGCTGCCTGTGAATGAGAATTACACTGTGACAGGACCTTTACTGGTGACCTGTAGTACCATGCACCTACAACTTTAATTGTTTCACTACTCGGTTAGGCTGTTTTTAATAATCGCCTAAGACATGGGATTGTCCCGTCTTCTGTTTTGATTGAAATAAGCATGGCGGCGTATTGCTACACATGCATCTCAGAGTATTAGACTTTAGTAGCCAGCATGGGCCAACATTTACTTTGCAAACCGTATCCAGTCCTGTCGATGTTGAGTACACCCTCGTTGGCACTGAATCAACTTCAGAGAATGGCTACAATCACGGGGTCAATGTCAAAAGCTTCTTGATAGGCTCTTACTGCAGCCAAATTAGTGACTGGATGCAACTGGTGCGTCTTAGCAACTTGGAAAGAGTTCATTTAAATCAGGGGTGTCCAACTCCTGTCATGGTGGGCTGCAGTGGCTGCAGGTTTTCATTCTAACCCTTTTCCTAATCAGTTTCACTGCTAATTAACTTCTTTTACCTTCATTTTCATAGCCCTGTTTTTAAGGATTCAGTCCTCCGAATTGATTTGTTTCTTCTTTAAATGGCAGCCAAACAGAAATGTGAAATGAGCCAACAGATGACCAGCTAAACTGGAACATCAAACTCCAGCCAATTTCACTGCAACCAGTTTCTTAATGAGAAGCTGATTCTTGCTGTTAATTAAAGCCGTTATTGAATATCATGACTTGCTGCTGCTCTCATTCTACCACAGCAGACTGTTGATTTTCTGTTTTTTCTAAGACCACTGTCAAGATATTTTGGCAACCTGAGCAGACCAACATGACTGAGACCTTCACCTTTCTTTATTTTCAGGTAAGCTGGTCATGTGGTGGTTTGTTTTGTGTCTCATTATTGTTTGGTTGCTCATTAGAGGAAAGAGAAACAACTCAATCACAGTCCTGGAGGGCCGCAGTGGCTGCAGGTATTTGGTCTAATCCGGTTGCTTAATTAGAAAGCAATTCATTCCAATAATTTAATTTCATGGCTTGTTAGTGCTTTAACTTTGCTATGTCAGGTCATTCTCATATCCTCGATTTTCTTCCCTTTTCTAATGATATCATACAAATGATTTGAAGGCTAAAATGAATAAATAACTCTCAATCCTTCACTTTTTTCTCTTCACTTTCCTTCCAAGTATTTCATTAAACCCAATAGTGCATGATAAATACACAATAAGTGTAAATGGTAACAAGCTAAATGGAGAAATGCTGGCCTCTTTTGTCATTTGCATATTATTGCTAATTAGAAGCAATTAACAACCAAGAATACATCTGTTTAAGACTAAAATAAGCAATAAGGGTTCAAACTTATAACGTGCGAGACAACTAAAGTGAAGCAGAAGTGTTATTGGAGCAATAAGTGCTTCTTATTAAGCAACTGAGTTGGAGCAAAAACCTGCAGGCACTGCAGCCCTCCAGGACCGTGACTGAGGACCCCCGAACTAAGGGGTCTGAGTCATGTCAATTAAAACAGACAAAACAAGTGAATCAGCAGCAAAAATGGCTCACTGATTAAGGAGATGGTTAGAATGAAAACCTGCAGCCTCAGGCGTTATTCAGGACAGGGGTGGAAGCCACTGGTATAACGTTTTAAAGCACTCTTTGATTGGTACAAGAAGCGACCCTCTTCAGACTCTCTTGAAGACCCCTCTTGTACCCCTGATTGATTAATCAGCACAGATCAGCTATTTCACCATTAAACTCAATTAAGAATCTGTGAAGCTTGAAGGGCAGTAATTGGCACGGTTAAACGTTTCCAAGGTAATGTTTATCAGTTATTTTATACGTGTTAAAAAAAAAACTTCCCATTGAGTGGTTTCAAATCTTGTTAGTATAGAGCAGGGGTCTCCAACTCCAGTCCTGGAGAGTTACTGTGGCTGCAAGTTTTCATCCTAACCCTTTTCTTAATTAGTGACCAGATTTTACTGCTAATTAACTCTTTGCCTTAATTTTAATTAATGAACAATTTAAAACTCAGGCCCCTTAAATCATTTTTTTCCGTAATTAACAACCAAACAATATTAAGACATAAAATGTACCAACACATAAACACCCTGCATCCATAACACAATAACTGAAAATAAAGAAAGGTGAAGGCCTCAGTAATGTTGATCTGCTCAGGTCCACAAAACATTTTGACAGCGCTCTTCAAAAAGAAAATCAACAGTTTTTGAAATGTCTGCCATGGCAGAATGAGTGCCATGGAATTAAATAATGGGTTTAATTAGCAACAAGAATTGGCTTCATATTAAGAAACTGAATGGAGTGAAGTTGGTTGAAGTTTGAGGCCCCTTCTTAGTTGCTCATCTGTTGGCTCACTTTACATCAAATTTATGTTCAGGTGCCGTGTAAGGAAAAAATAAAATCCCTTCAGCAGTCAGAGTCTCAAGAAAAGTTATTTAAAATAAAGGGAAATAGTTAATTAGCAGTAAAAACTGGTCACTAATTAAGAAAAGAGTTAGAAGGAAAACTTGCAGCCACAGTAGCTCTCCAGGACTGAAGTTGGAGACCCCTGGTATAGACAAACTAACTTAAAATAAAGCAAAGTAAAAATGGGCAATTATCATAAAATGCCATATAATAAAAACACTTTATTGTGCACATGCATGTAAATTCAGTTCATTGCATATTGTCGGTTTTAGTCATGCAATTTAATGCTGTTAATTAATCAGGATGAGCATGGAACTGTGAATTGGCCAGCTAGGGTGTGACCGTCAGTAATCATCATTAGCCTGCAAGTGACCCCAGGAATGGCTTAATTAATGGCAAGTCCCTGTGAATTCTTCCTCTACAACCACTAATGAGAAAGGTTAGGATCAAATACAAACCTGCCATTTTTTTTTTATTTTTTCTTTTGTTCTTCTAACTTGTTTTCCTGCTTGTGCTAAAGTAGGACGATTACCAGCTATGGTGTGTAGAGATAAAATGGGTTAAGGCCTTGTAAATAAGGGCTACTGGTAAGTGCCTTGTATGCACTGCATTTATTTTAGGTGGTCTCTCTGACTTATCTAGGGGTGCTTATTTGGCAAGTGCTTTGTGTTAGCTTTTTCTTGTAGTACAATAATTGCTCATTTCTTAAAAAAAAAAAAGTTTTCAAACAGTTGAATACCATTTTTACAGCACCCAGCTTTGTGTCCGTTTGGTTTATGGGATCTCTCGATTCAAACCTCACATTAAATGTGATTTTTTTTTTTTTTTTTTTTACTGAAGAATGTTAGCCCCCACCGTCCTCCCATTGACCATCAGTTTAAGACGGCTGCCTACGTAATTCGCCAATCAGAGGTCCATGTAACGAATGGCGGCGATTTTGGTTTCGATCTTAAATTGGGGTGTGAGCAGCCAACGAGCGTTCGGAACAAACACGAATTCAGTTATAAAACTTGATTCATTCCTCCGCCCTCCCGCAGATCAGTTAACTGCGCCCGCACTTTACAACGTGGCTGTCAAATGCTGCTACCAGTCATCGGCTCCCCTCTTTCCAGCTACGCTCTTATCTCCTTGCGTATATAATCGTTGGTTATAACGGATTATAAAGCATATAGTTTATACTTGACATTCAGTCAACATGTTATTTTTTTTTTCTCTTTTGGAATGATTGTGACG
This sequence comes from Polypterus bichir lapradei, assembly GCA_026402145.1. NCBI lineage: Eukaryota > Metazoa > Chordata > Cladistia > Polypteriformes > Polypteridae > Polypterus > Polypterus bichir. Next base: position 12,375,936 of record JANRMT010062798.1, read on the forward strand.
TACACCGCTTCTCTTTCTTGACCTTGTTGTATGAAGGGCTCAAGCTGGCACGGATTTCATTCGCTCACCTCACGCCTCGTGTGGCCGAATGCGTTCGATTGGACCACCCAAAACCTCGTTTGTGCTTGTCACGTGCAGCTGGTCCGTGCGCGCTGTGACGGACCAAAGCACATTTTTACTTGTTGCGCCCGTTCGATCGGCGCCTTGATTGGCTCCAAAGTTCTGTTGATGGAAGACGAGTTGCGAATGCTGTTGCTACCTTTAAGAGAAAGAAAAAGAGAAGGTGGAGTGTCAGAGATATTGGCCAAAAGCGGTGCTGGAAATTCGAGTGTAGTAATCTCGTGAGTGCTTTACGTGCCTTAACGGGATATTTGTGAAGGCTATTTTCCCGATTCTGTTTACAGCGGTGCTGCTTTAGTATAATGGCTTGACCCTGAGTTGAATTAATCGGTTATGAGAATCAGAGAGTGAGCCTGACGGGGTTATTTTAAACTTGACCTACTGTGAGGTGACGATCTCGTCCTGGGAAAGGTGCCATGTGGAGAACTGTGGCCGGTCCCAGAGTTTAGATCTTCACTAATTCTGAAACTTTCCAACCCCAAAACTCTTAACAGTTAAAGGAGACGTTCAGTGTGGTTTGTTTGTTTTTGAGCGGTGCAACCAAGAATTACATTGTGTTGCCCAACCCACTCATTGTTTTCTATTTTTTAAATAAACACAAAAATTGACTGGAAATGTGCAGTAAATTACTGATTGCATTACTTGACAGTATTTTACTGTCAAACATTACCATATTTTAAACAGAAATACAATACTAGACCGTGACTTCATGGTAAGCTGAGCCACAAAATAAATATGATGTAGCACTAGGGTGTAGTTGCAGTAATTTAATTAATTTTTATGTCAACTGTAATAGTATTGTAGTTTAGAAGCCAATAATTTACTTAAACAATTTTACTCGAAAGAGGTGACCTAACAGTTAAATTATGCTACAAATCATTTTGCCATCATAGACACAGACCTTTAGTTTTATACAGTTGATAACATTTCATTCTGTAGTGGGATTGTTTCCTGTTGTCTGGTGGAAAAGGAAAGCTTTCTATTGTGATGGTAGGGTGTGCCGCAGGGTCACCAGTGTATCGCAGAAAAAAAGTGAGCTTCCGTAAACACAAAAAACAACCTTCAGTACACCCAGAAAAATGAGTTTGCTAGCCATCATCAAGTTTCTGTTTTTCACAGCACCAATGTGTGAGAGCCGCCTGGAACGATTTACAGTGTTTCCGCAAAGGGGGCGGTGCTTATGCAAATATGCTAACTTTATGCAGATTGTTTTCTGTGGCATTGTGAATTTACAGCACCACAACAATTATTCAAAAAACACTCTTGTACATTAAAACGATTGATATTGTGATAGTGTGCATGTATCTAAAATATTTTTTTTTTACCATTTATTGCCTAACAGTGTTATTGATTGTGAAAGAGCACAGTTGATGTAATGTATTTTTACAGGATTTTGCTTTACAGTGTGTTCACCCATATTCCTCAAAACTTGCGTCAAGCAGAGTGTTGGCGCAGAGCCGTTTTAACGTGTGGGCGCCGCTAGGCAGTTGCCTGGGGGCCCGATGCTAATCTCTGTATGTTGTGACTTGCTGACTGGTTGTGTAGTTTGCCCGGGGGTCTATGATGCTGGTAAGATGGCCCAGTGTTGGCGGTCCATGAACTTTTGCTCCTGGCCACCTTGTTGTTTGGTCGCTTATTCCTTGTGTCTGTGGTTCTCTGTGTGAATGACACTTTCTAATGTTTGTACCCAGGATTTCACTTTTAACCTTTGGTAAAATTATATGCACAAATAGAAAATGTCTCCCAATCTAATCTAAAATTTTACGGTAATTTGCTGTTGTATGACAGAAAATGGCTAAAGCTTGCTGCGATTACAATATGCATTTCTCAATACAGTATTTTATTGTGAAGAAAAAAAACCAGTTAATTTATGTAAAAATGCCATTTTTTTAAGTGTCTAAAGTATGTCATAAATTGAAATATCTGCAATGCCTTTTTTGGTATTGAGTAGGAAAGTAATTTTTGATTTCATATCTCTTATATATATTTCTCTTCTGGTTCGTCCTGCTTCCACTTCAAAACCGGTCCCGCCCACACGCAGCCGACACGGCATTTCTCGA
>JANRMT010062798.1:12378125-12400733 GCA_026402145.1 Polypterus bichir lapradei
AAACCGGTCCCGCCCACACGCAGCCGACACGGCATTTCTCGATTCCTTTTCGTCCTCTTCCAAACCCTTCCCCACGCTGCCTCCGGCCTCCCATACATCTTGCTATTTTCATTATACTGCGACGGTTGTTTCCTAAGCCTTTGTTATAAAATGAATGATAGTATCTTCTCTGTCGACGGGATTTTGTACAACATCATCTCTATTCCGGGATCCGGCAACTGCCCGTTCCTATCAGTGGGTTATTTCTTGACACAAACGGTTCACGAAGCCAATGCACTATTTTCCGTTCCTATTCTTACACCGCCGTATGCTACGACAGGCGTCGGCTATCTAGTATATTATTAATCCCAATATTTTTTGAAAAATTTGCCTTTGCATCTGACAGCTACTACAGAGCGACTTGCCTCAAGTAGTTTGTAGTGGCGGCTGAGAAAAATGTTTAATGTGATATTTTCATTGAGAACAGAGAGAAAAACTTGACCTAATGGAAGTCAGTAGAGTGACCAGTGCAGTACGACAGAAACAATGCGAAAAGTCCATGCGTTTGTGGTGGGGGGAGAGGGGGTCACATTACTCATGTCACCTAATCCACATGATGGTTATTCACTCGCATGATCAGAAAGTGCCATACGCATGCTGCTTTGGTCAGGAGTCCTGTCTTCAGTTCAGAAGTCTTTCCCATCAGGCTTTAGGTTTCCTGCTTATGATGTGCACCAATACTTCCAGAAGAATCTATTTAACAATTATTTTAGCTTATTTTTTTAACCATAGGAAAAATATAATTTTTGGGTGGAGTATTCTGTTAAGTCTTTAGATTTGAATTTTCAGTTCTTTCTGAGCTCTGAAAGCTCTCAACACAAGCTCACCTTGTGCATGAATTTACTCTTTCTGAGGATTTCAGAACGTTAGCCTACTGTAAGTTCCACTCGCCTACTCCTTTTACAGGAGCGTCTTTGCTATTTGCATAGTGTCGTGAGCGGATTGTTTCAGTCTAAGCTCCTTTTTCATTATGTTGCACTGTTTTCAATGTTTTTGTATCATCAAGTTTTCAAAATGTTCTTCTGCTTTGATTCTGTTTGATGACCTCCAGTGATACTGCCGTCATGCTTGTTGCTAAGGAGCTTTTCCTGGCGTGCAGCTGCCCCTGACCTACTAGATGTCATTTTAGTTAAGCCAGAAGGGCTGCAGTATCTTGTTTTCAGTGCTGATGTGAAACATCAAGAAAAGACCCTTTTGCAAATTAATGTCCTTAGCATTATGAGCTAAAGTGATAATTTTTCATTAGCAAAAAATGTGTATCCAACTTGTACACTTCTGGTCAACAGTTTTAAAATACCCAAGTTTTTCTTCTCAATTAATATTTTGAAATGCAATGAATGTCCTAAAATGGGGAAAAAGGTAAGCAGTAAACTGCCAGAGGTTTGCATCTAAAGTTTAAGTTTTCACAAACTGAAAAAAAAAAGAAAATGCCAGAATATTACAAATGGGCCTTCTTCAGGGAACAAGTAATAGGTTACAACCTACCGATGTTCAGCAGCCTAGCAAGTTGAAGCAAACAATTTGCATAGGTGCTCCAACTTCTGCTGATTATTTAAAATCCCTCAGTGTGTCTTAAAGCAGACTGTGTTAGTACACCCTCTGTAGTACTACAGGCCCTGTTCGAGCAGATGATGGAAGATTTAATTATTTCTTTTGCTTGTGTATGTCAGTGGCAGATGTGCACATTTGACCCTCTCCACTGTGTTATTGTAACCTACCACCGCACAAGGCATAGTGACTTTTCATCTGTAATGGCCATTGACAGTTACTACATTATGACCAGTGCTTAGAAGGCAGAAGTCTTTGCTGTTCTACCCTTTTAACACAATCATTTTGCCTTTTTACCACACAGCTACTGTGTCAGCTTGACACATTCACATGACTGGAATCTCCAGGCATATCATGGCCGTTGGGTTGTACAGTGCCGTCTGCATCAATCTTCTTTTGAAGTGAAAAGTTGAGCAGTTTGAGTTATCGAAACTGTTCATTGTTCTACAGTAACCTTGGTCAAGCAAAGAGTGAAGTTGCATTGAGTGTGGTTGCCATCCTATTTGATCCCTTTGCCGGAGCAAGGAACCAAGTTCCAGGTGTACCCCGACTTTACTTTGCACAGCATGTAGAACTTGATACCAGTGTGCCCATCTGGTTGTGATGTACTGTCTGCAATGGATGTGATGTGCTGTAGGTATTTTGTAATGAGTGAAAAGTGACACTCATACCTTCACCGAAAATGGGTGTCAGCAGCAATAACCAGTTTGTGGACCAGTGCCATCTCTGGACTGGTTTACCTACCATGCCGTGCAGTATCAGGAAACAGAAAAACACTTACACATCTTGTACGGTGGCAGGCTGCCAGCGACTGCGACAAGCATGAGCTTTACTTTGATTTTTCCAACAATGCATATTTCCTGAACTACTTTCTCCACTGGACTATCATCAACAAATCGTAAATAGCCCACATAATCATGATCAACAGACCTCTTCAGACAGAGGTTAACCATTAATGGGCACTTAGAAGGTGCAGGATTGTCAGCAGTAGTATGAAGCCGACACCAAATACAAATATCACTGAAACTTCACAGGTTGGAATCTACTGACCTGGGGCCTCATGTACGAGGTGTGGCAGAAAAGTAATGAAACTGGCAACACTGCAAGCGATCCGGCAGCGCTGCGCTGTTGTCCTTGATAGAGCACGTGTATCAGTACCCTCCCATAACTCAGTGCGAGTTTCAACTCCTTCCGTTAACTACGTGATTTTTGTGACTGTTATTAGCGAAGTTGTGTTTTTGGTTGTGCGTCACGCAAAATGGAACAGCGGAATTTGGAGCAACGTTGTGCCATTAAATTTTGTGTTAAGCTTGGAGAATCGGCAAGTGTGACGTTTGAAAAGTTAAAACAGGCCTCTGGGGAACATTCTTTATCCTGAGCTCAAGTTTTTCAGGGAGGCCTTCAACTTCGAAAACCAATGAAAACATCGAACGTGTGAACACTCTTGTGAGATCAGACCATCGTTTAACATTAAGAATGTTGAGTGAACAATTAAATTTGAACAGATTTACCGTTCATCAAATTTTGACTGAACATTTGCACATGCGAAAGGTCTGTGCCAAAATGGTGCCGAAAAACCTCACAATTGAGCAGAAGGACAATCGAATAAACGCATTCCTGTGGTTCCCCAGCCCCCTTATTCACCTGCCCTCAGTCCGTGTGACTTTTTCCTTTTTCCTAAACTGAAAAATGTCCTCAAAGGACGTCATTTCGGGACTTTAGAAAACATCCAAAAGAGTGTAACGGAAATGCTGAAGACCATACCGGTTGAAGACTTCCAGCGCTGCTACCAACAGTGGGAACAACGTCTCCATCGGTGTGTAGCTGCCCAAGGGAACTACTTTGATGGGGATAACATTGATGTTTGAAAAAAATAAAAACTTTGGTAAATAAAAAATCAGTCTCATTACTTTTCTGCCACACCTCGTATAAACGGTGCGTATGTAGAAAAATGTTGTGTACACCCATTTCCACGCTCACTTTGAGATGTATAAAATTAAACTTGGCTTAATTCCACGCACTTTTTCATGACAGGCTCGCACCGTGTGCACGCACATTTCTGCTCAGTTTTGTACATGGGTGGCACCCAGCAGCAAAGCAGTGCCACTGTTTCTGTGTTGTTTCCCTTATTTGTAAGATTCACATCCATTATGCAGACTTTATCAGATACAACCAAATTAATTGCATATCGTTTACAAATGTAATTCACTTGATTGTAATCATTCTGTTACAATATACAATGGTGCACAGAATGGCCAAACTGTTCCAACTACCATAGCTGCTTTAGCGTTGTCAGAAGACCTAGCAAACAGAAGAATTTGAAGAGAGTGCATATTTATAGATGATGATGATGACTGTCGTCTTAGTCGATTTTGGTTTCCAAGAGCTATTTTCTTAGAGCTGTGTGCTGAACTGGCGCCAGCTTTAAGGAATTGTGCACTACCTGCTTCTTTGCAAGTTCTCGGGTTTTTAGCCACAGGAACTTTTCTATGTGAACTTGCTGAATGATTGGGTATTTCACAATCATCACTGAGTTGCGCCATGCTAGCTGCATAGGATGGTATTATCTGCTTATTATCTTGATATATAAGATTTACTTACATTGTGGTTAAACAGGCAAACATCAAAGTACAATTCACAGCAACGTCTAGTTTTCCAAATGTAATTGGAGCCTTTGCTGCGCTGTACCATTCCAATTTTCTTTAATTGTTTTATAACACTGCTTAAGCCACCAAATAGTACATTTATCCTTTTCTCCACTTCACTGAGCAGGACTTCCATTTCACATTCACTGAAATTCTTCTTTTTTTACAAGTGCTTTTGCCATTGTCTTTTAACAAAACACTGAATGGAAGGAGCCATTTAGATTGATTTGCATATTTAAATAGACAAAATTCTGAGAGGATTTCGGGTAGGGCTGTAGGCTCCTGCATGTTGTGTTAAAACTCATGTTGATTGGGATTAAAAAGAGAGAGTGCGTAGAACTTTGCTTAGGTACAGTTTTATGCATCTACATTTTTTTTGTGCGTATGCACATTTCTAGCTTTGTCCGTACACCTTGTTTTAATGTAAAACGCCTTGTGTAAAATTCACATAAGGCCCCGGGTGTCAATATCACCATCTGTGTCAATGTCAGATTACCAATTCACATAGTCATCACTTTCGTTTGAATTGAGCATTGGTCCAATTTCAGTTTGTTCTAAAACTGGATTTATGGCTTTTGGTTTACCATTGTGTTTTTTGTTGAAGGATCTGCCCCACTCATGAATATCAAAGGGTTAACCTACAGCTGCCTCAGAGTGGTAGAATGCATAGAAATATTCATGATTTTTTTGTGGCATGGTGTTATTTTATCAACTAGATGGCAGCAGAATCTTGATAGGCTTGAACATTTCATTACCTGTATATGTCACCCCCAAGTCTGACTCAGGTTTATCTTTATTCACATAGACTTTACAATCCATGTTACAATCAGTGGTGTTCTTGATAAAAAATGTAGGTTTCCAGTTTAAGCACTCTCTTGATTATGCTTCTTGTTTTTCTCAATCACAAAAGTTTCCCAAATGGGTCAAGCTCTAACACACAAATGTTTTTGATTCTTGGTTTGAATGTTCAACACCCCTGGAAGGCACAGAGGTGAATATTGATGTATAAGTACTTTTCGTTTATGTTTTATTTCACTTTTATAGAGGGAGAGTATTTGTCTCTTTTATGTCTCTACAGAGAGCATAGAGTCTGTTGAAAATATTCTGGAAAGAATGATGGGCTATAAGCGGAAACTGAGTCATCCTAATGCCACAGATGACATACCCCCAAAGTGTTTTGCTTCTGAAGGGAAAAGAAAGTTGCAAAGGAATGGCTCATCCAAGGACAGTGGCTTCACCTTGCCTGCTTTATCTCCCCTGGACCAATCACTGCAGGCTCCTTGCCTGGCGACTGAAGGACAACCCTCTTGTGTGTCATCAGATTCTCAGAAGGAAGTTATTGTCAAATCTGTGTCCTCTAACCTGGATGACAGGGCTCCTTCCATTCCAGACACAGCAATTCCACTACCTCCTGCTCCTCCTCCCTTAATGGGCATGGTGGTACCACCTGTTCCACCTGGACCTTCCTTACCATGTGCTATGATTCCACCACCTCCTCCCCTACCAAGTACAATGATGGTCCCTCCTCCACCTCCATTGCCAGGTACTATGGTGCCTCTACCTCCATCTCCTCCCTTCCCTGGTGCTGTAATACTCCCACCTCCGCCTCCCCCTTCTCCTTTTCCAGGAGCTATGATGCCCCCTCCTCCTCCACCACCGCCCCCTCCTCCTTTTCCAGGAGCTATGATGACCCCGCCTCCTCCACCACCACCCCCCCCTCCTCCTCCTTTGCCAGGAGCTATGATGCCCCCACCTCCTCCACCACCACCTCCACCTCCTTTGCCAGGTGGCATGATGCCCCCTCCTCCACCTCCTTTGCCAGGCAGCATGATGCCCCCTCCTCCACCTCCTTTGCCAGGCGGCATGATGCCCCCTCCTCCACCTCCTTTGCCAGGCGGCATGATGCCCCCTCCACCACCTCCTTTGCCAGGCGGCATGATGCCCCCTCCACCACCTCCATTTGGTGGAGGAGATATGATTGTTGCTCACACTAGTTACAGTCTTGGATGTTTTCAGCCAACAGCTTACAAACCCAGCCAGTGTCCAAGTTTAAGAATGAAGAAGCTGAACTGGCAGAAACTGCCTTCCAGTGTCACCACAGGTATGTGTATGCCATTAAAATAATTTCATAGAATTAAAAAATAGTTTTTGGGCTACAAAAATCATTAGTCCATTTCCCAAGTGTGTTAATAGACTTTTCTAGTACATTACACATGTACAAGTGATTACTTCGAAAAATGGGAAATGCCTTTTTGGTAATGTGTAGGGAAGAGTTTGCCTCTGCCCCTCAAAACTTACTGCACATTTCAATCTTGATGGCGGTGCTGGTAGTAAAGTCCTCCATAGAGTGAAATTCCTGTTGGCATTTCTGACTCTCCAGCATGTCCCCACTCTCCAGTGCCATGATCAATAAAGTGTATTAAAACGCAGAACTTCATTTGATTGGCTAGCAGACAAAAGAAACCAGGGCAGATGTGACTGAGTTCATCTTCTCTTTGTATTCTGTCCTATCAGATGGTCATTCTATGTGGGCTTCCATTCAGAAGTGTGACAGCCCACTTGAGCCAGACTACTCGTGCATTGAGCAGCTGTTTTGTCTGCCTGAGGTGAAACCCAAAGAGAAAGAAGCAACGCCAATTGTCAAAAAGGAGCTGAAAGAGGTGAGGCTTAATGGTATGGACAGTCAACGTGCACTTGGGATTTTCAGTTGGACTGATTTTATTTATTTAAGGATAAGAATCTGATAAACTATAAGTTTACTATCTTTACTGTGGTTTTTTTTTTTTTTTTTTTTTTTTTTTTGACAAGAAGTCCAATCCATCCATCAGCTTCGCAATATCCGATGCATTTGTCCCTCTTAGATATTGCTCTGTCAGTAGTCACCATAATCACTTATTAAATGAAATGTCAAAAGTACCAAGTACAATAAAAACATCTAAGATCACCTGTTGCTCTATAGATTGAATTAAAGTTTTATTTGAAGATTCATCCATTTTCTGTGAAACAGTTGATGCTCTATAGTAAATATTTTTCTCACTTCAAAAACTAAAGTGTTTGGATGTGTTTAATGGAGTTGAAAAAGAGCATTTAGACTTCTTCACTTTCTTCACACTTCATTGTATTTCATTTGAAATGAAAACGTTTCCCATTGTTGCCCATCCATCTGCACTCACTAACCCATAATGACAAAGTGAAAACATATTTTCGGAAAGGTTTGAAAATGTATTAAAAAAACAAAAACTGAAATCTCTAGTCCATAGAAATATTCAGACCCTTCATTCAGTATTTTGTAAAAGCTCCTTTGGTAGCACTTCAGCTTTGAGTCTTCGTGGTAAGTCTGGATTAGAGAAATTCTTCTAATTCTTCCCTTGTAGATCCTGATGGGAAGTGTCTGTAAACTGTCATCTACAGGTCTCTCCACACGTGTTCTATGGGGTTTAACTCTGGACTTTGACTGAGCCGCTCCGGGACATTCACAGCATTGTCTTAGCTGTATGCATTGGGTCAGTGCCATACTGAAAGATGAACCTGTTGCCCCAGTGTTATGTGGCCTGCTCTCTGAAGCAGGTTTTCTTAATGGTCCTCTCAGTGTTTGGCTGCATTCATCCTTCCCTCAATTCTGACCAGTCTCCCTGTCCTTGTACCACCATAGCATGATGCTGCCACCACCATGCTTCACCATAGGGGACGGTATTAGGCAGGTGATGAGCAATGCTTGGTCTTGAGCAGACGTAGTGCTTGGAGTTCTGCTCAGAGACTTCACTTTTTGTCTCACCAGACCAGATAATCCCTTTTTTTTCCCCTCATTCTCTGAATTCTTTAAATGTTGCTTGCCAAACTCCAAAGGGGTTGTCGCATACCTTTTACCAAGAAGTGGTGCTTATCTTGTCACTCTGTTATAAATGTTTAATTAATGGAGTGCTGGTGAGATGGTCATTCTTCCAACAGGTTCTCACATCTCAGCAGAGGACTTCTGAAGTTCTTTTAGTGTGACTGTTGGGTTCTTGATCACCTCTCCAACCAAGGCCCTTCTTGCCCAATTACTCAGTTTGGCTGGATGACCAACTCTAGGAGGACTCCTGGCAGTTTCAAGCTTCTTCCACTTCACAATTATTGAGGCCGTTGTGCCCCTGGGAATATTCAAAGCTTTAGAAATGCTTTTATCCCTTTGCCTCAATTTTCCTTCAGGACAATTTGATTGTGGAGGTTTATAGACCGTTCCTTTAACTTCTTCTCTTGGATTTAAACCTGACTTGCAGTGTGAATTGTGGGACCTTCTCTACAACAGCGACACGCATGCCTTTGTAAATGATGTCCAGTCAGTTCAGTATGCCACCAATGGACTCCAAGTGTTAGTTGCATCTCAAAGAGAATGAAGCAACCTGAGCACAAGTGTGTCTTTGATTACCTTTATAAATGAGAGATGTTGGTTTTAATGAATTTACAGATCTTTCGGAAAACACGTTTTCACTTTGTCGTTCTGAGTTGTTAAGAGTAGGTTAATGGGAAAAAAATTATAAATTGATCAATTTGAAATTAATACTACAGCACAATAGTATGCAGAAAGTGAAGGGGTCTTAATACTATTCTGGATCCACTTTAAGTCTTTAATTATCTTCATGTTGAATATGTATAACACATCAAAGTGAGGATATTTATATTAGGCAGGAGAACCTGATTTATTGTCATGGGACAAATCATCTCTACTCTGTATTTATGGGGTTATTATTGTGATGTGTCTAATGTCTCTGTGTGAAATTAATGTCTTTACACCAAGTTTCTAATGACTTTTGAACCACTAGATTTTATTATAGTTCTGAATATTTGTGCACACAGTTTAAATTGAAGTCATCATGTCAGATTCTGAAATTATCGTGAAGCCTGCTTTGTGATCTTGTTGACCAAATATAAGATAGTGATGTGCAGCCTGAGCGAGCACCTGCTTTCCCAACTAGCTTCTAGTGAGTGCCAAAGAACCCACAATCAATTAAGCAACACACAGAAATGGTCTACAAGAACGGTAGAATGCTATGAAACTTTGTTGGGAATGTTGATGGCATCGGGACTCTAAACATGATCAGTAAAGCTGGTAGTTTTCCTTTATACCTCTAAACTCGTTTATAGAAAGAAAACTGATGTCATCTCTTAAGCACATGCAAATCTGAGCCCAGTAGCGTGGGCTGACACTACAGGCGCCATGGTGATTGAGTGACTGTGATGGAGTGTTCAGCTGACAGGGGACTGTGAACCAGACAAGCAGTAGGAGCAAGAAAAGGTTCATAAAGTGGAGAGTTGATTTTAAGCTTCAGGTCTTGTTAAATCTTTAACATCGTTACCTGCTAATTAACCAAGACATTCCAAATGTATGTTTTTTATTTATAGATTTCCTTTCTTGATCCGAAGAAAAACCTGAATTTGAATATTTTTTTGAAGCAGTTTAAATGGTAAGTACATGTTTTTCTACTGTTTCAGAGTTGTATGGCCCCTATTCGAAAAGCTTAAAACACGTTGTATTGTATTATCATGGGATAATTGGACCTTGCCAAGTTCATTATTGGTTTGGTCCACTTTTGCACTATAAACATCATACACGCAGAAAGATGCAGGCGCTTTAGCTTCCATTATGATTGATGCCTACAAGGCCTGTCGCTCCTCAGTACTCGCCAGCTTTGCCTTGAACAGAACTCTGGTGTTCGGCAGAGGTAAGCTATGCCTCTTGGTCCTCAAGAATGGTCAACACAAGTGAAGGCTGATGTACCCTTTGGTTGAATGCCACTTAGCAGCCAGTGATTCTTTACTCCTGCTGTGCTGTTGTCTATTGGAATCGTTTTTCTTAAGCCTGCTAACCCAGGAGGAAAAATAAAGTGTCAGTCTCCCCTACACCAGGTGCCTTGTATTTACATAACTACGTCAGCCCCTCTAGATATAATGACAAAGTGTAGATATTTAAAAGCATAGTGGGATTTATTAAATTAGAATAATACCAGTGCAAGAAAAATATAAGCAAAATAAACTGCAAATTCTGGATGTATATACAGTCTGTGTTTGAAGTGGGCAAGTACTCACTGGTACGCAATAGTGGCACCTTTTTCAATGTCAACATAAAGTATCAGCAGCTTTTCTCAGTGCACTAGTGACGTGAATCTTCACTGGGGACCAAACCTTTGCTGTCTGATCAGTTTCAGTGCACGCCGATGATCAAAGTTTCACTGAACCAGCACCTCTTCTTAGCAAGCCATTGAGTACACGTTGTCACAAATAACAGACACAAGAGTCATAAAAAGGTTTGGGGCAGCCACCTGTATAATATTTCCTGGCTGCAAAAGGATAAATCTTTCACACTGATGTGCTCAGTACGAAGTCCAAATCAAAACTGATGAGTTAGGGCAGTGTTTCCTAACCTCGGTCCTGGGGGCACACTGTGGCTGCAGGTTTTTGTTCCAAACAGCTTCTGTTTTTAATTGGACTCCTGGGCTAATTAAGTGATGTGTTATTTCCCAAATTCTGTGTTTTGGGAACAATATAGAAATTAGAAAACTAAGTTTGGTTAATCCCAGCTAATTAAATGAGTTCAGTGTTACCAGGTGTTGTCACTGATTAGGAATCTGGTTGGAACAAAAACCTGCAGCCACAGTGTGCCCCCAGGACTGAGGTTGGGAAACACTGAGTTAGGGTAAAATATGGCGGCTTTAAAAGCCAGAAAGGGAAGTGAGGTCATTCAGGGCAGAAGCGGAAGGGTCCTCTTCCATAGGCTCGGACACCGACGTGGTGTCATCAAAAGGGTCGGAACCGGAAGGCTCTTCTTTCATAGGTTCCCCACTGGAAGTGAAGTCCTCATAGGGGCTGGGACCGGAAGTGACATCATCAGGGCCAGGTGGGATTTCCCATGAACAGTCTGCAGGAAAGTGAGGAAAAAAGGTCAGTGCACTCTGCCACCCCTTGGTCTGGTGTGGAATTACTCTCATTTAGACCCTTTAGTGTCCTCCCATGTGCATGTGTGTGACAACGTACCTATTCTTGAATCCTGTGATAATTTTCAATCGAGTATTGGTGCTGAAAGCTTCATGGGAGACCCCTCAATGGTATGTATAATGTTATGAGTACTGCCAGTGATTTGGTTCTAATTCAAGTTATATCTGTAGTTTTGGAAAGCTTACTCAGGGTTGGCAACAGTGTCAAAACAGGATGTTGTTCTGGACGGCTTTTAGATTAAACACTTGGGTTGAGGCATGAACTGCATTCTCCAACATCCAGATGGAATGGTATTTCTTGTCCTGTCATACAATTTAGGTCCATAGGTATTTGGACAGTGACAATTTTCATAGTTTTGTCTCTGTACACCACCACAACAGATCTGAAATAAAGCAATCATTATGTGATTCAAGTTTAGACTTTTCAGCTTTAAGGGGTTTACCAAAAACATCGTTTAAGAATGACAGCCATTTTTATTCATGGTCCCTCTATTTTCAGGGGCTCAAAAGTATTTGGACAAACAAAAATAATCATAAATATAATGACCATTTTTAATATTTGGTTGACATCCCTTTAGTCAATGACTGGCTGAAGTCTGAAGCCATGGCAATCTTCAAATGCTGGGTTCCCACCCTAGTGAAACTATGCCAGGCCTTTACTGCAGCCATCTTCAGTTGTTGCTTGTTTGTTGGACTTTCTGCCATCAGTTTTGTTTTCAGCAAGTGAAATGTGTGCCTAACTGGGTTGAGGTCAGTTGACTAACTTGGCCTTTGAAGAATCTTCCAACTACTTTGCACTGAAAAGCACTTGGTTTGCTTTCGCAGTATATTTTGGTTCATTGTCCATCTGTACTGTGAACCACTGTCCTATCAGTTTTGCAGGTTTTGGCTAAGTCTCAGCAGACAGTATAGCCTTGTATACTTCAGAATTCAGCCAGCAGTCGTATCATCGATAAACACTAGTGACCTACTTCCATTGGCAGTCAGACGTACCCATGCCACATCACTGCCTCTACCATGTTTCATAGATCTTGCGGTATTCATTGGATTATGAGCCTTTCCTTTTCTTCTTCTTACTCTTTTTTTTCCCCATCATTCTAGTAATCTTCGTTTCCTTTGTCCAAAGAAAGTTGTTCAAGAACTGGACAGGCTTTTTAGAAAATGTTTTCTGGCAAAGTCTGATCTGCCCTTCCTGTGCTTGAGGTTTACCAGTGGTTTGCACTTGGTGTTAAACTCTTTATATATAAATTTACTTTGATGACGTTTTCTCTTGATTGTAGACTTTGGCAGTGACAGGTCTGCCACCCAGAGAGTGTTCTTGGTTTGACTAAATGTTCTGAAAGGGGGTTTTCTTCACCAAGGAAAGAATTCTTCAATCAACCAGCACAATTGTCCTATGTGGTTTTCTAGGCCTTCTGGTGTTACTGAGCGCACCAGTGCATTCTTTGATTTTAAGAATTTTCCAAATGGTTTATTTGACCACTCCTTGCATTTCTGCCATCTCTCTAAAGGGTTTGTTTTGTTTTCTCAGCCTAATGATGGCCTGTTTTTACTTGCATGGACAGCTCTTTGGACCTCATAATGAGAGTTCCAGTGACAACTTCCAAATGCAAATTCCACACTTGGCATCAATTCCAGACCTTTTACCTGCTTATTAGTTAATGAAATAATGAGGGACCAGCTTCCACCTGGCTATGGAACAGCTTTCAGTCAAACGTCCAAATACCTCTCAGCCAAAGAAAATGGAGAGACCATGTACAACAATGGCTATCATTGCTAAATGGCTCATGATATTTTTGGTAAACCCCTTAAATTAAAGCTGAATGTCTACACTTCAGTCACATGATGATTGCTTTGTTTCAAATACATTGTTGTGGCGTACAGAGCCAAAATCTATGACAATTGTGTCACACACAGTCCAAGCATATTTCAGCTTAATGTATCTTCTAGAGCAGTGGCTCTCAAAGTGTGGTCCCTAGACAACTGGTGTGCCACATGGGCTATGGGCTGACCTGGTCATCATTCTTGGAAGAACTTCCTTCCTGAAAGAGAGAGAGGGAGGCTGGGAGCATACACTGATACAGCACGTCGCCACACCCACTATACAATGAACCACCTGGATTGGGACCCGAGTGCAGCAGGTGACACCTCAGCACTACACTGGAACTGTGTGATGTTTTTTTTTTATGGTGGCTGGAGTGCCAATCCTGCCACCAACCACAAAGTTTTCCCTGTAAGTTGGTGGACCAGCTTGCAGGTTAACATCATATCCGGAATAAAGCAATTGTGGGTTAAGGGTAACTTGCTTAAGGGCCCAACAGAGTAGAGTCATTTCTGGTGTTTACGGGATTCGAACTGGCAACCTTCTGATTGATAACTTGAGTATGCTTTCACTTAGGTCAACCAAATTTTGTATACAAGTATTAGGTACAAAACGTAGGTTTCTATCAATTTTTGGGCTATTTTCACTAACCAGACATGGTACTTTATCATTTATTATTGCAGCAGCAGCGTCTGATTTATTCAACTTTACTTTTTATAATAATTGTTCAATATGTTATTAATTGGATTTGTTGTTGATGGTTCTTTAATGTACATAATATAATCATTGTCTTGCGGTTTACTCCTCAAATATCCATCCCCATATCTGAGTATACAAGAAAGTCCAGGAGAGATCACTCCTGATTTTTTTAATATAGTGTCTGTAGTTCCAAAATTTATAGTTTTATCCCTCCAGGAAGTTAACCCAATTAATTTAATCATCTATCATTATCTTCTTTGTATATTGGCATTTTCAGTAGAATTCCACACCTAGACATCTGAAGAGCTGCTTGCTTTTTTTTTTTTTTTTTTTTTCTTCTATCGATGTTTCTGTGCCGATTCTCAGGTTTCTTTGCATCAGCTGTAATGTAAGTGATGTTACTGGTGCACTGAATTCCCCTTCATTTTTAATATGTGATACAGTTATGAATCTGGAATTTTTTATTCCTTTTGGTCTTTTTCTGTTTCCAAGCTCTAATGAAGAAGTAATCAATCGCATAAGGTCGGGTGATAGATCCTTGTTTGATGCTGAAGTCCTGAAGCAACTTTTAAAACTTCTTCCCGAGAAGCATGAAGTGAGTAAAATAAATGTTTTTAGGTGGTTATTATTATTATAATTATTATTATTATTTTATTTGTAAGTAAACTTGAAATGACAATTCAAGTCTCTCAACTCAAGATTGGGTGAGCAAAGTTGGGAGGAATTTTTATTTAACAGTACAGGGTGGCATAGTGCGCATCCAGGCTAGTGCTGTACTTGAACCGTTGGACCGAATTCCTGGCTTGGGTGCCTTGGAGTGTGGAGTTTGAATATTTTTCTTGTGGCTAGTTTATGAATCTTCCAAGTCTTGACTTCCATCCTAAAATATGTTATTTTGTGGAAACCAAAAAATTTGCCCAGTGTGACAATCAATTACTGTATTGCATAGACTTAATCATTCGGATTTTTATTATCTGTTTCCATACTGCATATCTGTTCGCCAGTTTGTGACTTTTTTGCGGGTTTGTATATCTTTCGAGTGTGTTACACGAACGCTACTGAATTTGCTTTGCTCCGAGTTTTTTAGAAATGCTTTGGGAATTCACCAAACAGAACAAAATGCATTGGTTAATAAGGAAGGAGAAACTAATCTAGTTTTGAGGGATTATTGTGGTGCAATGAATTTAATTTTCCCAGAGGGACTGAGCTGATTCATGTGACCTGAGCTGTGAGGCAGCATTGCTAACCACTGTGCTGACCGTGCCTCCCGCAGACAAAATTAATAGAGTTAAATAGTGGAACTTTCAGATTTCTTGCAGACAGTGGCAACAGGAACAGGAGGCACGAGTTCGCTAGATTCAATGGCAGGCACTCCTCTTTCTTGAACTGAAAGTATTTTGTTTGCTGCCCCTGCTGACTACTCTAAAGTACATGAATTCCTCATACCTTCCTGTTTGTGTCCTCCCCTGCCTGGGCTTCACTTTCTTGTTTAATTTCTGCTTTGTTCAATTTTGATTCTTTTGTCTATTAATTTTATTTACTTAGTTAATGCATTTCTGTATCACATTTGTTATGTACCTTGTGTTTTGTGGGTGATTTCCCCAAGAGGTGAGATCACCGACCCATCATTGCCAGGGACTGCAGTCAACTGTATAAAGGCAAGGG
The DNA here is from genome assembly GCA_026402145.1 of Polypterus bichir lapradei. Taxonomy (NCBI): domain Eukaryota; kingdom Metazoa; phylum Chordata; class Cladistia; order Polypteriformes; family Polypteridae; genus Polypterus; species Polypterus bichir. The sequence continues at coordinate 12,393,515 of JANRMT010062798.1, forward strand.
TTTCCCACACTTCCTGGCGGTTTATTTGATTGTGCTAAGGAGTTAGTGAGTGTGTTGTGTGTCTCCGCTTAGTCTTGGGGAGTATTGAGTTGCCTTGGATTAAGGTATTGGGACTTGGTTTGGATTGCCTTTGTTGGCAAATCCATTTCGCCCTTTTTGTGCTCCACAGAGCTTCATGTTCTTTCAGAGCATTTTCATTAAGAAGATTCTACATGACTCTTTGTTGCTAGCTGAGGTTTTTTTGCCCTCTACTGGGCATTTCTGGGACGGTTTGAGTCTTCAGGCTGGGATATACTTAATACTCTGAACCCTTCTGCACATGTATCATGCCTGCCATGCTTTCCCAGCACTCTGAGCACATCGTCGGGAATTAACTTGGCGCCTGTGTGAGTTGCATTACCAGCAAAAATTTGGATGGCGCAATGTGAAGGCCAGTCGTACTGCAGCTCCAACATGATCAGTGTGCGTGCTCCAGCGGTGAAGCAAATCATCAGGCTTAAATGCTGACATACAAAGGTATTCTTGGTACTTTTCATGCATGCAATACAAACATCGCATATTCCCCATGATAATGATGTGACGGATTTAAAGGTCTCACATACCATCCTCTGTGTCTCTGTTGCCACCTTTGTTTTGCATGAATTTTTATCTTCAACATCTTCCCACAACTCGCAGCACAGTGAAATCGGATGTTGTTTTCTCTCTGTGATGTCTTGCACTGCCACTTGATTGAATCCTCCAGATTTACATTAAGTTTGTGCGTCAAGTTTAGTCAGTGCACTGCTTGTGTAGTCTCAGTTGTCTGCAAGCGTACGAGTCGAGTAACGCCAAGTATATCCCGGCCCTTACGTGCTTGGGAATGCTCGAGAGTTTCAACTATTATAGCGAAAGGCTCACATGTTACACATGGGTCACATACAAGTCCGTACAAAAAGACGTTGCTTTAAGACCCAATACATATTTCACACCAATACATGCTTCCGGTTCCCTTTTGCATGAATGTTTTGTGCCATAATGTATTTAAGTTTTCCTCTAATTTTTAGCATACCAGTTAAACAGTTCTTCTTCAGTCCATAACGGAAGAAAAATTTTATCCAGTTGATCCAGCAAACTACTAGGATCAGTGCTATGTGCTTGAGAGGTCTGTCCCCACTAAGATGGGCTGCTACAGCTCTTTGATGTCTTGCTGGTCTCACAAAGCATCATGGGGTTGTTGGGGCAGTTTGTCTAAGTTGGAGCAACAAATTTTCTGGAAACGTTTTTAGGGAACCAAGCAAATGACCTGAGAAAAATGTTTTGTCGCATATGGCCGACCAACGGTCATAAGCTAGCAGTGAATGTCGAAACAGGATTAGCGTGTTTTCCAAAGTAACACAAAACAATGACTTAAGAGTTGGAAAGGCCTGTGGTGTCCTCCCATTGGTGACCCCCCCCCCCCCAGCCCCTGAGAAATTACCTGCTCACCACTGAGGATTTTTCAGTGTTTGTTTCTTTATTGAAGGCTCAACTTGAAATTAAATGATGGTGTTTTTTTTTAAATGCTTGTCTCTTCTTTCATGAATAAGTTTCTTGTTCTGAACTTGTTTTCTTATTTTTTTTGTAATAGATTGAAAATTTGAAGTCTTTCCAAGGAGAGCAAGATAAACTTGCAAATGCAGACAGGTTTTACCACCAGCTCTTAGCTGTGTCATGGTAAGAGTTTAATACTCGATGCACAAGAGTGCTCATGTTTTATGCTTAGGTGGGATTCTTTCTGTGTGTGGTAGGAATTCTCTCCCCAGTCGCATGTGGGTTTTTTACATTTAGACCCGAGGTTGTTTACTGATTTACCATTATGGGCCCCCTTTAACGTTTCTACACAGTTGCATGGCCCACTTCCCATTCTTTTGCCTGTATTTGTGCAAGGGTGTGTGTCCTTGGTGTTGTGGCCACGCGCCTTTCTAAAAAGCTTTTTAAGGACTCCTGAGATCTGTTGAGTGGCAGCGTGACGTGACGTCCTCTTGGTCAGCACTGGTTTTGAGTTAGTGCTGGTTAACCACAGGTATTACTAAGAAAACACAGGCATGGAAAATCAGTGACAGGCCATGTAATTTCAAGATTTTAAAGATCTTTGCAAGTTCAAGCAGAACGTGAATGAATTATACACAGTATATGGAGATACAAGAAATATGAAAGCCATGTTTATAATTTTATTAGTCATTTTGTGACCCCATCTCTATATGAGGTGAGTCACAAAAAAAAAACGGATTGGTAAAAAAATATTTATTGATGAATTACAGCATTCTAAACATTGTCGCCTTCTATATGAACTTTTGTCATGTGATGGTCTTCGTGCAAAATGTGTCTCACTGTCATTACCTGCCAACTCTGAGATAGCCCGAACACCTTGGCGACGATCATTTCAAACAATCTGATTCACCATTTTGATGTTTTCATCTGTCCGAGACAAGCGTGGGCGACCTGAGCGTTGACTGTCTTCCATATTTTCTTGTCCTTCCTTGAAACGTTTGTGCCACGTTTGTGTGTGAGACAAACTGTTATCACTGTACACTGTTTTTATCATTTCATAAGTTTCTGTGGCTGTTTTGTTCAAATTCATAAGAAATTTGAGGTTGATTCCCTGTGTTTTTTTTTTTTTTTTTTTTTTTTTTCCACCCAACATTATAGCGGCATCTCGTGTAGTGATTGTTGTGCTATTCACAGGATATACCTAGGTGGTTGGCGGTTTGAAAGGGCGTGTAGGAGGGGATATAATTCTATGATTCACATCCGGCTGACCTCCATACGGTTTTCCAGGAAAGCCCCAAGCCCAGTCCGGTTATTTTTGTGCCTCACCTCGTGTATATACTGTACATATATACATATATGTAATCCAACGTCTGTATGTCTGTCCACTTTAAACAAGAGAACTACTTAATGGATTTAGATCGGGTGTTTTTTCCATAATGTGCTTGAACATTCTGGTTGATTTTGTTACTTCTGTCATTGCACTATTATTCATAGTTCGCTTGTGGTATCGACTTATTTGCACAAATCTGAGAGGCCAAGGCGGGGGGGGGCGGGGTTAACCTCCTTACTCATGCACCAGCCTCGGGACGTGTACCTTACCTCCTCTTAGCTAGCGAACGAGAGAACTACTTAACAGATTGTTTTTTTTTCTGTCATTTGCTTGAACAATCCAGTTGATTTTGCAACTTCTGTCGTTGTTCTAAGAATCATAGTTAGCTTGCAGGAGCGACATATTTATTCTAATATGAGACAGAGGCTGTGGGTCGAGGGGAGGAGGAAGCATGACGTCAGGAGTGGGGAGCCGGGCAGGGCCATCCTTACTGTCCTGTTTCACTACTACGTGGGCGAAGCCACAGGGGTTGGCTAGTATATTCTAATACAGATATACAAATAAATATCCATTCCAAAATATTGTAGGTAGTTTATGAATTGTTAGTTTGCACAGAAACAAAGTATCTTGTCTGACTGATGGTGCCTCACATGCCTTTGCTTATTGTTCTTTGTCTCTCATTTTACAATGTCTAGCTATCAGCTAAGGATTGAGTGCATGCTACTCTGTGAAGATACAGCGTCATTGTTGGAAACGCTGAAGCCAAAGGCAGCACGAGTTGACACCGCCTGCAACAGTAAGTGTCCTCCCACTAATGACAGACTACAAATCCCTTCTAGTTTGGTGTTAAGGCTTGCCCAAGTGTTTATCATGCTGAGTTCTTCTGGGGTGCAGCAGAAGCAGGAACTTTTATCCTGCAATATGGTTTGTAACTTTGCACCCAAATAACAGAGGAGAGTCACCCGCTTACAGCTATGAACTTTCTGGAACTTGTTGGGTTTTTATATTAAGAATCCTAAAATGGTGGTCTGATTTTCAACTAAGTCACAATAACAGACAAATGCAGTCTCCTTAAACTCATAACGGAAACACTTTAGCCGAGTCTGGTCAACAATGAATGCTTTGTCTAAACCATATTAACAGGCCGGGCAGTGTAAAGTATGTGAGTTCTTGTCTTTAATATCTGGTTGAACTTTTTTGAGCATCAGTAACCTTTGCCAAATGTTTCCTGCAGCTGCTGATCAAACTTGCACAAATCCTTACCAAGTCTTTTCCTTTCACTGCAGTTCCCGAGATTCCTTGTGTGACCATGCTATGGCATTTTGATGGTGTCGATGTCCGTACAGTGACGTATCCATTCCATGCTCTCGATTTTCTTTTGTTTAAACCGTTCTCTTGTTACAGGTCATTGTCTTTTTTTTGTATCATGTTGTTAAACTTTAGGTTATGGACTTCTACTTCGATGTTTTCCTGACCAATATCTGGATGCAATTTTGAGTTCATTGTTCCATCTGTGCTGGCAAGGTGTCCAGGCCCCAAGGCAGCAAAGCAGCCCCAAACTGTGATGCTTAATTCATTAATCGTTCATCACGTTTAGGATGAGATTTCGGTGGGCTGCTTTTATTCCTCCAAGTGTGTTTATGCTAACGATGTCAACTTTGTCTCATTTGTCTAATTGACATTGTCCGTGAAATGCCCAGATGGTAGTTTTAGGAAGCTGAGACATGTAGCAGTGAAGACTGCTGTTCTTCGGTGTTTCTGTTATAGTGGACAGAGATTTGGTCAAATGCAGGATGTTTCTTCTGGTAATCTGCTGGTTTCGTTTTTCACCTCCTGCATGCTTATCTCTTAAAGTGACCTTTCAAGGATGTCCACCCTGGGGGAGAGCAGCAAAATTACTAACAGTTGCTGCTGTAGATTGGTAACCATCCCAGCCTTTCCATTGCAGCCTTTTTCGTCTTTGCACAACTTGCTTTTCCAAGGTCCTCTGATATTTCTCAGTCTTTTGAGAAGAAGCAGGCACTGTCAGTCACCAAATGTTTGTGTCTTACCTTGTTGGTGAGCACTCTGAGAATTTCATTTGTACTGACATGGGTTCTCATTCAAAATAGTTACCCTGGGAAAAGAAAAAAATCAAATTCCTTGGAGTGCATCCTAAACTCTATATTGACATTGGTGAGCTGTACTGCTCTGCATGGATAACCTTTGCAGGAGGTATTTATCTGAAATAAAGTCATGGCTTGTTTATTTTGCAGGTCTGTTGGAGAGCACCAGGCTGCCAAGCTTCTGCAAGTTGATTCTTACAGTTGGAAACTTCCTTAACTATGTAAGTCAGTGATTCTTAACCTTTTTTTTTTTTTAGTCACGGGCCCCTTTAAGAATCTGATGAAAGCTATGGACCCCCTTCCCCAGAAATATTCACACACACACTTGGCATGTGCATTTCTCTGTACTGTACCGTCATGCGCACACATCACTTTTCAGCCAGCCACACTTGAAATAAATTGTGGTCAATTAATCCTCACCAGTATAAGAGAAGATAATCAAGCCATGGTAAACTGTGCAATATGAGAATTCGCACAAGATGGCGTTCATGCAGAGAATAATGACACGCGTCTACATGGTAAACATGGGCCAAAGGCAAGTCAAGAGACGCAGAAAGGTTGGCACTGTAAGCAGTGGCAGGGGGCATTTTCTTTCATTACTTTCAATGGGATACAGTTGATTGGGACAAGGGGGGTTGGGGGGCTGTATGGTGACTGCTGTTTTTCTTGCGTGTTATTTTTTTCACGAGTATGTAACTCTTGCATTAGGCTTAGGTGAGAAATAATTGCAAGAAAAATAATACGCGAGAAAAATTATGATGAGAGACGTAATGTGCAAGAAAAATCAACGGTACCGGGCTATATAGTGAATATAAATGTTCATTTTTACCTTACCCTCACAGACCCCCTGAAACCCATTCATATGAATCCTCTAGGGACCCCAGGTTAAGAACCCCTGATGTAAGTATTCAACGGAACATAAAAAGATTAGGCCCCACAGACACAAAATCTGATGCTCTGCCTTCTTTCCTTAGCATTTTGTTAATTTTATATTTTTTTCTTTAACTAAAAAGTAATTTATTCTGCTCTAAAATGTGCTTCAGCTTTATGTCTTTATCTCGGGTTTGTTTAAGCATATAATTCTCTCCATATTTCCAGCTTTTTGAACTTTCACCTGTGATCCTTTTAGCTTTAAAATCTTTAGTCAAAGGCGATGTTGGTACCAGTTGGATTTGGTCCCAGATAACTACTGTCGGGTCCATAGGTATTTGGGCAGTGACAATTTTCATAATTATGTCTCTGTATTATGTCTTATACCACCACAACAGATTTGAAATAAAGTGATTATTATGTGAATGAAGTGTAGATTTTCAGGTTTAAGGGGTTTACCAAAAATATTGCATGAGCCGTTTAAGAATGACAGCCATTTTTATTCATGGTCCTTCTATTTTTAGGGGCTCAAAAGTATTTGGACAAACAAAATTAATTAAATATAATGACCATTTTTAATATTTGGTTGACATCCCTTTTGTCAATGACTGGCTGAAGTCTGAACCCATGGCAACCTCCAAATGCTGGGTTCCCACCCTAGTGAAACTATGCCAGGCCTTTACTGCAGCCATCTTCAGTTGTTGCTTGTTTGTTGGACTTTCTGCCATCAGTTTTGTTTTTAGCAAGTCAAATGTGTGCCTAACTGGGTTGAGGTCAGTTGAATGACTTGGCCTTTGAAGAATCTTCCACTACTTTGCATTGAAAAGAACTTAGTTTGCTTTTGTAGGATAATTGTGTCACTGTCCAAATACTTGTGACCTGACTGTAAGTAGGCCATCGAGGGGGACCATTTCCAATTATTTTGCGTCACGTTAAATTACACTCTTAGGGCATGAAAATAGAGGTCCTCATGTGTTTTTTCTCTCCAATTAGTTACACTTAAAATTTTAAAAGATTTAAAGAGGCAAATATGTCCCATTTTAATAAATTATTGAAAAAATTTGTCAGTTTGTACATCAATTAAATTTCTTTTGTTTTATTTGCAGAAACCTCAAAGTTTAATTTAAATAAGTTAAAGCCTTCTGGCCAACTGTACATGACATAATCTATTCCTGGTAGTCATCGTCCTGTTATAGTGTATCTACAGAGTACAGTATCTGCTTACATTTCAGTCGGTCAGTCATTTTCAAGCCCACTTAGTCCTCAACAGCATTGTGGGGGTCTGCTGGAGCATATCCTGGCTAGCATACAGTACGGTGCAAGGAAGGAACAAACCCTGGACAGGGCAAACACACACACACACACACACACACACACACACACACACACACACACACACACACAC
>JANRMT010062798.1:12400743-12419695 GCA_026402145.1 Polypterus bichir lapradei
CACACACACACACACACACACACACACACACACACACACACACACACTAGGGCTAAATCCACCTAACCTGCATGGCTGGGGGAGGGGAGGACATGAACCCTGGTCTCCTTACGGTGAGGCAGCAGCACTAAAACTGCGCCACTGTGCCACTCTGCTTACATTGCAGTTAAACATTTTTAAAGTGATGTGCCAAGCTCCAGACTCAAGTGCCTGAAATGATAAAACTTAAAATGTATAAAGATGTGTATTATGGTAAATGATTTGTTTGTCTGCTATGTCTGAATGTTCCTGAAGTTACCAGGAGTTTTAAACAAGTTTGTTTATAGTATTTTTGTCATAGGGAGTATTATTGTGAGTCATGGTACAAATTTTTAATTTTAGGAAGTCTGTTAAAAATTTCTATTTTAAAGGATGTAAGATAGTATCTATCCATCTGTTATCCCACTCGCTATATCCTAACTACAGGGTCATGGGGGGGGTCTGCTGGAGCCAATCCCAGCCAACACAGGGCGTAAGGCAGGAAACAAATCCTCGGCAGGGCGATAGCCCACTGCCGGGCACACACACACACACACAATAGGGACAATTTAGGATCGCCAATGCACCTAACCTGCATGTCTTTGGACTGTGGGAGGAAACCCACGCAGACATGGGGGGGGGACATGCAAACTCCGAAGCGAACCCAGGTCTCCTTACTACGAGGCAGCAGCGCTACCACTGCGCCACCGTGCTGCCATCACTAACATTATTAAGGAATTTATTCCTCATGTGAACTGCCAATGATGCTTTCAAAAAGTTGAATAAAAATGCATCACCTGTGAACGTGTTGCACTTCTTGCTGTAGCGTTATTTATTTGCCCTTAAACCTCAAAAAATCATATTTTTTTTACTTTGATGCTGTATCTTATCTGTGTTCATGTCAAGTGATATTCACAATAAGGCTTTGTTTGTGTTACAAATATTGTGGTATTAAGAAAATAAACAAACGAATGAATGGAGCTATTTGCCATAAAAGGGACAAACTGTATTTATTTTCCTTTATGTTGTTGGCAGGTTTATGCCAAGTATTTTTCAGATCGCACGTGCTCTATATAATTGCTCCTTCATGTTGTTCCATTCCTAAGTGAATGCGATCCAAAGAGCAGGCTTGCTTACGAGCACCGGCAGACGCAGAAGAGCCAGTGTAGTGACTTTTTTGAAGTTCTGCCGTTTGCATTTTTTTTGTCTCTTTAATCACATTTTGTAGTGAGTGCCGCCCCACAGTGGTTTAGTAATGCAGTCTGGGTTTTTCTTTACTGGATGGTCTGGCACTTGTATTGCTCCAGTCGAGGTCAGGTGATAGCTCTTTGGTGGTGACTGTCCTGTCAATTTGGTGATGAGGCCACTCTTTCCAAACAATCATTCTGTTCTCCCAGCTTGTCCTTGCTGCTCTCACACACGTTCAGATAGTACTCACCTGCTTTCCCACCGTAATCCCAGGCGTATTGACCTTGCATGAAGTCCTCTTTGTCTCGGAGGAAGCACGATTACCTTGGTAACATCTTGATTTGTTGATGATAAAAAAGAACCCTGACGTAAATGCCACTGCACATACACCCCCGCACAATGTGACATGTATGAAAAAGAATCAGATGGCTGCAGAAATTCAGTGCCATTTCATTGTCAAGGAAGCTTTTTGAACAAATGTCTGATTATGTAAGTGCTGAAGGTCATTTGACATACTAAGCTTAAGAGATGAAGCAGAGCTAACAAAATGGACGTGGTCACTAGAGGAGACTCTGAACAGAGAAGAGAAACACACATTTATAGAAAAGTAGATGCTGCAGTCTTCAAACACTTAGCTATCCCACCTGCACTTCCTACCTGCCTGCCTGCACTTCTACAAAATGTTTGAAATATGGCAGGCGTCTTTGCTATTTTAATACCAACGCAAGCTTTTTGTTTCTGTTTGTGGATGGCTGACTTGCTAGAAGTGCTTAAGGCTGTGCACAAACTCGCCCTCTCTGTTTTTCATATTCTAATGTACGCTACTGGTTAAAGGTTTTTAGAACACTTGAGTTTTTTTGGAAATGCACACAGTTTAATGTTTTATGCAATCAAGGCAAAGAACAAATAAACAGTGGCAAATAAAATAAGTCAAGGAATCATGAAGTGTACAACATGTTGTTCCAATTTTTGATTCATCAGAGTACCCTGCACCTTTTAGTGCTATAATGACCAAACTGTGGGACCCCTTTTGATTCAGAATGCCAGTCACTCTGCAAGTCACCAGCTCTGCCTCCAGCAGTAGACCCCCAGACCCCAACGCAGTCCCTCCTATATGACTGACAGTTGGTGTCACACACTGAGGAGCCATCCTGTCACAAACTCGAGACCCTGTGCGATGAACCGAAGATTTCAAATTTGGATTCATTGGTCCATAAGACTGTCTTTCAGTCTGCAGTGGTCCACAGCTGGTATTTCAAGGCCCTGTGTTGTCCTTCAATGAATGGTTTTCTTCCTGCCTCTCGCCCTGTCAGACCTGCAGCACAAAGTCTCCTCTTCTTGCTTTTGTCAACCTGCACTGTTAAGCTGTTGTGCTGTGAGACGCCTGTGACCACACAAGCTGGCGACCCTCAGAAACTTGTCTTCTGATTGGCTGGTGACTTTGGCTCTGCCAGATCTCTTCCTATCAGAGTTTTTTTCCAATTTCCAGTAGCCTTTGGATTGTGTAGGACACCACTGGACTTACAGACACTTGGATTTTCTCTCTAGGGGTAATAATGCTGTCTCATTTCATTTGTTATTTGCCATTTTTTTGCCATTATCACTGTAATATTGTCCAAGTCGTACTTCAGAGGGTGCAGTAACACAGTCTGTGCCAACTCTGCTTTAAGACACATAGAGGGTTTTTTAAATAATCAACAGGAGTTGGGACACCAGTGCAAATTGTTTGCTTCAACTTGCTAGGCTCCATGAACTTTAATTGCTGCAGCACATCTGTAGGTTGTAATCTATTAGTTGTTTCCTGAAAAGGCCCATTTGTAATATTCTGATATTTCCCTTTTTTCGGTTTTTGCTAACCTAAATTTTAAATTTAAACCTCTGGCAGTTTACTGTTTACCTTTTCACCATTTTAGGTCATTCATTGCATTTCAACTGATTTAATTTGAAGGGAAACTGGAAAAACTGAAGTGTTTAGAACACTTGAGGTTTTATGGAAATGCATGCAGTTTAGAACAAAGAACAAAAACAACAGCAAGTAAAAAATTAGTCAAGAAATAATTAAGGGTACAAAATTGTTCTCAAATCTTTGATTCATCAGAGTAGCCTCTGCACCTTTTGCTGATTTAACAGCCAAACTGTGGTACCCCTTTTGATTCAGAATGCCAGTCACTCTGTGCCAGTCACCAACTCGGCCACTAGCAAAAGACCGCCAGACTGCCGCACTCCCTCCTGTGACTGACAGTTGGTGTCACGCACTATGGAACCATCCTTTTTTTCCAACTCAACACCCTGTGTGATGAACCAAATATCTCAAATTTTGATTCATCAGTCCATAAGGCTTTCAGTCTGTAGTGGTCCACAGCTGGTATTTCAAGGCCCTGTGTTGTCCTTCAATGAATGGCTTTTTTCCTGCCACTCGCCCTGTCAGACCTGCAGCACAAAGTCTCCTCTTCACAGTAGAATTTTTTATTTTTTCCATTGCAAATGAATATTTGAAGGCTGACACTACTGCATATGTTTTTAGGCCCCCAATAACTTCTCGAAGTTGGGGACCCTAAATCCTGTCCGGTCTCGCTTTAATTGATTTTGTGATGCTTTTTCTTTTTAAATCTATTTAACATGGTTGAGGAACACTTAAAAGGTCTCGGCTCCCAAGAGCCCCGTAAACTCAAATTGGCAACATTCTTTATGGACTTGGACTAGTACTAATATCTGTCTATTATTATAAAAGGAAATCCTGGGATGAGACTTTCTCTGAGATAATTTCAGGTCCCACAAAAGAAGACTTTTTGCCAAGAGATTTTGCCAAGTCCCACCCTCCTCTCAAACATTTACAACCACGGCCATGGTCCAATCATTCATGTGAACGTCGTAAAGAGGTTCAAAAAAGTGGTGTGATACACGTGCAGAGCAGGTTAGAGATTATGAAAGTACTAAAATTTGAAAGTCTCAAAAAACTGATAGTAAAGATCACATTGGCACTAACAAAAAGAAATTATTACTCGATGAAATAACAGAACAGCGAAAAAAGATCAAATATATGGACATAGGTGATATGACAGAAGTATGTAGATATTGTTTGGCTTTAAAGTTTAAGTCGGAGACTCGTAGATCGTCTAATTCATGTTGCCTTCAGGGAAAAGTAGTGTTTCTTTCCAATGAAGAGATGTTTCTGCGAGAATTAAGATTGTTGTTTGGTGAAAGTGAAATCCACATAGTGAGTGGCAGAGATATGAAGTGGCTGGCAGGCCGGGGGGTTGGCGAGCAAAGCCCCCTAGTATCTCTAAATAGATAAAATGATAATACTAAGACTTTACAGAAGATCTAGTAAAAAAGAAACAAAAGAAATAACAATCCACCTAACGCACACAAGAACGTGTGACTTGGGAAATAAGGGAGTTACTGCTGTCTAGTAACAGGTTTGTAGGTGGGAGTGCGATGGATCAGTCTGTGGTCCAATTTGCCCAGTGGTATCGCAAATTTGCACTTAAAGGCATCTTTAACATTGAAATAATGAAGGTCCAGCTTCTTGTGTTGACCGTTAGAACATGACATGGACTGATTGAAGTTTGTATTTATTCCTTCTAAAGTCGCCCCCATATTCAGAATGATTCATCATAAGGGGATTGATAACCGAGTGAATCCCAGTGTCCCCAGGGAGGAATATAAACTTAAATTAGATCATCCTTATTAATCTATCTTGGTAGTGTAGATCATTTCGAACCGCCAGAATTTCACTTTCTGCATCACACATCTTAGATTTAATAGGTTTAGCAGGCTCGCCTTTACACCTTTGCTAATTGGCATAGATGTCGAGTCCCCGTCCTGCATTTTTTCCACTCTGTCTGATCATATTGGGCAAAACCCATCCAGCATGAAAATAGTGTCTGAGGTAAGATGTTCAAGCCAGTTTTCCAAAATACCCAAAATGCCACAGTACCTAGAGGAACTGTGACTCACTGGGAGGGCTGACCGTTGATCCATCTTATTTGAAAGCGATCGCACTTGCCTCATTTTATAGAGGCTGGCCAGTTCTGAAATCTTGCCACTTTACGCCAGTTCTTCACCCCTTTCATCCTCAGAGGCAGAGCTCCACCACGTCATGTTTCAGCCAGGTGGTAATTTTTCATGTTAACCTTTTTGATTAATTAGCTGTCTATGTATGTTTGTGTGCAGTTTGTTTTGAGGGTGGTCCTCCAAGAGTTGGGGTCACCTGCCCATCATTGTGAAGGGACTGAACTCAGCCCAAAAAAGGCTGAGGAAATCCCTCAGTCTCTTGGGGTGGTGTTGACTTTCTGTGCTTTTGTCAATTGCTAGGTTTTTGACTGTTTTATGTATTAGGACTTGTTTGCCTTGATTTGCCTTTGCTTTTTCAGATGTCCCCTGCTTCACCTTTTGTGCTGTTTGGGCCGTCACTGTTTTCAGAGTATTGTTTGGGTTAACTAATCTCATTTGTAAAAATTCTACATTTGCCCTTTTCATCACTAGCCAAAGTTTTGATGGGACTTCTGTGCTTAGGAACAGAGCTGATCGATCCTTTAGATGACATTGACGGCTGCCGAGGATGCATCAATAGAGGAGCGCAATTTGTATAAGTTAATGGGCGCTGGGTCTGAATACTGAGGGGTGCTGTTTATGAAGTGTAGTGGCACATGCTCTGGAATCCCCCCCTCCCCTCTACCACAGTACCATAGACACTGAGCAACGTCATTTTCACTCAAGGGACACATGCTCCAGACATTAGGGGGGTCCAGAAACCAAGGGGTGCCATTTATGTAACTCTGGACCTTTTATGAAGAACCCCACCATTAGTGCTATGGACACCCAGGGCTGCTGGCTTGACAACACAAAGGGCATGTGACCCTGGCACCCAACATGACCCCACTGCTCATCTAGAGCTACATATGGGCATAGACCGACACTACTTAGTAACCCCATGTTGAAAATACATAAGTGTTAATAATCACAGGAGTACCACTTGACTATGGGAAGATTTAATATAGCCCACTTTGCAGTACTCCGAGCCTCTTCGCGTTTGTAGATGTTTCAGACGTTAAAATGACCTTCAAATCCTCTTCTCCCACTCTGTGTTGTCTCTCAGGGCCGCAGCTAGTCCAAAAGGCAGCGGAGATGAGCCCGCTTGGGTTTGCAATGAGAGCAGCGTATCGTATTTAAAAAACAATTTATAAATTTCAAGTGAAAAACCAAATCACATCTTCTGTTAACATTAATACATTGTATTAAAAAGAAAATAAAACGTCATACATCTGTACCAGGCTGCCACTTAACTGTGGTCCAAATTCATTTTGTTTAATATAACTTTTGGCTATCGCTACACATCAGTACCTTTTTATGTTTTGCTTGGCTACTGCTAAATATTAAAAAAAAAAAAAAAAAAAGAAATCAAGCTCCCAGAATCCATCACTTTCAATAAGACTCTCCTGTAACACAATCACTTGAAGTGGATCAAATATCTGATAACAGAGACAGCAGGCACTGCTTCCTTCAGCTGTGTGTTCTCCTGTATTACTTAAAAGATGGCACTTGTGAAGGGGTTGGCAGTTAAATTTGCGTTTTAGATACATGGTGGGCGGCACGGTGGCGCAGTGGGTAGCACTGCTGCCTCGCAGTTAGGAGACCCGGGGTCGCTTCCCAGGTCCTCCCTGCGTGGAGTTTGCATGTTCTCCTCCAGGTATTCCGGTTTCCTCCCACAGTCCAAAGACATGCAGGTTAGGTGCATTGGCAATTCTAAACTGTCCCTTGTGTGTGTGTGTGTGTGTGTGTGTGTGTGTGTGTATGTGTACGCAATGTGGTGGGCTGGCACCCTGCCCTGGGTTTGTTTCCTGCCTTGTGCCCTGTGTTGGCTAGGATTGGCTCCAGCACACCTCCGTGACCCTGTAGTTAGGATATAGCGGGTTGGATGCTGGATGGATGGATGGACAGCTGGATGGACACACGGTACTGCGCAAAAGTCTTAGACACTTGAGATTGTTCTCACTTTTTGCACAAAATGAAGCACTACAATAAGATATTTGAATGTCCATAAAGAAAGACTAACCTCGTAATCAAGCACTTCAACTTCATTTGAAATGTGTGAGATCTTTGGCAGCATACAACTTGGTGCTAATGAAGTCCGTGACCTCAAAATGATGAAGTGAAACAGAAGCACCTGTGTAGCGGGGATAAAACTGGACAGGAACAATCAGAAATGTGGAAGTTGAGGTAGATTTGGCAGTTTAACTTGTAAATATGACAACATGGCAGAAGTAAGCCTGGTGACAAGACACGAGGTGCTTACCCTTCATTGTCCAAGCCTCTTCCAAGCAGACAGGTGCTTCCAGGTGTGATGTCCAGGCTCCTCTTCAGGAAAACCAATGTTGAGGATCAGAAATACAGGGGTCAACCAGAGAAACTGTGTGCAGAAAACAAGGAATGCATCAATTTTACTTCCGTTTGGAATCCAGAAGATGTCCAGCAGTCTGAAGTGGTCTTATCAGGCGTGATCTTCATGTAACAATTGTAACCAAAAAAAACATTTTTTCAATTAGGAAATGAAGGCAAATGACTCCCCAAGTCCCAAAAATACCAGGACCCGTGCAGAAAAATGACAGAAGGTGCTCTGGACCGAGGAGTCAAAATTTGGAACTTTTGTCTGTAACTGAAGGCAGTTTGCCCTTCTGTGAATGAATGTCTGCAGGCCGTGTGTAAAATTTGATCAAAACTGAATGTTAAGTAGAACAGGCTGGTTTTTTATCTATCAGGGAGACTTCTGATTGGTCCCAACATCATGACCCCATGTACACAGCCAAAATCATAAAATGAGGGACAGGGTATCTTGCACTGGTGATATGGCCACCACAGAGTCCTGATCTCTGCCTCAGATGGCCAAAGAATGACGTGGAACTGGAGTGAAGGAGCAAGAGGAAGGTCAGGAACTTCATGATAGTGGACCGATCAGTAAAGGGTGGAAATGCCAAATGTTTACTACTTTTGAAGTTTTCCGTTTTCCGCATTTTCCAGGAAGTTTATCAATTAATAAAAAATTATTGCCAGTACAATTTTTGATAGCTTTCCTGCATCACGTCAATTTTTTCAGACTTTTTCACAGTACCACATAAAAACAATTTAACCCAATCCAACCAGTGTCCTCCATAATGTTGGGAACAAAGGCATTTGATTTCTCCCTCTTCTCTGCGGTTTACAATTACAAATCAAACGATTCAGACATCATGATTAAAGTGCACATTGCAGACTTTCATTGAAAGGGATTTACACACACTTGAGCCACACCATGTAGAAGTGACAACACTTTATCTATTGTACGTGATTCCCCCCCCCCATTTCAGGGCACCATAATGTTTGGTCACAGCAATGGCAGGTCTATTAAAGCCATTGTCGTATTTAGGACTTAGTCACATATCCCTTGCATGTATTGACTGCAGACATCACAAGGTACTGAGGGTCTTCTCTGGTGATGCACTGCCATGTCTTTAATACAGCCATCTTCTGCTCCTGCTTGTTTCGGGGGGCTTGTCCCCATATGTTTGCTCTTCAGAACATGGAAGGCCTGCTCAGTTAGATTTAAATAGGTTGGCTGGTTTGGCCATTCAAGAATTTTCTATTTTTTAGCTTTGATAAACTCCTGTGTTGTCTTAGCAGTATGTTTGGCTCATTATCTTGTTGGAGGATGAAGCACCGCCAATGCGTTACGAGGCCTTTACTGGGACGTGAGCAGATCAGATGTTTCTCTACACCTGAGAATTCCTTGTACTACTGCCATCAGCAGTCACATCATCAATGAAGAGAAGTGTGCCAGGACCTGTGGCAGACACACATGTGTAAGCCATAACACTCCCACCGCCATGTTTAACAGAGGAGGTGGTCTGTTTTGGATCTCACGCAGTTCCTTTTGGTCTCCACACTTTGCTCTCACCCTTCACTCTGATGAGGTTCATCTTTGTCTAGTCTGTCCACAAGACCTTTCTCCAGAATTCTATAGGCTCTTTTATGTCCTTTTTCACAAACTGTAATCTGGCCATCCTGTTTTTGTGACTTAACTAGTGGTCTACATCTTGCAGTGTGGCCTCTGTACTTCCATTCATGAAGCCTTCTGCAGAGAGTCATCTCTGACACACAGACACACACACTCACATCTGCCTCCTGTTTATGATCTGTCGGACTGGAGTTGAGGGCTTTTTCTTGACCACCGTGAGGATTCTTCTGTCATCAGCAGTGGAGGTCTTCCGTGGCCTACCAGTTCCTTTGTGATCACTAACCACACCAGTGTGTTCTTTCTTCTTCGTGATATTCCAGACAGTTGATTTTCATCATCCTAAGGTTTTATTCTTGTTTATCAGCCTTCTAATGGCTTATTTGACTTTCATTGGCACAGCTCTTGTCCTCATGTTGAACAATGGCAAGCTGAGGTATGTTATGAAATGCACCTGAGGAATTACAAACACCTGTGATGCCAATTGTCCCAAATATTATGGAACTCTGAAATGGGGGGGACTGTGTAGAAATAGTGTTGTGATTTCTGCATGGTGGCACCAAAGTGAATGTAAATACAGTGTGCATTTCAATCACAATGTCTGAATGGTTTGATTTACATTTTTAAACTGTGGAGCAGAGAATCAAGGAAGAATGTGCGTTTGTCCCAAGCATCATGGAGGGAACCGTATAAAACATTTGCTGAAGAAAAAGAGAAACTGCCAGATGCTTGACTGTGGGTGACGGTGATGAGCTACTCTGGAAGGAGGACAGGTTGCTAGTTAGGCCTTTTGCTGCTTCACTCTTCATAAGAAGTCTTTGGTTTGTGTAATTCTGTTTACTGGGAATGTTGCCAGAGGACACCTTTCCAATTAAACTATTTTATATAACACTTTTATCAGCCACATTTCTGCAGCAGGTGCCACTTCCCAAGTCATTCTGTGTCCTTGAACTGTGAGTACTGTCAGAAGTGCTTTATGTAACACTCGAGAATATATTTAGAACGAGCACCGGCTAAGAAGGCGCTCTGAAACTGAAATTGATTGTAATTTAAGGTAGACACTGGTTTTTTACTTTGGTCCACCAGTAAAAATGAAAGTGCTGATCCCCTGTCTCTCTTTTCCTATGGCAGCGCGGTTTATACTCCTGTGTTAAAGCTTTCACTTTAATGCAGTTAGTCACGCTAAAAGCTGACACGGTGAGTAGGAGTAATTGCTGCAGCCGTTTCTCTTCAGAAGATGAGTCACCAGGCCTGAATGAAGCTGTACAAAGGAGGCTAAAATTGAGCTTCTCGGAATGATAATTAGGAATTGTATAATACAGATTTGCATTACGGCATAATTCCATTAAAATGAGGATTCTGTCGGTGGGACTTGCCAGAACAACCAGTGCTGCTTCTGGAACAAGCAAATGCAACTGATGGGTGCGATTATAAAATGTAAAGAAAGATTTTGGCCTGTACCAAGTTGTTTAATCTGTTCCGAGTTTTAGAAAGTGAGGAGATTCACCATTGGAAGCACAAACCCATTTTCTTTTGAAAATAAAATCCAAACCAAAAGGTGTAGAGCTTGATGCTGCCAGCACCATACTTCACAGCGAGGATGGTGTGTTGGTGATGATGTGCTGCGTAACTTGCCATTTGATCTGAAGGTCCAAAAAAACTCCATTTTGGTCTAATCAGAACCTTCACATCGGACCTCAGAGTCTCCTGTGTGCCTTCTGCTGAGATGTGCTCTGTGTGTGTTTTTTTTCTCCTCTTTCTGACTGGAGAAGCACCTGTGTACACTTACTGTCTTCACACTCTCTCCAATAACACACACTGTAGCTTCTTGCTTCTTTTGGCCTCCTGGTGGCCTCTCTAACTTGTCATCTTCAATTTTTGTGGATGATGGGTTTCCAGCTGTGACATTCTCTTGCCATTTCTTTGTAACTTTAGATTTAGATTTTATTGTTTTTATCCCCTGAGTCGCGCCGTTCATGGAAATGCTTTGAGTGTTCTTTAGTCTTCATTGTTTAGTTTAGGCCACCATACTGACTTGGCATGAGTTGACACTTTCACTTACAGGGGCATTTAGATAGGCAAATAATACTATATTTGTCCCCAAGGGGAAATTACGATTATACAGAAACTAATATATATATATATATATAATCCAACGTGTGTCTGTCCGCTTATCATGAGGGAACTACTTCATGAATTTAGATTTGTTTTTTTTTGTTTTTTTTTATATAATTTGCTTGAACATTCCGGTTGATTTTGCAACTTCTCTCATTGCACCAAGAATCATAGTTCGCTTGCAGGAGCGATATATTTGCGCTAATCCAAAGGGAGAGGCTTTGGGCCGAGGGGAGGGGAAGCATTATGCCCGGAGTTGGAGAGTCTACCTCTGCGTTTTGGAGTGTAACTTGCCTCTGCTTAGCTAGCGGTACCTTTTTGTTTGTTGATTTTTAAAGTTTGTCCTGTGTGTGTGTATGTATGTGTATATATGTAATATATATATATATATATATATATATATATAAAAACCTGCAACCCCTAAAAAAAAAAAAAACCCTTCCCAATCACACATAAGAACTTCTGGCCTTGATTATCAAGAGCTGCTGCTGTCAATAACAGGGTTGCAGTCCTGCTCAGATTGTATAACAGGTGGATATTTAAAGTCTGTACCATTTAGATAGAGCAGGTCCACCATGAAACATACCAAATTGATGTTTAAAGTCACCAGCAGTCAGAATGACTCATCCATAAGCTATTGGTAACAGACTGAATCATTTCTGTCACTGAGTCAGCCAGGATGGCGCAACTTGCCTTGCTGGTCAGTAACGTGGATGAATTCTATCTGCCTTTCAATGTCCGGACCACACATTTAGTGTTTGCTCCCTTTCTCCCCATTGCTCATTTACCTAAATCTCCAGTCCCCATCATGCTTTTTCCACAGAGTTTGTTGAAACCCGTCCAGCATTAAAATGGTGTTTGAAGTGGGGGGCGTGAGCTAGTTGTCCACAGAGCCCAAAATGTCCCCACAATTAACTGAGAGCCTGGACAGGTGATTTCCATTGAGCCAATTCTGAGTACTTCTAAAAACTAATGGGCTGCACTGGTTTTGATTTATGGATTTTATATGAAATACGTGTGCTAGAAACAGTCCTGTGGGATTTTGGGCCATGTTGACATGATGGCATCACTCAGTTGCTGCAGATTTGTCAGCTACATATTCATGATGCAAATTTCCCATCCCCACCACATTCCAAAGGAGCTCTATTGGATTGAGATCTGGAGACTGTGGAGGCCATGAGTACAGTGAACTCCTTGTCATGTTCAAGAAACCACTTTGAGATGATCTGAGCTTTGTGACATGTTGTGTTATCCTGCTGGAAGTAACTATCAGTAGATGAATACAATGCTGTCATAAATGATGGACGTGGTCAGCAACACTACTCGGGTAGGCCACTGCATTTAATTGATGCTCAGCTGGTATGGGGCCCAAAATGTGCCAAGAAAATATCTCACACCAGCACCAGCAGCCTAAGCTGTTGATACAAGGCAGGATGGATCCCTTTCATGTTCTGACCCTACCATCCAAATATTGCAGCAGAAATCGAGACTCGTCAGATCACACAAGATTTTTCCGGTCTTCTATTTCCCAATTTTGGTGAGTCCTTGTGAATTGTTACCTCAGCTCCCTGTTCTCAGCTGACAGGACTGGCAGCTGTTGTGGTCTCCTGCTGCTGTAGCCCACCTGCTTCAAGATTTGACTTGTTGTACATTCAGAGATGTTCTACTGCACACCCCGCTTGTAAAGAGTGCTTATTTGAGTTACTGTTGCCTTTCTATCAGCTCAAACTAGTCTGGCCATTCTCCTCTGACCTCTAACATCAACAATGCATTTTCACCCAGAGAACGTCCACTCACTGGTTATTTTCCTTTTGTCGGACCATTCTCTGTAAACCCTAGAGATGATTCTGCTTGAAAATCACAGTAGATCAGCAGTTTCCGAAATACTCGGACCAGCCCATCTACATTTGACAACCATTTCACATTCTAAGTCACTTCAATCACCTTTCTTCCTCATTCTGATGCTCAGTTTGAACTTCAGCAGGTCTTGACAATGTCTACAGGCTTAAAGGTATTGAGTTGCTACCATGTGATTCTCTTATTAGAAATTTGTGTTAACAAGCAGTTTACCTAATAAAGTGGCTGGTGAGTGTATTTATGTGCCTTTATATTTCCTTTCTGTCTGACTGCCTTCTTCAGATTTTAAATTACAAAATTCATTAAAGATGCTGTAAATTCAAACAAAATCGAGGCAATGAAGAACACAAACCAGAATGGCCTGCCAGTTTCAAGTCGTTCTTAATTTGAGCAGTGCGTGGAAGGACTAACGCTGAACTCTGTCCCAGCATGGAGGTCAGGCCTGAAACTGAGCAGCCCATCAAAAAGCACACTTGCTCACGTTTACTGCTCTCTTTGGGAGGTGACATCTTGTCTGAATTCCAGCATTCATATTTTCAGCGAACATGTAAAGTCCACACTGAGTGTCATTAGAGGTCCAGCACTGCTGTGTGTCCTGGCACTAATGTGCAGTAATGTTGTGGATTGAAAATGTGATTCAGGCACAACTGGACTCATGGGTTGTTGTGATGGACATTTTTACCAGTAACAGTAAGATTGAAATCTTTATAAAGAGATGAATTGTTGTTTTTTTTTTTTTTTTTTGACAGGGCAGTCACACTGGCAATGCTGAAGGCTTTAAAATAAGTACACTGCTCAAGCTGACAGAGACCAAGGCAAACAAGTCTCGCATCACTCTGCTTAACCACATATTGGAGGTATGAGCCTGTTGTCTGTTGCTTGTTTTTTGTTTTGTTTTTTTAATTTATTACTATTGGAACAAAATGTATATACTGGAATCGCAACAAAGTGACAAACATTGGTTTCCTGCAGAAAATGTTAGTAACAGTTTAGTAATTGTGGCTGTGGTGGGAGGATGACGATGAGCTCTGGCCAAACTAAACCTGGCGCCATTCTCGCTGCCTCTTGTTGTCTCTACGTTGAGCAGTGAGGAGATGCCTTGAGCTTCATGTCTTACCAAACCTGCTTATTTCTATTTGTGGTGTTTTCTAGCATAGGCGTCCCTCTCTTACAATAACCAACAATTCCTGACTTAACCAGCAATTGACTAAATGAGGGCAAGTTGGTTGAAAGCTCTTGAGTTTACACGTGTCCGTGTACAAAGGGGAACGTGTGTAAAATGAGAACTGTTAGATGGGGGGAAAAAACTTCCTCGAAGTCGTACAAGGTTTTTTTTTTTCTTTCAAATTTGATGATGCAGGTTCCATTTTCTTTTAAAAACAGAAATTAACTACAGTAAATTGTATCCTCATTTTCAAGTATAAGCAACTGACTGAAGGGAAAGTTTAAAGGAAAAAAATTAATGAGTTAACACGATGCCTTCAATGGTAATTGCAAGATATAAAATTTAATATTATAGAATTTACGTGGCCTCTGATAGGCGGACTGGGTAAATGCAAGATTATACAATACTAACTGTGTAAGCCTGTGCTCTAAAAAAAAACCCAGCCTCCTAGAAACCATGGATTCTGGCACTTCAATCAATCAATTGCATTGGTTGTCTATCAGAGGTTAAGCAAGTGTCTCTTTTCTCGGTGGTTTAACTTTGGCGACAGCTAAGAAGTCGCTTTCTTTGAGCTTCATGCTGTAGCACACACTTCCACACGTAGACATTTATATAAAACTAGCTGTGTAAGCCTGTACTGTAAAAAGCCCGGGGTCCCAGAAACTATTGAAATCGTCAGAAAAAAAACTGAAATGTAGAGATGTCAGGTAACTGAAAAGAACTACTCTGGGCATCTCTCTCCAAAATTATTTGTTTTACCGACATGCTAGCATCACTTGGGCATTAGCGGCAGGAGAAAAAGTAAAAGGGATACTGTGTTGTCGATGTTAGCAGCTAAGTGACTTTGCCATTCTTCTGTTTTGCTGATGTGATGGCCTTGCTTGTGTTATTAGTGGCTAAGCGAGTTTTCTGAGCCCTTACCCCAACTCCACCTCTCACTTCTGGGCCGGCCGGACAGACAGAGACACACACACACACACGCGCTTCCACGCATAGACATTTATATATAAGATATGCGGCTAACTATCAAGAAATCCAAGAAGGCTTTTACTTTGCTAAACTAAATGCAGTTGTGAGAGAATAAAGAGGACATCAAGAGGCAGTGTAATTATTGTGCATGAAGGATTTTGGTATGCCATGCACAAGAAATATATATCATTTGTCTTAGAAATGGCATAAAGAGAGAACTGAAAGGGTTCAGTCAAGAGGCAGAAATGCTCCAGGTCACGTTCTTGACAGTTGTCACATACACAATTAGGACTGAACTTAAGAGATGTGGAGAAGAACAAGAATGTAGTAGAATGAGACTTTCATTTTGGGTAGGTAAGCCGGCTATGCTCTCTGTTGAAAACCTCTCCTGTCTTTTAGCCAATCAGAGTAAACATGTAAGCTAGCAAACCAATCAAAGTAAATATTCAGATGGTGTAAGCCATTGAACCAATCAGAGTAAATGTGTAAGCAATAATTCAGCCCAATTCTGTAAATTCAGCTATCTGTAAGTTTGAGTTTCTGTCATTGTTCTGTGACCCTATGCTGGCACCTCTGCTCAGGGTACTGTCCCTTAGTAGACTGCTGTAATGGGGAGCTCTGTCTTCGTGAAGAGAAATTAAAGACACATTGAGCAGGCTTCCTCCTGTCTGGTTTCTGACTCAAAGAACTTTTAGCTGAGGATAAATGTATTTCTTTAATATATTTCCAATTCATCTCTACCATTTATTTGTTGGGTATGTATCTATATGACTCTCGGTGCGGGGGGTAAGGGGACCCCCTTTTTAATTTGCACATGTCAGAAATGAAATTGACCAGCTACCATTATAAAGAGTAAGAACTCACAAGCCACTGGCAGCAGACCAAGTGCTTGAGTATCACTGATGTAGTGATTGGGAAATAAGGGGACACAGCTAAAGGTCCTTGTGTTGTAGTTGTGCTGGTACACCATCTCCATGCTAAAGGCAAGAAGATTCTACTTAAGTACAGCAGGTAACACATGGCTGTTTAGTGACCGCTTTTGGTGCCACTGGCCTACCAGTACGTGATGTTCAATCTGGATGTATGTTTACCGAGCAAATCTTTGAACCATTATACTAAAACTTTTACTCTGAAAGCAGCCTCAGTTCCTCATGGTATGGATTCCACAAGTTGTTGAAAACATTCCCTTGAGATTCTGGTCCATGTTCACAGGATTTCATCACACAATTTCTGCAGCTGCCCATTCATGCTGTACTTCTCCCATTCTACCACATTCTAAAGGTGTTCTGTTGGACTTGGATGACCACTAAAGGTCACTAAGCTTATTGTCATGTTCTTGAAACCTGTTTGCTTTGTGACGTTCTGTATAATCACGCTGGACAAAGCCATTAGAAGATGGGTAAAATGTAGACATGAAGGGTTATAGTAGGGTCAGCAACAATATTCAGATAGGCAGTGGCATTCAAGTGAATAATTGATTGCTATTAATGGACTCTGAGTGTGCCAATAAAACATTAGCCACATCATGACAATGCCACCACCAGCCTGGACTGTTAACACAAGTCAGTTTGGCTTCACTGATTTGAAATTCTAACCCCACCATTGGTTTGCCTGAGCAGAACTTGAGGTTAATCAGACCAGGCTTCAGTTGACCAGTTTTGGTGAGCCTCTGCCCACTGCGGCCTCAGCTTTCTGTCATTGACTGAGGGTAGTGGAATGTAACATGGTCTTCTGCTGTTGTAGCCCATCTTCCTGAAGATTAGATTTGTTGTGCACTCTTGAGATGCTTTTCTGCTCACCACAGTTGTACCGAGCGGTTATCTGCTAATCAACACACCACATGACATGGCCTTGGAACCCCAGCAGATTTTGTTTTTTTTTTCTCCAGCCCATGGAGTTTGTTGTTTGTTTTTTTTCTGTCCTCCCCGGCCATCAGACCTTACTTTATTCTTTGTTACTTAGTATTGCCTTATCTTATTTTTATATATTTTTTTTCTTTCTACATCTTGTAAAGCACTTTGAGCTACATTATTTGTATGAAAACGTACTATAGAAATAAATGTTGTTGTTATACCTTTAAAGATAAATACAGATGGAAAATTGCAAGTGGTGCAGTCACTTTTGTTGAAGTTGAACCCCCGAGGATGCCCTTTAAGTCCCTGCCGGGTGGGTGTCTCATTCGAGTTGGCACTACCAGTGTGTACTTGGTTTGGGTTTTCATTTTTTTATCTCCCACTTCTCAAAGACTAGTGTAAATGTATTGATGGCTCTTCATTGGTTTGTTAAGCTTGTTATGGTACTCAAGAATGCACTATTAAAAAATGCCTTTTCAGAAGATATCTTTTCATTTCTTTTATTTTTAATATATTTTTTTCCCCTTCAGGAAGCTGAAAAAAAATACCCTGACTTAATGAATCTGCCTGAGGACCTGGCCTGCTGTGCTAGTGCCGCCGGGTGAGTAAGGAGTAGTATTGTATACCATAAATAAAAATCACACCACTTTGTTCTATGCATGATGGTAAGATTGATATCCCGTGGAAATTAAAACTTGACAAATGTTTGCTATGTGTCTTCGGAGGCAATCCTTAGCAACCAGGCAAGGTCTCTTAGCAATCCATTATCGATTTGTTATGATTTCCTTTACAACAAAGCACAAAAATGGACAGCGATCGAGAAAAACCGTAAGCCAAACCAGCCCTTTATTTGGTCTGGCTCTCCCACGTTAGCCTCACCACAGGCAGCCTACCCCAGAATTCAACAGGCAGGGTTTTGCCTTCATAGGTCCATGCCATCTCTTGGACAATAAGAGAGCTGCTGCCATCTGATGACAGGCTGATAAATGGCAGTAAGATGTGGTCAGATCGTCCAAGTTGCACTGCTGGTTTATATTTCAAGGTATTAACATTTTAATAGGGCAGGGCCGGCTTGTTTTGTCCACAAATGGAACACGCTTATTAAAAATTTGTTCCTTCCAAAGTTGAAGTCGCCAGCTGGCCCATCTCGAAAGTAATTTTGAAAAGCATCTGTGAATGCTTCTCTGTAGTCTTCCTACTTGTGACAATGTTTATCTATACTAATAAACGGCAAAGCCCTCACTCACTCACTCACTCACTCACTCACTGACTGACTGACTCATCACTAATTCTCCAACTTCCCGTGTAGGTAGAAGGCTGAAATTTGGCAGGCTTATTCCTTACAGCTTCCTTACAAAAGTTGGGCAGGTTTCATTTCGAAATTCTACGCGTAATGGTCATAACTGGAAGCTGTTTTTCTCCATTTACTGTAATGGAGTTCAGCTGGAGGGGCGGAGTTCGTATGACATCATCACGCCTCTCACGTAATCACGCATTACGTAGAAAGCCAGGAAGAGCTACAAAACGCGCTTTAGAAAACATGCATTATATAATTAAGAAGGCAGCGAAACAATTAGAAGCGAGCGACTGACATATAAAACCATATTCAGCAGCTCACGTGAACTGACGCAGTGCGCAGACAAAAAGTAACAATTCCAAAGAGTGCTGAACAAAAACCAAATTACACTGCTACGCTCAAATAGACAAACCACACGCCGTGGCGCGATACTAAAGCATTCGACTGTAGCGCCCACGTCCGAGGTTCGATTCCCGAGAGGGGATGCACTAAGTATGTAC
>JANRMT010062798.1:12420095-12455826 GCA_026402145.1 Polypterus bichir lapradei
TGCGTATATATATATATATATATATATATATATATATATATATATATATATGTGACAGCAACACTCATCACTCACAACAGTGACAAAACAATTACATTGACAATCATGTTATGTTATTTTCAAAATGTTTCATTTTCTTTTTCATTACTTCTTTAACACACTACTTCTCCGCTGCGACGCGCGGGTATTTTGCTAGTTTATTTCTAAGTGTGCGTATCACCGTGTCGTGGCTCCTAATATTAGGTAAGCACATCTAGTAGGTGTAAGGATGGCTGCTCTCTGCTGTCACAACTGAAACACATTAGTGTTTAGAAAGAGCCTCTGTAAGCACATTTAGCCATCAACATGAATCCTATTGAGTAACACCTGATCATACTTGCGTCTGAGGTCCATAGCAGATATCTACTGCATCTGCCATCTGCCCTAAAGTCTGGCTGAACATACGGTTAATGGCTGCAGCAGGCGTATCTATCATCCTGCACTGAGTATGTTCTAAACAAAGGCTGTTGTGCTGCCAGCTGTATGAGGGTAAGTGCATACCTCACCTATCCTATAACACAAGTGTATACCTGACAGCTATAATAAACAGGTATGTTTCCGATTAATTCTTAGATGTTAATGTGTACTTATTCTGTTTTAATAAGGAAAAAAAATGCTGTACTGTATAACATTTTGCTTCCAGGTGAAATGTAGCAGGCACCAGCTCCTTGCATCCAATCTTGTTCACTCGGGTCTCCAGTGTGTAGTTAGTATTTTATAGCTTCTATATTTTTGTCCTTGATCCAAAACGCCACCACGTCACATCTATGGACTAGTCCAAGAAGAAAAGACGTGTCCTTGATTTTGGTAACCAAGTTAAAAGTTATCAAATAGTATGGAAGTGGCATAGCAGTGAATGGTGCCGCATGCGACTTTGGCTGGTCCCCCTCACCAATAACGACAATTTTAAAAACCAAAGGCAAGATTGCCGAGGCAGTTAGGGGATCTGCAGCAGTGAAATCCATAATAGTGTATCATCCTTGGCTTCTGGACTTGAGAGGGGACTCCTTCCACAGGCAGCCGAGATTACTTGGAGAAGCCAGCCTAAGAGAAAGCTCTGTGATTGGCGTTAGGAGTGAGGAAGAACAGTTCAGATGCGTCTCCCTGGTCACTAGAGTTCATCCACTGCGATGCATAGCCACTGACTATTACCATTTCAACCAGGCAGTGAAAGGGACCCACATTGCAGTGAAAAGTATTTGCTCCCTTCTTGATTTCTTATTTTTTTGCAACTTTGTCTCACTTAAATGTTTCAGATTATCAAACAAATTTAAATATTAGACAAAGATAACCCAAGGAAACGCAAAATGCAGTGTTTAAGTGATGATTTTATTTATTAAGGAAAAAAAACTATCCAAACCTACATCGCCCTTTGTGAAAAAGTAATTGGCCCCCCCCCCCCCCCAAAAACTAATAACTGATTGTGCCACCCTTAACAGCAACAACTGCAATCAAGTGTTTGTGATAACTGGCATTGAGTCTTTCACATCGCTGTGGAGGAATTTTGGCCCACTCTTGTTTGCAGAATTGTTTCAATTCAGCCACATTGGAGGGTTTTTGAGCATGAACCGCTTTTTTAAGGTCATGCCACAGCATCTCAATTGGATTCAAGTCCGGACTTTGACTAGGCCACTCCACAGCCTTCATTGTGTTTTTTAAGCCATTCAGAGGTGGAAGCTGATGTGTTTTTGAATCATTGTCCTGCTGCAGAACCCAAGTGTGCTTCAAGCTTGAGGTCACGAACTGATGGCCAGACATTCACATTCAGGATTTTTGATAGAGAGCAGAATTCATGGTTCCATCAATCACAGCAAATCATTCCAGTCCTGAAGCAGCAAAGCAGCCCCTGCCATCACACTACCACCCCCATGTTTGACTGTTGGTATAATGTTCTTTTTCTGAAATGCTGTGTTACTTTTACGCCAGATGTAATGGGACGCACACCTTACAAAAAGTATTGTACTTTTGATTCATCAATCCACAGAACATTTTCCTAAAAGTATTGGGGATCATCAAGATATTTTTTGGCCAAAGTGAGACAAACCTTTATGTTCTTTTTGGTTAGCGGTGGTTTTCACCTTGGAACTCTGCCATGCATGCCATTTTTTCCCCAGTCTCTTTTTTCTGATTGAGTCATGAACACTGACCTCAACTGAGGCAAGGGAGGCCTGCAGTCCTTTAGATGTTGTTCTGGGTTCTTTTGTGACTTCTTGGATGAGTTGCTCCTGTGCTCTTGGGATAATTTTTGTAGTCTGGCCACTCCTGGGAAGGTTCACCACTGCTCCATGTTTTCTCCATTTGTGGATAATGGCGGTCACCTTTAGAAATAGCTTTGTAACCTTTTCCAGACTGATAGGTGTCAATTACTTTGTTTCTCATCTTTTCCTGAATTTCTTTAGATTGTGGCAGGATGTCTTCCTGTTTGGGATCTTTTGGCCTACTTCACTTTGTCTGACAGGTTCTATTTAAGTGATCTCTTGATTCAACAGGCTTGGGTGTGGCTAGTTAATTTAAGCTCAGCTTTCCAAAGAAATGTGATTAACCACAGTTACTTCATGATTTAACAAGGGGGGGAGGGGGCAGTTACTTTTTCACATAGGGCCATGTAGTTTTGAATAGGTTTTTTTTCCTTAATAAATAAAATCATTACTTAAAAACTGCATTTTGTGTTTACTTGGGTTATCTTTGTCTAATATTTTTAAATTTGTTTGATGATCTGAAATATTTAAGTGTGACAAACATGCAAAAAAATAAGAAATCAGAAAGGGGGCAAATAGTTTTTCACAGCACTGTATAGCTGATATGGAGAAGTTGCTGGCAACATGGATTGAGGACCAGAACCTGAAGCGTAACCCACTAAGGACCATAACAAAGGCATTGATCAGACCTCTCCTCCTCCATGTTGACTTGCGGCCCCAGCGCCAGAACGTATCCTGAACGCAAGTTGATGGACACCTTATTGTCGGTGGGCCTTGGGATTTAATCAAGCTTGATAAACGAAAGCTTTGGTAGGATTGTGGGTAAGATCTGGAGTACAGCTCGGGAAGCAGAGCTGATAGCATCAGTATTGGGATGACATAGCACAATATTGCAGACAAGGCTTTCAGAAGCCTTCGGGGTAGCCATGGTGTGTGAGAGGGTGCTGATTGGAGTTTGAGGAAGACGGCTGCTTTCAGGGCGCTCGGGAACAATAACTACATTTGTTTATATAGTTTTTGTACATGTTGTGTAGGTTCAGGAGCAAAAGAAATATTGTTGTGGTAAGAAAATAGCAATAACCTGTTTGAAATATGTAAAAGTAGAGGACTGCACAAGCCTGCAGAGTGTCTGTTATTAGTAAGAAAGATCTGAGCAAGCCATGGGTCTGACTTTTTGTTTGTTTTTTTTGTTTTTTTTATTTAGAATCAGCATTGAATCAATCCAGAGTGAAGTGAGCTCCCTCAATACCCGACTCAGAGATGCTGCAAAAAAAGTAGCGTCGTCAGTGGAGGACATCCAGATGCAGTATGAAAAAGTCATAGAGGTAGGTGGTTTGGGATGAAGTCTGAAACACTTCATTGGGCTTGCAACGTGCATGTGAGATGTTAAGAAGAGCCAGAGTTCAGATCTGCGAATAGATTGAGATGAACGTGGCAACCAGGAAATGAGATGAAAGGAAGGTCTGCACTGAAATCTTGACAAGAGTGCCTTTTAGCTCCCTCTACACTAAGATAGTTAACAAAAAGAAAAGTCTACAGGCAGACACGACAGTACACTAGCTATTTAATTACTGTTAACTAGCAATGAATGTACGATTTTATTTTTAATGTAAATGTAATACACAGACAACTGATATAGCTTGTCGTCACCTAACATAGAGGTTGCCTGGGAACATCATGTGTCACAATGTCAACGTCCGTCTGTCTGTCTGTCTGTCTGTCTGTCTGTCTGTCTGTCTGTCTGTCTGTCTGTCTGCTTTTCACGAGAGAACTACTTAACGGATTTAGATCCGGCTTTTTTCTAGAATTTGCTTGAACGTTCTAGTTGATTTTGTGACTTCTCCCATCCCGCCAAGTATCATAATTTGCTTGCAGTACCGATTTATTTGCACAAATCCAAGGCTGCGGGCTAAGGGGAGGGGGAAGCGTTACATCAGGAGTTGGGAGCCGGGCAGGGCCTTCCTCACTGTCCTGTTTCACTACTACGCAGGCAGTGCCGGCTAGTATTTTATATCAACAAAATTATCTGTGGCCAACAGCAGAAGATAAGAAAATGGTGCTTCTATGACCTCGTCAGCAGAATGTTACAATATCACAAATAGTAATCAGACCCAAAGCTAACATATAAAATGTACAAAAATGGAAGGTTCGGGCCCAGAGTCTTAGACTTCAAAAGCTGAAGTACAAGGGTCAATGTGGATACGACTTCTTTATCAATCTGCAGTCTGTGCAAATACTTTGCAAAGCACAGATAACACCTGGGTGAGGTGCCATTTTAGTTCAAGAAACAGCAGCCATTCTCGACACTGTATATTTGTAGCTTGTGTTATTGGTAGCATTGTGGTAGAGTCCTGAATGAAAATCATGTACCGTTCAGCGTTTGCACAGATCCCTCTCATTTTTATTCAAATGGTCATCACAAATTACCCATGGCAACACTTAACATAATGGTGGGGTGTTAATTCTCACGCCTTCAAGTTAACGGATTTTAATTCCTACCTTGGTTACTTTCTTCATGGACTTGCGTGTTCTCATTGTGTCTGTTTGGATTTTCCCTGGGTACAACAGTTATCTTCCTTTTCCTAAAAATATGCTTGGTTGGCTTATTGTCGACTGTGAATTCACCTGGTATGAGTGTAGATGTGTGCTCCTCATCCACTGTGTGTCATTCCAGTCATAAAATACCTAAGCTTCTCAGCAGAACAGTTACTTAGTGCCAGCCATTTTATCGCCATCTAGTAAGAGAGCGATGACTAGGTTGTAGTTAGCAACAAATTAGGAAATGCATGTGTTTCTTGATAAAGAAACGTAACACCAAAATATGTTTCTGAAGAAACTGTTATTTGTTATGAAAACCAGAGGGTTAAACTGTTACTGTAGTCAGACATGAATTGGAAGGAATCATTAAATAGAGTACAGTAATTCAACTGGAGTCAAAACGCTAAGACAGAGAACCGAGTCATGACAAGAAAGCTGTGAATCGTAAAGCAGAATGCCACAAGCTAAACTGCTAAATCAAATCTGTAATCTTGGACAAGTTAACTACTGGTGCTGCACTGTAATTTATAACCCAGTCTACATGTTGTGAATCATTGTGTGTCTTAGGAAGGCAATCCTTAGCAACCAGGCAAGGTCTCTTAGCAATCCATTATCCATTTGTTATGATTTCCTTCACAAGCCCAACATGGGACCCAAGCTTAAAGTTCAGAAATATTAAGAGCGGTGGGAGGATCACCATCAAATTTTGGGCCCACAATAAACATAACTATGTTTCTTTATAATCAAAGAATTTATTTAAATAATTCACAAAATCACGGAGCAAAAAAAAGCAATGCAGGGAAGAAGAAGCAACAGTATAGTTATTGGGCAAAACCTGCAGTTAACAAATCCATTATCTCAAAACAAAGACAGTACCTTAAACAAGAGCAGGGGTCAAAATTCAGGACATCTGCAAAGAAAAACAAAAAAGCACAAAATCAGAATATACATCACAATCTCGAAACAGAAGCTTTAGTATAAACTGAAGTTCTGCTTTTATTTAGCTGCTTTCCAAACCCCAAGCTGCATCATTTGATGGCCCTGCCTCCTTAGCCTTCACGTTACGGCCAGGCATACACTGCGCCATTTTTAGAAATCGTAGTCAAGTGATTACTCACACTGCACAATAGAGCTGCCTGTTGTGTATGTACTCAAAGTGTATGAGCACGTCTGGTCCAAGTGACGTGCCATGATGTGGGCGCTCAGACCTACACATATACATCGCTCTAATGGACAGTTTTACCCGCTGATGTTTTGAAATAAACCATTACCCATTTCAAAAGAATATGGCCACAGGCTTCTCAAAACGTCAACAGAGAAAAGAGCTCTTGCTGTACTGTTCTTTGAATGTAGAAATTGTGACCACAAGGGGACACCAGTAAGCCCCAAACACTGTATACAACTCAAACAAAACAGTCCAGGGATAAAATAAAAGGTTTTTATTACCTAGAGACATGTTCACGGGTTTTTTAAGAATCAACACATTCATTGCTAAAGGTTACATTTTCTTCTCCTCGTCCATCACCTTCCACGCCTTTACACGAGTTTTCACCCTCTGCCTCCCGACTCTTACTCTTCTGGACGAGGCAAGGCTTCTTTTTTTATATTGGATACGGGAGCACCTCCAGTGTCATGGCATTGCCTGCCAGAAGCACTTCCAGGTCATACAGAAGCTCCCCGAAGTAGGGAAGCCAGTTCTTCAGCACACCCAATACATACTACAATACCCAGGCAACCCTGTGGGTGTCCATACTGGGCTCCAGCTGTGGGAGCACTGCACCTTTTGTGCTGGTGACCGAGTTGTTCAATGGTCTACTCGTCCTTGGTCCATCTATATTTTGATCATTCCGACTGCAACAGAAACTGAGCACCATCCCGACTGGATTGTGTCTCCATTCTTGTGCTCCATCCAGTACAGCC
Organism: Polypterus bichir lapradei; assembly: GCA_026402145.1. Taxonomy (NCBI): domain Eukaryota; kingdom Metazoa; phylum Chordata; class Cladistia; order Polypteriformes; family Polypteridae; genus Polypterus; species Polypterus bichir. The sequence continues at coordinate 12,426,791 of JANRMT010062798.1, forward strand.
CCCCCTTCTGAGGCGATCCCCCAGGATGCCATGTGCAGTCTCATCCGGATCGTGCCAAGATGTTGTCGGGAGTGCATATATGCATGTTGGGGCCATATACACTACTGAGTCACATTATGTGTTGCTGTGTTGCAACTGCAAATTGGGCTTAAAATGGTACCAGAAATCTCACAGTGTGTGCCTGGCTTACAGAAGTGGGGCAGAGAATAATAAAAATGAAAATGTTCATGATTAATGTAATAAAGAATAGCAAAATAAGAAACACTTCTTCTTTACCGTTCGTCTGCTCCCGTTAGGGGTCACCATAGCGGATCATCTTTTTCCATATCCTCCTGTTCTCATCGTCTTGCTGTGACATACCCTTCAAATGCATGTCCCCTCTCACCACATCCATAAACCTCTTAGGCTAAGCAAAATAATGAACATAATATTAATCAAAACCCTAATATGACTCAAATACAAAGAAAAGACAAAAGCAATAACAAAATATTAAAAAGACAGCAAAAATGCGATTTTAAAGGAAAACATCACTTGACCAGGGACAAAACGCCTTCAAAGATTCTAAAGTGACACCATGACACTCTGAAAAATTTCTAGGAAATAAAACTAAAATACAAAAGTGAATATTTCAGGTTACAAAATATTTAACTCTGCTGAACTGAAATAAATTATTTAAAGTAACAAGAAACATTCGAATGGGTCAGTTTTCTAGTTCCTAATACCGTATATACTCATGGATAAGTTCTCCCTTAAATAAGCCCAATAAGTCACATATCGGACCCCAGAGAGGTTGGCTTGTGGTGAATCCAGGCCCGTGCAACTTCTCTCCGGCAATGTCTTGTGAGGTTATTGTTTAGTTCATTCATTTCTTTTCCCAATTGGATTCTTTGCTTCATTATGAGTTACATAAGAGCATAAGAAATTTGACAAATGAGAGAAGACCATTCAGTGCCTTTGTCACTTGTTTGTTTAGCTAATAGCTTAGTTGTCCCAATATCTCCTCCTAATACTTGTTAAAAGTTGTTGAGGTTTCTGCTTTAACTCCATAACTTCCTACTTTGTTCCCACAATTCTTTGTGTAAAGAAGTGCTTTCTGACTTCTAAATGCTCTTTCATCCCCTAAACCTCCACTGGTGTCCTCGAGTATATGATTCACTGTTTAGTGGAAAGAATTCTGCTGGATCTAACCTGCCAATCCCTTTAGAATCTTGAAGACCTGGATTGGGTCTCCTCTGCTCAGACTAAACAAGTTTAACTCTTGGAGTCTGTCAGAAATCCTTAAGTCCCATGATGCACTTGGTTGCTCTCCTCAGCACAGCTTCTAGTGCTGCTCTGTCTTTCTTGTAGTATGGTGACCAGAACTGCACACGATACTCCGGATGTGGTCTCAGTAGTGAGTTATACAGTCTGGGCATAACATTCCTTCATTTACCTTATGTATTCACGGATAAATTCTCCCGTGGATAAGTCGGGGCTTGATTTTACCATATAATTTCTGGTATTTTATAATGTCGTTCGTATAAGTCGAATGCGGAAAACTCGCACTATTGGTCCAAGAGATTATGATATGCTAACGCCCACCTGAGAGAGAAACCACGGAGCACACTGCCTTTTTTTCTATGTATTGTGCCTACATGACCATACGGTAATACCCGAACTATTCCAAAGTGACGTTTGCGCTGATTTGTGTTTTTTGTATCTCACACCCTTGTACACCTTTATCTATTGTAAGAGCATCCCTTATCTACGATGGAGTGTTTGATCAGAAGAAAATATGAAGATGGTTTTAAATTAAACGTCGTTGAAGTGGCGAAAGAAATTGGTACCTGCGCTGCTGCAACAAAATTTGATGTGTCTGAGAAACTGGTGTGAGACTGGAGGAGGCAAGAAGATGTAAAAAAAATAGTCACATTTTTAAATGGGCGTATAAGTCAGTGTCTGATTTTATGATCAATTTTTCGGGTTTCAAGACCCGACTTATACATGAGTATGTACAGTAGGTAGTCACTAGCTGCCCAGGAATGCTGTATTGGGTTAGGCCGGTTTGAAAAGTGAAAAGATGAATGAATATTTAATGTAGTTATTGAGTTTAAATAAATAAATGAATTAATTGTATTGAAGATCGATTGACTTAAGAAAACATCTGTTTGATCATTGGTGAAGGCTGCGGACAGGAATTTTCAATGTAACTCTAATTCGTGGTTCATTGTCTTTTTTAGGACAACCTTCAAAACGCCAAGCAGCTTGAAGACCAGTTAAGTAGTATTGACGAAAAGAAAAAAGTGTTGGCCAACTACTTCAGTGAAGACCAAAGCCGCCTTTCACTTGAGGAACTTTTTAGCACCATTAAGACTTTCCGGGAGCTCTTCATTAAAGCAGCCAAGGTAACATTAAGAATTGGTCGGCTAATCTTTCAATTTATGGTTCTTTTGTAGTAACTCTTTTATGACGGATGTCAACTTTTGTCGACATAATGGGTTGAGGGGCAAGAGACGCTAAAAGCTGTAAACATTGATAAACCTCACTGTTATGTTCTGGGTAGACCCTCTTTACTAGGAGGACTGTTAGACTTGTTGCCAAGGAATCCCTGTGTTTGTGTGAGTAGCGAGTACAGTAAACAATGTCTAAAATGGCAGCAGCATCAGACGAGAGAGCGACGTGAATGCTTGTATTTATTTATTGTGCATTATTGCTGAATTGGACTCTGAAATAATGAACTCCAATTTTGATGGAAGTGATCTGGAGCTTGAAAACAAAAGTCAGGTATCTGCATCAGTTGATCGGTCCCCAGCTGATCGTGCAGCTTGTCACGCCTACAGCAAAGGTCGCCTGGGAGGACTGCATAGACACTTATTGAACTCTGATTTTGATGCAAATGATCGGGAAATCAAAAACGAAAGACAGATACCTGCCTCAGCTGATCAGTTCCCAGCTGATAATAGTGCTGAATACGCTCGTGTAGCTGACGCCCATAACAACGTAGATCCGTGGGAGGCAACTGGACTTAACCAAATGACACAGCGTGGTAGTGGACACTATGGTTTACCAGCTACTCGACAACTTCAAGCTGTTTTCAACTTATGAGTGTTGAGACAAACAAGCATGTAATAAGTATGTGAATTTACATGTTGTAGGGGCGCATGGAACATAAAACAGAGTGACATTTGTCATCAATAAGTATTTTATGTTGACTTATTTGTGAAGCCATTGCTTTGTGTGCTTTTCAGAAAATGGAGTTTTTTATAAAATATTCAGCAAAGGAACAAAAGGAATTAAAAATAATTAGTCCTAAAAGAGGTAACCATTATCAGTACAAACATTGGGAGAGAGATGATTACAGGTTGGGGGTCCAGCTGGGTCCTCTGTTTAGTGCAAACAAAAATAAGGCAAAGAAAAAACCTGAAGTGAAAATCGCAGGCATCTCACGTCCTCTGTAGGCCATGGCTAACAGCTCTCGGTGACTTTCTTTCCAGGCTATTTTATTCATCATCCATGGTGCCCTGCACTCATTTGATGTGGTTTCCCAATTAAACGTTGACTTCTGGTGCCGCTATTCTTTAAATAGTCTCCAGATTGGAAGAGGTGGAACCTCCAAGTGAAAACCAGAGCAGTGTCACACTTTGCTGTGGAACTAGACCTCCGGTCTCAGGGTGAAAAATAAGTAGGCATTAGTAAACATGGACCCTCAGGCAGGTTTGCTTTGCTGTAGCCCCTCAGATGCTCCCCATGCACATGCGAATGACACCAGATATTAACCTTACCAGGAGCTTGTGTACAGTGAGGTCACACTAGGCGCAAAAGCTGTGCTGGCTTCTAGTTTTTGTTTAATTATTCCCTATGTTATAGGGATCTTGTGCCTGTTTTGTAAAACTCTGAATTAGCTACAAAATAACTTTTTTTTTTCTATTAAATTAGTCAAAGATCTATACCCTCTTTAAAGTTTCCACTTTAAATAACAAAGCCAAATGACAAAACACTAGGTGTGTTCTCTGAAACTGTACAAAAATGTTCGTCTTTAACCATTATTTCATGAGACGTCAGAAAAAAGAGTTGAGGTGCAAAAACATAATAATTTAGGAGAACTCAATACATTTTTTGGAATACTTTAAAACACAGAATTAAATCATTTACTGTTTAAGAAGGATGGGCATCTCTTTAATCCATACATGCTTACAACCACATTTATTTCTATAAAAAATTTTCATGTGAAAATGTAGCTCAACATGCTTTACAAGACAACAAAAAGAAAGTTACATGAAAATGGAAAACATAAAAGATAAGGCAATAATATTAAAGAATAAGTAAAAAGGTAAGAAGAAATAAAAACAAAATCTGCAGGGGTACCATAGCCAAGGGCATTCTACCTACCATAAATGTTTCTAAATCAGCCCTCTCTTTGTTTTCATGTTTCACACGATAAAGTTGGTCTCGTGGTCAGCTGAGACACCTGCCTTCATTCCATCGTCACAGGTGGCTTCAGGATGCCTTTATCAGGTGGTGGTGGTGGTGGTGCAGATCACCACTGCAAACAAACCGGAAAAGACAGCAGAGGATAGGAGAGATTAGTACAGATTGCAATTCTGCGCCCATATAGTCTATTATAAATACTACGAAAATGTAGCTACAAAAAAGCCAAATTAAAATAATGGGTAGTTAGTAGTTTTCTAAAATGTTTTAGCCATTTTTTAAAATGTTCCACAGTATTAGCCTGGTGAATTTCTATTGGTAAAGTATTCCCAATTTTAGGTGCACAACTGCAAAAGGCTGCCTCACCACTTCTTTTAAGGTGGGCTCTTAGAATTCTAAGCAGATCTCCATTCGAAGATCTAAGGTTCGACTTGGAGTGATTATTGAAGGCTTTGTAAACCATTAGGAGTACTTTAATGTCAATTCTGAATGACACAAGTAACCCATGTGATGACATCAAAACTGGAGAGATGTGCTCAGATTTTCTTTTTCTAGTCAAGATTCTGGCAGCTGCATTCTGTACTAACTGTGACAGATGTCGTTCTTGGGTAGTCCTGTTTGGAGTGCATTACAGTAATCTAGACAACTGAAAACAAAAACTAATTGTTCAGCGTCTTGTAAAATTAGAAAAGGTCTAACTTTATCTGTATTCCTCAAGCAAAGAAATACAGTCCTTGCAAATCTGATAATTATGCCATTTTAAAGTGTAGGTCAGAGTAAATGATTACCCCTAAATTCTTGACCTCCGTCTTGACTTTTAAGCCCACAGGATCAAGTTTATTTCTAATACCCTCTCTATACCCATGCTTGCCATTTTGTTTTCATCTTATTTAGTTTGAGAAAGTTACCACTCATCCATTTGTAAATACAAGTAAGACATTTAGGGTCAGTGAACTAAGAGAGTCGGGGTCATTGGGCGATATAGATAGATAAAGCTGTGTGTCATCGGCATAACTGTGGTAGCTCACCTTGTGCTTTGAGATGATCTGACCTAATGGAAGCATGGATATCGAAAAAAGCAGTGGGCCCAGGTTAGATTTCTTGTGGTACACCACATAAAGTATTGTGTATCTCTGAGGTTCAATCACTACAACTAACAAAGAATTTTCTACCTGTTAAGTAAGACGGAAACCAATTTCAGACACTGCCGGAGTGGCCCACCCACTGACTAAGGTGATATATAAGAATATAGCAAAATACCCGCGCTTCGCAGCGGAGAAGTAGTGTGTTAAAGAAGCAATGAAAAAGAAAAGGAAACATTTTGAAAATAACGTAACATGATTGTCAATGTAATTGTTTTGTCACTGTTATGAGTGATGAGTGTTGCTGTCATATATATATAAATATATATATATATTTACACACACACATAAACATATATATATACATATCTATACATATACACATATATACACACACACACATATATACATACATATATATATCTACATATATACACATACATATACATACACACACATATATATACACACAAATACATATATATACACATACACACACACATATATAAACATATATATACATATACATACATATCTACATATATACACACACAGCTATTTCGTATCAGTGCAATACGCTGCTTGTTAAAACGGATAACTCCCGCTCTTACGTGCAAGTCTGTGTGGATATTATGAACTATCGTATTTGTTCAAGTTCTATTTAAATTTTAAATAGAAGGAATTTTTATTTAGTCGACAGAAATATCTTTGGTAGGAATGGTAAAAACAGACAGGAATATTATTCCTGAATAAATCAACTCAAACCTTAAACAACTTATAATATTTTGCTCTCCATAAAAATATATCCTGTCTAAATTATACAAGTTAGAAATAAAGTAAACGTTAAAAGAACAAACATTCAAATTTCTTTACTCTTATGTAATTTTATATAAAAAATAAACTTAGATTTTAAATATCCCAAAAGATTTTGCTCTCCATAAAAATATATCCTGTCAAAATTATACAAATTCAAATATGAACATGCTGCATAACAAAACCTGGAAATATAAATAAAATGTGTTCCTTTCAGCAATAACAAATCAAATCATTCAGTTGTCTTTGCTCATATGTCATTTTAGAGCTGGACGCCTGGCATCTTTTTTTGGCAACAAGTTCGTTTATGTTTGGTGTGAGGTTCTGTGTTGTGGAGATTCTCAGGATGGACTGCAGGTGCTCATCAGTGAGGCGACTCCTGTGTGCTGTTTTGTTAGTCTTTATCACTGAGAAGAGCTTCTCACACAGATATGTGCTACCAAACATGCACAAGGTTCGAGCCGCATGTAGACGGACTTTTTTTGTTCTTCAAAGTCACCAAAGCGCCGTGCAAACTCAGTGCGCTCAGTTTATCAGCAAAGTGCGTATTTGGGAACACCGTAGTGACGACTTGGTTCAACATTACTTGGCAACAGGGAAAGTGGGGCAAGTTGCACTGGTGAATTTGTGTCTCCCATAAAAGCAGCTTCACTTGAAATCACTTTGTGATTGTGCACGGGTAAAAACGTCCGCTGAAGTGTCAGATTCTTATTTAATTCTTCTGCTTTCTGTATCTTCTGCATTGCATTCAGGTCTTTCAGGTTACCCTGATGTTTTGTCTCATAGTGCCGTCTTAGATTAAATTCTGTAATTACAGCCACATTAGCTCCACAAATGAGACACACGGGTTTAACGGCAATGTCAGTAAACATATACTCAGCCTCCCATCGGTTTTTAAAGGCTCTATTTTCAGAATCAACTTTTCTCTTCAGCATCGTGTGGGCTAGCTTCGCAATAACTTGCAGATCATAAGATAGACTTGATTAACGCGGTAAGTGTTCGGCAAGGCAGCTGAAGCGCTGCATTATGGGATCTGTAGTTTATTGTGTTACCAGTGCTTCATATACCCGGGCCATTAATAACAATAAAATGATCTCGCGGGCCGGATATAATTACACGCCGGTCCGGATGTGGCACGCGGCCCTTGAGTTTGACACATATGGACTAAATAGAACTTGAAAAGATATATTTTTTCAAATGTGATCGCGCAATTCAGATAGAGTTGACGCGCACTACAGCCTGCATGCCTCAATAAGTCATCCTCCCCTCGCTCTTACTTTTTTACCGTTCATCTAATGAATACACTGAGTATGGCTTTACCAAAACAATCATTGATGGCGAATAAATTATCCATTAATTCGAGTATGTAGATCGGGGTATATATATACACATATATATATATACCCGCGTATCGCAGCGGAGAAGTAGTGTGTTAAAAAAAAGCTATGAAAAAGAAAAGGGAACATTTTAAAAATAACGTAACATGACTGTCAATATACAGTATTTGTTTAGTGAGTGTTACTGAGTGTTGCTGTCATCAAGGATTTGATTATCATTATTTCTTTCAATCAGGTTCGTATTTGTAGGATGTGTTGTGTTCAAGTTACATTCCGTGTTTGTCAATCGTTGTAAAGATGACAGGTTTCATTCATCGATTCGTTTCTTACTGCATCAATAAACAGCTCGTCGTCTTCTTTATCTGAGACCTGACACACTGCATGCACGGGTTTTTTTTTTACACTGTCTTCCTTTAGCGGGACATTGACTTTTTCCACCTTGTGCTTTGTTTCCGCAGTAGCTGGATTTATGAATATGCTTGTGTGTATCAGACGCTATATATTTTTTGCTGCCTTTTCAATTGTGTAATTCGGTTTTTGTTCAGCGCTCTTTGGAACTGTTGCTTTTTGTCTGTGCACTGCGTCAGTTCACGTGAGCCGCTCGGTGTACATGCATCGAAGGTTCCCAGCTGTGCTAGTGCCATCTCGTGCTATGTCCATGGCTGTATATAATGTTACCGAGTCCTGGCACTTAAAACTTTCTCTCGCAGTTTCGCTGAGTTTGTGCCAAAAACCACCCTGACCATCTCATCTTCCTCTGCATAAGCACAGTCCTTCACCCGTGAATATTTAGTGGGAGTTTGCTATTGGATTGCCGCTGACGGACGGCCTTCTATGGGCAGGCACTAAATTACAAACGCCAGCGGCAGCCTGTCTATGAACTTAATTTAAAGTGTAGGTTTACATCGTGCTTTGTTTCCGAAGTAGCAGAACTCATGAATATGGTTTTATATGTCACTCGCTCGCTTCTTATTGTTTCGCTGCCTTCTCAATTATATAATGCATGTTTTCTTCAGCGCTTTTTGGAGGTCTTCCTGGTTATCTACGTACTGTGTGATTACGTAGGAGGCATGATGATGTCACACGAAACTCCGCCCCCACGGCGTTCAAGCTCATCTCCATTACAGTAAATGGAGAAAAACAGCTTCCAGTTATGACCATTACGCGTAGAATTTCGAAATGAAACCTGCCCAACTTTTGTAAGGAAGCTGTAAGGAATGAACCTGCCAAATTTCAGCCTTCCACCCACACGGGAAGTTGGAGAATTAGTGATGAGTCAGTCAGTCAGTCAGTCAGTCAGTCAGTGAGGGCTTTGCCTTTTATTAGTATAGATTGTGATCAATGGTATCAAATGCTGCACTTGTCTAAGAGAACAAGAACAGATAGATGGCCTCTGTCCACATTAACCTGCAGATTATTTACCAGTTAAGTAGTAGTCATACAGTTTCTGTGCTGTGATCTGTTCTAAAACCTGACTGAAACTTGTCAAGAATAAAATATTGAACCAGGTAATCATTTAGCTGCTTAATTACTGCTTTTTTGAGAATTTTACGAGGGACATTCAAAAGGTTTTCACACTTTTTTTAAAACTCTTTATTAAGAATTTCAAAAACAAATGACATCACTTTTCTACATAGTCACCTTTGTTTGCGATGCAATTTTGCCAGTGTCATACAAACTTCTTAATGTCCATTTACTACTCCTCCCGCCTTCACCGTTCCCAATGAAAATATAAAAGTGCAGAAACTTTCTGAACGTCCCTCATACTTATGAAAGGCAGGTTAAAAATTGGTCTAAATCAGATGTCTTTATTGTTAACTAAAGTTTGTATACTGTGATGAAGAAGAAGAATGGAAATAAGCCAATGAAGTAAAACAACAAAATCAGTGATTGACCGTGTGAAGGCCCAGTGGTTAGGTGAATTGGTTACTGAAATTTGGCCTGATCTTATTTAGTGTGGTTCGTGAGCATGTACCCGGTGTTCTGTGGGCTAACCTAGTCATTTCTCTTAGAAGACCTGATAAGGCCATGTGAAGTGTCCCTAAAACGCCAACCACAGAGCACCATGTTCAACTTTCTTGCAGAGTATGAAATCTTTTATTGCTATGCCTACTTCTTCCTGCTCCAATCCATTACTCCAAGTCAGCTTGGTACCTCGAAGAATGGCAAGCACCTTGGGCATGGGAAAGGAGCTATATGCCTAATATTTGTTCTTATTATTGCCCGTGTACTCATTTCTTCTGTTGATAACCCTTCGGGATGAAATTGTTCAATAAGATTTGGACATAATTCTTCTTTTATTGGGAACTTAAAGTGAAGAAAACGTAAACATTTATAAGAGCTAAGAGAGCAGGAACTGTGTCTGTCAAAAGCATTCACACAGATGAGAGGGCCATGGGCGTGGTTGAACATGTTTGAGAGGAGATGAAAAAGGAGATAAAAAATCTCATGGCCAAAGTTTCGTCTTGCAGGACTTGAAAATATCTCTTTGAAAAAGTCTCGTCTCAGGATTTCCTTTTATAATAGAGAGAGAGATTGTATTGTATGTTACCCTCTGTGTGACTAGCAGGGTTTTTTGACAGTGTTTCTTCCTCTAGTGGCCATTTTTGGAACTGTTTAGGGTCCTTGAGTACATAACAAATTGTAAGTATGGATGTAAAAGCTAAATTTTTGTGTGGCTGGGATTTGTTGTTGTTGGTGCATCAAGCTTTATAAAGGATTTCTTTCAATGCAATTCACCATTTTACCGATTTTGTTTTCAGGATAATCAGACCTGGAAGGAGCAGGCGATAAAAGCAGAGAAGAGAAAGAAGATGCTTGAGGAGGAGGAAGCAAAATGCCTGAAAGGAGAAGGCAGTAAAATAGGTGAGTGCTGGAGAAACAGGTCTGGACTTGGATGTTGCTCAGGTAAATGGGCAGGGCTGAGTTGCCTGTTAACACATTTATAGGCTATTTAATATTTATTTGAAATAATAAAACTAAGACTTCAATAGACAATATTTTATGTTACAGTGAAATTCTTATACAGGGTGACCCATATTTATGTATATGATGTTTCGCAGGCTGTAGCATTTAAACTAGTGCGCAAAAAGTATTGAAAATGACATCACTGTGTAGCCTGAGAATGGGAGTAACGATGTGCTGGACCGGGCAACCCCTGCTCTGTTTGAATACAGAATGTTCTACTATGTTACTTGATAATAACCTTTGTATTTTCCTGACAATAATACATAAATATGGGCCACTCTGTACTTTTCAAATTGTTTTCTTTTGCTAAAACCACAAAATCTCGTGTGAAGTGAAATGCGTGCAATTTTCACTCATTGGGACGCACATTATACACAATACATGATTTTAAAGCAATAGTTTCTCACCTAAACCAACATAAAAAATCTGGTGCTGCTTTCAGTGCCGCGTGTTTTCTGTCTTTGGGACAGCGGGTTTGGAGGGTTGTAGTGAGCAGCTGATGGGCCGTTTTCTGAAAAGCACACAAAGCAATAGTTTCTCACATAAATCATACATCTGTTGCTGGTTCTGTGGCCAATCTCACTGCGTATTCGTCGTTTCTGGCGGCTGCACAGGAGCATCGGTGGAGGTGGCAGTGCAATGCAGTCTGGTTTGTACCTCTTGTCATCATTGTAAGTGGTGGTCCTCCTAGGCAGACTTTGCTGCAGGCGTATCTGCTACCTAAACATGTTCAGCACCACGATCAGCTGATGCCAGTACATTTTTGTTTTTGATCTCAATCCAGACCACTTGCACCAAAATCAAAGTCTAACAAGTCAGAGTCCAAATCAAAATAATACACGCAAAATGTTGTCAAACTGAGTGTTTTGTTCTACACATTCACTTTGCTCTTTAGAGATGTGAATGCCATTTTTGCTGCTGTTGCTCTTCACTACTCAAACACACGCAGGGATTAGACCTCACAGCTCAACAAGTGTAACGTTGCTCAAAGCAAAGAAGGTCTACTTTTCAACGTTTACAGCTGATTATCACTCTCGCCCTTCCTGTCAACATAAGACGACATCCGCCCTAAAATCTTAAAAGTTAAAGGGTGCCCATTATATATGAATTTCTTTTTTTACTTGAAAATTTTGGGCTAAATCAGTATGCATATTATACATGAGTGCACATTACATGCGTGATTTTATGGTAATAACTTTGACACTGCGTACTTTAGCGCTAGTTTGAGTTCTTTCTTGGTCCTATTCTGTACCATCTGCTTTTCATTGAAGACTGCCACAAAGCACAGATTTATAAATATAAAACGGCAGTATTCAGAAGACATCATATTCCTTAGTTATTCGGTACGTTCCTTGGTCTTCATGTTTTCTTGATTTTATTTTTCTTTCTAAGACAAAAGATTCCTGCTTTTACAATACTTTACAGTACAGTGTCTGAAGAGACAAACACTCTAAACTCTTTGGGAAGGTCTCTAAACTCTGTGTTTGGTGATGCCCAGGCTCTGCCTATCATCTGTTTAGGAAAACATGGCGGTGAAGCCAGGGGCATTGAGACAGATCAGAATTGAGGAAATGATAAGTGCAGCCAAAATTCAGAAAGGTCCTTGAAGAAAACCTGATCCAGAGTGCACACACCCTGAGAATGGAGCAATGGTTCAGCCAAGACAACGCTAAAGTGGCTTTGGGAGAAGTCTGTGAGCGGTCCAGCCAAAGACCAGTCTTAAACCCCATAGAACATTCATGGAAAGATCTGTAGATGGCAGCTTACAGACACTTCCTTGCCCATCTAATGGATATTGGGAGAATTTGCCTAAATCCAGATGTGAAAAGCTTGTAGAGACTTGCGGAGAAGACTCCAAGATGGAGTTGCTGCCAAAGGGGCTTCTATAAAGTAGTGAACTAAGTATCTGCATACTTCTAAAAATGAAAGATTTCAGTTTGAGACTAACACATTTACAAACCTTTCTAACATATGTTTTCTTTTTGTCCTTAAGGTTTATAGTGCAGATCGGGGTCAGCAACCTACGGCACTCGTGCCAAGCGTGCCACATGGAATGATTTTCAGTGGTACTCTGATTGAATTGAAATATAGTAAAAAATAATAGTTTAATTACAGCGCACGCGTTCGCGCCCTCACCTACATTTTGCGTATGCGACTCACATGTAAATGGAAACCATGTGTTCAGTGCAGGCCGTGGTACGTTAAAACAAACATCTTGTTATCCATCCATCCAACCATCCATTATCCAACATGCTATATTCTAACTACAGGGTCAAGGTGGGTGTGCTGGAGCCAATCCCAGCCAACACAGGGTGCGCACACACACACCCACACACTAGGGACAATTTAGAATCACCATTGCACCTAACCTGCATGTCTTTGGACTGTGAGAGGAAACCAGAGTATCCGGAGTAAACCCACGTAGACACGGGGAGAACATGCAAACTCCACACAGGGAGGACCCGGGAAGCGAACCCGGGTCTCATAACTGTGAGGCAGCAGCGCTACCCACCGCGCCACTGTGCCACCCTCTTCTTGTTATTATTAAGTAATATACTGCCTTAAAATGACTCATGTTGCATGTCGTACGTCAAGTGTACAAAGACATTATCAAACTAAACATCAGTCCACATTTAAAAATTCTAATGAGAAAAGTGAAGCTATAAAAAGGGCCATTTCTGGCTTTAAGAAACAAACTACTTATTTCAGTCAAATAATTGGAACTAAAAATAAAGCCACCGAATGTAGTTATACAATTGCTTCGCATTAATTGATTAATAGATCTGATTAATAATAAAGATTGATTAATCATATTGGAATTCCTGATAATTTTTTCTTAGTCAAACTGTGTTTTGTATTGAAAAAACTTGTAATTTATAATTTGTAATACAATTTTTAATAAATGTGTTGAAAATTAAAATTTGACAATATTCTTTTCACATATTCCTACTGTATGTATTTTAAAATTTTGAATGACCAATAAGATCTGGTTATAACCAGACCAGTTTTGATACTATATGTACCAAAATTGGTAGAATTCTGTTGGCACACAGAATAACATTCTAACACAGGTTCAGCACGACACCGCTGAAAGGTTGCCGACCCCTGGTGTAGATTAATAGGCAGAAATATCAAATATATCAAACTAAATTAAATCTACAACATGGTTAAATGTGCAGAAACTAAAGGGGTTTGAATACTTTTTGAATCCACCATATAACACAATCAAAATTTGGTGGCCATCTGCAGGAGTTTGTCTTCTGACCCAGTTTTGTGGAGCAAAATGATGCACCCCTTCAAACTCCTTTCTAAGGACCTCAAAAAAGTTGTTGTCGCTAAAAAAATGCTTCCAAAAATCTGTGGCCTCCAGCCATCCAAGGTTAGACAGGCAATGCATAAATGAGGAAAATGTCAGCACTATTGGTGACTCCAAGGACTCTGCATGCTGCCAAAAAAAGCACAGGGTCGTAGATGAGGATCTGCCAGTCGTGTTTGTTTTGGACAAAGTCGTGCTAAACAAAACAAAGAACTCGAGTAATGTGCATGGTGAGATATAACAGCGGAAGGCACTGCTCTTGTTGGAACGACGGCTTTGAAACAGCAGATACAAAGACGGGAAGGAATAAAGAGGGAGCGAGAGACGAGCGGGTTTACAATGGCGCCCCTTAGTTTGATGTCATGAAAATGAATTTGTATCCAAACAATGACAAAATAAAGCGTGTCAGAGTGGATATAATAGTTTGAGAATGCATTAAGTCCTAACCCTTGGATGGGCAACAGTGAATTCTCAATTGCATCTGTAAATTCTACAACATCGTGTCATAGCATCTGAACACGCGATGAATGAGGGTCGTTGTAAGAGCTATTTCTCTAAAAATATGTAGTTGTCTATATTAGGAGCAGCATATACTGTCTATATTTTAGAAGACTAGGGGGCTTTGCCCCCGCTTGCTTCGCTCACCCACCCCCTCCAATTCCCCCGCCAGGCGCGCTACGCTCCAGCCAATTCGTGTCCCTGCCACTCGCGTTGTGAAGTGGGGTGGGCTGAATGCACGCTTAGGAGATGTGGTCTGATCAGCTGCTGGCTGTCTGCTACTGCTGCCGAGCTGCGTGTTCTGCTTGTCGTGCTGCGTGTCGATCATTTAAAAGCCTGTACAGCAGCTGTCCTTTTGTCTCACTGCCTTGTCTCGCACTACGTTAAAGTGTCTCTTGCGGGACATCAAACTGTCTTCCGAGAAGATCATCACGTATAGTCTCCTTCCAAGCCTACAAGATTTTTTTTTTTTTTTATAATAGAGAGAAATATGTATAGTTAATTTAAAGGTATCATTTTATGTGAATATTAAAAAGTATAACAATAGGAAGTATTGGTTTATTAATAATTCCTTTGCATGCAATTGGTGGGTGCTCCATTAGTGTGTCCAGCCCCAAACTTTAACTCTGCAAAGGGGTTTTGGGTCAAGTTGTTACTCTTGAGAATGATGTGAAGTGACGGTCACCAGACCATATCGTTACATGACATTAAAAAAGGCTTTCAGCTTCGTGTCATTTGTAAAGTTCATAGTTAATACACTGCTTAAAAAAATTAAGGGAACACTTAAATCAAAGGTCATGCAACAGTGGACCAAATACGGAAAAAAATCACACATTGAATCATGATGAATGAAATATTCAAGTGGAAAATCTTTATGGAGCAAATCTTAGCGTAATTCAGTGAGAATAAAATGAGGTAACAACAGTCAATGGAAACCAAAATCACAAACCCATTGAGGACTGATTCAACAACACACTGAAAATCAAAGTCAAAAATTGAAATTCCAGGCTGATCCAACTTGTGTGAATTTCATCACAGCAACTCATAATATGACTCAGTAGTGTATATGGCCCCCATGTGCATATATGCACTCCTGACAACATCTGGGTATGCTCTAGATGAGACTGCACATGGTGTCCTGGGGGATCTCCTCCGAGACCTGGATCAGGGCATCAGTGAGCTCCATGACAGTCTGTGGCACTACTTGATGGTATTGGAGGCACCTATAAAATGTACCAGAGGTTCTCAATAGGATTGAGGTCTGAGGAATGCATGGGCCGGTCAATAACATTAATGCCTTCATCACCCAGGAACTGCCTACACACTTTGGCCTCATAAGGTCGGGTATTGTCCTGCACCAGGAGGAACCGAGGACCCACTGCACCAGCATAAGGTCTGACAAAGGGCTCTGAGGATTTCATCCCAGTACCTAATAGTAGTCAAGGGTACTACTGCCTAGCATGTGAAGGTCTGTGTGACCCTCTAAGGATATGCCTTTATAGACCATCACTGACCCAACGGCAAACTGATCATGCTAGATGATGTTGCAGACTGCATAACATTCTCCATGGCTTCTCCAGACCCTTTCATGTCTGTCACATGTGCTCAAGGTGAATCTGCTCTCATCTGCGAAGAGAATGGGGAACCAATGGCGGAGCTGCCAATTGTGTTGTTCTCTGGCTAATGCCAGTCGAGCTGCACGGTGATGGGCTGTGAACGCACATCCCATTAGAGAACATCGGGCCCTCCTGCCACTCTCATGGAGTCTGTTTGTGACAGTTTGGTCAGAAACATGTACACCAGTAGCCAGCTGGAGGTCACTTTGTAGATCTCTGGCAGTGCTCGTCCTGTTCCTCCTCGCACAAAGGAGCAGATACCAGTCCTGCTTCTACGGTCCTATCCAGGCCTCCTCATGCTCTTGAGACTGTGCTGGGAGATGCAGCAAACCTTCTTGGGATGGTACATATAGATGCGGCATCCTGGTGGAGCTGGACTACTTGTGTAAACTAAATCGGCTGCAGGTACCACCTTGTGATACCAGTAGTGACAAGGACACTAGCAAAACTAGAGAAGAATCAGTCAGGAAGGATAAGGAGAGAGCAATTGTCTGTGGCCACCATTTCCTTTTTAGGGATTGTTTTGTTGTTACCTCTCCAGTGCCCCTGTTGTCACTTTCATTCTCACCAAAGCAGGTGAGGTTGGTTGACAATTGCTTAGGCTTCCTACCTGTACAGATTAATATGCCCGAAAGCTTCATTAACTTAGTGATGGACTGTGATGACTAAGTGTTCCCTTCATTTTATTTGAGTAGTATATTGTTTTATTGTTTGTGTTGCCTCCTTAGCATTCTGTTTACCCACAGAAAAATAAATCAAAAATGATGCATTTTTTCAACATTAAAAAATGTTAATATGTACAACAAAATACCAAAACGTAAACATAGTCAAACTGGGAAAGGTCTGCCTAGTGTCCACTGCTGTACTGATTTAGATTTAGTACACGTCCTTTGTGTGACATGTTCTGAGACAGTTACTAGCACACAGCTAAACGTCACCATTTGAACAGGAAAAGTGTGTGGTTTTTGTGTTTCTTGTATTACTGCTTCAGTTGCTCACGAGAGATATCCGTGCCCGAACCACACAATCGATGTGCTCCTGGTGTTATTGTGGGCTAACGCAGCTCAAGCCCTAGTGATGGCCACATTTCCCTGACACAGACATTGACAATTGCTGCATTGTGAACTGTGCTTATGGGGGCCTAATGTCTTTCTTGCACTTTTACTTGATGAAAATCGTGCATGGCAAGCCACCTTCAGGTGACTGAGTTCACCAGGCATATCATGGCGTTTCAATAATACAGTGCCAATCAGTTTCTCCATCCATATCAATGTCCGATGATCAAATTACACTGTAATCACTATCGCTTGATTCAACTAATGGTTTCCGATTCAGTTTGGTCTGAAGTTGTCTGTACAGCTTCCCATGTACAGGCCGTTGTGTTTTACATGAAGGCCTTGCCTCCTCCATGAATAATAATGAGCTACCGTAGAGTGACGAAACGCTTAGAACTATTCATTAATTTTTTCAACACAATGTTATTCCATCCTCTAGAGGGCAGTAGAATACTGTGCCAAGAGTTATTCAGAGCTAACACTATAAAGATCGTAACACATCACCTTGAGCTTGACTCTGGAACATCCGTATTTACATAGAATTTTTAGTCACACTTAAGTCGGGGTTAATGCCACGAAGGTTAAGTCTTGTAATAAAGTTCTTGATATTTTTTGAAGCAAGTGGTTTAATGCGTCAGAATCTTTGGTGCCACGTAACATGGAGTTTGCCGCTACAGTCATATTGTTACATATGTTGTCTGAAACCAAAGACATTTCCTTCTTCAGAAAGCCAAGTCATAATTCTGACCTTAAACTGAGTGAAAGATGTTCGCCCCAATCTCAATTGCACTGTAGTGCAATCCAAATCAAGATATGAGGGAATGGAAGCAGCAGAGAGTGTTGGCTAAAACTATGTCAAGGGGGATATGGAGGATTGAAAAGAGAAACCGGCATTTGCTGAATGTCAAGTTTTGTTTATTTCTTTGAGCAGACTGCGAATGTAGTCTGATGTCACAGTGTCAAAGTAACAGTTTTTTGTATTCTGCATGGAAAATTTTCAATGGGTTATGCAGTGTACATAAGATACACATTATAGAGAAATTGTATTGTGCTTCTAAAGTGTAAAATAAAATATATAATGTGTAATTAAAAATGTTTATTTTTACAATCAATGCAGTTCGGAAAGCATCCCCAAAACAAGAAGAAGGCTGCATCATTGACTCACTGTTAGCAGACATTCGGAAAGGCTTTAAACTGAGGAAGACCACCAGATCCAGATGCGGGTCAGATTTGTCTGCTTATGCAGAATCCAGAAAAGGTGAGCTTGTCTCTTGCTTACTTCCATACTGCCTTGCCCTAGAAAGGCTATGGTGGACACCTCTCCTCAAAACATGTGCTTTCTCTTACCTGTGCAGGTTCTTTTTAAGGTGGACCCACAGTGTTAAATGCCTAATTGTTTTTTTTTTTATATTGACCTTTTTACAGTGTTTGGGATGTGCGGCACACAGTTTATTCTGTGTTATTTTACATTACAGCGAGTAATTAACCATATTAAAAAATAGTAAAATGTAATAAATTGAAAGAAAATTATGTTTCATGTTGCGTTACGCATTTTCATTCTGTTTGGCTTTGAAATTAACACACAAATACTTTTTAAACTTACACTTTTACTGTATCCATCCATCCTCTGCCGCTTATCCGAGGTCAGGTCGTGGGGGCAGCAACTTGAGCAGAGATGCCCAGACTTTCCTCTCCCTGGCCATTTCTTCTTGCTCTTCCAGGAGAATCCCGAGGCGTTCCTAGGCCAGCTGAGAGACATAGTCCCTCCAGCGTGTCCTGGAGGCATCCTGATCAGATGCCCGAGCCACCTCATCTGACTCCTCTCGATGCGGAGGAGCAGCGGCTCTACTCTGAGCCCCTCTCGGATGACTGAGCCTCTCACCCTATCTTTAAGGGAAAGCCCAGACACCCTGCGGAGGAAACTCATTTCAGCCACTTGTATTTGCGATCTCGTTCTTTCAGTCACTACCCATAGCTCATGACCATAGGTGAGGGTAGGAATGTAGATCGACTGGTAAATTGAGAGCTTTGCCTTATGGCTCAGCTCCTTTTTCACCATGACAGACTGATGCAGAGCCCGCATCACTGCGGACACCGCACTGATCCGCCTGTCGATTTCGCGGTCCATTCTTCCCTCACTCGTGAACAAAACCCCGAGATACTTGAACTCCTCCACTTGAGGCAGGATCTCACCCCCAACCCTGAGAGGGCACTCCACCCTTTTCCGGCTGAGGACCATGGTCTCGGATTTGGAGGTGCTGATTCTCATCCAAGCCGCTTCACACTCAGCTGCAAACTGATTCAGAGAGAGCTGAAGATCACGGCCTGATGAAGCAAACAGGACAACATCATCTGCAAAAAGCAGTGACCCAATCCTGAGTCCACCAAACCAGACCCCTTCAACACCCTGGCTGCACCTAGAAATTCTGTCCATAAAAGTTATGAACAGAATCGGTGACAAAGGGCAGCCCTTGTCAGCCCTGGCGGAGTTCAACTCTCACTGGAAACGGGTTTGACTTACTGCCGGCAATGTGGACCAAGCTCTGACACCGGTTGTACAGGAGGGGTCCGGTACCCCATACTCCCGGCACACCCCCCACAGGATAACCCTTTGGGATGAAATTGTTCAATAAGATTTGAACATAATATGTCTTCTTTAATTGGGAACTTAAAGTGAGGAAAACGTAAAAATGTATAAGAGCAGAGAGCGCAGTGTGTGTGGTGGAAAATGTTTGAGGGGAGGGCAGGACTTGATAATATATCTTGGCAACAGTCTTGTCTCGTCTCAAGATTAAAAGATATAATAGAGAGATTTTTATGTGCCAAACAAAATCAAGATGTGGCAATTTACACCATGCAACCTGGTAGTGCCAGCTGTTCAGTCTTCCATGCTCTTCTAGCTTTTCTGTTGACTGTCTTGATCTTCCCAATGCTGCATGTGTACCTCTTTAATGGTGCTGGTGGTATGAAACTCCTGGCCGGTTCATCATCTGACCTTATGAAGCTACATCTAAAGTGAGGTGTGATCATCCTGCCCCCTAGGGGCTCAGAATCTTGTCCAAAGGCACCATTTGCCTTTTATTCTGGGACTCATAAGAATACATTTTACTTTCTCCAAAAACAGGAGCTCTGAAAGGCAAAGTTGGCTAACACTAACTGAATGCTTGTGTAGGTTTTAGTTGTGTCAGCAAGTTGTGCCTTAATTTTGAGCAACCAGCTTACGTAGCTTTCAAAGACACTTCATACAGGTAATTACCACAAATAGGAGAGGCAACAAATATGCAAATGACAGATTATAACAGCAAAGAAGATTATTACCAAGGTCTATTGTGGCAGTGTTCAGTTTCAGGAAGTGAAATGCATTTTGTAAAGTCCTCCATTATTATTTTAATTAACAAAATTTGCCAGGGCATTTTTTGTAGCGAGTTTGCTGCTGACCTTGTTTGCCAAATGTTTCCCTGAAAATTCACTATGCAGCTACCTTAGACACAGTTTTTGTTTCCCCCACAGTACCCCATGATGATTTGTAAGGCCAACATGACATCCCAGAGCTGGAGCAGCCATGCTAAATGGGGCTGTCCCTTCCTGATCTTCACTCCCTTCCCTACTTGCATCGCAAATGTGCAGAACTTTCATGCATGCGTGCTGGTGCTGTAAGCGCACTCCACGTCACACTTTACCGTGCTGCCCCGATCTGCATCACACATACACAAATAATTTATGGTGTATACGCAAATATGATGGATTCTCCAGCCAGATTTGTAGCCTGCATGCATTAATTTAAAAAAAAAAACAAAACACTTAACTAAAAACTGACAATGTTTTCATTTGAAGGTTACATTAGCTGACCATAATGAAAATATTATGAAAACACTGCGTTATGTTGTATAGATTCACTGTACATTGTGTCTTCACTGCTAGTTAAGCATGTGCAATGGATGGCAAAATGGGACTCCGTTCCCGTGCCTGGCTGGGAGGGCCAGGTGGTCAATAGACATGAAAAGGAGGTTCCCTTCCAACACAAGTATCTAGGCATAGGAGGCCACCTGAAGAGTGGGTATGCTGGCATCCCTGCTGGATTAGAAGAAGGAACATCACCAGGCTGTGAGGACAGCTAGAACGGGGGGTGCTGAATTGTTCAAGCTACATGCTCTCCTGAATTGCTAGGTGGCAGCAACTCTGGAGTCGGGTAAACCACTGGACACATGTAGGGAGTTGTAGTGCCGTAGAGCAACCCTGTTGCGGCCCCTGGGTGCCATCATGTGGTGCTGCTAAGAGCTGTGCTACTTGGTTTTTAGGAACTTCTTATTGACCTGGCAGTACTTCCATCGGGCTGTGCCCTGTCATTGGAAGTACTCTGAGGTCCAAGATAAAAAGAGCTGCTTGACTTCATCCAGGCGAGTTGGAGTCAGGTGGAAGGAAGACAAAGCTTGCCTGGAGGTGTGAAGAAAAGGAGAAACAATGAGGAATTGTGTGTGTTGGAAGAAGCCTTGCTGAGGTACTACTGTATTGTTAACAGATGGCTTGTTTTTCCCCAACACTTGTGTTTGTCTGTTGGTGTCTGACATTTGGGGCCCCAGTAGTGCCCCCTACTGGTCACACATGTTATGCTTCTCACAATGTAGCATAGATTGGTTAGTGACAGAGACAGACTAGAGTATATGAAGCTGATCCCTTGCAACACAGGCGCAGTATGTGCTATGTAGTCGTATCAGTAGGAGTTTGGGAGGTGTAGAGAGGGATTAAAGACGCTGAGCGTAATTTTATCTTAGTGATTAGCAACACCACTATAGCTCAGGTCACATTTATGGACACAATAATCGGTCCAGCATATTTGTGCGGCACTTCTCAACACCTTCAGGGACACTCGAGACTGCTACACTTTTATAATTCACTCAAAACCATATCAGTTTCTCCTGACCTATTGACTTTGATGCATTTCACAGAAATTCCTGAACATTTCCTCGTTTTCGCCTAACTTAAGGCAAAGCTCATCACTTTTTCTAATTCTAGTCCCCAAACACACATTTAGTTTTGCCGACTGACTCCACAAAACCTTATTCATTTTAATACTATCAAAATTTTTCTAATGAACCATCTCTTTTTTTTTTTTTATCTAATGCTAAATCTCATTTGTTTATTTGATTGCCCAAGAAGCATTTCATGGTGTGTGTGTATCTTGGTAGTCAGACTACAGACCACAAATTAGTGTTTTGGAAAATTCCACCTCTTAATTATTTGGCCAATTTTGCAATTATTTTTAGTTTTGGTTCCCGTTTAGGTCGAGTTATTTTTTTTCTGATAGAACCCAGTGTACAGCGTCTCCCTCCAAGACTGGCAACCTCAGGTGATCTGGACTTGGGTTTTTGAGGCAGAAGGAAGGGTCATGCGTGCCGAGATCTAAGCCTGGGCTGAATGGTGCGAGAGGCTGTTCATCATTCACTTCATGATTGCTCTACAGTGTGCAAAGTAAACATTCCTCATATAAGAATGTAGCAAAAAGAATAACTGATAGAATGGAAGCCCTTTGAATATCAGTCATTATGCTGTAAAATACAGAATTTTTTAAATTGATTTTTTTTTTTTTTTCCATCAGGAAAATCTACAAGTTCTTTGGCAAAAGAGACTTCTGCCTTGGATGCCGAAGCAAAGCAAGGCACTGAAATGAATGGATCTGGAGTGAAAATGGAGAGTGCTGTTGAAACTTCAGAGAATGGGACCAACAACTCACTGAAGTCTGCGCCTGAGATTACTGTGCAAGTCGCTAATGACAAACCAATCGAACCTGATCTTTGTTCTGACGTGACGGTGCCTACTATAAGAATGGAACAAAACAATAACATCGAATTGACACTTAATCTGGAAGGGGGTGGCATGAAGCAACTGGAGGCCGATGGAGACCTGAACAGTCATCAGAACGCCGACATCACACCTAACACCGAAACAGTATCGACACCCATAGAACACAATAATATTGTTGAAGCGAAAAGTGACGAGATTTCACCAGCTGAAGCTGGTGTGAATAATGAAGGTGACAATGCTGATGAAGAGGACACGGCACGCGTGGGTTGTGATGACGCTGAAGCCCTGCAGAATGTTGGCCAGGAGCCAGAATCAGTGGAGACAGATGCCCGTGACAGCCTGCAACCTGTTGACACATCTCTAGAAGTGACAGCTGTCGACGATTTAGGGGGCAATACTAACCATGTGCCAGTACCCATGGGTCTGACATTGTCACCTCATCGCCATTCAAGGAACAAAAAGAAAAACAGTGCAGGTAATTTTCTTTTGTTATGTGCTTGTACTCGTTTATACACACAGTCCTGAACTAGAAACAAGTGGCATTGACTAGCCTTTGGGGTGACGAACTCCGATCCTGGAGGGCCACAGTGGCTGCAGGTTTTCATTTTGGCCATCTTCTTAATTTGCTGCTAATTAACTTTTTTGCCTTAATTGTAATTCACTTGACTCAGGCCCCTTAGTTGTTTCTTTTTCTTTAATTAGCAGCCAAACAATAATGAGACACAAAACACATGAGCAGCTTCCCTGTGCCCATGACACAATATCTGAAAATAAAGAGAGGTGACGATGGCCAACAAAACAAAACAGAAAATCAATAGATTTGGAAATGTCTGCTGTGGCAGAATGAAGATAGCAACACACCATGGAATTAAATAACGGGTTTAATTAACAATAAGACTCCGCTTCTCATTAAGAGATTGGTTGGAGTTTGAAGCCCCAATTTAGCTGGTCGTCTGTTGGCTCATTTCACATCTCATTTCTGTTTGGCTGCCATTTAATGAAGAAACAAATCAATTCAGAGCACTGAATCCTGAAAAACAGGGCTATTAAAATGAAAGGAAAAGGAGTTAATTAGGAGTGAAAACTGGTCACTGATTAGGAAAAGGGTTAGAATGAAAACCTGCAGCCACTGCGGCCCTCCAGGTCTGGAGTTCAGCACCCGTGCCAGACACTTATTTTGTGTAATCAGGTGTTTCATTTGAATTTTTTTTAAACTTACCATGCAGTATTCGTCACATGCATTATGAAGTTTCTCGCACGTTTATACAGAAAGGCACATTTCATCCCTTAAATGTTCTTTTTTGGACTTACCTTAGTCATATTTAGCCTAGAAGTGGCAGCTCTCTTGAGCCTTTGTAGTGTTTTTCCTTTTAATCCTTTTTTTAAAATTGACCTTCCTTTGCTCCTTTTATCCTTTAAGTCTGCCAAAGCACAAGAAAAATGTCCATTAGGCTGCCAATCTTTCATTTCAGGGTTCACCATCCATGCTCTTTTGGATGATTTTTAGGCAGTGTGCCATTTCACTTCCTAATTTCTATTTTCTGACACTGCTAAAAGCTCTTTTATGGTGACAGGGCCAGTGTTCTCGGGGTGGAGAAACAATGTCTGGATATAAAATGCTGATGTTGAAGGGAGGCTTGTCAGTCATCAAAAAGACATTTTATATTATTATCATCAGGATTTTTTTTTCTTCATGATTTAATGGGATGTGGCTGGTTAAGAAAAATACATGGCTGGACAAAAACCAGAAAAGAATGACCCTAGAAAACTGTTGCACCCTCTTAGTGCAGTCCTATCCGTCACCCAAAAAAAGCCAGTGAAATAAAATGGACCCGCCAAGCGGTACTGTAATCTGTTACCTCTGTGGAGCTCTGGTTGGCACACAGAATGGTGCTTGTTGCAAGCATTCATGCATACCCTCGAAGGCCTTTTTAGGAGCTGAAGCCCATCCTTGAAGGACCTAGGAAGGAATCGGACACATTGATTTGGTCTAGAAGAAACGGGGAGCCTTGTAAGGATATTTAAATGAACAGTATTGTAGCGGTGCTGGCAAGTTGCATGAGCCCCGGGAATAAGCTGACATTCAGTCATTCAAATGAGCAGCTTCAGAGCCAGCTGTAGGGGAGCATAGGAAAACACCAAGCCGAAAAATGGCATAAGAATTACACCTAGTGTGGCCATAGCGAGCAGTCCCATTAAGGACCAAGAGCTACCTAAAAGAATGAGAATCATGTGGCACTGTCGTGACGTGGTGCTAAATTAGCTTTAGAAGCGGGATGGAGAGATGTACAGCCCTGCTTTGCACCCAAATGCCTCCGGGACCTAACATAGATTTGCTGGACTCTTCTAAGGAGTTACTGGAGAGTTTTGAGATTGACATCTGAGATCTTGATGCTGCTGGATGAAGCATTAATACAGGATGGAAGGCCGCTAAGACACTGCTACCTCTGCAGCCCCACCACTACTTCTCCATCTGCCCTGGGTGCACAGCTGTTTCCAGAGGTTTGAGCTCATGGAGCTGGGAAATGTTTGGCAGGTCGACTTGCTGTTGAGTTGGGGTGAGCCATGTGATTCAGGGCTGGTAACGAGATGGCACAGGTGCAGGCCAAGCCAAACTGTAAAGGCATTACAGAGCAGCTGAAGGAGTGTCTCAAAGCTGAGGTCCCTGCATTGCAGGGTTAAGTTTAAAGTAGAAAGACAGTTAAGGGTCTGCTACATCTGCAACCCCACACACAGAGGTTTGCCTGGTTACAAGCAATGGACAGAAAGCCGCACAGAAATGCAGCATTTTTCACTGCTATTGTATCGCATGCCAGTGTGGCACTGAACATCCCTGCTGCACCGCCAGCTAGAAAAGCAGCGAATAACTCTGCTGATGGCTCTTTCTCACCAGTCGCATGATAACAACAGAAATGAGGCCCTCCCTGCCATTTTGAAGAGTTTGTGCGACACTGCAAGGAGCTGGAAGTGATCTCTGGAGACTTTGATGGGAGGGCTGTGTCACGGTGCTGATGAGTTGCATTAGCCAGGGGATAAGTCACCAACAAAATAAGCTGGCATTCCTTCATGGAAAATGAGCAGCTTCAGAGCCAGCTGCAGATGATCACATAAAAACAGCAAGTCTGCCGAAGCTGCTTATGAAATCCAACTAGTGCGGCAGCAACCAGTTGTCTTTTTCAGGCTAGCAAACTACCTGGAAGGCCAGTGTAAAAAAAAATAAATAAAGTTTCAATATTAAAGCCATTTAATGCAGTGTGCTTGCATTTGCTCCATCATCACTTTTTGAGCAACTCTCAGCTCACAGTGCAGTGCGGTGATTGGCCTCTCACACTCAACTGACGTGCGGTTGTGGCCATGAAATAAACTGGTGTCTTCCCCTAGGTGTGTTTGGGTGGGAGTGGGGTGTACGTTGAATTAAAAGTGAAGATTTTCATGATGACTGCCTTGGATTAGTAAAAGTTCTCAGTCTACATCCTACTTTCACAGCTAATAAGAGGTTGAAAAGTCAGAATTCATTTTGAAGGAGGTCTGGTTGAATATTTTGAGGATTAATTGTGAAAAATGATTAAAGTCGATTATTAGTTGAGGTATCCTGATTGTTGCTAATTATCCTGTGAGTTTTTCTTTTTCTCATTTCTGCTGTCTCACTGCTTGTGAGGGTGTAGGTCAGTTTCTTAGAATATAAGGAGATGTTTATGATTGGCTGGTCTGAATGCAAAGGCCATCGTTTTTGTTAGTGTGCAGTTATTGGAGGTACAGTACAGACACAAATTCAGTTATTGACAGTGTCAGGTTTTGTCTATCAAGGTGTACAGTTTGTCTTTTTTTTCATTCTTGAAGTTTATTGGGTTCACGTGAGTTGTTTTTACACCTGTATATAAGAACAACGCCAGCACAGAGAAAAACATTTGAGGTGCCAACCGGAAGATCCACTTGTGATGTGAATTCATACAGAAAGACAGCGCAAATTAACGCAAAAGTTGTGTTTTGGTGACCTCTAGCGGTGTGAGGCAGGAATTGATGCGGCAGCTGACAAGCTTATGTTTTTCCGGTCACCTCTTCTGTCTGCTGGGCAGCACATGAGTAGGAAGACTGAATGGAGAAAAAAGTTTCCACACCCGGGGTACCCAAAAAAGAGCCCATTTAGAGATGTTTCATTCCTGCACATGCTACACATCTTCATTATGGTGTAAGATTTGGCTCCCAGATGATCTAAATGGTGGTTTTAGATTTTGATTACTCACAAAACTTGGCAGATTAGCGCAGGTGTTCACAAGCGCAGAGTTTAAGCTTCATGAATGCACTCACATACAGTATGGCGATCTTCAGATGGCTACACTACAATTCATGGACATGGAACGTGATCGGCATGAGCTTAGTTAAGTTTACAGATGGCATACAGAAATACAGCATGTTATCGAATCTGTGCACGGGCAACCAGTCTACAAATGTGGACAATGAACTTGCTAAATGGCTCATACACTGTAATGTGTAACCTGATCGACAGATGCCCCTGTATTTTCCAGGTTGGCCATTATTTTCGCTTTGGTCACATTCCTTTTGACAGTTTACTTACACCACACATTTCAAAAGAATCTACAGTATGTTGCAGATAAAGGAGTAGAAATTTATTGGTTGGTTTGTCCACTCAGTTTAGTCATTTACTAAGTCTCTCTCTGTATTGTAATATAAACGTATCAAATGACTTGGGGGGGGGGGGGGGGGGGGTTGTTGGCTATATTTATATAAAAATGAATTGTTTTTAGTTCCACAGTTTGATATTGATTCCTTAAAATTTATTTTCAGCTTTTGGAAATGTGAGCCAAGTTTTAAAAATGTAATATCAAATGTTTTAAAGAAAATAAAATCCTGGTAACTGTATTAGGTGCATCGCATTATGTGTTCTAGATATTCTGTACAGCTGTGTAGATTAAGGGACTTGTGTGTGGTGTTTAGGCAGGGGGAGGTTTTAATGAAGTATCAATCTATATATCTTATAATGCTCTGTCTAGCTTATCTATGTACCTATCTGTCTCTTATATAGTGCCTTTCATATCTATCTACAGTGGCTTGCAAAAGTATTCGGCCCCCTTGAACTTTTCCACATTTTGTCACATTACAGCCACAAACATGAATCAATTTTATTGTAATTCCACGTGAAAGACCAATACAAAGTGGTGTACACTTGAGAAGTGGAACGAAAATCATACATGATTCCAAACATTTTTTACAAATAAATAACTGAAAAGTGGGGTGTGCGTAATTATTCAGCCCCCTTTGGTCTGAGTGCAGTCAGTTGCCCATAGACATTGCCAGATGAGTGCTAATGACTAAATAGAGTGCACCTGTGTGTAATCTAATGTCAGTACAAATACAGCTGCTCTGTGACGGCCTCAGAGGTTGTCTAAGAGAATATTGGGAGCAACAACACCATGAAGTCCAAAGAACACACCAGACATGTCAGGGATAAAGCTATTGAGAAATTTAAAGCAGGCTTAGGCTACAAAAAGATTTCCAAAGCCTTGAACATCCCACGGAGCACTGTTCAAGCGATCATTCAGAAATGGAAGGAGTATGGCACAACTGTAAACCTACCAAGACAAGGCCGTCCACCTAAACTCACAGGCCGAACAAGGAGAGCGCTGATCAGAAATGCAGCCAAGAGGCCCATGGTGACTCTGGACGAGCTGCAGAGATCTACAGCTCAGGTGGGGGAATCTGTCCATAGGACAACTATTAGTCATGCACTGCACAAAGTTGGCCTTTATGGAAGAGTGGCAAGAAGAAAGCCATTGTTAACAGAAAACCATCAGAAGTCCCGTTTGCAGTTTGCCACAAGCCATGTGGGGGACACAGCAAACATGTGGAAGAAGGTGCTCTGGTCAGATGAGACCAAAATGGAACTTTTTGGCCAAAATGCAAAATGCTATGTGTGGCGGAAAACTAACACTGCACATCACTCTGAACACACCATCCCCACTGTCAAATATGGTGGTGGCAGCATCATGCTCTGGGGGTGCTTCTCTTCAGCAGGGACAGGGAAGCTGGTCAGAGTTGATAGGAAGATGGATGGAGCCAAATACAGGGCAATCTTGGAAGAAAACCTCTTGGAGTCTGCAAAAGACTTGAGACTGGGGCGGAGG
>JANRMT010062798.1:12456226-12482384 GCA_026402145.1 Polypterus bichir lapradei
TTTAGCATTTGTTTGCTCAGAGGTTGCTGCGCTTGCTGCTTCCTGAGCAGCTTTTCTTCACCCTAGCGGCCCGCTTCTTCTCTTCTTTCGTCGGGATCTTTTCGCATTAAAACTGATTAAGTCAGTGTTTGTGTTGTAATTACTTAGTACGTTTTCTTAAATTTTTCACTTAAGCTGGCACTTAAATCATTCTTGAGGCAAATTGAAGACTTAAGATATGAAGAGGTAGGGAAAGTGACGGGCGAAGGTGGTAGGGATGAGAATGGCGCTGCCGAGAGTTGATTCTACAATAAAATAAAAATAAAAAGAGGAATAAAAATCATCACCCCGAAAACAGAAAATAGACGTCACGTAGTATATGTGTACACAATTTCAGGTCAATAGTTCAACGGTTTGCAAGCTACAGGTGATTTAAAATCCTGGACAAACAGCCACAGTAGCGTATTATATATAAAGATATATATAAAAAATATATAAAATACATATATATATGTGTGTGTGTGTGTGTGTGCGTTATATATATATATATATATATACAGGTACTCGTCGACTTACGACCGCGATTGTTTCTGACTGATTGGTTGTAAGTTGATCTGGACGTAAGTCGGCCTATGTTAAATAAAGGTAAAAATATTAGACTGGGTAATGATATTGTAATAATCTAAAAGTAATATTTTATTAACATTTTCTTACTTTCTAAGTCAAACACAGCATACTACAGTACAATTGGCTTAATATGTGGAAGACATACAAAAATAAGAAATACTGTACATTTAATTCCTGGCACCACTGGTGCTTGGCTGTGGGTTGTTGATATTGCCTTCATCAGGCGAGGCTGCGGACGGGGTGATGGGAGGAGTTGCTCTTTTAATAAAATAGTGAGCTTCGTCTGAATTTTGTTTTTTTTTTTCTCTTCATAAATTTCGCAATAAGGACAAAATGTGTCTTCTCCGGCGCGTTCCTTTAAAGCAGCGCTTCCCGATTGGGGGTGCTGGGTGCGAGCAGCTGTTGCTGGGGGTGTCAGAATCCATCGAGGAAGAAAAATGAAAAACATTATTTGTACAAAATCTTAATTTATCTATCCATTCCTAAATAATTAAATGGGCAGGCTATTTCGTATCAGTGCAATACGCTGCTTGTTAAAACGGATGACTTCCGCTCTTAACGCGCACTAAGTGCTACGTGGGTATTATGAACTATCATATGAACTCATATTTTTTCATACTTCTTCTCAAACCAAGGGGGTGCGAAATCGGCCTCGCCCGTCACAGGGGGTGCAAGGGGAAAATTAATCGAGATGCACTGCTTTAAAGTCTCAAACAGACTTCTAGCCTTTGACTGTATTGTAAAGAGGCTTAACGGCGTCCGCTTTTGAATCTGATCTTCCATCCAAATGTTTAACAATTTCTCCATTTCATGGATGAGCCGGTACGTTGCTTCGTAATCACTGTTGATCGCAAAGGTGCAGAACCTTTCACAGCTTCACAAATTCTATTTTTGTCCTTTAAAATAGTCGACACAGTAGAGTGTGATAACTTCATATCACATGTGATCGCATTCACTTTCTTTCCTCCTTCATACTGTTTTATTATCATCATTTTGGTGTCTAGATCAATGGCCTTTCTTTCCTTTTTGGCAGGCTGAGGAGTGGACAGAAACAATTTCCTCTTGGTAGATATGTTAGGGGTATATTATTATCAAAAACTGCCAAAACAACAAGACACAAACACACGTGGGGCAACACTGCTGCGTATAGTATTACTGCTGCGTAGCGAGACTTGGGACTGCGGGAGACAGGCACTGCCAACAGCTGGCGGGGGAAACTGTCAAACACGTCGTAAAGTCGACCAGTCGTAACTTGCGTAGGTCGTATGTCGACGAGTACCTGTATGTATATGTGTGTATATGTATGTATGTATGTATATGTATATATATATGTATATATATATATATATATATATATATATATATATATATATATATATATATAGAAAATATGAGAGGTATTTTTATACACTTACTATTAAGGTTGCCATAGATATATAAACACCCAGTAACATATATATATATGTGTGTGTGTGTAATTTATTTATATATAGGAATAATTTCATTTCTCCTTATACAGAGCATCAGAAGTTTGAGCCCGATGTAATTCATAATCCAATCTTCACACACTTAATTGCTCCCCATTTCTAGGTGGACTTGAGTCTTTGTAATTGTTGCCGATAGTTGACTGTGTCAATATTAAGGTGAAATTAATGCTTTTTATTTAGTGAATGCTGACATAAAACTTTTTAATAAATCAGAGTGTCATTGCAATATTAAGTGACACTGAACATAAAAACTACTGCAGGCACTATGGCTACAGGATATCTTAAGATACTCCAAATGGATTCCTATAAATGACAGAATTGTTGTTAGGAGTGGACATTGAGGCCCTGTTAAAGTCATCCTGGTCTTTTTGTTAGAATTCTAACATTCTTTACCCACTCACAGATCACAGCCTTTAAAGGTCTCCGCACCTATTGAGTTTCTTAACTGTGGAAAGTCTAGTTGAGGGGGTCCAAGTGGTTGAGATGAAGAATTTTTGTGATGCATCACAAAATGAAGTCTCAAAGTTACTTTATCAAGTGGATTCCAAACTCGTTTTTCTTTTTTCTGACTTTCTTAAACAGTTACTTGTAAAGGACACGGACACAACATGTCAAAAAAGGGTTGTGTGTTACAGTAAGGTAAGTCGAGTAGCAAGTGCTTGTATACTAACTCTAATATGAAAGCGTCCTTGTTACTTTGCTCCAATCCCTGTGATTAACACAGACACCAAACTAATGAAGTCTCCATTTGTACTTTTTTAATCTGAGAATCCTCTGTTTGCGTGTGATCATTCTTTAACTTCAAGCTTTAATACTTAACATTCTCCGTGCATATGTAATAAATCATCTACGCCTAAAAATTGTCTAACTTATCCATGTTTCTATTTTTGCTTTAAATGTGTTTGTCTTCCTTGGATGTTAAATTGTGCCTCCCTGTGGTTCTTGAGGCGTTCTTTGATTGCGGGACATTTGTCCTCCTCCTCTTCACTTGGTTGAACATGAAACTTGGACCTGAGGAGAGAGGCACAAGGATCAGGTTTGTGTATAGAGTTACCACCATATTGATTTGAATGAAACCTCGAAATGCATACAGTATTGCTGTACCATAATTCTTTAGTTAGAGACATTACATTACGTCTTTTGTCGTGTACATACGTCGTCATTTTCATCTCCACAGCTATGCTGCCTGCACTATGTGAACGTATGGCCCTATTCTGCACTCTGCTTTGGACATTTCTTGGTTTACCAGCACAACATAAATCTTTTAATTTGGCAGAGAATTTGCTCTCTTCAGGCGCGCTCTATTATTCTTGTAGAGCCACATTTTAATTAATTTATAATAAATTTTACAAAGCTCTTTCCCATGTGTTTCAGTCCCCCTAATTCCTGTTAAGTGGGTTTGAAAAATCTTGACATTGTAAGCTTCTAAACTGATCAAACATCCTCTCTGTGCAGCACTGATGCACACGATTCTTTAAATCTCAAGAGTAAGGTACACATTTCAATATGATGGACTCCAGCTCCCTCTGTGGAATGCTCCACTTTTGAATGTGCTCCCACATATCGGACACCAGAGAGGTTGGTTTGTGGTCACTCCAGGCTTGTGTAGCGTCTTTCCGGCTGTGTCTTGTAAGGTTATTGTTTAGTTCACTCATTTCTTTTCCCACTTGGATTTTTGCTTCACTACGAGGTACATAAGAACAGAAGAAAATTGACAAATGAGAGAAGACCGTTGAGTGCCTTTGTCACTCATTCGTTTAGCTAATAGCTTAGTTGTCCCAATATCTCATCCTGATACTTGTTAAAAGTTGTCGAGGTTTCTGCCTTAACTCCGTGACTTGCTACATTGTTCCCACAATTCTTTCTTTCTGACTTCTAAATGCTCTTTCATCCCCTAAACTTCCACTGGTGTCCTCGAGTATGTGATTCATCGTTTAGTTGAAAGAATTCTGCTGGATCTAATCTGTCAATGCCTTGAGAATCTCGAAGACCTGGTCTCCTTTTTCAGACTAAATAAGTTTAACTCTTGGAGTCTGTCACATGTCCTTAAGTCCCATGATGCACTTGGTTGCTCTTCTCAGCACATCTTCAAGTGCTACTCTGTCTTTCTTGTAGTATGGTGACCAGAACTGCACACGATACTCCGGATGTGGTCTCAGTAGTGTGTTATACAGTCTGGGCATAATGTTCCTTCATTTACCGTATATACCCACAGATAAGTTCTCCTGCATATTGATTTTACCGTATAATTTCTGGTATTTTATAAAGTTGGTCATAAGTCGAATGCAGAAAACTCCTGCTATTGGTCCAAGAGATTGCGATATGCTAACGCCCACCTGAAAGAGTAACCACGGAGCACACCGCCTTTTTTTTCTGTGTATTGTGCCTACATGACTACACAGTAATACCCAAACTATTCCGAAGTGACGTTTGCACTGTTTTGTGTTTTTTTTTGTATCTCACACCCTCATACACCTTTATCGTAAGAGCATCCCTTATGTACGATGGAGCATTTGATCAGAAGAAAATATATGAAGCTGGTTTTAAAGTAAACGTCGTTGAAGTGCTGAAAGAAATTGGTAACTGTGCTGCTGCCACAAAATTCGATGCGTCTGAGAAACTGATGTGAGATTGAAGGAAGCAAGATGTAAAAAAATAAATGTCACATTTTTGAACGGGCGTGTAAGTCGGGGTCTGATTTTGTGATCGATTTTTCGGGTTTCAAAGACCCGACTTATACGCGAGTATATATGATAAATCAGAAAAAGTAATGAGCCGAGGAGAGACCTCCAACTGGTGACCTCTTTTCCCCCCCACAGTGGAGCATTCTTCTCTCATGTAGACTCGTCTCTTCCTCTTGTATGCCGATGACAGCCAGCTACACACACATGCAGACGTTACTCTTGGGTGTAACCTCATGTCTTGTAAATTCCTATGAAACTTGGCGACATCTTGAAGGATGGCTCTTAGTGAACACACCTTTCCCACTGTTCTCTGTCGCCTTCACAGGGGTCTGACTGCTGTAAAACTTCATTGCCCAAACCACTCCTGTCAAATTGTGCATAGCCCTGCCTTCACTATCTCAATACTGGATTGCTTCACTCTTCTTTTGAAGGGAAGGAAACAACAGTCTCTGCTCCGATGATTTGACTCTAGCTTCTTCCAGCTCAGTTCAGGGTTATCTTCAAAATTTTCTGATTCTAAAGCTCCTTAACTCCTCCATATTCCTCTTGTCACTTTTTACGCTGTGATGACACCTGTGGTGTCATGATGCTGGCCTTCAAACCCCTGTTGGTGACCTTTGAGGAGTGTTTGTTCCCCTTTGTTTCTCCTACTCTGTCAATTATCAGGTTCTTTTGATTATAGTGGGCTCAGCGTGGTCCCACCATGTTTTTCTTTTACGTTTTAGATTTGTTTTCTCTGCTTTGCCTGGCATCTTTTGTTGCTTGTGTGCCCTGTCCATGTTTGCTGTTTTTGGTGTGGTCGTAGTAATGGTATTGCCATGTGTCCAAAATATAGTGAAACCCTCACTGGCATGCCCGACCAAGATGAAGCCGGCCGCCAAACAAGAATGTAGTCCAATCCAGAACTTCATTGTAATTAATAGAAAACAGAAATCCGTTCACATAATGTGCTCCTTACTCCTCTTTCTAATCTCCCCTGAGAAAAACGCTAACAACACTTCAGTTTGGTAAGATACACAAATGACGTTCATACAATCAGAGTCTCCCTGAAGTGCTAGAAGGTCATTTTTCCTAGTGAAGGTGCTAAAAAGTGTGTGTTTATTGATGGGGAATCGATCAAGGAATAATAATGCTTGTGTGTGCACACAAAAAGAAGCTTGAAATGTGTATATGCAAGTTCCCATGCAATTGTCAGAATTTATAAGAGAAAATTTGACAGGAGACGTACATATGTTTATGGCCACTGTGACCCATGCATGGGCAGAGAAAGTGGGAAATGATGACTCCCTTGATCAAGCAGGGAAATGCATCCAAACCAACTCAGTAATGACTCGCACGTACAATAACTCAGATCACTGAGCTGTTGTTATAATGTGCGTTGATGAGACAAACATTAAAACTCAAAAGTGACGAATAAGATGTATAAGACTAGATTTTAGTTCCCTTTTTAGAGGGCCAATGCTCCGTATTTATCATCACCGCACATAGACACCGTTTGAGCAGATGTTGAAAAATTGTAATGTTCTAAAAGTACCCAGATCTTGCTTCGCACAGCGTATAGACCTTGAATACTGAATTGTGCCCATTTGGATGAGATATACTGCATCCACAATAGCCTTCCTTTGTAACCCATGAGACTTTTGCCAATGCTTATGTCATCAGGAATATACGTCTTCTGCATGATTTTTGATGATTGCCCGACACACATCCGAAAGTTTGTACAGTTTCAGTGCCTGGTAATGGGCTTCATCATAGCCATCATTATTATTCAAATGCAGGAATTTCATAATACTTGAAAAAAACAACCCTCATAATTTCATCAAAAAGGCCTGTGTACAACAACTATGCAGGTCTGTACCATTTCTGGACTGGTTTACCCAACATGCCCTTTAGTATCAAGAAACTGTAAAACACCCACGTCATCAGCAGCGATGAACAAATGGTTTCCTGTGACTGTTCTGAC
Organism: Polypterus bichir lapradei; assembly: GCA_026402145.1. Classification (NCBI taxonomy): domain Eukaryota; kingdom Metazoa; phylum Chordata; class Cladistia; order Polypteriformes; family Polypteridae; genus Polypterus; species Polypterus bichir. The sequence continues at coordinate 12,462,967 of JANRMT010062798.1, forward strand.
ACTGCTCAGCATAGTGGTTCATATCAACAACTGTTTTCTCCTTTTGACTGTTATCAACAAATTGTAAATAGACCAGATAATCCTCAACAGTGGGCATCTTTAGAGCAGGGTTCTGTGGATATGGGCAAACGAGGAGGTGCAGGATTGTCAGCAGCATGTGAAGCCAATAGCAAGCACGAACATCACTGAGACTTGGAAGGCTGGAATGTACCCAACAGGTGCAGGTTTCACTGTTGGGGTCAGCGTCTGATGACAAATTCACATCATCATTGCTTTCAGTTTGTTCTGAAACTGGCGTTACGGCATTTCATTTGCCATTGTGTTTTTGGTTGAAGAGTATTGATGAGTTACTATAGAGTTTCAATATAGTGACATGGTAGAAAGCATAGAAATATTTATGGGTATTTTCTCCAGCATGATGTTATTTCATCCACTAGATGGCAGCAGAATGCTGTCCCTGAATGTTTCCTGAGTTGTTTTTTTTGTAAAGCTCTTTGAGCTACATTGTTGTATGAAAATGTGCTGTGTAAATGAACATTGTTGTTCCAAGAGCTATTTGGGCGTAACACCATAAAGTGGATCGTTACACGTCACCCCAATTCTAACTCGGGCTTAACCGTATCTGCTTAGAATTCCAAGTCCAAGTCATGTTTGGGGTAAAGAGCTCAGATTTGCCATCATAATTGTCTTAATAAAGATAAAGTAAATGTTGATATGCTACTATTTAGCTGATAAACTAAAGAAAGTGGGCAATATTTTGTGGTTGTCCTTATCAAAAAAATAATTTGTGATATTGTTGCGTTTTGGAGAAAGCACAGTATTTACAATGTCTTTCTAGTTATGAACAGCAGTATAAGATAAGAGTAGAGCATAAAACATTAAAAACATACAAATCAGGAATACGTAAGATGAGAGTTTCCATACAATGGCTGACCCCACGCTGTGACCCCCAAAAAGATCATTTCTCTGAGGGATTAATACAGTGTACAGTGTGTGAGTCCAGGCTTGACTGGCAGATAACCCCTTTAATAAGCAGTTATCAAGTAATGACAAATCATGTTTTATTTTGTTTATTTTTAAACAGGGAGTCCAAGAAAGAAAGGTAAAGGACATGAAAAAACGAAACGGATATGTTAGAGCAGAGTGGATGGACGAACAGCTGCTTTGATGTTCTGCAAGTGGACAACAGTGTTCAATATTATCGTCTCTGCTTCAAATCTCTGCAAAAGTAAAAGCATCAATGTCTACAAATCCCCTAAAAGAAATGTGAGGATGAGTGACGTGAAGGACCCGTCCAAGTAACACGCAGGCGAGGAAGCTTTCGTTCACCCGGGAGCAGCAGAGGCGTCTTGTTGCTTTCCAGCAGCAGAACCAAGGAAATGTATAAACTGCCAATGTTCGCGATTTTAGCACTTTAGCTTTTACTGACCAAACATGCATGCTGCCAATGGTTTCTTTCACAGTTGAGAGGCTTCTAAAGTTGGAGCGCTAGAAACTGCTTGGGCAGAATTACGTGGGTTCTGCTTAGGTTTTAACTTAGGAGTAACTTAGGAGTCTTCTAAAAGAGGAGTTTCACTGGATTTGTGCTTTTCTTTTTTTTTTTTTTCTTTCCCCTCATTTCCACGTAATCTGAAATGTAATTTTCTTACCATGCTTTAAGGACATGTATTGTGGTTATTTTGTTAAGCTGATGTGTTCAGAATCTCTTATGTTATGATATCTTGCTAGGGTAACTTTCGCAAGTTCAGTGTGAAAAAAATGTACATGTCCAATTCTTGTAAAAAATGTGTAAATGTAAAATATATGTATGCGCTGTATGTGTATATGCAGCCTGTTTAATCTGTTGGTGTGTGACATTTTCTCACTTGTATTTACTGCGTTTTATTTCACTAAGAAAAGTCGCATTTCAGAAATAGTCCACAAAGATGAATACGAGCGCATCAAGAACGAGTTTTAGGCAAACTGATAGAATTCACGGGTTGCTTTGTATCAGGTAGGTGAAGTGCTACAGTGTTGTGTGGCTGATCACACCAGGTAGGAGGTCATGTTTGGGTTTGGGTGTCCATTTTTAAATCAAACAAGAAAATGTAGGCTCACACTTAAGAGTCCATTCAGAACTCTTGGGAAAGTTGCCAATCAAACTACTATTGATAACCCGCACCAACAGAATAAAAATGTAGAGCGTGGCCCATCATGCTTAGGGAACGTTTCCAGCCCATAATTGAATCCATTTCTTGAAGAATTTGGGCTGTTAATAGAGTCAAATAGAGTCCCTGTAACTAGACAGGCTTACCTAATAAAGTGGCCGCTGAATAGCTTTACACGGGATTCACAAAGTCTTCAGAACCCCTCATTCTCCTCTTACTTTATTGTCTTGTAGATTTAATTTGAAATAGAGATAGGAGCCATTTTTGCCCATCAGTTGTCACTCAATAACCCATAATGATAAACTGAAAGTGTTTTCTGAAAGGTTTGCAAATTTCTTAAAAATCAAAAACTGAACTCTTTCATTCACAGAAGTATTCTGACCCTTTGTTGTGGCCCCCCAAATTGTGCTTTAGTTGTGCAGGTCGTGTCCCGAGATGTCGCCAATTGACTTGATTGTTGATGGTTTAGAAAGTGTCATTAAACTGTGCAAAAAAGAAAGGTCAATATCCTCCTTGGACCCTGTGAGTGTGAAAGCAAGCAGGGTGAGGTACGTTACTTTCTTCTTTACATTACTCATTCCTTGCTAAAAAAAAAAGTAATTCTACACTCACTGGCCACTTTATTAGGTACAGTGCTTGTTAACACAAATATCTAATCGGCCAATCACAGGGCAGCAACTCAATGCATTTCGGCCTGTAGACATTGTCAAGGTGACTGGCTGAAGTTCAGACTGAGTATCAGAATAGGGAGGAAAGGTTGATTGAAGTGACTTTGAATGTGTCCTGGTTGTTGGTGCCACACGAGCAGGTCTGAGTATTTCAGAAACTGCTAATCTACTGGGATTTTCACGTGCGACCATTTCTAGTGTTTACAGAGAATGGTCTGAAACGGGGAAAATATCCAGTGAGCGCCCTTTCTCTGGGCGAAAATGCCTTGTTGATAAAAGATGAGAGGAGAACAACCAGAGTGGCTTGAGTTGATAAAAAGGCAACAGTAACTCAAATTAAGCACTCGTTACAACCGAGGTGTGCAGAAGAGCAGCTCTGAACACACAATATGTCAAACCTTGAAGCAGGTGGGCTACAGCAGCAGGAGACCACACCAGGTGACACTCCTGTCAGCTAAGAACAAGCAACTGTGGCTACAATTCACACGGACTCTCCAAAATTGCACAAGATAAGACTGGAAAAAACTTTGCCTGGTTTGATGAGTTTTTCTCAAATTTCTGCTGTGAAATTCAGATGGTAGGGTCAGAACATGAAAGCCTGGATCCATCCTGATCCTACCTTGTATCAACAGTTCAGGCTGCTGCTGGTGGGATATTTTCTTGGTACGCTTTGAGCCCCTTAGTACCAACTGAGTATTGTTGCTGACCATGTTCATCCCTTTATGACCGCCAACTTCCAATGGCTCCTTACAGCAGGATATTACGCCATGTCACGAAGCTCAAATCATCTCAAACTGGTTTCTTGATAATGAGTTCACTGGACTCAAAAGGTCATTGTACTGTATTTCTTAAATCCTAGCTCAAATGTGAACCTTCATGAAACTGACCAGAAACACTACTGAACATGAAAACTGTCTTGTGTTTAATAAATACGTTATGTCCTTCAGGCGTGCTTAAGTAAATCACATCCCTATTAACATCCCCAACTTGATTTGCAGTATGAACGCTGGCCTCTTCGCCCCCTGATCACACTGTTTCAACACCTCCAAAGTTGGATTCAAAGTCATTTGTTTACAGTGTTATCGGATTTTGTGTAACAAACTTTTCTACTTCGCTTTGCAACTAAACCCCACAAATGTGCTTCCCATTGTACACCCAGTGTTGCTTGGATTGTATTCGTGTCGGTACGTTTACTTCAGTAAAATCAGTATTGCATAAGGTTACTCATATCTTTAAAAAGTAATTAGACTACTTAGCACACGTCACTTTTCCCATGTTAACCCCAAAGCTCCTCCTTAGATTGTGTGCCGTATGTTCCATTCATCAGCATAAATTTAGCAGTTTCTGAAATATTGAGATTATAACCTAGACAAGGAATACTGCGACTGCCTGTGCATTTGCTACAGGAAATTTGCCGTGTGGACGCTTCTACCCGTGAGGGCTGCAGACAGTGTGGGCGAAGCTAAGCAGGCAAACAAGTGCAGCAAATATGGCGGACTACAAAATCCCGAGCTGTAACCTGGTTAAGGGTTTACATGGCCACGCAACTGGGTTAAATCTCGCTGTGTTAACCTGGTCTTGTAGTGATAAATATGCTGGTTTCACTAACCTGAGTATGTGAAGAGCCAGGTTACTATTATTATTATTGATTGATAGTTATTCTATTTACTGCATCATCTCTGAACCTCTTGACCAATAAGTGTGAAGCTGTCTGCTTCCATGTCATAATAAGTCATCTTACAACACAGGGACAATGGTAGGATATGTGGTAAAGTGACATTGTCAGATGGCAACTGGCCTGGTGTCAGGTGATCATGTGGGCCAGTCAATGGTATCAATTCCTTCATTTTCTCGCCACATGAGGCCGGGCATTGTCATGCACCAGGAGGAACCCAGGGCCCACTGCACCAGCATAGGGTCTGACAATGGGTCTAAGGATTTCATCCCCATACCTAATGGCAGTCAAGGTGCCGTTGTCTAGCCTGTAGAGGTCTGTGCGTCCCTCCATGGATATGCCTCCCCAGACCATCACTGACCCACCACCAAACCGGTCATTCTGAACGATGTCACAGGCAGTATAATATTTTCCACAGCTTCTCCAGACCCTTTGACGTCTGTCACGTGCTCATGGTGAACCTGTTCTTATCTGTGAAAAGCACAGAGTGCCAGTGGTGGACTTGACAATTCTGGTACTCTTGCAAATGCCAATCAAGCTCCACGGTGCCCACTAGAGGACTCAGGCCACCCTCATGAAGTCTCTTTCTGATTGTTTGGTCAGAGACATTCACACCAGTGGCCTGCCTGCTGGAGGTCATTTTGTAGATGCTGGCAGTGCTCATCCTGTTCCTCCTTGCCCAAAGGAGCAGATACCAGTCAGTCCTGCTGATGGGTTAAGGACGTTCTACGAGGGGCCCTGTCCAGCTCTGCTAGAGTAACTGCCTGTCTCCTGGAATCTCCTCCATGCCCTTGAGACTGTGCTGGGAGACTTGGCAATCTTCTGACAACGGCACATATTTGATGTGCCTGCCATCCTGAAGAAGTTGGACCACCTGTGCAACCAACCTCTGTAGGGTCCAGAGTGTAGTGTCCAGTACCAGTAGTGACACTGACCGTAGCCAAATGCAAAACTAGTGACAAAACAGATAAGGAGGGAAAAATGTCAGTGGCCTGTTAAACCATTCATTCCTGTTTTGGGGGTCATCTCGTTGCCCTTCTAGTGCACCAAACTGATTAACAAGCCCCTCTGCTACTTACCTGACCAGATCAATAGCCCAGAGGTTTCAATGACTTGATGCTATTAAAAAGTGTTCCTTTAATTTTTTTGAGCAGTATATATAAAATGTAATCACTGTCATTTCTTGCTTTCTTCCTTTCTCTCCATATTGGAGACTATAATGGAGCACTTAATCTCTATCTGTTGCTTTTGTTTTTTCTTTTTCTTTTTTTCATACTGGCCATTCTTATATAGCACTTTATCACTGTGGATGGATCAGTGTGGGCCGCTCTTCATTGGCAGAGTGGCCCTGTTTAGTCTTCAAAAAAACGACCAAAGAAACGAGACACTATGACCACAGAATACCCCACATGTGCCTACGTGTGCTCTGGGAAAGCAGTCCGACCCCCCAAACACTTTCATCACAGACGTCTGGATCATTATTGACTTATCATGTGGTATAGCGGGTCCGCGGATCAGCAAAAGGGGCTCCCTGAACTGCAGTGGGAGCATGGAGCCGACTCGCATTTGGTGGCAGTGGTGGGATGAGCTGAGGAGCGAGGACTGAAGACCGGAAGGGAAACGGCATGCAGAATAAGTGCCTGACTTTTTAAAAACCCACAAGACTCAAGCCTGAGGAGGACGTTTTAAGAAATAAACTTTTTACTGGTTATTTATTTATTGATTGTTTTATTGTCATTTTAATGTCCTGTTTTATGAAGGGGGTTTGGGTTTTGCTTTTATGAATGGGTTTCAGTACTTTTATTACCTTTAGTTCAGTGTCAGGACCAAGCCGTGAACCTGGACCACCAGTTGCACTGAGCTGGTTGAGGCATGGAGCCTTACTGTGCAACCAGAGGCTCAAGGGGGGATGTATGTGGTAAAGCGGGTGGGAAGGGGGAGCATGGAGCCAACCCTCACATACCCTCCAAGTGGAGACCTCTCTTATATCTGTATGCATGTAAGTAGTGCCAAGACCATAAAGTGCCAAATGCACTAAAAAACATGGCAGTAATTTAAGAATGCAGCTGTGCACAATGACGTCCCTCACTAACAACTCGAGTAACGTGGAGGAACTCCTTCATATGTCGACTTTCTCCCCATCTTCTTCAATAGAAATAATGGAAAATGCAGTTCCGTGGCATCCATTCTCTTATAGAAATATATAAGTACTAGCCAAGGTATCTGTTTCAGGCTGGTACTAAAATGATTAAAAATATTTTTATCACAGTCCCAACGTGTACCTTCAGCGCCTTTCCTCCATATTTGCAAGTGTATGAACGCCTTGCTTGAGTGTGTTACCATGATGTCTGACTTGTATCTCAGAATGGATGAATAGTAACTTTCTCAAGTTAAATAAAGAGAAACCTGAAATCTTAGTGATTAGCAATAATGGATACAATGAGGCTATTAAAAATAAACTGGATACATTAGGATTAAAAGTCAAGACGGAGGTAAAAAGCTTAGGGGTAATTGTTGACTGTAATCTGAATTTTAAATCGCATATTAATCAGATCACTAGGACAGCATTTTTTCACTTAAGAAACATAAGTAAAGTTAGACCTCTTATATCACTGAAAGATGCTGAGAAATTAGTTCACGCGTTTGTTTTCAGTCGACTAGATTACTGTAATGCACTCCTCTCAGGACTACCCAAGAAAGACATAAATCGTTTGCAACTAGTGCAGAATGCAGCTGCTAGAATCCTAACTAGGAAAAGAAAATCCGAGCACATCTCTCCAGTTTTAATGTCACTACACTGGTTACCTGTGTCATTCAGGATTGACTTTAAAATTCTGCTTATGGTTTATAAAGCCTTAAATAATCTCGCCCCTTCTTATATATCGGAATGTCTGACACATTATATTCCAAATCGTAACCTCAGATCCTCAAATGAGTGTCTCCTTAGAATTCCAAGAACAAAACTTAAAAGAAGTGGTGAGGCGGCCTTCTGCTGCTATGCACCTAAAATCTGGAATAGCCTGCCAATAGGAATTCGCCAGGCTGATACAGTAGAGCACTTTAAAACACTGCTGAAAACATATTACTTTAACATGGCCTTTGTATAACTTCAATTTAACTTAATTTAACTTAATCCTGATACTCTATATGTTCAATTTCCTCATAATAACTATTCAGGGTGGCTCTAAAATCCGTACTGACCCCTACTCTCTTTTCTGTTTCTTTTTCCGGTTTCTTTGTGATGGTGGCCTGTGCCACCTCCACCTACTCAAAGCTTCATGATGCTCCAACAATGATGGATGGACTAAAAGGCAGAATTCTACGTGACCATCATCATCAAGCCTTTCCGTGAGAACCCTAAATCCAAAGAGGACTGTTTCATTTATGTTAGGTAGAATGCCCAGAGGGGACTGGGCGGTCTCATGGTCTGGAATCCCTACAGATTTTATTTTTTTTTCTCCAGCCGTCTGGAGTTTTTTTTGTTTTTTCTGTCCCCCCTGGCCATTGGACCTTACTCTAATTCGATGTTAATTAATGCTGATTTATTTTGTTTTCTTCTTTCTCTTTAACCTCTGTGCTTCTTTCTGTATCTTTTCTTTCCAGTTCTACCCCCAGGCTCCCCTTTATACAATTGTGGTGGCAGTAACTACTATGCACAGAGTGCTGAGTCAGGCAGTCGTTCCAACATGTTTTAAAGCTACCGCAATCATATTCATACCAAAGAAATCATTGGTGATCTGCCTGAATGACTACTGACTGCCCCATGGCACTTACACATTAGTCATCATAAAGTGCTTTGAGAGACTAGTCATGAGCCACATCAAAGCCACCCTGCCCAGCTCACTGGAACCCCTTAAGTTTGCATACTGCCCCAACTGGTCCACCGATGGTGCCATATACGCTGAACTTCATCTGTCACTGACTCACCTGACGAGAGAGTCTGTCATGTAAGGATGCAGTTCATCACCTTCAGCTCAGCATTCAACAAGATCAGTTCACAGAGACTGTGCTCTAAGTGGAGCAGGTTGGGCTTCAACACCACCATTGTAAATTAGTTCTTAGACTTCCTGATGGAAAGGCCTCAGTCAGTCCTCATCGGCACCAACACCTCCAGAGCTAATGACACTGAGCACAGGAGCACCACAGGGCTGCGTCCTTAGCCCTCTGCTTTTTAAATTGCTGACACATGACTGCTCAGCAGAGTTTAGTAAGTATCAGATCATCAAGTTTGCTGATGACATGACAGTGGTAGGTCTCATTAAGAAATGTCTCAGCATACATGGAGGAGGTGGCAAGAGTGGCTGCTTGGTGTAAGAGTAATAATCTCTCTCTTAATGTTTAAAAGGCAAAAGAGATGATAATAGACTTGAGGAAATCCAGCACTGCCTACTCACCTCTCACCATCAACGGTACCGTTGTTGAACAAGTCCACATCATGGATGACCTATCTTGGTCCCTCAAGTCCGCCTCCATAGCCTAAAGAGCTCAACAGTGCCAGACTGAAAAGAGCAGCTCCCCCTCCCACCAATCCTCGCCACATACTATAGGGGGGCCATTGAAAGTCTGCTCTCTAGCTGCATCACTGTCTGGTATGGGAATTGTAATGTTTTGTACTGCAAAGCACTACAGTGGATAGTGAGAGCAGCTGAGAAGGTCATCGGTGCACCTCTCCCTTCCCTGAAAGGCATTTACCAAAACGGCTGCTATAACAGAGGTAATCACTATGTGAAAGACAATGCTCACCCGTTACATGGACTCTTCTGACTTCTGCCGTCTGGCGAATGGTATCAAAGTTTCCTGTCTGTTTCTTTGAGACTGAGTAACAGTTTTATACCACAGGCCATCAGAAATCTGAATGCTCAGAAATATCTCGTTTCTGTCTAACCAGTGTGACAGATAGGGGGCGCTGTCATCCCCTTGAACCCTCTGACCAGACGCCAGACACCAGGTAAAAGTCCAATAATAATTTTTATTTGGACACAACAGTGCACAAAACACCCTCCACTCCACAATACTCATACAAATCAATAAATCCACAATAATCAATAATCCTCCCCTCTCCCAGACGTGTTGTCCCCTGCCACCCGACTCAGCTTGTCCATCTGGGATCTCTCACAGTCTTTTATAGTCCATGACCTGGAAGTGTTTCTGAACCCTCAGTCCATGTGACTTCCTAGCACTTCCGGGTTAGATCAAAAACTCTTCTTTTTCTTCCCGGACGTACGTCATTTCCTCTGTCGCTGTGACTAAGACGTACTTCCGGGTTAGGGGTAAAATAGAAGTCTCTGGGCCTTCTTTCAGCATCCCCTGGCAGCCCTGACATTATCCAGCAGGGCTGTACATGAAAACTCCAATGTCCATGATGCCCTGCCGGAATTCAGGGCATCTCCATGTCGCAAGGAGGGCTCCCTCTGGTGGCCTGGGAGTATTGGCTGGGATGAATGACCGGCCATATTCCACACCAGTGTCATTCCAATGCTTTATGTACTTGTCATATTACACATTGCGATGTATTGAACAGCGCCTGTACTTTATCATCTTGCTACTGTAACAACAGGTATGTTCTTGTCCTTGTTATGTGTTTTGATAACCTTATACTTAGCACACATTATTTATTTTATTTCTATTTATTGTATTGTTTCTGCTGCACCTTGTGGTTTGTTGCTATATGTTGCACCAGGGCTCATGGGCATACATTGTCTCATCTGACGATGTGCCTGTACGCAGTTGCTGATGTATACCCCCAAGCACAGACCCAGAGTCACACTGCTTTTATTTGAAAGTGGCACGCTGCCCCTTGGACCCCTTACTTGTGTCATCCTGGGTCACTGGAGCTGCCTCCTCTTGAACACGCTGTCCATGAGTAAAACTTTCCTGCCTTTCCCAGAGACCTGCTGCTTTTGTTGATGGTCACTGCAACACACCATTTTGCAGGAAAGTGTCTTCTCTTGATCGGAATAGAGGAATCAGTAGGAATAATTATATTTGAGTGTTTATGATTATCATTATTACATTTTTAAAATTATCACATGATCATTTACTCAAGTACAGTATTTTTTCACATTTTTTTGTCAGCTGTATGTTGTCTTCCTGTAAAGTCCAAAGATGTGAACGTTTATGCAAGGAGTTGCTTGAAATGTTGCAGTCCTAATTGTAACTCCGATGTGTTTAATGTGAAGAGTGACGAGTGCAGAGAAGCTGCTTTAAGTGTCACACACAATTCCCATGGCTTCCCTGATAGAAAAGGAAGCACCATGAGCTAAGATTGAGGCTGGGTTTATTGTGCAATTTAAGCTCTGTGATTGAAGAACGGGGGTGGGCTGTGCCGGGCTGTGGGTCAGTCCCCTTGTAGTGCCACAAATGAACGTCAACGGGGCGGAACAGATAACCAAGATGGGAGCTGGTACACATGCAAGAGTGCCCAGAGTGTGTCAACATTTAAAAAAAAAAAAAACCAGCTTTGTCAAACTTTCTCTTTCCATTTTTCAAGAAGACCATGACTTTCTCTTTGTCCTGTCCCATCTTCAGTTGTCCTTCTGTCCCATTGGTTTCTGATGCTATTGACGTGGCCCTTCAATCACTTGTTGTGTGCCTTGTTTGCATAAAGCCCCCTGGTCAAAGCATCTGTTGTGGGATGGTTTTTACCCCAAAATATTGATTTATTGAAATGTCCTTTCTTAGCAGATATCTGCTGGCTCTTGATGTGCCATCCTGTGAATTTCAGCTTTTTAACAAATTGGAAATTATGTTTTTGTTGATCAAGAAGTGAGTAAATGAGCAAATTGTTCAGAAAAGTAGCCCACTAACACACTTAAAAAGTGCACATTGCTTTTTTGTGTAAATAAAGTATGAAGTCTTTGTAAACTCCATATTTCTGACATTAAAAAGTCCATATGCTCATCTGTGAGGCCGCCGCATGCCTTTGTTATGCTATAAATGAGCCCTGATGTATTAAAAACACACACTGGAAGTGTATGAGTGCACAGAGGACTAGCACCACTGTTGATGTAGTTCAGGACCTTATATTGGAGAGTTAAATGTGATGGAACTGAATTTTAAAATCATATGGAATAAAGTAATGGAAAGTAATGCACTGTGTCACTGTACCAGTAGAGGGCGATAGCTCTCTAGTTAGAATAAGTTCTTTTGTAAATGCAGCATTTTATGTAACCGAAAACCGGTGTTTTATGTAACCGATATGATATTAAAAGGCGCTATCCTTCCCATAGTGATAAAGTAAAGTAAAAATAACATAAAAGAAAATAACTTAGCTTTCTTTACTGATGATTTACGCGGCATTACTGACGAGGAAGCCAAATAGCAAGACAATACCAAGGTGGGATCTTGATCTATACAGTCTGCCATTTTCTGTCGCTGCGCTGAAAGGATTTTCAGGACGAATGACGATATCACCCATCCGTCTGTCGGCTTCGAAGTGTTTGGCTGCTCTCCAAGCCTTTTATACTGGCTTCTCCATGTGCAGGCCCCCACGTTGGCAAATAGTCCATTTCCAAACAAGGAAAGAAGATCCCGTGCTCACTTCCAACAGAGGACAAAATAGCATACACCTGTCTTTAGGCTGACTACACATTCCTCAAGCTGTCTCCGTTCATCTTGTCCTACTGTATGCTTGGATCAGCACTTCTAAATGCTGTGAGCCCCTTTTAGCCTGGCCTGTACATGTGAATGGATTTACAAAATAATTTCTTATACAGAGCACAGTGACATTAAACTCACATTCTTATTACAGTCACTGTACGGTGAGGGTTTAAAAATCGAGGGAGTGATGGATCCCTATAGTGCTAAAAAGTGTTGCCCCTGAATAAACATCCATCCATTATCCAACCCGCTCTATCCCAACTACAGGGTCACGGGGTCAGCTGGAGCCAATCCCAGCCAGCATAGAGCGCAAGGCAGGAAACAAACCCTCAGCAGGGCGCCAGCCCACCGCAGCCCTGAATAAACATCCATCTATCCATTTTCTAACCAGCTGAATCCGAACACAGGGTCATGGGGGTCCGCTGGAGCCAATCCCAGCCAACACAGGGCAGGAACCAATCCCAGGCAGGGTGCCAACCCACCGCAGGACACACACCCACACACCAAGCACACACTAGGGCCAATTTAGAATCGCCAATCCACCTAACCTGCATGTCTTTGGACTGTGGGAGGAAACCAGAGCGCCTGGAGGAAACCCACGCAGACACGGGGAGAACATGCAAACTCCACGCAGGGAGGACCCGGGAAGCGAACCCAGGTCTCCTAACTGCGAGGCAACAGCGCCACCGTGCCACCCTCCTGAATAAACAGCACAGAGTAAAAGTGAACCACAGGAAAAATATTATTTCTGACCCCTGTCTTGATGAGTTACATTTTTAACTGGCTACAAAAAACATTTTAACCTGTTTAGATAAAAAAAGAAAAGAAATCATCACAACCACACATCAAATAAAACAGTTTATAGGTTTATACTTACTAATGGTTTCCATAATACAGAAATAAGATGCATCTTGAAATTTGTTGTGTTGACACCCTTGCAAATCTTACGTAGAGGCATTCATGTATCTTGTGGTTTGCTGTCCTCATTTGCCAGAAAGCTGAAGCATTTCCAGATGCCACTCCAGCTGCCCCCTTTGTCTATAAAGTGTGCTGGAGAAAGCCTCTGATGGTACTGAAGATGCCATCTTATTAACATCTGTGAGTGGGTGGACACGGGGCTGTGATTCAGGCCATGATGGACTGGAAGTGCATTTCTAATGTATGCTGCAGAATGAGTGTTGAGATCGTTCTAAACATCTTGACAACTCTGCTTAAATAAAGTGCAGGCTCAAAGCATTTACTGTTTCACTGTCTAGCTCACCTTCACTGTTTCTAATACTCGTCACCTTTACCTTGACCCACTGTACTACTGAATTAGGGCACACATCTCTTAGGACATTTTTCACCTTTCCTCCAGTCTCTCCTCCCACCGCTGCCTTTTCACCTTCCTGACATCCTTTTTAACCACTGCTGTCATGTACCCTGTGCTTCACGCTATAGACACTAATCCTGTATTCCTTATTCGCATCTTTTTTTTTCTTTGTAACTTCCTTTTTACTTCAGGAATCTTCACTAGGATTTTCAACCAGTCCATAGCTCAGGCCACTGTCCCATCCTGCCTTAAGTCCTCCATCATTGTTCTTCTGCCGAAAAAATCCATCACGAATAGTCTGAATGACTTCTGCCCAGTGGCACTCACATCTGTCATTATAAAGTGCTTTGAGAAACTGCTGTGGAGTCATGTCATCGCCTGTCTGCCAGTAGACCTGGACCCATTTCAATTTGCTTTTAGAAAAATAAAAGAGATCCACGGAGGACACTGTGGCTACAGCCCTTCATGTTGCCCTGACCCAGATGGAGCAGCAAGGGAGTTACGTCAGACTACTCTTTGTGGACTTCAGCTCGGCATTTAACACCATCCTCCCACAATGACTGGTGTCCAAACTGGCAGAACTGGGACTTCCATCACTCACCTGCAGTTGGATACTGGACTCCCAGAGGGTTAGGCTGGGTCCCCACACCTCCACTGCTCTCAGCCTCAAAACCGGGACGCCACAGGGTTGTGTGCTCTGCTCACTCCTCTACACCCTCTACACATATAACTGTGTCCCCACTCACCATAGCAACAAGATCATAAAGTTCGCGGATGACATGATGGTGGTCAGACTCATCTCGGGCAAGGAGGGTGAGCTGGCATGCAGGGACGAGATGGAGCGGCATTCAGAGTGGTGCAGAGTCAATAACCTGCTCCTCAACACCACAGAAACGAAGGAGCTTGTTGTTGACTTTAGAAAAAACAAAACTGACATCCAGCCACTCATCATTGGCGGGGCCTGTGTGGAGAGGGTCCCGGTGTTCAGGTTTCTGGGCATTGAGCTGGAAGATGACCTCACCTGGAGGCCCAATACCAAAGAGCTGCTGAAGAAGGTGCAGCAGAGACTGTATTTTCTGAGAATCCTCAGAAAGAACCATCTCCCCAAAAATCTGCTCCTTGCCTTTTATCACTGTTCCATCGAGAGTGTGCTCACGTATGGACTGGGTGTGTGGTATGGCAGCTGCACTTCCTCAGAAAGGAAAACGCTCCACAGGGTCATCAGGACAGCAGAGAGAACAATTGGCTGTACCCTCCCTACTCTGGAACAAATCTACACCTCCCAAAGCCGCAAAAAAGCAAAACACATTTCACAGGATTCATCACATCCCGGTCATTGCCTCTTCCAGCTTTTGCCATCAGGCAAGAAATACAGAGCAATGGAAACCAGGACAAACCGCCTTAAAGACAGTTTTTATCTAAAAGCAATCATGGCCCCGAACTCAAATTAAACTGCTCCATATCATTCTCCCAATGTGCAATATAGACCTTAAGTCAAACAGTGCAATTTGTACATGTGACAAGTACAATTTGTATATATTTGTAATGTACTTTTATTACTATTCCTTTTCTTGTTTTTTAACTCTTATGCCTCACACTGAGTCGACAGCACCTTTAATTTTGTTGTTCCTTTGTAAAAGTGACAATGACAATAAAGCTTTATCTTATCTTATTTATTCACTTCAGAGTTTGCTTTCATTTCTTGCTACTTCTGAAGTTTAAGATGAACTTGTCTTGCATTATGCGTCAAACACTCGAAACCCTGAAGCCAACAAAATTATTCATAATGCCGCGGCCATCTTAAGTTCCCTTGCACCTCCTCATCACCGTCTTTGTTTTGCAAAAATGTCAATCAGCACAAGCAGCAAGCGGCCTGCTCTTCCATTCCTCCAACGCTGCAGCTCAAGTCAAGTCAGACACAAAATTCCCAGACCTGGAAGGAAGGTGTTTGGAATTGTATAGGGTAAATAATACATCGTTATTTGGAATGCAATGATCTGTGTAAATGTAGGATGACAGGAAATGTAAGGCAAGAAATGTTGAACATGTAGTAATAATTATAGTAATAATTGACAAAATGTTGACAGGAAGTGTATAATGTGCAAAGACCGAAGTTCATATATCAAATAAACACTTTCATAAAAAGAGTCGGAGTATGGGCAACTTCAGAGAAAGAAAGAGGATTTTGAATGGCAACAAGTAGTTGTTAAGGAGAAGTTTGAGCCAACATCTGATACCAGTGAGCTGCTCAACTGTGATATATACTGCTCAATAAATTAAAGGAACACTTTTTAATCAGATTATAACATCAAGTCAATGAAACTTCTGGGCTATTGAACTGGTGGGGGTTGTTAATGAGTTTTAGCTGCTTTGGTGTTAATGAAATTAACAACAGGTACACTAGAGGGGCAACAATGAGATGACCCCCAAAACAGGAATGGTTTAACAGGTGGAGGGAGGCCACTGACATTTTTCCCTCCTCATTTTCCTCCTGGTGCACAACAATGCCCGGCCTCAAGTGGTGAGAGTAAGCAGGCAGTTCCTGGAGGATGAAGGAATTGATACCATTGATTGGCCCACACGCTCACTCGCCTGACCTCAATCCAATAGAACACCTCTGGGTGGGACATTATATTTCAGTCCATCCGACACCTCGGACTGTCCAGGAGCTCAGTGATGCCCTGGTCCAAATCTGGGAGGAGATCCTCAGGGCACCATCATTAGGAGCATGCCCCACGACTCCCCAGGTCATACAAACTACGGAGTACGATTTGGAGTTGCTGCAACAAAATTTCAGCAAAATGGACTTGCCTGCCTGCCGCATCATTTTTTCCTTTTGATTTTCTGGGTGTCTTTGAATTCAGCCCTCTGTAGGTTGATCATTTTCGTTTCCATCAAACGATGTGGCATCCTTTCATTCCTAACACATCCATATCAGCAGAGATTTTCTATTGAGATCTGATGTGTTTTCAATGTGGTCCTTTAATTTTTTTTGAGCTGGTTTAAAAAAACGCATCAAGGCAGAAGACCCTACATTGGAGTCGGTCTATCAGAATGTATGTGCTGGGAGTTCTTACAGGCTTGATGGAGAGTGGCCCTCAGTCTGTCCAGGTGAAGACAGAATCTCTGGATTGTGACATGAATTGGACTGATAGGGCTTCACATTCAAAAAATTGTGGTGAAGGTAAAATCAAAAGTGCATGTAACGCTACATGTGGCTGACCTGAGGATGACCCCCATCCCCACCCCAATCACCACTTTAACGGAATTTAGAAATGTAGGCTTGTTTAAATTTATGAATTCTAAACTGATAAACACACTGGTGCTCAATGACCTAACAACTCCACAAGAGTCCCACATATATGAAAAAGATGTGATTTGATCTACTGTTATAAAGCTAAGCTGTATTGGTGTGTTCATCTGGAAGAAATGGACTTTCTTTTGGCATCTCTTCACTGAATACTTTGCTAGTTCAGTCTTTGTTAAGTGATGATGGAGTCTTGGTTGTACCTTATTTTTTTTTTTATTCTGTTTTTTTGTGATTTCTTTGACTGATGTACAGTCAGCTACATGGGTGTGTGATGCCCTGGACCAGCAACCATGGGCACTTTCTCATTCCTGGGATATTGGTCACTATGAACAAAAGTTAGAGCAGGGTGAGTGAGGAGACAAGTGAGACTTGATGTTCAAAGAAATAATAGTGTTTATTTAAAACAGCAAAAGTGCAAAATTGTCTCCTTGAGTGTTAAATAGCAAATGCAAATAAATAAGTAAAAAGACTCAAGGTGGAGAGGTTAGTCTCTAAGCTCTTTCTCTGTCCTCATCAGGGAATGGGAGACTAAATGATACAGCCCGCTGAATCCCAGTCCACCACACAGATTCTTAACTGTCAATACCTTCTGTTTCTTCAGCTCCCAGGAAGCTTTGCTCTTCTACAATTGCCACTGCATCATGAACCTCCCTCCCTCTGCAAGCTCTGGTGGCCTCTTTCCTCAGTCTTCGCCACCACATGCCCTCTGTTAAGGTTAGCCTGGCTGATGCCTTCCATCCTGTCCTCTTTCTTTGATGTAAATCTCTCCAGAGTGCTTAGATCTTCTGGTCAGTTGTCTCTTGTTGTCCCTCGTACCAAGTGTAAAACTAAGGAGAACAGGGCTTTTGCAGCTGCTGCTCCTCGCTGGTGGAACTCTTTACCTCATCACATAAAGGCGTCGTCTACAATTGAACTGTTCAAATCAAGATTAAAGACTCATTTTTATTCACTTGCATTCCGTGACCTTCAGTAATACTGATGGTGTCCTCATTGTGATTATGTAACATTACTTCTATTTATTATTTATTTTATTTATGTTCATTTATTTTATTTCTATTTATGTTATTTATGTTAATTGTATGTTTTCTTTTATTCTATTATTGAAATGCACTTTGGCCACAGCATTCCTATGTTGTTTTAAATGTGCTATATAAATAAATTGACATTGACAACCAGTGACTCTACTTTGTCTGTTCTTGTCAAGCATTTTTTGTCTTCTGTCAAGGACTACATCTCTGCACTAACCTGTTCCCTTTTTATTACATTTACCCTGACTGCTTAATTGGTAATTACTTTATTAATCTGGCACACTAATTCACATGCACGCATTGCACTGACATGATTTAAAACAACATGTTGCACTAAACCCAATAAAATCATTAAACAATCTAAACACTCCCCAGATTAGTTTTACCGTAGGGTGAGTCTAGGGGGATGCCCACCTTTGGCAGATCATGAACTGTTCTTGAACAGAATTTGTTTATAAACGTCTTCGTAACCTTAGCTAAATTTGCTGCTTCTTGGTTACTCATGGCTACAGTATGTTTGTCTTCCTCGTCAAGACCCACATATAATCAGGTGCAGACAGTTACAGAACCTCTCAGCTCTTCCCCCAAGGGTTTTTCTTCACCTTTTCAAACTGATCTTGCAGACATTTCCATTTCTGCCTGCAGAAAGTTTAATTTTTGCCCAGGGTCTCGATGACGCCTTGCCACACATTTGTGCACAATTAACTGTGTCTTTGTTCTTATAATTTTGGGTTGCACAGATGCAAGTAGGAACGATATATTCCACTTGGCTGTTCCTGTTTTTTTTTTTTTTCCGTGATGTGATGATCTGAAACTGGACCCACTGAAAGCTGTGGCAAAATTGTATGCCATCATGAAAAATCCCTCCTTATCCTCCAGGAGGTGTACTGTTGGAGCACTTTTAGCCACAGGCTCATTCCAGCACGGTGTGCTAAGAAGTACTTTTTATCTTTATGTTTTCTGCTCACAACTATCAATCAATTCACTGCTTCCTCCTGATGTAATTGTTAAGTTCATTTTGAAATGTCTGCACAATATACATTTATTTATTGATTGATTGATGGATTTATGGTAGCAGTAAGAAATGAAAGAAAACTCTGAGGTGAATAAATAAAGAGTTAAAAAAAGGTAAAAAGAAAAAAAACCAGGTAAATAAGGAATAGAAGATCAGTGTCTCCAGTGTGAAATAAAGGGTGTATAAGAACACGAGAGCAATGGTAGAAAATATTAGGAACCCTGGAAAATAGCTGGAGGGAAATAGTGAGAAAAGGTGAAAGATGACCTAAACAGATTATTTCAATATTTTGGGAGTAAAGGAAGAGAAGGAGAAGGTGAAGAGTATAAAAAAATAGCATAAAGGGGAGCTTTAATAAATATAAAAGCAGTGAAATGGCAAATGCTCCACAGTTTCCGTTTTACTGAACTTTTCACTTGTGAGGAAGTAAATAACCTTCCAGCAGGAACAGGGACTATTAAGGAGGTAGTGATCTGCAAATTGTAGAGAGGGAAGTGCTGCTTAGATTAAATAGGCTAAAATCTAATAAATCACCTGGACCAGATAATATTTATCCTCAAGTCTTAAAGAAGTTAATGAGTACATACTGTATTTAAACCTTTGGCATATATTTATGAAAAAATTCCTACATACTGGAGAAATTCCTGAAGTCATGAGGATAGAA
>JANRMT010062798.1:12497943-12519990 GCA_026402145.1 Polypterus bichir lapradei
TATCTATCTATCTATCTATCTATCTATCTATCTATCTATCTATCTATCTATCTATCTATCTATCTATCTATCTATCTATCTATCTATTTGAGTTTAACTTTGGCTGATCCCTAACTTTGTTCATCCAGAATGAGCTTCATCAACTTCAATCTGTCAAAAGATCTCAAGCTTGTAGTTACTTAAATTGTAATAAGCTGATGGAACCGTTTCAGTCTGGTCTCAGAATGCTGTGCAGCGGTGAAACTGCTCTGGTTTTGAGTAACTAACAATTTGCTAATGGCAGCAGACTCTGGGCAAACTTGCATATTAATTCTGTGAAACCTCAGTGCAGCGTTCTACTGTCCAGAATGGAGAACATTCTAGGCATGTCTGGAACTGCCTTCCAGTGGTTTAAGTCTGACTGGTAGGCAACATCAGGTCCAGCTCAGCACCAGTCACACAAGGAGTCCTTCAAGGCGGTCCTCTGCCCTCTGCTCCTCTGTATCTACAGTGGACCCTTGACTTAAGAACTCAATTCGTTTGCGAGGGCTGGTTGTAACTCAAGCTGGTTGTAAGTCAAGACTATTTTTCCCATAAGAAATAATGGAAATACCCATAATGCGCTCTGAACCTCCCACTGTAACACTTACTTAACCTTTTCATAAAAAAGGGTTGTATAATGTGCATAATTTACCAAAACACCAATAATTTTTCTAATGTACTAACCAAAAAGTTATAAAAAGTGCCTAGCCTACCAGAAACAACAATTTCATACTGTACTCACCAAATAATTTGACATCTTTGGGCTGCAGGAAGGAAGGAGGAGGAGAATGAAACGGAAGGTGGTTATTGTTTAGAAGGAGCCTCCTTATGTAAATCTTTTCTTTGTAAAATTGTCGAGATGGTGGATTTCGACATGCTGTACATACCTTATTTATTTCCCAAAAATTAGCATTAGAAAATCAGGTGCGCGTCATACATGAGGAAACTTCTTCTGCTTGGGCTCGCTCGCGCACTCACGCTCTCTCTCGCTCGCCCACTCGCGCTCTCTCTCTCTCGCTCGCTTGCTCGCCCACTCGCACTCTCTCTCTCGCTCGCTCACTCACTCTCACTTGCTCGCACACTTGCACAACAGTGCTCGCTCTCTCTAAACGCTTCCTATACAATCGCAACGCGCATCGTACCCGGGGCAAAACTTTTTTCGCAATATTCTTTGTAAAAATTAGGGTGCGCGTCTTACACGAGGGTGCGTGGTTCATGAGTAAATACGGTATTAGCAGGATCGGTCACATAAACACCACTTTCATATTTCCGCACAATTTCCTGCTTCGTTTTGATTGTGATCGCTTTCTTTACCTTCGTTGCCTTCTCTTCCTTCCTTAGCAATTATGCATCTTGCTTGCCATGGTCTTAGTGAATTATATATATAGATAAATCACTGCACTGACCGAAATTACGTCCACAAACACATGTATCTGGGCTCCGACTGACGCTTACGAACGCTCTCGGCTGTTTGTTTACAATCGCACAAGCGGATACACGTGACCACATTTGGGTCGTAGCGCAAGACGTTGGTCGTAAATCAAAACAAAAATTTTGGTCGTAAATCAAGTTGTTCGCATGTCAGGCCGGTCGTATGTCAAGGGTCGACTGTACATGCTCCTCTTCACCATATTATTTGTAGCTTTGGACTGGGCTGTCATTTTTATGTGGTCGACACTCTGATCTATTTCAGTGTTAAATGTGAAAGTTAATCAGGGCTGTCTAAACTAACAACTTGCCTCAGTGAAATTCAAACCTGTATGGAATGTAACTCTTTATAATTAAACTGCAACAAAGCAAAAGATGTGCTAATTGGCACTAAAGCTCAGCTTAAGAAAATGAGTTCCTTTTCAATCACTCTTGGTGATATCATCATCTTCTGCTAAGAATCTTGGTGTCATTTTTGATTCCTCCTTTTCTACTTTCTTACATAACTTTGCTCTGATGTTGTCACATGCCCGGTCATTGATTAGTAGGATGCTGTGTGGTGGTGGTTGGTATGCTCGAGCACTCGGCCTGTTGTGCATGTCCAGCGCATTTCCCTCAGTGTTTCTTTTGTGTGCATCTGCTGTTTCTGAAGGATTTGGGGGAATATTAAGTCAGAAAGCTGGTGAGTGGCCTGTGCTTCGATGTTTAAGAGTGTCTGGCAATCGTAACTCATGAAACCCAAAGTTGGGGTCTTCTTAAAAAAAAAACGCACTTAGCACAGAGTAAAGAGATCAGCTCACTTTTGAGGAAGTGTGCATAATAAAGCAGACCACTATTATTTTAAACAATCATCTGCAAATTATGATAAAATCAGCAAGGTGGTTTTCTCACAACCATCTTTTTCCTGTAATATTTGCAGTGAGTTCTCTCTTTTAATTTGTAGCATTCAGTTCTACTTTGGACCACATACAGAATGCAAGTCGCTTCTTTTTATGTGATTGCCTGTAAGTACACATCTTGGTTTTGAATATTTCCATACAAAATAAGTTGTTTAGCATTTAGATGTATTATTAAATGTACAAAGGAAGTTATTCATCACTTTTGTTCTGTTGCTGTATTCATTTACTGCAAAGTGTTGAGTTTATCATAGGGAAAAGTTCTTGGGCACACAAGTACAGTACTAGCCCTGAGTACTATCATAATGTTAGGAGGTGGCCATTAATGTCCAGTGTCGCTTGAAAATGTACATTTTCTGGATAAAATAGTGTAGCATATAGTAGCAAACCAGGCAAGGTTAACACAATGGGTGAGACGTTCAGTTACTTTGCTCTGCACTTTCCTCGTGCAGTTGAAGAGTGGGCAGCTGGGACCTTTGGGTGGAAGAAAGGAACCTACCCAGGCAACAGTAGGCACAAAGAAGGGGCTACGCGGTACATACCTACATCTGGAATTAGGAAAAAAAACTCCACAGTGGATTAATAAAGAGTTAAAAAAGAAGCTGCAAAGGAAAAAACAGACGAATAAGGCATATAAGACTAGCAACTCCAAAGTGAATTGTAGGGTATATGAGAGCAACCATTAAGAAGGATATCAGGGAGGCTAAAAGACAGTTGGAGAGGAATACAGCAGATAAGGCGAAAGAAGACCCTAAGAAATTCTTTCAGTATTTTAGTAGTAAAAGAACAGTCAAGGAGGAGGTCAAGTGCATCAGGAATAGTAAAGGGGAATTATAAGATACAGACAGTGAAATAACGGATGCCCTAAAATTACATTTTTCTGAGGTCTTATTATTTGAGGAAATAGATAACCTCTCAGCAGTAAACACGAATACTAGGGAGGTACTGAGGGATTTGGAAATTGTAGAGGGAGAAGTGCTGCTCAGATTAAATAAGCTGAAATCAAACAAATCACCAGGAACAGATAATATTTATCCTTGAGTTGTTAAGGAGGCTAGCAAGTACGTATATAAACACTTTGCACACATTTTTTAGGAAGTCACTGCATACTGTGGAAATTCCGAAGTATTGGAAAATGGCAGATATCATCCCATTTATATAAAAAGGGTGATGAGGCAAATCCAACCAACTATAGGCCAATAATCTTAATGTGCATCACAGGAAAATTAATAGAAGGAATTATTAAGGATAAGATTGAGCAGCACATGGCAAGGACAGGAGTTATTCTGAACAGTCAGCATGGGTTCAGAAGAAGGAGGTCATGTTTTACTAACATTCTATGAGGAGGCAACAAAAGGATCAGACCAGAGTGAAGCACATGATATTATTTATCTGGACTTTCAGAAAGCATTTGATGAGGCGCCACATGAGAGGTTGGGCATCAAACTAAAAGAAGTGGGAGCTCAGGGTGATGTTTTTAGATGGGTGCAGAATTGGCTCAGACACAGGAAGCAGAGGATGATGGTGCGAGGAACCTCATCAGAACTGGCCAATGTTAAGAGTGGCGTCCAGCAGGGGTCAGTGCTAGGGCCGCTGCTATTTTTAATATATATAAATGATTTGGGTAGTTAGGATATAGCGGGTTGGATAATGGCTGGATAGATAAATGATTTGGGTAGGAATATAAGTAACAATCTTGTTAATTTTGCAGATGATACCAAGATAGGTGGATTGGCAGATAATTTGGAATCCGTTATATCATTACAGAAGGACTTGGACAGATTTGTGGCAGATGAAATTTAATGTTGGTAAATCTAAAGTGTTAGGCATAGAGAGTAAAACCACGCGACTGGAGTTATCACAAAGCCCCCATATCACACTGCTTGGGTGCATGCCACTCCTTGCCTTCTGCCATAAATTAAACTTTGCTTTCGAAGGGGGAAGCTGGATATCTTGACCCTCTTTTTAGACTTAATCCCCGGACCCTACCACAGATGTTTGATCCTGAGTCAGTACTTAACTCTTCTTCCTAAAGACTCAGGAGGTTAGTTAGGAAAGCATCAAAGCACATCTGTTGTTATCTGTAAAGTAAAACATGCCTCTTACACCATAGAATTTATGCTTACTTTTTCTAATACAGACTTAAACCTTTTCTTAAAATCCATGATGTGTACAATTTTAGCAATGCTAGATATCACAAATAAACAACAACAAAACAAGTGCTCTTTGTGCAGTCCTTCAGTCATGTCTCCTTTTTATAATTTCATTTCTGAGCATTTTTAATTTCTATTACAGTCACCATTGGGTGCCATTCATGCAGACTCTTTATGTCCCTTCTTGTATTTTGCAGGGCTGACTGCTGCAGCTTCCTCTGAGCAGAATGCAGGTAAGATGGCAAAGCTCCTGGTGGGCAACATGCCCATGTTTTCACTCACACTTGATATAAGGTTTTCCTTTGTTATTGAGAATAATATAGTTAGTGTCAGTCTCAAAGGAGTTTTATGTAGTATTCTACAGTTGTCTAATAAATAGGGAAGCCCTTATTTATGACATGGGTGGGGAAAAATGATGGTGGAAAAATATTTTTTTTTGATAGGAGAAAATAAAATTTTGAGGAATAGAAAAAATAGATGAGATTAATTTTTTATGGTAGAATATTTTTGTTAACAAGTGGCAGACAGTTGGATGATCTTATAAGAAGATACGCAAGTAATCCAAATGTCAAGGTGACCGAAACACGACACACAAACACACACAGAGCATATGTTGTGAGAATGACTTGAGACTGTTATCACTAAGGCTGACGATAATTGTCATCACGATCATTCCATAATTTATTTTAGAAAAGTCTACTTGTATTTAGCATTGTCATGTGGGATGCTGGGTCAGACTATTGATTCATAAAAAAAGAGGAAAACACAACACAGTGTATCCATCCATCTGTTTGTTCTCTCAATTAGAGGGTCACAGATTAAGGGGCGGATGCTGACAGGGCAGGTTTGAGACGTGAATCAGTCCTTTACACAACACACTCACGCTGCGCCATCTTTGACTTGCCATTTAGGATGTGGTAGCAAACAGAAGTACCAGACTATGCAAATAAGGGGATGAGTTTAGGCCAGAAATTTAGTGCCAAGAAGGACAGACGGGTATGCCAGCTCTCTGGGAAAATGACTTCTCGACTGGCCGGAGTTATATTAAGGGTGGACCTGATTGGCAGTAGTTCAAGTTTGGACACCCACAGTGGGAGTCCGGAAGTGCACCTCTGTTTGGGGTCCATTGCGGGTGGGGTGTTATAGAAGGTGATGTCGGGGGAGAACCGCCCTGGTTTCCACATGTTGTGAAAGTGACTTCCAAAAGGACACACTATGGCACTGGAGGCATCCCCCAGTCCAGCTTGAAAGGAGTCCACCAACTTACCTGGATCAGGGCCGTTCTTAGGCATGGACGAGCAGGGCAGTCACCCGGGGCCCTGAGACAAAAGAGGCCCCATCATTCGAGGTTTTTTTTTTTTTTTTAAGATCAACGCAAGCTACGTATCTGTACTACGAAGTTTAATGCTAAGCTTACTGCCCTTACCCGGGGCAGGGACACTGCAACAGGGAACTGGGGCTTGGGGCGTTCGCTATGGCCAGGGCCCTGCGTAGGCGGAGCCCTGTTACGACACGCCCCCACAAAAGTCAATAAATAGAATGCTCTCATCGGAGGAGACTATTCCGTTCCAGACCACAGTTGCATTGTGAGCGTGGCCACGGACTTCTTCCTGTGTTTTTCTGTCGCGTATAACGCTTTCTTCCCTTTTTTGCCTTGACATTGGCCTTATCGTACTCCACTCGTAACTGCGTCTTATTCACATTAGCAGTTTTGCACGTACCATATTAATATGAAACACAGTTATCCATCTGGTGCTGCTAAACAAAAGAAAAAGGCAGACAATGTAGCCTTTATTGAGACACAAAAGGGAGCTTTGCTAAAATTTGTCGTGGCCGAGAAGATGCATTCTCCTACTGATTCCTTTCAAAACCAACCAGCAGTAAGCATGAGCAACATACTAGTTACTGTTGCTGCTGGGGAACGCAGCTTTTCTAAGCTAAAGATAATCAAGAATTACCTCAGGACAACCACGTTACAAGAACGATTGAATACTTTAGCGTTAATGTCCATTGAGCGAGATGTTATCCAATCACTTGATTACTTGGCATTAATTAAAGATTTTGCAAGTGTTAAAGCACAAAAAGTTAATTTAGTTTTTTGAGCTTTATTCTGGAATGTTCTTTAGCCCAAGTTTTAATTTGGTAGAATATAATTGGAAATGGTATTAAAAACACACTTTTTAATTGTGACAAAAAAATAAATAAAATGCTCTAAAATTTATAAAAATCTGCACCACTGCACTGCACATTTTGCACACGCTGGTCTTAGCTACATACCTCCACGCAGTGCCCAGTGGAAACAGGTCAAATCTGGCTGAACTGTAGCTAATACTACACGCATTAGGGCCCCCACAGTCTAATTATGCCCAGGGCCCCCAACATCCTAAGAATGACCCTGCCTGGAAGAGTCCAAGATGGGAGGGCAGCAGGCCACGCTCAACTGGAGGCAGAAAGAGTGACGATTGGCTCGTCTTTAAGTGAGGTTTGCTTGTTTTGCATACTTGGTAATTTATATTGTGTAATAAAATTCTTTATTTGAACCCGGGATTGTGTTGGGTAATATTGTGTCTGTGGTTTGAGGCTTGGTAGTGCCTGCTTGTGGTCACAGTTACTAGAAATGTAATGTAGCAATGTTAAGGCTGTCACCTGTTATCAAAACTAGATAAATTATTATTATCATTACCACAGCCTGGACCTTCTGGGTCCCTAATAACCCCCCGTCTCTAATTGGCTAACTGTCTCTCTCACCTCTTCACCACCTAATAGCTAATGTGTGGTGAGTGGACCGGTGCATTATGGCTGTTATCGTCATCATCCAGGCGGATGCTACACATTTGTGGTTGTTGTTGCAGCTCCCCCTCTATGTGAATGAAGTTGTTTGATTGCCTTGAAAAGCGCTATACAGATGTCATCTTGTTCCCGTTACCATCAGAAGGTCCTATTCGGATGGCCTTTTGAGCAAGACCCTTAAATTGCAGGGGTGCTGTACCATGGCTGACCCTGTGTTCTGACCCCAAAAGTTCAAGCGAAAAGACAATTTCCCCTCAGGGATTAAAGTATATTTAAACAAAAAAGCAAAGCAATCTCCCGCATAAATAGGTTAGAATTTGTCTTCTTTTTATTTGTATAAAAATCCATTATGTAGCAATTAAGATGTTTTAAGATGGCACCTTACATACATTTCCTCATTTGGTGTTGGGCTGTTTGAGGAGCTGCCTCTGTGGAGTTTGGAAAGCCAGTGATCGACTAATGCATTGTGAGTTCTGTTTGGACGCGTTGTTCACTTTTTTAATTTATGAACTGTACTGTATCACCTCATGCATGTTAAAATGTGAGCTGGCATGGAGGCACAGTGGTAGCCCTGCTGCCTTCCAACCAGGAGACTGGTGGTTCAAGTCCTGGTGCTTCCTGTGTGCAGTTTATCTGCTCTCCATGATGGTTTTCACTGAGAGCTTTGCTTTCCTCCCACTGTCCAAACATGAGCAAGTGGGGTGGATGGGTGGAGGTAAATGTGAGGCCAGCAGGGGGCGCTTACCCATTGCCCCAGGTTCGTGACAGAGACACTGTGTTCTAAAAACTGGCACCATCCTTCAGATGTGAAGTAAAAACCAAAATGGTCCTAAAAGTTCCTCCCCTTTGAAAAGAGAACGGCGTACCCCAGTGTCCTGGCGAAATAGTCCATCACATCCTGGTCAGCCATAATCGTCTCTGTCTCTCTCACCGCTTCACTAATAATAGCTAATGTATGGTGAGTGCTGGTGGGTGCTACACATTGGTGCTGGCTTCCCACTGTCTATGTAAGGCGCTATATAAATGTAATGAATAATTATAATCATAAATGAACCCCCAATTGATATATGTGTGTTTTAATCTAGTAGTGGACTGGTGCCCTGTCCAGGGATTGCACCTGCTTTGCACCCTATGCTTGCTGGTTGCTACTCCAGCTTCCTCTTCAGCCCTTCTTGGGAAATGGATGTGTGTTAAAAAGTCAATTACTTTATATAGCACTTTGAAAAAATATTCATATTTTTTGAGAGAGAGAATAAATGCATACCTTAAATAAGTGAGTTTTACACAGAGTTTCTGAAGATTTTTAACCACAGAGATTATTGGACTATCTTGCTTAACCTCCTTGGTGTAACTCTGAGCATTTCTAAGGCTTGAAGTTCTATGTAATTACGGTTAAGCCCGTGTCAGGCTCGGGGTGATGTTTGATGATCTGCTTTACAGTGTTTATCCCTAATAACTTGCGGGTCAGAATTCTGCCAGCACCTAGCGGATGAAATAATATCATGCTGCCAAAAATTCAGAATGTTTCTATGCATTAAGATTACTCATTAATATTCATGAGTGGAGTGGGGCTTCGGCAAACACACAAGCCATGTAAAGGAGAAGCTGTAAAGCCAGTTTTAGAGCAAACTGAAACTAAACCATTAGTTGAATTGAGTGACAGTGGTAACCATGTCGTTTGGTCATTAGATGTTGACAGTGATGACTGTACGACTGAACCGCCATGATGTGCCTGGTGAATTCAGTCGCACAACACTGAAGTGGGGTGCCGTTATTAATATGGCAAAAAGAGCGCAGCCAGTTGGAAGGACAAGAACGATGTCTGCCTCCTCTAAGCAGTGTTCAGAATGCAGTTCATGTCAGGGGAAAACTGGAAGTCCTTGAGACTTGAAATGTAACCGTAACATAAGGGGTGTGCCAATGGTGTTGCTCAGGCACTGACATTATACCCCCCTTATATGCAAACAGGACATTGCGCAAAAAATCGTGCGTCTACTGCCCCAAATGTGTCGTTGGGCTGTGCGTTGGTGACTGTCTCAAAACGTGTCCCAATGAGGATGTATAGTAAATCTGCATCAGCTCAGCAGTGGCCACTGGGCAGGTCTTTCTTGTATTTACAGTACATGTATCTGTTCCATGTAACATTTATTTCAATTATTTTTGACTTGTTTGACCGTAGGCTATTAAAAAGCTAATATCATTGAAGTCCATGCAATACAAGCAGACAGTAGAACCCACCAGCTCCTGAGTTGGCAACTAATGGCAGCCGGTGCCCTTTTCTGTCCATGCTGAGATTGAACACTTCAGCTACTTTATAAACATTGTCGGGTCAAGTGTGATCTTTTTTTATCATAACCTTGGCTTCTTGTAAGTGTAATAAAATGCTCAAAAGAGTGTTACCTTGTGCTCTTTTATTATTCTCAATGTTAGGGAAGATGCATGCAATACAGTTATGAAAATCATCAAAACAATGTCATCCGGGGTGTTGCTTTGTTTTCAAAGAGAAGTCTTGGCATAAAATAACTGGCATCGGGGTAGTTTTAAATCCATTCAAGTTATTAGTGTAACAATACCAGTTTGTCTCCATTAGTTATTTGTTTACATGTGCATGTCTTCTTCATTGCTGCAGATCCAAAGGTGACGCTGGTCCTAAAGAACGACACAGAGCCCATCTACATCGGAGACTCGGTGATTCTGGCCTGCACCGCTGACAGTGTGCATCCTACCTGGACGTATCGCTGGCTTAAAGAAGCTCGAACGAGTGCACGGAGTGTACTTGAAGGTGTCACTGGGCATCTTTACACGCTTGAGACGGTGGCTCAGTCTGACCAGGGATTCTACTGGTGTTACGCCCACAATCAAATTACTTCTCAGGCCTCAAAGTTCAGCAAGCCCTTTACACTGATTGTTCAAGGTGAGTGTGTGGATGCAGGGGGGATCCACAGTGCAAAACCCACGAGGAGAGCAGACCATCCAGGCAGACAGGAGGGTCACTTCATTTCATGAAGGTTCCACTGCTTATCATTAGCAAAAAAGCTTTGCAATTAAGTACACATGGGAAAAGAAGTGTTCAACACGTCAGCATTTTACTCATTCAACGTACCCCCGGTGCAGCAATACACATAAAATTTACTCCAGACATTGAAATAAACCAGAAAAGACGAAAGAACTTGTAGCAATCCACTTCATAAAAAAGTGAAGTGCTTTAAAGTAAAATGGCACCACAATAAAAAGTTTTGAATACTGTAAGAAAAAGCAGTAAAGCAGCGCATTGCACTCCTACTTGTGCTGGGTTAGTCTGTGTTGGCAGGCTGGGACCTCCACTCTTATGACGGGTTACCCATCTCAGAATGCAAGTTAGCAGATCATTTGTAACCAAGCTGTAGCGCAAGAAACGTCACGTGACGGGTACAGGCAAAGCGCTCTCCCACAACCTCTGCCACAAGATTGTTCATCATCAGCATCGCCATGGAAGGAAGATCAGGCCACCATCAGCCAGACATGCACAGGCGCTCCTCACAACATGGCCCACCAGGTAGTCAGAAAGTTAGTCAGAATAGTAGCCCACCAGCCAAGGACCACTCGACATGAACTCTAGAAAGGTACAGTCATCACAGAGAAGCCAAGAGGCAACACTCTCCGCTGACGAGTCCTCCATGTACGATCACCTCATTAGAGTCCATTACTGAATGTGTTTGGGTGAGACCCTTAAAACAGCATACCTACAGTGAAGTTCAGAGGTAGAAACTCAATCTATTATATAGTGCCTTTCTTATCTGGCCATTATATAGAGCAGTGACTCCCAACCTCGGTCCTGGGGACCCACTGCGGCTGCAGGTTTTTGTTCCAACCTGATTCACAATCGGCACCATCAGTGATAATCGATAACAACTGATCTCATTTAATTAGCTCGTCTTTTTTACTCGTCTCTTATTCTGCATTCAGAAAAACACAACAGTATGGTTTTTACATTTATAAGACACTAGCAAAATACCCGCGCTTCGCAGCGGAGAAGTATTGTGTTAAAGAAGTTATGAAAAAGAAAAGGGAACATTTTAAAAATAACGTAACATGACTGTCAATATACAGTAATTGTTTTGTGAGTGTTATTGAGTGTTGCTGTCATCAAGGATTTGATTATCATTATTTCTTTCAATCAGGTTCGTATTTGTAGGATGTGTTGTGTTCAAGTTACATTCCGTGTTTGTCAATCGTTGTAAAGATAACAGGTTTCATTAATCGATTCGTTTCTTACTGCATCAATAAACAGCTCGTCTTCTTCTTTATCTGAGACCTGACACACTGCATGCACAGGTTTTTTTTTACACTGTTTTCCTTTAGCGGGGCATTGACTTTTTCCACCGTGTGCTTTGTTTCCGCAGTAGCTGCACTTATGAATATGCTTGTAATATCACACGCTTCATATTTTTTTGCTGCCTTCTCAATTGTGTAATTCGGGTTTTGTTCAGCACTCTTTGGAACTGTTGCTTTTTGTCTGCATACTGCATTCACAGTCAGTTCACGTGAGCCGCTCGGTGTACATGCATCGAAGTTTCCCAGCTGTGCTGGTGCCATGTCGTGCTATGTCCACGGCTGTATTTAATGTTAGCTAAGTCCCGGCACTTAAAAGTTTCTCTCGCAGTTTCGCTAAGTTTGTGCCAAACACCACCCTGACCATCTCATCTTCCTCTGCATAAGCACAGTTCTTCACCCGTGAATATTTAGCGGCAGTGTTTCTATTGGATTGCCACTGACGGATGGCCTTATATGGGCAGGCACTAAATTACGTGGGAGGCATCGAGCAGAAGTCTATTATAGTCTATGGACGAAAAAATAGCTTCCAGTTATGACCATTACGCGTAGAATTTCGAAATGAAACCTGCCGAACTTTTGTAAGTAAGCTGTAAGGAATAAGCCTGCCAAATTTCAGCCTTCTACCTACACGGGAAGTTGGAGAATTAGTGATGAGTGAGTGAGTGAGTGAGTGAGTGAGTGAGTGAGTGAGTGAGTGAGTGAGTGAGTGAGTCAGTGAGGGCTTTGCCTTTTATTAGTATAGATTTAGAAATATTTCAATTTTTTCTAAAGCTATAAATGCTTAACTCTCTTTTGTTGTTTTCCTATTATTTCCCCCTTTGCGTGTGTAGTTTGCTCCCTTCATTTAACCCTAATAGTGACAATTACCAACCAGCACAGTGAACACCCGGGATGATGAAAGCTGCATCAACGTCAGCGTCAGACCCGCTAATTAGTAAATCATCAATTAAATAACCAGAACACCCGGAAAAGCAGAATGAGAATTAGGTTTAGAATACTGTTCACAATTTAAAAAAAACTACATATTCCCCATACTTGTTACATTTTATTAAAAATCTACTAAACTTAGTTTGTAATTTCTACATGGACTCCAAAACACAAAAACTGAGAAATAACGACTCCCTTAATTAGGCTATAAGAGGCAAATGAAAAAAAAAGTTGTTTGGAATAAAAACCTGCAGCCACAGTGGGTCCCCAGGACAGAGTTTGGGAGCCACTGATG
This sequence comes from Polypterus bichir lapradei, assembly GCA_026402145.1. Classification (NCBI taxonomy): domain Eukaryota; kingdom Metazoa; phylum Chordata; class Cladistia; order Polypteriformes; family Polypteridae; genus Polypterus; species Polypterus bichir. The sequence continues at coordinate 12,510,768 of JANRMT010062798.1, forward strand.
TAGAGCCTTTCATACCTGTTCATGTATTATAATAATAATAATAATAATAATAATAATAATAATACCTCAAGGTCACCTTACAATAAAGTTAAACAACATTAGTAAAATTAAAATAAGAGAATGATAAATCAAAAATCAATAATTAGCAGACAAACAAAGATAACTGGCAGTAACAGTGCAAAATTCACAACTGCTATGCCAGTTTAAAAAGATAAATTTTGAGAGTAGTTTTAAAATGTGTTATTGAATCGAGCGACGTATATGAGAGGGAAGGGGAATTCCCGAGTTGAGGAGCACTAGGAGAGACGCTCGAGCTCCCAGAGCACTGAGTCTGACGTGTGGTACAGAAAGTCGAGCTGCAGAGGAGGATCTGAGTGAGCGAGCAGGAGTGTAAGTCTGTAGTTCAGTGAAATCAGTGAGGTTGTGGAGAGCTTTAAATGTTAAGAGCGGTATTTTGTATTGTATTCTGTAGTTAACAGGGAGCCAGTGAAGTTCAGAGAGAATAGGTGTAATATGTTCAGTGGATTTAGAACAGGTTATTATCCTGGCAGCAGAATTTTGAAGAAGTTGTAAGCAATGGATACGTTTTTGTGGGATGCCAGATGGAACAGCATTACAGTAATCTATGAGTGAGGTGACTCGGGCATTAACCGATACTTCAGTACTGTGTTGCATAAGAACAGGTTGAAGTCTAGAAATGTTTCGGAGATGGAAGAAGGCAGTCTGAGAAGTGTTACTTACAGTATATGGGAAGAAAAAGAGAGAGTACTGTCTAGAATGATTCCCAGGCTCTTAACTTGGGAAGAGATGTTTGTGTTAATATTGTTAATTAAAACAGAAGAATGGTTAACCTTAGCAAGTGTAGATTTAGAGCCAACAAGGGGCACCTCAGTTTTATTGCTATTTAGTCGGAGAAAATTGTGAGTCATCCATGTCTTTATGTCTTGGAGACATGCCATAAGAGTATCTGGAGGGAAAACAGAAGTGGATTTAGTGGATAGATATAGCTGTGTGTCATCAGTGTAACAATGAAACTTAATACCATGGTGCCGGAAGATATTACCTATTGGGAAGATATAAACGAGGAAAAGAAGCGGCCCCAAAACAGAACCCTGCAGAACTCCCTGAGTAACGACTGCATTCTCAGATTTAAAGCCCTTTATTTGAACAAATTGCTTCCTATCAGTGAGGTAGGAAGAAAACCACTGGAAGAAAAGGTCACAGACTCCAAAACTAGCTAGTCATTTCAAATGTATCTGATGAGATATGGTGTCAAATGCAGAGCTGAGGTCAAGAAGCACAAGTATTGATAAAAGTCCCATGTCAGCTGCCCAGAGAAGATCATTATATAGTGCCTTTCACATCTATCTATCAAATTGTATTTCTTGTCTGTCTGTCTGTCTATCTATATATCATATGGTGCCTTTCCTATCTATCTGTTATATAGCAGCTATCACGTCTGTCTATCATATAGTGCCTTTTATATCTGTCTTCATATTATATAGTGCCTTTCATATCAATCTGTCTGTCTACAGCAATTTCTGCTTTTTGAGTTAATGAGATTATTTTATGCTGTTATTGTGTAACTGTAAGGCCTTGCATTTTTTGTTAGCTTCCATCTTCTCCTTAGTTGTGTGGAACAACTTGTCGCGTCTTGTATAAATGACGCTGTTTGCAATAAGGGCTTATTGCTTACCTATCAGGTGGTGCAGATGCAGAAGAAGAGTAGGGTTCATGTCCCAGGTGCTTCCTGCATGGTGTTTGCATGTTCTCCCCGTGTCCGGTTGGGTTTCCTTGCACAGTCTTGGTGATTGGCGATGCTACGATGCTGGCGCTCTGTCCTGGGGGGTCCCTGTGCCTTCAGAAACAGGCGTGAGCTCCAGCTGCACAGTGACCCTGACCTTAACAGGCACCTTTAGAAAGTGGTGATGAATTACCGCTCTAATTAACTCATGCGGTGTAGTATGACTTTGGATAAAAACTACTGTTAAATAAATGAAAACAAACGACAACTTGATTGAATTATTGTGACAAATGTCCTGATGGAGTGTTGAGTGTGTGTTTCTGCATAAATCTCCTCTCATTTGATTAAACTGTGACCCAGATGTGCAGGTTAAATAGAGGGGCATCTGCACCATTACACAGTTTTGACTTGTATTGAGGTATTTTATCAAATATATGTTTATCATAAAGTGGTGCAGTGGTAGACCAATGTTCATGTCCCAGGTCCCCCCTGTGTGGAGTTTGCATGTTCTCCTTTTGTGTGTTAGTGGGTTTCCTCTCACCGTCCAAAGACATGCAGGTTATGTGAATTGGCAATGCCAAATTGACCCGTGTGTGTGTGTGTGTGTGTGTGTGATGGGCTGGTGCCTTGTCCCGGGTTTGTTCATGCCTTGTCACCTCTTATGATATAATAGCCTTATTTACTTCATTAAAATATGTAAAACACTGGGTTTATTTAAGCCAAAATTGACAATTCACATTTTTATAGCAGTATGCTTCATATCAGAAACTAACAATCTGAAACATTTGTTGTTATTAAGTGGGTAAGGAACTGGATTTTTTTTATTCAGTACTCTTTTACAGTGAATATTGTTTAGGGTGTTTAATCTATAGAAGGTTCAACCATCCAGGCACTTGTGGGCCATCAGGAGAAACCTGAAAGTACTGCATTATTAAGCACTAACTGTGCCACCCATCTAAGATGCGTTGAAATCTCAAAGTAGACCTCAGCGTTAATGTTTGCCATTCACTCTGCAGTGCATATGTCTCTGTCATATGCTATTTTGTCTGGCATTTGTAAAAACAGTACTAATGTTTGTGATGCCTGACCTGTTGAAATGATTAAGTCAATGCTTTTTATTACTAAAAATGCTTGTGATGCGCCATCTGTTGGAATGACACATGCAAGGCATTTTACTACTAAAAGTGTTTGTGATCACCATCTAGTAGAATGGCGTAGACATAGCAACCAGACAGACATGTAGACTGACACACAGATCCTTATCCTTCCTAAGGTAGATAAACAAAAATCATTGAGTGCCTTGTTGTATTTTATCTATTAGATGGCAGCAAAGACCTTAAGATGAGCAATGTCTACCTTTTCTTCAATTATTTTTTTCTCCTTTCAAGTGTTTTCAAAATAATGTGGAGACAGACAAGTACGCCTGACAGTTTTAAACTGATTTAACTGATTGTGTTTGGTCAGTTGTGCTGCTCTTTTTGTGGTTCAGGCTTAGATGTCTCTGCTAAAAGCTGAATTTACACTTTAGAATTAAAATCTTGTATTTTTTTTGTTTGTCAGATCTTCTTTTTCAAATATTCTTGGAATATTTAAAGTGAACTACAGTTATGATCATTTGTCATTCTAATGTATTTATTGGCATTCTAAGCAGTTTATTTTAAAGTAGGGTGGTGCAGAGCCCATGCACAGCACAGATGTCTCAGGGCTGCTATTTGAACTCGAGTCTCAGGAGCCATAAGGCAGCAGCAATATCAACCACCCTTTTACCCACAGCTGCAGTTATTCTTCAGACATTAATGTAATTCCTCAAAATATACCAAGGTTTGCCTTCCTGTCACTACCCGTAAGTAACCCATTAGTTACTTTTAGGCCATCATTTCACTGGCCTTTGATGCCCTAAGAGGTTACATATTATGTTGGTTTATGTGCATTCATTTTTACAAGTGTAAGAGTGTGTGTGTTAGGAGGGGTATATATTTTAAGTATGGTTTGTCATGATTGTGGTTTTGTTCTGTGTATATAGTTTAAGTGTTTTTTAGCTTGTCTTTTATGTCACTTTGGCTCAGTTTAATCTGTTTTTATTGTACTTTTTAAGTAAAGTGTGACTTGACTTGATCACAGAGCACAATTCTGCACACACTCACTCTTACACAAGCTTAGAGTCACAGATCAACCTAACCTATTGGGGACAAGACTGGCACCTCTTGTGCCTACAGTTGCCACTGTGCCACTTGGGCACCCTCCTCACAGACATGAGGGTCCTGATTACAGTTTAAAGGAGTTTGAATTTAGTCAGATAAAAGTAGAGGTGCAGGTATCCAGTTTTAGAGCTGGATCTACTATGAAACAAAAGAAGCGTAATCCTCAGGGCCCCTAGTCCCGGAAGGGCCCCAGAAGCGACTTTAGTCCACATGCCTTATAACGCTTGGGTGTCTGCTGTGTGAGAAGGATGTTTGTAAAACCCCTACATCTAACGGTTCAATTTATTTATTTTTTTAAATTGAAGTAATCTGTTGTGGAAAAGCCCCATCGAAGAAGATACCAGACCTCGTTGCTGGTTGTGAAGGGGCCCTCATAACAGCTTCAGGGTCCCAACAATGTACAGTATGGTTGAAAAGTTTGCAATTGCCCAGAAATGTTCATACTTTCGGGGAAATTGTTACCTTCTTTTATTATAATAACATTATATTGATTTACTAATTCAGACAAGACACTCCTAGTGTTTCAAATGGCCATTACTGCTTGAAATAACTGATTTTTCTCCATGAAATGAATGGAATGCCCCATCTTCAGCAAAAGTCCTGTCAGGGTCCTAATGGTCAACTCTCTTATTTGATCCTAAACTAATCAGGTTTAAATGCTAACTGGTTATTAGAGAAACATTTGTAATTGCATTAACACCACTGAAAACCTGTTATTGTGTTCTCTTCGGTTGAAAGGTCCTGACATCCCTAAAGTCCAGCTCTCATTTCAGAAAATGGCCAGAATAAAGAAGTTTTGCCTAGAAACATGTCGCTGGAAGATTTTATAAGCAGAGTGAAGGTTATTCCATGTAACAGATTGATAAAAACACTGTGTAGTGTAGTGGTTAAGGCTTTGGACTTCAAACCCTGAGGTTGTGGGTTCAAATGTTGTAAGTCGCCTTGCAAAGAGGTGTCAGCCAAAGAAGTTAATGTAATCTGAAGGTTTCATGCAAAGGTGGCTATGACTCTCTTAACAGAAGAAGGAAAGTGGATCTTAGGACAACTCTAGAATGCTAGTGTCGCTTAAGTGTTTTTGTGATATTCCGAAAATCCTCCTGAAAAGGCAAAATGAATATTTCCAATGTATTTTTCTCTGTTTTTATTGTTTTGTCACATGTACATGTATCCTCTCTAGTCAGGTCTCACAATGGTTCCATCCAGTGTCTCTGCTGGAGCAGCAGGGTTGACACAACAGTCATTGTAGGGACAGGCAGAAGGGCAGCTTGGCAGCAACACAGCTGAATACATCTGCCACATGAATAAATGTGAAATCATTTTCTAATCTGACGCTTCAAATAATTGAACTCTGCACATATTCACTAGATATTCTGCTGCTTGGATGTGTGTGTGGGAGTGTGGCTGGAGCCTCCCATTTGTCCAGCCTTGTGCTCGATGCTCTGGTGCTCATTTTTCCAAGTCCTTTTCCTCAAGAAGGTGCCACTTAGCACTGCAGACCCAGGAGAGTCTCTCTGCTGTGATCTTTAGTTGCATAAGGTCTCTTTTCATTGAGGTGTGTCGAATTCACAGGAATAGTGCTGTTATGTTCCACTTGGTGTTAACCCCTCAGTCCTGGAATTCTATGTAAATACGGTTATTCCCAAGTTTGACTCAAGGTGATGTTTAATGGTCTGCTTTACAGTTTTAAGACTAAACTCTCTGGATTGTATTCTGCTTCCATCTAGTGGACAGAATAACATCACACTGCAAATAAAAATTAAGAATAATTCTATGCACTTTGCCATTCTAAGGTAACTCATCTGCGGTGGGCTGGCACCCTGCCTGGGGTTTGTTTCCTGCCTTGCGCCCTGTGTTGGCTGGGATTGGCTCCAGCGGACCCCAATGACCCTGTAGTTGGGATATAGCGGGTTGGATAATGGATGGATGGAGGTACCTCGTCAATCTTCTTTACCAGGGTAGAGTCTTCAACCTAAACACACCGGCGTGTAAACGAGAAACTGTAAAGCCAATTTTACAACAAACTGAAACTGAACCAACCATTAGTAGAATCGAGCGATAGTGCTGACGATGTGAATGGACGTTGGCACGGATAATGAAACTGATGGTATGGCACTATAGAAACCAAACCGCCATGGTATCCCTGGTGAATTCAGAATTACACTGTTCAGAAAAGGATTAAGCGAATTGGATTGGCGATTTTTGTGGAGCTGCATGGCTTATTCTTGTCTAGAAAATATGGTCACGCGAAGCCTCAGCTTGGCAAAAAGGCAAAATGATTGCTATCAAGTGGAAGGAGAAGAAAGAAGTCTACCTCCTAAGCACTTGTCACAATGCATCAACTGTGAATGCAGGGAGAATGTGGCCATCACTAAGTCTTGTGCTGTGGTAGCCTACAATAAGACAGTAGGTGATGGTATTCTACCCTCTCATATGCAAGCAACAGGAACAAAGTGCACAAAGAAACACAATTCCACTGTCTCAGTTTTGACTTTGAGCTGTGCATTGATGACTGTCTCAAGACGTGTCACAAGGAAGACTAAATCTGCATCGGTACAGCAGTGGGCACTCCACAGCCCTCCTCTACTGCGTTTGTGTTGACCTTTCGATATTTACACTTAATAACACGTTTTCTTCTCTGTTTTTGTCTCATTTATCTGGTCAGGGTAAACATAAGGCCAAGAAGGTTAAAGAATTCAGAAGGGGAGAGTTTATGTTTCTTAATGTTCCTTTCCTGTGCTTGTGTATTTTCATTTGCAGAAAGAAACTCCAGACTTGAGATTACTTCAGGTTATACAGATCTAGTGATATATGAAGGAGAACGAATCATCCTGTTGTGTCAGGTTGATGGAAATCCTGTCGGCTGGAGGTATGAGCTTCACTGGACCAGTGATGGAAACCATAGTAAAACACAAGCAGAGCAGGCTTTCACGTTCAATGCTGTGAAACTCCTGGATGGTGGGGAGTACAGGTGCCGAGCTGGAAAGGGAGAGGTTTACTCACACTTCAGTGGTCCTGTTCATTTACACGTGACAGGTGAGAGACTCACCGCCCGTGTCAAGTAAATAGTCGCTGTCATTGCGAGGGTGGCATTAACATAGTAGCACAAGTGAAAATAGCATGGCCAAAAATGATAGGACCCTCTACCTAATAGTTTGTTGCACAGCCTTTACAGGCCATCACTGCCAACAAGCAATTCCTGGAGGTCTAATCCAATCATTTAGGATCTTCCCGGGGTACCAACAAATGTGTCCAGACCATTTTAGAATCTCTTTGTAGAAAAAGCAATACTTGATCTCTTTTCACACTTGCTTTGCTTTACTTGATCGACATGTCAAAGGTGTGAAGGTTTACAGGGGACGGTGGCTTTTCATTTTGTCACTTTTCAGGAGGCATGCAGCACTCTTTCAATGAGCTGTGAAGGGACCAACACATTTGTCCATGTCTGTATGTCTTTTTGTGTTTCTTGGAAGAATACTGTATTTTCATTTTGTAAAATTGTTGTTCTTTTTTCTCAACAATAGTTAAAAATGATCGCAAATATTTAAATATATTGTGAATTGCCCATAATTTTTTTGTTTTTGGATATATTGCCTAGCTCTGTGCTGTTCACTTATGATACCCATGACACCTGGCAGAGTTTCAGCAGTTTTACAAAATGAGGAGAACGGCAGAGCTGATAAAGAGAAACTCAACACACAAGGCTGTCACGGCTGCCATCCACTCAATACTGACTTGGAGGCAGTGAAAAATTATGGGATCAGTTATTTTGTGTTTGAAATTTGTGATTAATTTAGACCACTTTGCAGGGATGTGTTTTCATGTTGATTTTGAAAAGCCTTTTGTGCTTTGTCCTCCAAAGGTCATACTAAACGACAATTTCCCCTTGGGGTTTAATAAGGTATAGCATACATTTTCTCTATTGGTCTGTGTTTAAAAAACAAAATTGTAATTTAATAACGTTTTTATAACAATAAAATAATGTCAATTTTTTATAGCCACTGTGTTATGCCGATTGAGGTTATCCCGGTATGGTTGTTTTTATTATATTTCCTGAGTTTGGGGTGGGATAGATTAGAGTATCCCCAGTGACTGCTCTGTAGGCCAGCATCAAGGATCTGCACTTCATACATGCAGCTACAGAAAGCCAGGGATCAGAAAACGTTGCCATGTTGCCACCTCTGCTTGATGAACACCACATGTGCTGCTTCATTTTGAATCGTCTGCAGCGGCTCGATGAAACACACAGGCGATGGACAAGATGTTACTCATGATGCAGATCCAACTTTTTTTGTACTTCATTTTCATATGCCTTTGCAAACAAAACTCAAGGCAATTGCAGACCATTTCACAGTAATACTAAAGCTTCCAATTCCAATCTGCTCATTTCCAAAATTCCTTCAAGATATGACGTGGGCTGTTAACGCGGTTAACTTCCTTCTTTGTCCCTTTTCTCTCTTTTTACAGCTCTCACTGTCACCCTGAGAGCCTCTAATGGAGATGCAGTAAAGATGGGAGACTCGCTTAGCCTGATCTGCTCGTGGATGCTGAATACAAGCGTTCACTCCAACCTCACCTTTCACTTTTTTAAAGGCAATGTGACCATTAGGAGCAGCAAATCTCCAGTGTTTACTCTGAAGCATATGGATGAAAGCCACTGTGGGAACTATACATGTGCAGTGGAGTCACTGGGAAGAGGAATCACGTACAGCAAAGTGTTGGAGGTTCAAGTGCAGGGTAAGAACGAACATGTTTTCAGTCAAGTGTGTACTGAGGTGACCACAAATAAACTATCTGGATAGAATCAGGAGTCCGAATTTCTGAACTTTTTAAGCTTGTGTCCAGTCTTCCCATTTCCACTTTTCTTGGCACTACAGAATGTACATGGTTTTTATAAATGCTGCTTGATCTGCTGCCTCACTTAACACTTGTAAAGGTTTGCCATCGTAAAACTTTTAGAAGTTGAGAGGTTTTTAGAAGAGTTGTTGTTGCAAATGAACTTAAAGAAAATGTGCAATTAGTTTGAATTAACCAGATGACCATAATGTGGAGTTGGGCCTGATCTGACAAAAACAGGCAGGATTCTACCTGGTATGAGAGGAAAGTACACACTAGGGTTGTGTCGTATACTGGTAATGAAAACCACAGAAATACACTTTGTTTTTAAACTGGAATGGTACTAGCAGTTCATCTCTTTCTGTACTGGAAGTACAGTATATAGTGCCTTTCCTATCTATCTATCTATCTATCTATCTATCTATCTATCTATCTATCTATCTAT
>JANRMT010062798.1:12520000-12564209 GCA_026402145.1 Polypterus bichir lapradei
TATCTATCTATCTATCTATCTATCTATCTATCTATCTATCTATCTATTACATAGTGCGTTTCACATCTATCTATCTATCTATCTATCTATCTATCTATCTATCTATCTATCATTGTGCTTTTCTGTCTGTCTATGCATCTATATATGTTATATAGTGCCTTTCACATCTATCTATCTATCTATCTATCTATCTATCTATCTATCTATCTATTTATCTATCTATCTATCTATCTATCTATCTATCTATCTATCTATCTATCTATCATTGTGCTTTTCTGTCTGTCTATGTATCTATATATGTTATATAGTGCCTTTCACATCTATCTATCATATTGAATGTCTGTCTGTCCATTATATAGTGCCTTTCCTGTCTGTCTTTTATCTATCTGTCATGTAGTGTCTTTCATGTCTGTCTGTCTGTCTGTCTATAAACAGTAAAAGACGATCGTCATGCTTTGTCTTGCCCCTTTTGGTTCCTCTCATGAGGAGAACTCTTCTTATTATTCTTCTCAGGACAAGCTGCCCCCCAGAGGGTAAAACTGTCCATTATGAAAGGCCATTGTTGAGTTTACTGAGCTAGCATGACCTAAGGTTCTAAAGCTTCTCCCTTCCCCCTTTATGGTTTAAATTAATGTTTGAAGCTACAAACATGTAAAAAAGGGTGCTGTTGGTGGTCATTTTTTTAAGCATGACAGAACCCTGATTAGTGTTATTTATTTAGCTACAAGGGCAACGAGTAAAAGAAAAGACACCCTCCTTCAAAGTGGTGCTCCAGGGTCCCATAGTGACCAAGTGTCCTCTGCTTGTCTTCTCTTTTCTCTCCAGCCCCCTTACCCAGTGACACTTCGCTCGTTGTGGTACTCTGTTGGATGGCCCTTCTGCTTGTGCTGCTGCTCCTCATCTGTGTTTACCACAAGGCTTGGGGTGAGTGGGGCAGCACGTATCTTGTGAGGAGATGTGTCGACTGGTATCACTTGCCATTCTTATAATGTTAACAGTTGACTTGAGTGAGACTGGCATGCTACACTTCACTAAGGGGATTCTCTGATTCCGTATATTAAGGGAGTGTCAAGTGTCTTGTAATATGGTGGTTGACAATAACCTGGATTATCTGTGATGGGGTATGTGCCAAATAAATGGGCAGAGCATGTTAATAATTTTATGCTGGCTGGTATTTTGTGATGATTACTGTATAGGTACAGGAACACAGACAGACACAGACTCAGAAGTCCCAAAAACACACACGTTTATTTTGCCTTCCAGTCTTCAACACAACACAAATGCACAAACCCCCACAGTGCTCACAGGCTATTTCTTCTTTTCCTTTATTATTGCTACCTCCACTCCCCTCCTCGCAAGCTCAGTCCTCTGCCTCCCGACTCCAGCTTCTCGAATGGAGTGAAGTGGCCCCTTTTATACTGCACCCGGATGTGCGCCAGGTGTTCTCTGATGGCCTTCCTGCAGCACTTCCTGGTGTGGCGAAAGTGCTGCAGTCCGTGGCTCTGGAACCATCCAGGCACACCCTGGCAGTGCCCACAGCCATGCAATTCAGGGGGCTGCCCTCTTGCATCCCGGGGAAGATACTGCCCCTCTCCCGGTCCTTCCCTTCTCCAGGCGTCCCGGTGGGGCAAGGTCCTTGGTCGTCTACCACAGTATATTCTGAAACATTAAGGGCAAAGGCTTTTCAGAAATGGAGACTTGGATTATCAGCACTGAATATAAAGGTTAGTCAGCGTGATGGTCCACTACTAATAGCTGAGGTTTAAAAAAGTGACAAAGAACTGGTGGCACTGCATGTTGCATGGTGAAGATACGGTGGGGCTAGGAAATGTGGCTCTAGTAAAACTGTCACCCGGCCCTGTGCAGACCCCCATGAGTCAGGAGGACCAGCAACGTCGATCAATTAGCTAATTATACACAGTGTGCCGTTTGTGATTTTCCCTAATAATTTTTATTTCCAGTCAGCACCATTTTATTTATTTATTTTTTAATTGATAAAAGTGCACTTTGCTGGGCGGTGCTGACTCCTTCAGAAGGCTGGCTGCTGTTACCAGAAGGAGATGTGGTGGGAGGGCAGCAGTTGTGATTAATGGGGTTATGGTAGTCGTTTGAAGATTCTGAGTTTTTTTTTTGTTTGTATGTTTAGGTATAATTCCCTGAGGGTGTGTAAAATGTACTTTTAAGTTCATTTGTGTGTTCTAGGAAGACCATCGGGGGGATGGAGTCCTCTTTTTTGTCAGAATGGAAGAGTTATTTGTCTCATGACAGGTGGGTGGAAGTGGTTGAAAAGGGCTGCTTTTGGTGAGTACAGGCGTCGCTGTTGTGCACGTTGTGAAGTTTCTTTTTTGTCAGTGCTGTTGGCTGTTGAAAAGAAGCATTTAACTCTTGTAAAGTCAGGGTGCCTCCTAGTTTTTGTGTGTGCTTTGGCACTGGTTTGGAATATATCTATTGTGGCCTTGGGAATTGGAGTTTGGAGCAGCCCTGCTGGGCTCTGTGGGTGCCGCCTGGAGGAGCTGCAGGAACACTTGGGCACTGTTTGGCAGCACTTCTGCCACACCTGGAAATGCTGCCGAAAGAAGGTCATTGGACACCTGGAGTGCTTCCAGGTGTCTTATAAAAGGAGCCAGCCTCCACTTCTCCAGAGTTGAGAGGAAGAAAGACAAACCTTGGCAGAAGAGAAGTGGAGGCGAAAGGACTGGGAAAAGGAAGGAAAGAAAGGACTGTATTTGCTTACTTTGGTGCTGCACGTGTGTCTCTGCCTGTCTGTGTCGGGTTGGGGCAGCTGTACGCACCCCTGGTTTCTACAATACATATATATATATATATATATATATATATATATATATATATATATATATTATAATGGACGGCTGGGTCCCATGCCCGGCCGGGACGACCCTTCTGCTTATGTTCCAGGGGAGCAGCCATGGACTCCTCAGTACTCCTCAGTACTCCTCAGCAGCCTCCCTGGTTGACAATGATGCCTTAGTTTCCCACAGGGTTTCATGGGAGATGGAGTTCTCCACAACCCTGTGGTTACCTGGGATGGCTGCCAGGGGGCATGGCAGAAATCGTTGAGCCCAGCTGCTCTAATTATCGGCCCCACCCGGGAGTACGATGGGGAACAGGTGAGCAAGCACCAGGAGCATTTCCAGGAGGGCCATAAAAGGTGCCAGCAACCACCACTCAGAGTCAGAATCGGGAGGAAGAGGACGAGGTTGCCTGAAGAGGAGTGGTGGTGCCAGTGGAAGGATTGCTGTGTTAGTATTGAGGTGCTTTGGGACTGTTATACCTGTGGGGTTCCATGGGGTAGATGTGCCCCACAGGTGAAGAAAAGTAAAAAGCCTTGTTTTTTGCCCACGTGCTTCAGTGTGAATCTGTGCCAGGTCGGGCGCCTATATAGCGCCTTATTCACAATATATATATATATATATCACCACCCATATCACATTGTACCCGACCCCATATGGCCTCTCTTGCAGGTGATGGGACCACAGGTATAATTGTTTTGTACCATATTTCTCTCATCAAATTATTTCCACCATGGTTACTGAAGGGGTGTATAACAACAACAACAACAACATTTATTTATATAGCACATTTTCATACAAAAAAATTGTAGCTCAAAGTGCTTTACAAAATGAAGAAACAGAAAAATAGAAGACACAATAAAAAATAAAAAATAAGTCAACATTCATTAACATAGAATAAGTAAGGTCCGATGGCCAGGGTGGACAGAAAAAGAAAAAAAAAAACTCCAGACGGCTGGAGAAAAAAAATAAAATCTGCAGGGATTCCAGACCAAGAGACCACCCAGTCCCCTCTGGGCAATCTACCTAACATAAATGAAACAGTCCTCTTTGTATTTAGGGTTCTCATGGAATATACAATGTACAATATACAAAGTATACAATGCTCTCCATAATGTTTGGGACACAGACACTTTTGTTCTTGATTTCCACCTCTGCTCCACATCTTAAAGTTACAAATTAAACAGTTCAGACATTGTGGTTGAATTGCACATTGCTGACTTTCATTTAAGGGGCTATGAAGACATTTCGGTCACAGCACTTTTTCTACATGGTCCCCCATTTCAGGACTCCGTAATGTTTTGAGAATTGGAGTCACAGGTGTTTGTGATTCCTCAGGTGTGTTTCATTGTTTCATAACATACATTGGCTTGCTTCTACCCTTTGGGGTCTGTAGTTGACATTGTTCATAATGAGTAGAAGAGCTTTGCCAATGAAAGTCAAAGAAGCCTTTAGGAGTCTGAAAAACAAGAATGAAACCATCAGAGACATCAGTAAAACCTTACGATGACCTAAATCAACTGTCTGGAATATCATGAAAAAGAAAGAATACACTGGTGTGGTAGACCAAGGAAAACCTCCACTGCTGATGACAGAAGCATCCTCACTATGGTCAGGGAAAAAGTCCCAAACAACAGATCAGAAAGAGTCTTCAGGGGGCAGATGTGGATGTGTCAGAGACAACTAGACACAAAAACAGGATGACCAGATTACAGTTTATGAAAAAGGACTTAAAAGAGCCTGCAAAATTCTGGAGAAAGGTCTTGTGGACAGACGAGACAACAATGAACCTCATCAGAGTGATGGTGAGAGCAAAGTGTGGAAAGCAAAAGGAACTGCCCGAGATCCAAAGCAGACCACCTCATCTGTAAAAATATGGTGGTTGGGAGTGTTATGGCTTAGACATGTGTGGCTGCCATAGGTCCTGGCACACTTCTCTTCATTGATGACGTGACTGCTGATGGCAGTAGTACAAGGAATTCTGAGGTGTAGAGAAACATCTGATCTGCTCAAGTTCCAGTAAAGGCCTCTGAACATAGTGGTATGAGCCAAACGTACTGCTGAGGCAACACAAGAGTTTATCAAAGCTAAAAAATGGGACATTCGTGAATGGCCAAACCAGAAACCCAATTTAAATCTAACTGAGCAGGCCTTCCATGTGCTGAAGAGAAAACTTAAGTGGACAAGCCCCAGAAACAAGCAGGAGCTGAAGATGGCTGCATTAGGGGCTTGGCAGAGCATCACCAGAGAAAACCCTCAGCACCTAGTGTGTCTGTAGTTAATACATGCAAGGGATATGTGGCTAAGTCCTAAATACGACAATGGCTTTAATAGACCTGCCATTGCTGAGACCAAACATTAGGGTGCCCTGAAATGGGGGCATTTAGATAAAGTGTTGTCATTGTCGTACAGTCACACCATGTCAAAATGACAAGTCTGCAATGTGCACTTTAATCACAATGTCTGAATTGTTTGATTTGTAATTTTAAACTGTGGAGCCAGAGGGGGATATCAAGGAAACATGACGTTATTGAGGGCACTGTAAACTAGTTGAAGTTTGTACTGCAATTTTTAAAATCACATAATCTGAGTTAGCAAAAATCCCATGCTGGAATCATATACACAATCAGAGAAGGTGATGTTTCTCCTCTTGGTGTGGAATTGTGCTGATATTAAGAAAATATAGCCGAGAGCGGGCGGTGTTGTAGCTTGAAAGCTTGGTGAAGTGACGTCATGGTTTTCTAAATGCAGGTTGGTAACAGGAGTTTACGTGAACCACAGGTACTCGAAAGGCACGAACAGGGAGGTGAGCATCGGCCCTCTTCAAGCAATGTGCCGCTGCTCTGTTCCTGCCCTTTGCTAAGTGGTTCAGAGATTGAGTCTAGCTTCCCAAAACCCAGTAATGGAATAAAAAAGGTGTAGAAAATGAGTAGATCTTAGCTTGGAAATGCAAGAATGTGACAAAATTTGTTTAAGGGACCATGAATTACATTTTGATTTAATTTCACTAAACCACTTGTTACTTGTTTTCATCAACAGGTTTATCATTCCTTGTGGACTGGAAGGAAAGGTGAGCCCTTCTAATGTTTAATAAAAAAAAAGGGTTTGTCAAAAAGGATAAGTAATGTTTTTTAACTAGCTTGCTATTGTGGTAGATAGGGGGCGCTCCCGCTCCCTTGAACCCCTGTCCACGACTCCAAACACCAGGTAAAAGTCCAAATATTGACTTTATTCTTCAGCCACAGTGTACAAAACACCCTCTCCTCCACAATACTCATACAAATAACTAATAATACACAATAAACCAATCCTCCAGCTCCCAGATGTGTTGCCACCCTTCCACCCAGCTCAGCTCGCCGTCTGGGAGCTCCCACAGTCGTTTTATATCTCCTGACTCGGAAGTGTTCTCCATCCCCAGTCCATGTGACTCTCAATCACTTCCGGGTCAGGTATAAGTTCTGTTCTTTATCCCAGAAGCCCGTCGTTCTTCCTATGAAGAACTTCCGGGTCATAGGGCACAAATGAGTCCTCGGTCCTCCCTGCAGCATCCCCTAGTGGCCCCCACGGCATCCAGCAGGGCTGCGCATAAAAACTACATTGTCCATGATGCCCTGCAGGTCTTCTGGGGACCTCCATACTGCAAGGAAGGCTCCACCTGGCGGCTTGGGGATATTGGCCGGGACAAACGTCCGGCCATCCTCCACACTATCTAACTATCGTGCTGCTGAAGGTAACTCCAAAAACTAAGAGCAAAGAAACGGGGACCAAATTTCAAAGCAAAAGCAGGTCAAAAAAATGTCAGGATGACACGGAGGAAACAGTATTAACAGTAGGACTAGTTGTGGTCATATTGTCCCATGTGTGGTGAAATTCATTTTTGCATGTCCAACCAAACACCAGCATGTTGCCATTCTCTGCCCCCCAAGATCAACAAATAAAGTTACCAGTGAGAGCTGAAAACATGAAATTCCAAGTACTAGCAATCCATATGGCATTCACCACAAAATAACAAACTGAACTGACAGTAAGATTATTTAAACTGGTGAGCGTAATTGTATCGTATTTGAATGGCCACAAGTAAAAAATGTGGAAATTCCCACATTCATGCTAAATCAATCCTCTCTTTAATATTCAAGCATGGCTTTCTCACAAACACATTTATATATTTTTTGTCAAATTTTTCAAAGGCTTTAGTAATACGTATCGTAAAGCAAGAAGCAGGAACAGAAAAACGATTGAGGCCTGTTTGTGATCCTGTACAATGAAATAAAAAAAAACAGTAAATCATCTTTTTACAAAGATAAAGTAGATGTGCTTTCTGATGGGAGTCTGTTATTGAACTGTCCAGAATGGCGGCCAACACAAGTGACGTCAGAGGTGGAACATCCATCAGTCTTCGGTTCTGCAGGGAGGGGATGAGAGAAGGCATTAGCACAGTGCCAACCCCTGGTTTGGCGGATACTCACCATCACCAGAGGCCTCAGGCAGCCTCCCAAGCACACACATGTGACATGACAGACATACAAATGGTGGATTTGCAAAGTACTCAGACTCCTTCACTTTGTCCACGGTTTGTTGTGTTGTAGATTTCATTTAATTTCTGAATTAACCCATGGGATTAATAAAGTTTAGCTAGTCTCATACTTAAATGGGTATATTTGCCATTTTTTCCCATTAGTCTACACTTAACCCTCCGTAGTGACAAAAATGAACACGTTTTCAGAAAGGATTGCAAATTTATAAAACAATTCTCATTCCCACAAGTAGTCAGACCTTTAATTCACTACTGTGTGGATGCCGCTTTGGCAGGAATTCCAGCTTCTTGGGTAAGTCTGTACAAGCTTTGCACGATTAGATTGGGTCGTTCAAGCCCATCCTTCCTGGCAGATCTTCTCAAGTTCCATTTGATGGGATGAGAAAGGTCTATAAACTGCCTTCTTCAGGTCTCCCCACACGTGTTCTTAATGGGGTTGGGGTTTAAGTTTGAGCTTTGGCTGGGCCACTCAAGGACACTTAAGCATCTTGTCCCAAAGACACTCCAGCATTATGTTTGCCGTATGCTTTAGGTCTTTGTCATGCAGAAAGTTGAACTATTGTCCCTTTCTGAGATGACTCTGGAGCAGGTTTGCCTGCATTTATCCTTCTCTTAGTTCTGACCAGTCTCTTTGTTCCTGCACTCCCATAGCATGATGCTGCCACCACTGTGCTTCAATGTAAGTTAGGATATTAGGAAAGGCAGTGCTTAATCATCCCCAGGCACAGTGCTGGGATTTCTGCCCAAAAAGTTCAATTTTTGTCTTACCAAACCACAGAATATTTTTTTTCAGGTTCTTCGAGTTCTTTAAACTGTAATATGCTTTTTACTCAGGAGTGGCTTCCTTCACCTCAGTTATAGAGTGCTTCAGAGTGACCATTGGGTCTCCCTGACCAAGGCCATTCTTGCCTGGGTACTCAGTTTGGCCAGATGGCCAACTTAAGGAAGAGTTTTGGTGGTTCCAAATGTCTTCTGTTTCATAACTGTGTCCCAGGGAACACTCAAAGTTTTACAAGTGGTTTTATCCTCTTATCCTGATCTATGCCTCATCGCAATTTGATCACGGAGGTCTACGGAGAGTTCCTCGGACTTCATGGCTTGGTGTGTGTCCTGACATGCAGAGTGAGCTGTGAGATCTTCTATACCAGTGTTTCCCAACCTCGGTCCTGGGGGCCAACTGTGGCTGCAGGTTTTTGTCCAACCAGCTTCTGTTTTTAATTGGACTCTTGAGCTAATTAAGTGATGTGTTTTGGGAACAATATAGAAATTAGAAAACTAAGTTTGGTAAAAAAAAATTAGTATTTATTAAAATGTACCAAGCAGTTATGTGGGAATAACGTAGTTTTTTCTTTTTAACAATGTTTTCATCTTGATTTTCATTCTGCTTTTCTAGGTGTTCTAATTGTTTAATTCATCCATTATTTACTAATCAGTGAGTCTGACGCTGAAGTAGTTGCAACCTTTTTTGATTCAGTGTTGTTTGCCAGCATGTGCTCATTTTTAATTCTCATTAATAAGATACAATGAAGGGGAAAAACTGCACAGAGAAAGGGCAAAATATAATGAAATCAACAAAAGAGAGTTAAGCATTTAAATCCATAGCAAAAGCAGAAATATTTCTAAATGTCTTATAAATGTAAAAATCATGCTGCTGTGCTTTTCTGAATGTCGAATAAAAGAAAAATAATCCCAGCTAATTAAATGAGATCAGTGCTATCAGGTGTTGTCACTGGTTAGGAATCTGGTTGGAACAAAAACCTGCAGCCACAGGGGGGCCACAGGACTGAGGATGGGAAACACTGCTCCATACACAGGCACACATCTGCCTAACTAAATGATGCCCCATCAGTTCAGCTGACCACAGTTCTCGACACACCTTATGCAGCATTTCTATGAATGAGAGATTTCACTTTTAAAAAAACAAAACATTTCTGAAAAGATGTCTTCATTTAGTCACTTTGATGACCAAAAATAGCAAGCCTATTCATTTAAAATGAAATCTTCAACACTATAAAGTGTGCAGAAAATGAAGGGGTCTGAATGAAACTAATGCATAAATTGGCTGAGAAGACTAGACCCCATTGAAATGCATACTGCATGATCACATTCCTGTTTATTTTAATGTATTTACTTTTCAGTACCAGGAGACATTTTAGGGTCTTATCTAATCCCACCACCTGCTCTGTATGTACTGTATATACTCACATAAAAGTTGGGTCTTTAAACCTGAAAAATCGATCATAAAATCAGACCCCAACTTATATGCCCGTTCAAAAATGCGACACTTAATTTTTTTTTCATCTTCTCGCCTCCTACAATCTCTCATCAGTTTCTCAGACGCATTGAATTTTGTTGCAGCAGCGCAGTTACTAATTTGTTTCACCACTTCAATGACGTTTAATTTAAAACCAGCTTCATTTTTTCCTCTGATCGAACGCTCCATTGTAGATAAGGGATGCTCTTACGATAAAGGTGTATGAGGGTGCAAGATACAAAAAACACAAATCAGTGCAAACGTCTCTTCAGAATAGTTTGAGTATTACTGTGTGGTCACATAAGCACATAACATACAAAAAGAAAGGCAGAGTGCTCTGTGGTTACTCTCTCAGGTATGGAAGAGTATTAGGGCCATGGAGAAGAAAAAAAATACAGACACAGTGAAGAAAAAAAAAAGTATATGTCAAGAATAAAGTCAAGGAGAGGAAGTAAGGAAGTCAGTTTAAGAAGCATGTACCGAGTAACATGGGTCCGGGAGCACTTAACACAAAGCATTTAACGTGCTTCATTACGGGTTTGAGAAAATCTAGTAAATTAAACATTGATTTTAAAATGATGTTAATGATGTTCTACTTTATTCTCTTAGTTTATTCTAAAGTCAACATGTCGACTTGACATACGGACACAGTGAAGAAAAAAAAAGTATTTTTTTTTCTTCTCCGCGGCCCTAATATGCTTCCTTACTCAGGTGGGCATTAGCATATCGTAATCTCTTGGACCAATAATGTGAGTTTTTCACATTCGACTTATATGACCGACATTATAAAATACCAGAAATTATACAGTAAAATCAAGTCCTGACTTATCCGCGGGAGAACTTAAACGCCAATATATATGGTACTTAATAATAAGTGTTAGTGCTGCATGTAGAATGGTGGTATCAAAGATCAGTTGTTCAGTGGGACTCTCAGAATATAACAGACGTCCTTGCCTAGAATAAGCATTTTTGTTCAAACCCCTCATCACCTAATTTCTTGTAGGAATACAGAGAAGGAAGGGGATATTATACCCTTATCTGGAACTTCTGGTGGGAATCAATGTTTTCTCCCAATGGAGCCATGCACTGAAGCAGGTGCGTAACTTTTGTTTTTTTTGGTAATGGAGGATATTTATTGAGCTGGCCAGAGAATTGATAACATGATAGTCAGACAGTTCAGTATGAGATGTGTCCTTTAAGGGAGCTCTTTATATTTTTCAAAAGCTACAAACTAAATACATTACATTTAACTAATGCATTAGTACAGTTGTCTTTACCATTAAAGGTATGTATAATGTTAGTTTCTACTACAAAATTAATTTTATATTATTGACACTAATGTCTGTGATTCAGCAGGGGTGGACTTGGAAGTTGTATACTCTGAGATTGTGGGCTTTCCGAAGAGGACTGAAAAAGGTGAATCATTTCACTTAGTCACATTAGTCCTGCTTGTTTTTGGCAGCCTCACAGGTATGTGTACATCTCACATTTAAACCTCATTATCCAGACTACGGGTAAGACAGTAATGCTTTTAATGTAGAGGATCGAGAAATACGCATAGTCAAAAGGCAAGCTAAGATCAGAACCGAAAGTCAGTGCTATTTTTCAAACAAACTGGAAATCAAAAATCAGTGTATAGAAATGAGGGTAAGAGATCAGAACACCAGGTAGTCAAAAGGAATAAAAGGTTTAGAAAGACTTGGGCATAAGTACTATTTGTAAAACTTGGATATCTTGGAGATGTTTGGGATGACCCTTAAACTGCTGTTCTGATGGTGTCACGGGTGCCATGGAATTGTGGGAGACTGCTATGACAGTGTGAGATGCCAAAGACCCCAAAACAGCGGTTTCATAGGCATTGCAACATAGCAGGAAACATCTTTTCTCAGTATTCAATAGAAATAAAAACTAAAGATAAAATTGTGCTCTTTTATTAGAACCCTAGATTAATGCATAGCTTGTATAAATATATCCTGGAAAAATCAAAAAAACTTGATAAAGGTACAGATCATAACTCTTTTATCATTTACTTTGTGCCTTTCACCCTACCATTTCGCGGATATAATGTGTCATTAGAACAGTCTAGACGAGAAAAGGCCATTCTGCCCAACAAAGCTCTACCATCCGAGCCACATAGTTTATTCTAAAATAACATCAGGTTGAGTTTTGAAAGTCCCTAAAGTCTTACTGTCTACCATGCTCTTGGTAGCTTATTCCATGTGTCTGTGGTACTCTTTGTGAAGAAGTACTAATGTCTCTGTGAAATTTACCCTTAAGTTTCCTACTTAAAGTAAAAGTCTCAATCCACTGTACTAACCTTCTCTTCATAATTTTAATCACTTCAATCATGTCACCCTTTAATCTCCTTTTGCTTAAACTGTAAAGGCTCAGCTCTTTTAATCGTCCCTCATAATTTAACCCCTGTAGCCCTGGCATCAGTCTAGTCGCTCTTTTCTGGACATCCTCCAGCACTGCTATGTCTTTTTTGTAGCCTAGAGACCAAAACTGCACACAGTACTCCAGATGAGGCCTCACCAGTATGTATAAAGCTTGAGCAGATCCTCCTTGTACTTGTACTCCACACATCGTGCTATATAACCTCATATTCTGTTAGCCTTCTTAATGGCTTCTGAACATTGTCTGGAAGTTGATAGTATAGAGTCCACTATGACTGATAAATCCTTCCCATGAGGTGTATTCTCAATTTTCAGATCTCCCATTGTGTATTCATACCTAACATTTTCACTTCCTATATGTAATACTTTACATTTACTGACATTAAATTTCATCTGCCGCAAATCTGCCCAAGCCTGTATGCTCTTCAAGTCCTTCTGTAATGATATAATGGATTCCAAATTATCTGCTAATCCACCTATCTTGGTATCATCTGCAAACTTAACCAGCTTGTTACTTATATTCCTATCTAAATCATATATATATATATATTAAAAATAGCAGCGGCCCTAGCACTGAGACCTGCTGGTCACCACTCTTAACATCGGCCAATTCTAATAAGGTTCCTCGCACAATCATCCTCTTCTTCCTGTGTCTGAGCCAATTCTGCACCCATCTAAAAACATCACCCTGAACTGCCACTTCTTTTAGTTTGATGCCCAACCTTTCATGTGGCACCTTATCAAATGCTTTCTGAAAGTCCAGATAAATAATATCATGTGCTCCACTCCGGTCTGATCCTTTTGTTGCTTCCTCATACAACTCCAGCATGTTATTAAAACATGTTCTCCCTCTTCTGACTGTTCAGATTAAGTCCTCTGCTTGCCATGTGCTACTCAATCTTCCATCCATTGATTATCCAACCCGTTATATCCTAAGTACAGGGTAACGGGGGTCTGCTGGAGCCAATCCCAGCCAACACAGGGCGCAAGGCAGGAAACAAACCCCAGGCAGGGCGCCAGCCCGCCATAGGGCACGCACACACACACCCACACACCAAGCACAATTTAGAATCGCCAATGCACCTAACCTGCATGTCTTTGGACTGTGGGAGGAAATTGGAGCACCTGGAGGAAACCTATGCAGACATGAGGAGAACATGCAAACTCCACACAGGGAGGACCCGGGAAGCAAACCCGGGTCTCCCAACTGCATGGCAGCAGCGCTACCACTGCGCCACCATGCTGCCCCTGCTCAATCTTATCCTTAATAATTCCTTCTATTACTTTTCCTGTGATGCATTTTAGGCTTACTGGACTATAGTTGCTTGGATCTACCCAGTCAGCCCCTTTATGTAATGGGATAATATTTGCCATTTCTCAGTCCTTTGGAATTTTCCCAGTGGGCAGTGACTTCCTAAAAATAGTCGTTAGAGGTTTATACTGTATCTGTACTCGCTAACCTCCTTAAGAATGAATATTATCTGATTTGTTTGATTTCAGCCTATTTAATCTGAGTAGCACTTCTCCCTCTACAATTTCCAAATCCCCCAGTACCTCCTTAGTAGGTTATCTATTTCCTCACTTGTGAAGAGAGCGTTTGCCATTTCACTGTCTGTATTTTTAACTCCCCTTTACTATTTCTGATACACTTGACCTCCTCCTTGACTATTCTTTTACTACTACAATACTGAAAGAATCTCTTAGGGTCTTCTTTCACCTTATCTGCTATATTCCTCTCCAACTGTCTTTTAGCCTCCCTGATATTCTTCTTAATGGTTGCCCTCATATTCTCAAAAGCCTTGCCATTCACATTGGAGTTATTAGTGTTATATTCCAGATTCACGCTGCTTCCTTTGCAGCCTCTTTTTTTAACTCTTTATTAACCCACTGCATTGTGTTTTTTTTAAAACTTCCTATTAATTCCAAATTTAGGTATGTATCTGTCCTGCATTACATGTAAAACATTTTTAAACCTGTTCCACTGCTCCTCGACTGTCTCCACACTTAAAAGTGTGTCCCAGTCTATCCTCCTTATACTGTACTTTGCTGCATCTGCTCAAAATTAGCCCTAGCAAAGTTCAACTTAACAATTTTAGTCTTTGTATCCTCAGTCTTACAAAACACTGAGAATTGTATTATATTATGGTCACTTGACCCTAGTGGCTCAATCACCTCCACACCCTCAATTCTATCCTGATTATTACAAAATACTAAATTTAGACAGGCTTCTCCCCGTTGTTGGTGCTTTAGCATAACGTGTTAAAAAACGTTACTTCTAAAAACTCCTTCCCTTATGCTTTGCTATTTGCAAGGTTATTCTAGTTAATATGTCATTCATTCCTTCAGGCGGGTCTTTGTTAGTCATACTGTATTATCTATAACTTGAGTATTTTTTGCAGGAATAAATAGAGGCCCACCCAGTAGACAAAGAATTTACTGAATAATACTGAGCACCACCAGGGGTCACCACAATTCAGAATAATAAACCACAATAGCTCCAATTCCCATAGATAGCTTGCTATTAACGAGAACTGCAAGGAGGAGATGAACACAGCAGCCTGGATGGGGGGTGGGCCAGTGGTGCTCATATTGGAATCAAATAAGTCATTTAGGTCTAGCAGGATAACATGAATATTTGTCATTTTCTACACTTCACACTTTTCTTTCCATATTAAATTTATTTTTGCAGGAGATTTCCGTGTAGCTGATGCAAGTATGCTGTACGCTTCAGTTTTGCCAGTAAAAAACAAGGTAAATGGGCTTTGACATTTGAACATCCATTTAAGGGTGCAGGTCATCTCTTTATGTGACACAGGGCTGCTGTTTTCTAAAAGCTGTTCAGTTTAGCAAGATAGGTCACTTTGAAGCTTAGCAGCGCCATCTGTTTTATTTTGTGTTGCAACCTGCAAGAAGATTTTCATTGCTTTCAGACAGAAAGGAACCCGTGTTGTTTCTCTCAGCCTCTTTCTACTTTCTCTAAGAAAGACATAATGTCAGTATTTGAGCATTGGCTGGTTGTTGTCCTCACAATTAGTGCTGTCTCTCAGTCCCAGCAACTGATAGAATTACTGTGTTTTTTTGTTTTTCTTTTCCGCAGAATTGAAATGTTTAATCATGAATCTCCGAATGGCCTTTGCTGCACATTTCTACTTAAACAGCAGTCATAGAGATCCTGTGGAGAGCCTGTTCTGAAATCTATGGGACTGGATGATTGGTCTTTACTATTGGTGAATGGAGAAGTTCAGCAGACAATTCGAATTATATGGTGGTGTTTGCTTATAAGACTGCAGATTCCATGATTACATCCTGTGGAAATAATCTCAGTATCTCCCTCTGTGCTGGTGGTTTTGCTTCCATATGTTTATGTGTTCTCTTGTTTGTTGCTCATTAATTCTTCACTTTCTCTTGTTTGCCCAACACTGACCTGATTTATACAATCTCTGTCTGTATTGCAGTAATCAAATTGATTTTCCTCCTGTACTTTCCTGTCTAACCACTCCTTGTTTCCAATGTAGCTCTGAGAGTTCTGCTTCAGCACATTAGTAGCAGCACTGAAGGCTCTTTGAAAGCAGAAGACATAAACAAAACAATGTTCATCTATTAATTTTATGAAGTTGGGTCTGAGCCCTAGGCATGATGTATGTCCATCATACAGTAGATATTCTCATGTGTATACTGGACAGATTTGGAACCATCAGTCACCTTCATGCCTTTGGATTGCTAAAAGAAGTGAATTGGCCCAGACACAAGAAGCAGAAGGTGATGGTGAAGGAACCTTATCAGAATTGGCTGATGTTAAGAGTGTTGTCCAGTAGGGGTTAGTGCTATGGCCGCAGCTATTTTTAATACATATATAAATGATTTAGATAAAAATAGAAGTAGCAAGTTGATTCAGTTTGTAGATGATACCAAGATGGATGGATTGGCGGATAATCTCAAATCCGTTGAATCATTACAGAGGAACCTGGACAGCATATAGGCTTAGATACGTATCTGTCAGATGAAATTTAATGTCAGTAAATATAAAGTATTACATGTCCGAAGTAAAAATGTGAGGTTTGAACACATTATGTGTCAATCCCCATGGGTCTGGTGACCTTGGTGAAAGTGGCTCGATGTTCTTTAACTTTGCAAAAGGTCAGGGACTGTGGATCGTTGGATACTGGTTCCAGTTCCCTGAGCTGCATCATACTTCAATACTGGTGGTGCGGTGATGGAGATTGATTACATCCTCATGGGCAGATGCTGGAGGCTCCTACAGAGTTGCAGGGTCTACAGAATTACCCAGTTTGTGAATTCTGACCACAGACTTGTTGTAGCTACTCTGAAGATCCTGCTAAGGTCCAGTAGACTACCACCTACTAGGAGAATGGGTCTGGCCAATCTCCCAAGATCAGGCTGTTTCTAATGAGTCTGCATGCAGTTTGTGTGAGGAACTTATAGACCTGGGTGCAACTGCTGATCCTAATGTGATGTGGGAGACCTTCTGTGACAAGAACCTAAAGGTTGGTAAGGGTTGTGTTGCTGTTATCGGTGTTCCCAGAAGGAGGTGTTTCATCTTGCAGGGCACCCTGGATATTATCAAGTGGAGTCGCAGCAGATGGCTTGATGGCAACTGTGGTCTGTACTGGGAACTGATGTGGACGGTTGTAAGGGCTCTAAGAACAGATAAGGAGGTGTTTGTTAGAGGAATCTGTGAGCAAGTGACACACCATCTATGGTCTAGTGACCTACGTCCTGCTTACAGAAGAATCAAAGCATTACACACATCCAAATCTGTTCCTTGGAGAGTTGCAGTCAGGGTGGCTGATGGACACTGCAGTTGTCACCCACTGGGCTGGGTACTTTGAGCAACTGTTTAAAGTTGATCCTAGGACACTGGATATCTCTGGGTCCACAGTTCTTCAGGCTGATCCTTCAATTAGCTGTGAACCACTCAATCTCACTGAGATTGCACAGGTGGTAAACCAGCTGAGGGTAGGTAAGGCTGCAGGGATCTGTGGTATCCAGGGTGAACTTCTCCAGGTTGGTGGTAAGGCTGTCTTCCTGGTTTTACAAGCAACCTCTTTGCTTCCATTTGGAAGACGTGCATCATCCCAACTCACTGGAAAAAGGAACTTGTCATCTTATCTGTAAAGGTAAGGGTAAATGGCTGGATTACAGCAACTGCGGGGGTATAACACTGCTCTCGGTGTTAGGTAAGATCCTTGCTAGGGTCATCCTTAATAGGATCCGTGATCACTTGCTCACCTACCAGCGACTGGAGCAGTCCAGTTTTGCGTCTAAGATGTCTACTATCAATTGCATCCTGACACTAAGGGTTCTCATCAAGAACAAATGTAAATATCGGCAGAGTTTCTTTGCAGCCTTTGTCGATTTTCATAAAGCGTTTGACTCAGTTGATCGAGCTACCCTGAGGGACATCCCGAGACTTCACGGGATCCTCCCGAAGTTGCTGGATATCATGGCTGGCCTGTCCACTGGCACTGTGAGTGTTGTGCAGCGTGCAGGCAGAACCTCTGCATTATTCCCCAGTTGGGTGTGTTCTGCTCCTACTCTGTTCGATGCTTGCATGGTCTGGGTGTTGGGCAGGTTCATGGGGTCCAGCAGCTGTGGGGCATCTGTTGGTGATGAAAGATACACTAATGATGATTTTGCCTGACGATGGTGTGATCTTCGCAGTGTCAAAGGAGGCTCTCTCAGGGATTTTAAAAGACTGAGTGAGGAGTCTGAGTGTCTGGGATTGCTTGTATCCTGGATAAAAACGAAGATCCAAGCCTTTAATGACCTCTTGGCCACCGCCATCAGCAGTGTGTCTTCTGCGGAGAGAGTGTTGACCTTGTCGAGAGGTTTACTTACCTCGGAAGTAATATTCATGGCTCTGGTGACTCTTCCTATGAAGTCAGTAGACAGATTGGGAGAGCATGAGTGCTCATGAGGCCACTGGAAAGGGGTGTGTGGCACTCCCGATATCTCTTTAAAAGGAGGAAGGTCCAAGTCTTTACCGTCCTGTTGCTTCCTACTTTCTATGTGGTTGAGAGACATAGACGCCAGTGACCTGAGATCAAGACTGTACTCCTTTGGTGTTGGTACTTTGAGCACTGCTGGTTTGACTTTGCGTAGAACGACTGGTTGCTTACAGAGTCACAAATGAGGCACATTACCTGCATTGTGAGGGAGCGTCAGTTATGCACTACGGCTGTGTGGAGTGATTCCCTGAGGGTGATCCAGCTCATAGGATCCTCATTGTTGGGGACCCGAGTGGCTGAACCAGGCCAAGGAAACACCCAAGTAACACCTGGCTATAGCAGATAGAGGGTCATTTCCAGAGGGTGGGACAGGACAGCTTTTCTGCCTAGGGGGTTGCCAACCGGGATAGTGAGCTGTTTTGTCATGTGCTGGGTGTGACAATGCACTGTAACAGTGCATGCTCCCAACCTGACCTGACTTGAAGCCATTCTGTGTTCACTACGGAGTGGAAGCATGAAAGGTAACACGTGGTCCCTCAGAAACCCAGTGTAGCCCTTCTGCTTTAAGTGCGTCATCACCTCAGTGAAAAGATCCTCTTATTCCTAATTAAAACACCCCCAGAACATCAGAGAGCCTTTTCTTTCTTGAAAACCACCTTGCAAGCAATCCTCATGATAGGCT
Organism: Polypterus bichir lapradei; assembly: GCA_026402145.1. Taxonomy (NCBI): domain Eukaryota; kingdom Metazoa; phylum Chordata; class Cladistia; order Polypteriformes; family Polypteridae; genus Polypterus; species Polypterus bichir. The sequence goes on from JANRMT010062798.1 coordinate 12,538,646, forward strand.
TCATGCAGTTTAGGATACACATGTGGCCTTGCGTCATTCAAGTAAAACCTGAAGAATGACTCATCAGACCACATAAAAATGTTTCCAGACAGTCCCGCGTTTGTGGCTCTGCACCTGCCGAAACCATGCAGCTTTGGAAACAGCGGTTAGCAAGTGCCTCTTCCATGGTGCTCTACTCCATATATCCATAGCATGCAGTTCCCTTCTGAGTGTTTGTTCAGAAATGGCTTGTTGTGGGCCGTCATTACCTGGCTGTAGCAGTTCCTGCTTGGTGGCTAACTGGGTGGTCGTCACAATGTGTGCCACACTGTGATGGTCCCAATCTGCGAGCAATGACAGTTCTGGCAATGATCAGTGATGTATGCCATTGCTAGAAGGCCCACTGAATAGTTGCTTTGACACATCCGCATAGTTGGCAACTTCTTGTACTCTATGCCCTTTGGCACAGCTGAACGCAATAACCCTTTTTTGCTAATCATTCATGTCTTTCATGCAACCTATTTCTCATGGAGAGAAGCAAACATCCATGATATATCACTACTTTTCATCACTCTGCAATCACTCAGCACAAGACACAGCTCTTTGCAGGATAATATTCATGTGGGGGTTACCTCTGTTGGTGTCTTACAAAGACAGTGACTAATTTTGTGTCTGGTGAGATTATTATCCTATAGGATACCACAATAAATTTTGAAATTCATTTTACCTTCAATGATTGCATTTTTGACAAGATTCCCAGGAAACAAGGCAGCCACAAATCAAGATGCTCCCTCCTTTTAACTCACATTACAACTGAACCTTAGTTTTGTCAGTCCACAAAACATTCCTCAATATCATTTTGAAGGTTCATGGTGGTCTTCAGGTGTGCATAGATGTGTTTTTTGGGGAGCAGAGACTCCCTCCTTGGTGTCCTGCTATAATGCCATGTCTGTTCATGGTAGACTCTTGATGTTCCCCTGTTGCTTTGATTCCATTTATTCTTTATCTGTTACTCAGGGGTTCTATTTTACCTCCTTGGACATTCTGCGTTGTATCTTTCAAGTCATCTTACCTAAGAAGAGAAGCCATAGTGCTAAATCATCTCCAATCATAGACAGTTTGATGAACTGTGGACTGATGAATAATCAACTTTTTAACTCTCTCCAGCTTTATGTAAATCAGCAACTCTCGATTTATAAATCTTCAAAAATCTTTTTTTTTCTTTTTTTGTGAGGCACATGTCACACCAGTGAATGTTTCTTGTAAACAGGAAATTCAGAATGTTTGATTCTTGTTTTTTAATTGGTCAAAGTAGCTCTAAGCCACACCTCAAATCTCATTTAATTAGTTGGACTCCAGTTTTTCTAACTTTTTTTCTTAAAAGTCAGCAGCCTAGGGGTTCCCATATGTGTTCCAACCTAAACTGTCAATATTTGAATGAAGTGTTCAAGAATGATACAGTTATTTGTTATTAGTGTAAAAAATTGTATCTGTTTATTGTTGGAACTTAAATTAAGATCAGAGCATATTTTAAGACAAATTTATACATATATGTGATTCTCTCCAAAAGGTTCACATACTTTTTCCTCCTTGGCAAGTAACTTCTGTATCATTGTATTGTTATTGTAACTTTTAGTGATTTATTAATAATTTGTATTATTTTCATTAAGCATAAATTAGCTATCCTTGGCAGTATTCAGTTAAGAATTATTAAAATAGTTGACATCATTAAGATAGAGAGTAAAAATAATAAACTAGAAGTAATGCTTTATTAATCTTACTCATATTTGAGAAACTAGCATTTTTTATTGCTTCTGATTATTGTTGAATGAAACAGATGCATTCAATGCAAACCACTGGTGCTGTAGTTCTCCAGATTATTTTTTTATTTTATTTTTTTTCAGTTTCCTGCAACAGCATTTTGAATTTTCATTGGTGTTGCCATCTTCAATACCATTGCCATAGTGATTACTAGGGGATGTGGCCTGCGTCACATTATGTGTGATGTCAGTGCACCACTGGTATAAAACATAGCAATTCCTCATCGTTGCTTAGCAGCTTTCCTTAGATGGTCCTGGGCAGCTTTGTAATTGTCTGTATTCCCAGATATGAGCATGAGTTGTACGCAGCACAATGTGAGCATTTAGTGTATTGCAAATTGTTTTGTCCCCTGAAGATTTCTGCCTTGGATAAGTTCTAACTCCAGATTGGGTTTCATTTACAAGAAATCCAGTCACAGCTTCTGTAAGCAGATTGATGTTGACATCAGAGCTATGCCTGAACATTTCTTAGTCAGCAACACTTGGCATGTTCTGGACAATAGCCTGCAATTCACGTGTGACTGGAGCTTCCTGCTTTAACTTTTGTTTTGTACCTGGACCTAAGAAGGATGGTGGCATGGCAGGATTTGCCTCATCGCCATCTTTGTAATGTGCTGTTAGAAGTCTGGCATTACCTTTTTTGAGACTAGCCCTGCTGAAATCGCCAGCCACCTTGAGGGCACCATCCAGGTTATCATTCTGGTGGCGACTGAATGTCTTAAGACAGTCCCGTCTGAGCAGTGTCTGTGTTGGCTTGAGGTGGAATATACACAGCAGCCATGGTGATGATCAAAGTAAACTCCCAAAGAAGACAAAATGATCTGCCTTTTATTGTCGGGGGCTCCATATTGGGAGCGTTCTTGCTTGTAACATCATTTGCTGTTGACCATGAGACATTGATTTGCTGGACTTAACAGTTCATCAGATCTGGTAACCTCAGAGTTAGCCATGTCTCTGTTAGAGAAAAGATGTCTCTCTGGAACTTTATCCTTGTTCTGATGTCATCCAACTTATTCTCCAGTCATGGATAGTGGCAAGTAGGACACTGGGCATTAGTGGATGATGTGCTGGAGATTTCCGCCTGTTTCGCACTCCAGCACATTTCCTTCTGTTTCATTCTGGTGGGTCTGCTACTCTTGTTGCTGTTTTTTCAAAGGATCTCACTAAGCCAAAGTAAGTCAGCATATATTAAGTCAGAAGGCCAGTTAGTGGCCAACAATCCCATGTTTATAAGAGTCTGGTGATCATGAAACTAAAATGGGACAGGGGGGCTGCAAAAAGAGTAAATAAAATAACAACATAAACCAAATGCACAGTATGAGCCAGCAGAATGGCGTCCATACATAGTGGTGCCATATTGAAAGAAGAAAGGAAAAAAAATGGGAATGAAGAGTCCCTTTGTGAAATTTGACAAGCTGGCAGTTGGGCAAGGCAAATGAACTGAAACAGGTAAGGATACCAGGAGAAGAAGGCCGCAATTTTCTTTTATTTGCTTTAATATGTTCTCTTTATTAATTTCTTAGTTCATTTCTTTTCATACTAATGAAAGCCCATGTTTGATAGCTTGGATGTCACGGGATTTTTTTTTTGGTTTAGAGAGAGAAAGACGTCTAGGAAGTGTGGTCTTAAAACAGGACAACCCAGTCAGATCTGAGTACCCTGCTCCAGCTAAAGATGAGATGCATTTAATTGTCTTTCATATCAGCATGGTATCGAGTCCATTAAGTGTATAGGATAGGACTGGTGAGCTTTGTTGGCCTGAAGGGTCTATTCTCATCTAAATCCTTCTAATGACTGCACATTCTCTCTGGGTATGCTGGGGTTTTCCTCCATCATTACCAAAAAACACATGCACGTTAGGTTTATAGGGGGTTCCACATTGACCCCATAGGAATGAGTGAGGCTGCAGTGACCATCACTCAGTCCAGGACTGGTTTCTGTGTTGTGCCCAGTGCTGCTGGGACAAGCTCTGGCACCCCATGACTAGGGTTTACAGACTTCTGGCAAAAGGAGGATATTTCAGCGTTGTGTCCTCTGTCGGAAGGCATTGCGTAAAAAGGTGAAAATGTCCGGCTTTCTGCATTCACTGAAAGGGAAGAAACATCAGCGTTGAAGGTTTGTAGCAACCTACAGTCTTTAGCAGATGGGTGAAACTTTTATTTCCCAGAAAGTGAGAGAACTTGTGAAAAAACTGTATGAAAACAGCCGAGATGAAGAATGCGAGACAATCATGACGGAGATTCAGTCCATGTACCAGGGGTGCATTGATTATTTGGAAAAGTGGATGACACCCTTCGATGAATTTCAGTGTTTTCGTTGGATGTTTTAAAACCAAAGTGAAAGACGGTACGTTCAATGATCTGTTGCCATGAGCGAAACCAGTACTGCATCTTGAAATCATTCGCAGGACAGAAAGATGACTAGTTTTTTGACAGTCTCTTTCATGAACAGTGGCATTCATACTTTCAAAGTTGTGCAAATGAAGCCAGTTACTCAGAGCTGCTTAAAATCTGCACATTTTTCTTTTGTATTCCTGGACACAATGCCAATGTTAAAAGACCATTTTCCTTGATCAATGCACAGTGAAGAAAAGAAAGGAACAGACTGTCTGTCGACTCTGTCAGAGGAATTCTTCTTACAAAGTACAATTTTAAGAGCGTTTCTTGTCTGGAGTTCCATGCCAATGTTGCCAGGAATGATGAACTGCTGCAAAAACTCACCTCATCTGAACAATATGAAACTGCATAGTTATACTATCATTTTTCATTTTGACAATTTGTGTGTTCTGTCAAATTAGTTGTTTTTAAAGTGTTCATTGTAACACACAGCTCACATAATGAACAGAATGGGACGTGTTCTCCTTTGTCCTCCATTATCATGGCTTTGTCCTCTTTCATGACCTTTGGTATCCTCCATTGGGTTCGCAGGTATCTGGTAACCCTACCTATGACCAGAGTCTGAGAATGTTATTTTCTTATTATTTTGCAGACCCTAATGTGACTCTGCTTGCCTCTCCTGGAGGTCTAGTGAAAAAGGGCAGCTCTCTCAACTTTACTTGCATGTTAATGCAGAATGGGAACTCCAGCATAAACCTCCAGCTTGGCTTCCTTAGAGAGGACAGCACTGTGAGGAGCCACTGGAATACTGCAGTGTACGCCATCGAGCGCTTTGATAAAGGTCCTGCAGGGTGGAGTCAGCAGCAGGGGAACGAGACACAGCAAAACAATGGACTGAAAGGTATAGTAAGAGCAGAGATGTGCGGTTTGATAAAACTGTTTGGTTTCAGTGCTGAACCTTTGAAAGATTTTCTGTAAGAATTTATTTCATTTTAAAATTTCCAAAAATTCTTTTACAATTATCTGAATTTGCAAGACAAAAAAATGTCAGAAAAACCTGTAGATGATCTTTCTGTAACACTGGCCTGCTTTCATGTACTACTAGACTAAAAGGACAAAATACAAGTATGGCTCCTTAATGGCTTTAGGTGAAAAATTGAAGAGGATGAATTCATGCCTGGCTCATCTCACAACAAAGAATGCACAGAAGGCAAACAAAAGAAAAACTAAAGTGTACATGTTGCAGTCTGTAACTTTAAATAGATGGCATGATTGTATCCACATTGCCTTTGATCACGTCTTAATGAAGGTTTTTAAACTGTAGGTTTGGCAAGCACATTTCAAATACTTTGTTTTAGAGACTTGATTTTTTTTTATGAATTTCATCCCCTACTGTTTTCTCATGGAAATGTAACTGAACTTTTACAGTACCCCATGTGCACAGCCTTCTCTTCTTCGGACTTCTGCATCAAGTATAGAGACTTGCTAGCTCTGAACCAGCCAGCCAGACATTACTCTTCAGAACTGAGCTACAGCTGCGCCAGTCACCAAAGCAGGTGCCCACTCACTGCGCCGCTTTGTATTAAAGGCCTTCCTCCTCAGCTGCTAATCCCTGTGCAGACATGGCGATCACTCACACCAAGTGCTCTTTAAACACTGTACTTTGACTCAGTCAAACAATATAAAATGCATATTGTTAAAAATCAAAATTAATAATACACAGTAAGCAAAAGTAGCAAATGTATTGGAAAGCAATCTTCATAAAAGATACTGTAAGGGCACAGATGATGGTGAAGATGAGTCTTTTTCAAGGCTGGGTGATTTTTGTTCAGTCCACTGTGGTCTTGTCTGGGTGAGGATCTTCTCTCTCCTGTTCATCTTTGTCTTAGTTTTGCAGCAGGCATACACCCCACTTAAGAGGAACTTCATGTTGATTTAACAATAATTACGTGAGTAATCAATTATCATGCACAACATAGCCGTGTTTTCTTTCCCAGGTGGATGTCCCATCTGACTCTACTCACCCCAGTCTGATAAGTTAAAGTTGTTTTCACAGATTCCAATGACAAAAAATGAAGTGAAACATACAGTTTCACATCGATAACGATCCAACGTTTAAGTCAGATGCCTAAAAGTTGGCACTGGTGACATTTAAAAGATGCAAAATATCATGTAAAAATCTGTTAAAATTGTGGCTTGTTCAAGCATTTCGGTATGTTTGAGATAAAGATTTCAAGTTTAAAGGTATGCCTAGCAGTCGTGGGATTATGGTTTGTTTGAGAGAGGAGGTCCACTAGGCTTTGTTTGTAGTTCAGGTTCTGAGTGTTCACTTTTAAGGCCGGCCATACACACCATGCGATTTTGAGAAATCGTATTCTAGCGCCAACTCCCACAGCAGTCATACATGTGCTCAAACTGTACGAACATATTTGGTCCAGCTGACATGCCACGACTCCGGGATATGAGTGCTCACTCAGCCCTAACAGACAGATATTCTTTATGTGGAGTTGGTGAGCTCTGTGCATTCGTTAGTTTCTTAGTACATGTTAAGGATTTGTATGTTTTTAAGTGGTGCTGAGTGTGTGAGTATAACCTTTGATTCTCACAGAGGTGCCCCGGATGGGCCGGACCTTGTGATAGTGTAGATCCTAGCTGCCTACAGTAAGAGCACAAAATTGACCATTTAAATGGAATTCTTGTTTTGGCTTTATTTAATTATGGGAAATCTCTGCAGGTGACAAGACTCTTGTAATCTTATGTGTGTTTTGGATTTTCCACAAACTATTTTTGCTATTTTATTTGCAGAGTTTTTACTTTATGACATATGTGACATGTCATTTTATTTTAATTTTGCAACACACTTTTTATTTTTTTAACTTCATTAAAAAAATTGTTTTTCTGAAGCAAAAAGTATTTTATACATTTTACACAAAGTAAAGTAAAATTGCAGAGCAGATACGAAAGGTGTCCTTATTAGAGAGCTCATCACAAGGCAGCCAAAAGGTTTAGCAGTGAAGATCCGGGAAATCACCGCAGATATCGTCATTGTGGTATAGCGGGTCCATGTTTACAACAAAATGGCCAGGGGCCTCATGTATAAATGGTAAGTACGCACAAAAATGTTGCGTATGACTGTTATCATGCTCTTATCATAATGTATAAAAATCAAACTTGGCGTAAAACCACGCACATTTTCACACCAGCTCAATCCCTGGCATACGCAAGTTCTCCGCTCAGTTTTGCAAACTGGCGGCACCCCGCGTCAAAGCAGTGCATTTGTTCCAGTGTGGTTTCCCTTTCTTTTTTAGATCCACATCCCTGACACAGCTTTATCAAATACACTAAAATTAACCACATATCGTTGATTAGTCTAAGGCATCTCATTGTAATCAACTCGTAACCATATAATTGTGCACCGAATGGCCAAACTATTCTAAATACCATCACTGGTTTAGTGTTGTTATTCCCAGTGCACCACTGAGTATTTAACCCACTGTATCTGAGTGTGGAATCACAGCTCTACAGCAGCTGATCGGATTATCGGTATACAGCATCTTGGACACTCTGTCTTAGCCATGCGCACAATCTATTTGAACTGTTCCCATATGGCAAATGCTTCAGAGCCTTTCCTGTAGGGACCTCACGGTTCAGAAACAGGTTCATCCCAAGAGCTATAAACGCACTCAATCAGTCCATCAAGTGCTCCTTACAAGTACAATCACCTCACTGTAAACTTGCGATACATTTATAATATTGCACAACCTGAATCACTTTATAAAGCGCGTATTTAGTCGATTTAGATTTCCAAGCGCTATGTTCTTGGAGCCCTTGATATCATTTTTAAGATCAAATGCAGTAAAGCATATTTATTACATTATGCGGATAAGTTTTAAACTTCATTAAAATAATATATATTGTTAATAATTAAACATGTGAGGACACAGTGGCACAGTGCTAGCGACGAGCTGGCGCCCCGTTCAGGTGTTGTTCCTGCCTCACGCTGTATGCTTTCTGGGATTGGCGCGACCCTGGACAGACAGATGGATGGAATAATTAAACATGTACTATGAAGATATTTCAATGTTTCAAAAAAGTTTTGAAGAATCGGCATTCTAAGCTTACTGATGGCTTGGCATCTACTGTATTACAGAGCTGATTGTGTGGTGATTGGTTACTTGGAGAAAGAAAAGGAAGGACAGGAATAGGAGGTTAGTACATTTGAGAGAGACAGTACTGCTGCAGTAAATTGTTTCATTGAAGGTTGCGCACGGCGTAGCAAGTATCTTGCGGGAGGAAGGAACAATCTCTAGACAGGGCGCCAGCTCATCGCTAATACTGCGCCATTGTGTTCCAATGTTTAATACATGCTTTAATTCCTATCATCATGAAAATGATATTAAGTATACATTTTAATATTTAAATTGTTCAGAGAGCTGTACTATCACGAATGTAATGGATTCTTTGTCTTGTCGGAGGAAGCCAGTTTAAGAAGCACGTAGTGATTCACACATATAGAGCACATAGACGATCACATAGAAATATGTATTTAACGTGCTACTTTAGTTACGATAGGATCTGAGAAATTAGTAAATTAAATGATTTTAAGATGAAGTTTATGACGTTCTACTAAAGTACATGATTAAAGTGAAAATTTCGAGATTAAAGTTGACATTTGGACATCTTTTTCAACTGTGTCCCTATTTTGTTTTTCTTTTCTTTGTACCCTAATACACTTCCATATGACACTCAGACAGTTGGCTACGACTCGCCTTTTCATAGCGACTTTGATATCTGACCACTTCTTATTTATTTCGGACACTTTGCGACTTTCGGAACTTGAACTTTCGAGTTTCTCCACCACTCTGTCACTCGATCATCTTCCTTTAGTTGTTTATACCACTGTTTCAACCAACAAATAGTACGTTTTTCTTTGCCTCCACTTGGTATTCGCTGAAATTTTATTTTCCCTCGTGTTTTTGCCTTTGCCTTTTCACAGAACACTGAGCTTAAGGGCTATTTATATTGATTTGCATATTCAAAGGGGTGTAATTCTGGGAGGAGTTGGGGTGGGGCAACAGGTGCGGGCACGTGCATTACTTTTCACGCTGACCGGGATTTATGGAGCGGAAGAATGTGGAAGTTGGTGTTTGTACAGATATATGCATCTGAATTTTTTTGTACGTATGCACATTTCTGCTGTTGTTCATACACCATGTTTTAGTGAGAATTCTACGCACAGCGTTTTGCATGAGGCCCTAGGTTATTAAATCCATAAAGCCGTGTCACTCTCCGTGGGCGTGATTGCACGACCGTGGGTAGTTCATGAGGCAGTTAGGGCAAGTCGCACCTGCACATGCAAGGTGTGATTGTTCTCAATTGCGTCATTTGCTTCCTGCAGCGTGTGATTAAGGCACTGTGCCCACGGAGACAGGTGTGTATATATACGGGCCGGCACAGAAAGATAAAGGACATAAAAGAGAGTAAAGAATAGAAAGAGGTTAAAGGACAGAAAAAGGCAGTCATAGGAGATGATCCAGACACCAGGAAGGAGAAGGCAGCTCGAGATGGGGCTCCGGAAGGGAGCACAGGCTGAGGCGCTCTAGGGGCTGGTTTGCCCCACAGAGTAGAGTGGGGTGAGCGGGAACATAAGACCTCCCAGTGGATCCGAGGAGCGACTACATGAGCGCAAAGGAAAACGGGAGGTGTGCCGACCTCAGACGGTCTGGCTGCGCAGTGTGGTGGCAGCCAAGATGGGGGTCGGCAGAAAGGAGTTCTTGTTGCAGAGGCTCTGCTGGGAAAACCAGGGAAAAAGAAGGTGGTGAGCTGCAATCAGGTGAAGAGAGACTGCATTTTAACCTGTTTTAACAGATTTATCTATTGATTTTTATCTCCACGTTTCAATGATTTTATGGATTTTTTTTTTAACACTGCACAATGGACACTGTAATAATGCTCTGTATAGCGCCCGACCCGGCACAGACTGACGCAGAGGCATGTACAAAATAAACATATCCCCAGGCAGCCATCGGGTGCTCTGCCTCTCGGCATCAAGGAGGTAGGCTGATGCGCATGCGGAAAACCCTGCCCACGGCCCTTCATTCGTGGGCCAGTCACCTACCTCTGGCTGCAACTTGTGCTGCTGGCTAGCGTGGCGGCGTCTGGCGACTGACTTCTGTGTTCGCCCAACCTTTTTCTTCCCCATAGCTGGTGTGGTGTCTTCAGAAGTTCCTCAGTGCTTGTCCAGCGGCCCCTGCCTCGTGTGCACGCTTCGATGCATTGTGCTGCGTGGGCTTGCCTGTGGCTGCTTCAGGAGCACACTCTCCATGCAGCTGCCTTGAGCACATGCCTTGCTCTGATATGTCAGGTCTTCCCATGATTTTTGATGCAGGTTCCAGTGTAGTGAGTTCCTCTTAAGTTGAATGAGGAGCCCGGCCACACAAAAATCTCCTACTCTTAGGAAAATTAATTCTATTAGGAACGGAAACCGACAGAACCTTAGCCCCAATTTGATGTCCTCAGCTGGAGTTATCTTTTGTGAATTTATAAAAAAAAGGAAAAATAATCACCCCAACAATTCTTTACACAATCAAAAATATATATATATATATTCTAAATCAAACAAAACAATAAACACCCTGTAAACAATCCTTATCTAATCTATAATAACTATACAAATCCTAAATAATATGCCACCCCCTTAAACACTCTATAATATACTCCCCAGAAAACGGCGAAACAGAAAAGAAAGAAAGCAAGAAAGCAGGAAAGAAAGAAAGCAAGGCAAAGAAACACAAAAATATCTTATTTATAATTGGCACAAATATATTCACATGTACTTAACCTATTGTGGTAGATAGGGGGCGCTCTCGCTCCCTTGAACCCCTTTCCACGACTCCAAACACCAGGTAAAAGTCCAAAATATGACTTTATTTAATCTCCACAGTGCACAAAGCACCCTCTCCTCCACTATACTCATAAATCACAATCACAATATTACAATAAACAATCCTCCACTCCCAAACGCGTTGCCACCCTTCCACCCAGCTCAACTCGCCATCTGGGAGCTCCCACAGTCCTTTTATATCTCCTGACCCGGAAGTGTTCCCAATTCCCAGTCCATGTGATTCTCAATCACTTCCGGGTCAGGTAAAAGTTCTTTTCTTCAACCCGGAAGCCCGTTGCTCTTCCTATGACGAACTTCCGGGTCATAGGGCACAAAGAAATCTTCGGTCCTAACTGCAGCTCCCTCTTGTGGCCCCCATGGCATCCAGCAGGGCTGTGCATAAAAACTCCATTGTCCATGATGCCCTGCTGGTCTTCTGGGGACCTCCCTGCTGCAAGGAGGGCTCCACCTGGTGGCTTGGGGGTATTGGCTGGGATAAACGGCTGGCCATTCTCCACACTATATTACATCTATATAAACATATAAATTAGACACACACACACACACACAATCCCCACACTTTCCCCAGTCCCTTTTATCTGAACTTTGTTTTAAAAGTTTATATTCACACGGCCTGGGAAGTCTGCAGTGAATCCAGCGACCAATCCTGATTTGCGCCGCTGACATGTTTACTGAATTTATATGTAAAGAAGCGATCTCACCGGCCTGGCGACAGTTCCTTTATTGAAGGGTGAAGTCCGTCTCACCCGTGTGACTCGGCGTTAGCGTCCGTCCATGGCTGACGCCCGCTCCACAACAGACAAGTAAAGCCGTGAGCTCCGAATATCCTTTTAGGTTAGCAGGCACCCCTTCTACGTGCAGCCAAACGTCCTTATTACGGAGTCTTCCTTGTTTTACAGCTGGCTGCTTCTTTCTATTCACCTTCCCACCTCTTTACTCAAACAGACTTTCTTCTCACTTTCCGCTCCTTCTCTCTCTTCTCCCTCTTTCCTTTCTAAAATACGAGCCTCCTTGCCTTTTTAAAGTCAGTTCCCCTTACGTCACACCATAGTGCGTTTTAGCAGGGACCCACAGGCATAATTTGGCCCCCTACTCTCCTTAAAGAGATATCCCACAGTCATTTAATTCCTTGGACATAACCTCTAAAAGGAAGCAAGCGGCAGAAACAGTTAAAAGCACCCTAAAAATCTGTGACAACTGTTACACCGGTCCAATCGGATGAACCGGGATCCTTCTGACTACGCCAGTGTAATAATGCGCTGTATAGCGCCCAACCCGGCACAGACTGACGCAGAGGCACGTACAAAATAAACAAATCCTTTAATATTACTCTTCAGCTGTGGGACACGTCCTCCCTGTGTCACACATCCCAACACAGCCCCAAAAGCAAAACACCAAAACACTCTTTCTCCTTTACCACCACTCCTCCTTAAGCTTCGTCCTCCTCCTCCCGACTCTGACCTCTGAGTGGTGGTGGCTGGCCCCTTTTATAGCCCACCCTGAAGCATTCCAGGTGCTAGACCACCTGGTCCTAATTGCACTTCCGGGTGAAGCTGAAGACTCGTCCAGCCGGGCTGTTGGCTCCATGCAGCTCCCCATAGCAGCCATCCCAGCTCCTAACCAGGCTGTGGAAGACTCCATCTCCCATGGGGTCAGGCGGGAGGCTGGGAAATCACTGTTGGCCCGGGAGGCTGCCACCAAGCATCCCGGGTGAGGTATTGAGCTGTCCATGTTTGCTACCCCGAAACATATGCAGCAGGGGCGTCCCAGCCGGCATGGGACCCAGCCGTCCATCACAACACTCTTGGTTTTACTGTTATTTTGGATTGTTTTTGACTGTTTAATAAAAGCACATGAGCACTTTCCACTATCCCTAGGCTCCATCTGAGATTTTTCCTCATTTGTCAGCTTATCTTGGTCATAACTATTGACGGTGTTGGTTCAGCAAACTCCCTTGTGGGAAGATGGAGTATGTAGGGGACCGGCATCGTCACAGTCATCCTCTTCAAAATCCAACTCTTGGCAGGTGAAAATGTTCTTCAAGCACAGATCTGTTGCATTATAAAGTTAGTGAAGTCCCACTATTCATTTGATTCTCACAAAGAAGTTTCTGTCCTGTTTCTGGACAGCAAAACTGTGAAGCATTTTACCTGTGGTCCATCCTGTGCTTCTGTGCAGGTCCATAGTTCGACAGATAGATAGAACTTTATTTGTCACCAGGTCTGTGACGTTTGGAAGTCACACTGCTATCTTCCGACATTTGATGATTGTGAGAACCCAGACAGGACAGATGGTTTTGGTGGCTCAGTATTCAAATGAGGAACAGGTAAAGTTGATGATTGGTCACTCAGTATTGCGTCACCATACTTGAGCAGAGAAGCTTCTGGGGGAAAAAAGTGATAGAAATTCTGTCACCATCTGTTGGGCCAGTGGTGAGTATTATGTACCTGTCAAATTGTTCAGCCTTGTTAGCCAGTAATTAAAATAGGAGTCTTACCAAGTTAATCACTTTTGAGGTGATTAAAGTTCACATTGCAGATTTTCATTTAAGGGTATTTTCATACATTTTGGTTACACAACACTTTTCTATATGGTCCCCCATTTCAGGACTCCATAATGTTTTGACAGTTGGCATCTTGGTTTTTTTTTTTTTTTGATCCTCCGGTGGGTTTCATGGCTTCATAAAATACCTTGGCTTGCTTCTACCTTTTGGGGTCTGTAGTTGACATTGTTCAACATGAGGACAACAACTTTGTCAATGAAAGTGAAATAAGCCATTAGGAGGCTGAAAAACAAGAATGAAACCATCAGAGACATCAGTAAAACCTTAGGATTACCTAAATCAACTGCCTGGAATATCATGAAGAAGAAAGAACACACTGGTGTGGTCAGTAATCACAAAGGAACTGGTAGGCCACGGAAGACCGCCACTACTGATGAGAGAAGAATCCTCATTGTGGTAAAGAAAAAGCCCCCAACACATGTGCAACAGATCAGAAACAGGAGACAGATGTGAGGGTGTGTGTGTCAGAGACGATTGTCTGCAGAAGGCTTCATGAGTGGAAGTACAGAGGCCCGACTACAAGATGTAGACCTCTAGTTAGTCACAAAAACAGGATGGCCAGATTACAGTTTGTGAAAAATGACTAAAAGAGCCTATAGAATTCTGGAGAAAGGTCTTGTGGACAGACGAGACAAAGCTGAACCTCATCAGAGTGAAGGGAGAGAGCAAAGAGTGGAGACGAGAAGGAAATACCCAAGATCCAAAACAGACCACCTCATTTGTTAAACATGGCAGTGGGGGTGTTATGGCTTAGATAGGACACTTCTCTTCATTGATGACGTGACTGTTGATGGCAGTGGTACAAGGAATTCTGAGGTGTAGAGAAACATCTGATCTGCTGAAGTTCCAGTAAAGGCCTCTGAGCGCATTGGACGGCGCTACATCCTACAATAAGATAATGAGCCAAACATACTGCTGAGGCAACACACGAGTTTATCAAAGCTAAAAAAATTGAAAATTCTTGAATGGCCAAACCAGTCACCTGATAGAACTTCAGTTGAGCAGACCATCCATGTGCTGAAGAGCAAACTTAGGGGGACAAACCCCCGAAACAAGCAGGAGCTAAAGATGGCTGAATTAAATATTTGGCAGAGCATCCCCAGAGAAGATCCTCAGCACCTGCTGATGTCTATGAATGGCAGACTTCAAGCAGTCATTGCATGAGGGGGATATGCGACAAAATCTTAAATATGACAGTGGCTTTAATAGACTTGCCATTGCTTTGTCTGAACATTATGATGCCCTGAAATGGCGGGGGTACTGGGTTAAGGCATGTAGAAAAAGTGTTGTCATTTCTACACATTGTAAAAACAAGAAGTCTGTTTTTCTTTTTGTTTTCTTTTTTTTTTTTGTCTCCCACCACTGCATTGATACGTAACTGTGTGAACTTGAGACACTTCCAGGAAGCCTGCAAAGACACACGATACACTGACACTGATAACATCTTGGTGGTCTGCATTAAGACCCAGCAGTCAAGCATGATGCACATTAGACAATGCCTGTTTATCAAAAGAGATGAAGATCCTGATAATAGAGATTAAGATGTGCTCTAAGACCGAGAAGATCACTATCATAAAAAAAGGGTGTTTGAAATTTGAAAATGTATGGTAGGATCAGGTGCCAGAGATGACTGTAACTGTGTATGAGCTACAAGAGTTAATCATTTAGCAAAGATGACCTTAGAGATTTTGAACTTTGGCCTGTTATTATAGTATGGTTTGCTCCAACAAATAACTGTGGTGATAGTATCTCTTCAAACATCTTTAGCATCAGTGCTTCTCACACCCTGTTCCCAGGTAGAGCTCTTCTTGACTCCATCCTGGCATGTTAGGAGAGCCCCTGTTTGTAGTCCTTACCCACAGGGTCTTGGTTTTACTATGTTTATCCTAGTGACTCTTTACACCTCAATTCTAAGCTAAAGGTGGAAGCCTTTCTTGGATTCCTCAGTGAAGATGCTTTGTGGTCGTCTTTTTGTTTTGGAAATAGTGATAGGTAGACACCATACCTTCTTCCCACACATTTCCATCTTTGCCATTGTCAAGTTTTTGGCAGCTCTGGAATTGTCTGGTGAAACTAATTTTGTCTAAAATGAAAATACTCTGCATGGATCTTAACTCCCCTGTGAAGTGCAATGCAATTTAAGTTGTGGTTTTCTTGTAGATGGCCGGCCTGCAACTTGCTGTTTCCTCATTACCTTGAAGTAAGAGAGACGCTTAAGCGGATGCTCTTTGTTTGTAATGCAGTGGTCTGCTTCAGGACAGTTATACAGTGCTGACCAGCAAACATCCTCTGGTTGCTTGTAAGTATATTTCTTGAAAATTAAAATTATATTTGCGAAAATAGTTGAGGACAGTTTATTCTTATTAGATGCACCTCCAGTTTGGAGCTCAATATGCTGTACACATAATTCACATCTTGAATGACTGATTTATAATGAACAGTTCAGCGATAGCATTTAGTGCTGTCATAAAATTGAAATTCACTGTCAATGCAGCTGAGGTTTCAATGTGTGTCATTTAGTCTTGTCAGCTGCAGCAGATAGTCCACCAACTGATTGTTCCCAAAAAGAATTTCTTAAGTGTAATGTAAGTCTTCGGAAGCTAAGAAGTTTGGGTGTAAGATGTGGGTGACAGTGAATAAGCTTGGGCTACTACATGTCCAGTATCAAGTGTGAAATGAAGAAACTGCTTTATGTGGGGTTCTAGTAATGCATGAAGAATATCAAGATTAACAAATTCCCGAAATGCTCCTTTTGGGGAACATGGGTACATGAGAAGTCTAAAAATGGAGGCCACTGGAGACCACCCTTCAAGGTCATGTCTCCCTCTTGGTATTTGACAGAACTTGATTTGCCCTTGGGGGACATTTGGAGGGAAGGAAATGTACCTTCCTACTAAAGGCAGTTTATTTTACAGTGCTGATATGACTTCTATTAAAATATATATTAAATATTTAGTTTTTGATAGCCAAAAAAGATTGCATGTTTTGGTGAATTCTTTCTTTTTTGGGGTGATCCGATTTTTATTGAAATACAAACCCTACGTTCAGCGCCCACCCCATAACACATTAAAAGGCATTAAAATTAATGGTGACAACAAACAAATAAAAGGAGGAACAGCGCAGCATCAACCCCAATAAAGAGAAGAAGAGCTAAAGATTAAGGTTGTGGCCAGGACCAGAGGACACCCATGCTTGGATCAGCTCTACCATATCCATCCATTTATCAATATAACAGTCAGAAGATCTTCACTGCCAAGAGGATCAACTTAAGAAAGGAAGACTTCCAGACGGCAAGAGAAATAGAATCGTGAGATTTCCAGAGAGGTCCAAGGGCAATTTTTCCAGCAATTTCTTTCTTAATACACATAGCCTCTGCTGGATACCAGATAAGTGATATTAGGAAAATGTGGGCAAACCAGGGGGGAATCAAAATAAGAAAATCAGACACGCCAGTCCAAAAATGAAACCCAGAAGGACAGTCCAAAAACTTGCATTCCCTGGACACCCCAGGGACATTTATGCATAAGTGGCAATTTTGTTTGTATGACAATCGCCAAGCACCATCATTTACAGGGGGTAACATAATGGAGTTTTTACATTCTCTCTGCGTCTGCATGAGTTTTTCTCCTTGTACTCTGTTTTCCCTGTCACTTCCCTAAGTTTATATTGTTACTCTAAATTGACTCTGTGTGAATGTGAATGGATATCTTATCCTGTGTTGTTCCCAGGCTTGTGATTTTTCTTTTTCTTTTTGCTGTTTCTTTAACCAAATTAATTATCTTTAATTAGTTTTTCAGAGAACCCTTGAAATAAATGTAATAAAATCCTATTCTGTTAGCATCACTTGGTCTCCAATAAGTGAGTAGTTTTCAGGGTCACATAATGATTTGAGTTAAGAGTTGTGGCAGCGCAGAGGAAAAAAAAAACAAACATACAGTATATGTATTCTTATATTAGTCATAATAATTGGTAAACATTTTTGGTCAAAGCCTTTTTTATTCATTTTCCTAATGGCTGATTATTATCCAGTGCTTATTTTATGCTATTCCTTAATCATAGCTTATTTGGGTCTTTAAAATGCTAGGAATTATTTTTTTTTAATTTTACTGCCTTTTTCAAGTAAGTTAAGTGTGAATCTAATTTTCAATGATGACTCCCAACTTGGCTGAAAACGGGAGGGCATATTGTATACCAGCAGCATGCAGGACTTGTTTAATTATGTTAAACATGGCTAACATTTCAGTAGTTGAGACAAAGAAGTCCACCAAAATGTGGCTCTGATTTGTTCTCAGAAAGAATCTCTTGCCTGTTTTTAAAAGGTCAAAATTGAACAAAAAAAACGGGTTTGTGTAAAATTTTAGTTTTACGGAATGGCAACCCACTGAGATTTTCAGTTGGCACAGTTAAAGCTGTCGCATTCAAGGTGTTGTTTTCACAATTCATATTTCCTAATTCACTGCACAGTTAATGGGTTGCTTTTCCATTACCGACAGACAGTGAAAAGCAGGCAGTGTTGGATAGCCCAAGAGTCCATGATGGATAGGAACCTTTTCAACAATGAAACAATGGAATGTCCCCAAGTTGAGATGACCTCCCTCCCACCTGTTTAAACATTCAAGTATCCTCAATGCTCAAGGGGGACAATCTTGATGAAACAATCAAATGTCTAAATGATCAAGGGGGATCCTTGAAGTGATCAAGACTCATGCCAAAATCAAAAGTAATAAATAACGCATTGCATTAAAAGACCCAGTGTCTGCTCATGAAATTGTCAAAAGTATGCTCCGCTCTCCCTGCCAAGGAGCTAAGTCACCCAGGGGCTGGTGTGGGTTTCAATTCAGCATTTAAAGCAGAAACATCATTTAATAGACACTTAATAAAGTTAAAATGTATTAGTTTTAAGATGTGTGTCTTCTAGTGACGTGCCCTCTGCTTTTGAAGCTACTTTAGAGCTAGAGATGTTCAAGTCAAGATACATCCAGATTAATCACCATGTCAAACAGTTATTACTGACATATGAACAGTTTCTGAGCGATTACACTTAATCTGCCATTACACATTGCACTGGCAATTAACTTGTTTGTTTAGTGGGTTTGTGTTTTCTTTTCAATGTTGTATAGTGTTTATGCTTATGGCTTTGTTTTGCCACATTTTTATTATTTTCATAAAATGAATATGTTCACTACATTAGTGTTAAAATTCCCATTCATGAGACATTAATAGATAATAAATGAAAATATATTAGTATTTATGTTGTAAATGTAACAGAGAAATTATTACAGAGGATTACCTTCCTTTAAATGTTTATGTGATTATATGAGCACGATGGGATTTTGATCACATGAGTTTTCACAGATTCAGTTTTTAGGCTTGTTGAATTCTGCTCTCATAATGATGAGTCCAGTGCTTTAACTACTGGCTTTGTCTAAGTGTGTTTTATGTGGATTGGTGCAGTTTAACGTTCTCTACGGTGAATATAAAGCTGACAATGCATCAGTAGCATTAATTTTTTTAGTCTTGTTAGCTGCAGCAGTGGTGGGCTAAACTAAAAGAAGAGTCTTTGTTGGTTTTTGGTGCATATCTTTTTACATTTTTTTTTGTGATTTTCCACTGCACTAAACAGTATATTCAGCACTATCTACTGTTTTTCTCTATGCATGAACTCAAGTACTTATGGAAGTCACCTTAAACATGTTTGAAAGACCACAATGTCTGCTTGGTTTCAGGCTTGTTGCACAACGGTGTTTACCTGCGGTGATGCACTATGAAATTCTGTTTGCTCTTGTCAGTTATGTATGAACTCTCACACAAAATTATTTAACATTTTACATTGATAATACCATCTTTATTTTTTTCTTTTTGTTTTCTGTTTCTTTTTGTATCTATGAGCCTACTGTATCTTCACTGAAACAGTCAGCTTGTCAACCTTTTCATCTTTTTTTTCTTCTCTCTCTGGCCTCTAGTTTTCCACACTTTCTCTCTGAAAATGTACTTTGTGTGACCAGCTCATACTTTTTGTCTCCTTGAATCTTTTTATTTTCCTTCTTTTCATTTCAGCATTTTGCTGGCTCCATCTTTTTCCTGGATGACCTGACTGTCCTCCCCTTTTTTCCTACCACTAATCCTGTTCCTGTAACTAACTTACCTGGACTAGGACAGGCCAACTTAGGGTGTACTGGCAGCTATCAGTCTCGGCTTAAATTTCCTATACTGTCTAGTTGCATTTCTCTTCAACAATTATTAATTTTATTTTCTTGAATTAACATCTAACATTTAGTGCTCGTTTCTTTTTTTCCCCAAAACTTACCCCATGTTACACTCTTTTGCATTATTTCAATCATTTCTTTCAAGTCCATTCTCTGCTTAGTTCTCAATGTCCTCATATTAGGAGTATTGTGTTTATAATGTTACATGACTCCTGTCTCCAGTAATGTATCTTAGTCAGTGTTGGTGTGGTAGGTGTCGGATAAAGATGAGGGATGATCCTTAATTTATTACTAAGATGTAAATGCAAGAAGTCCACTTCTAACCTGATGTAAGGTATACTTGGCCGGTTCTTACTGTAGCTGTAGTGCCAGGCCGATCAGGCACCACTTTGAGTGCTATGCCTCTCTACTGTTCACCTGCAGCCGTGTCTTCCAGGCCATATCACCTCACCAGTTTTTACTTTGGAGGATCTTTAGAGACTCTGTGAATACATTGGAAGTTATAGATGTTTACATCTACATTTTTAATATTTTACTTACCTATTTCAGCTATTTTAGTTTTATTTTATAACGTATTTGTTTTGGGCCTTGATCAGAATATCTCTGAAGTGACACCATCTATTATGGTGTCAACAACCAAAGCAAATCTTTAAAATCAGCCAGTAATGAAGAGTATCCTTTTCACCAATAATATAAGCTTATTCTAAAATGTTATTCATTAGTTCTTGTCATATTTTAAAAAAGTTTTTAACAGGTCCTCTAAGTGAGAATTCGATTTTTTCCAATTTCAAATAGCATAGGACATCATTTACCCACTGACTTAAAAGAGGCGGTGTGATTCTTCCAGTTGAGCAAGGTAAGTCTGCATGCTAATAGTGAAGTAAAGGAAATTACCGTTTGTCCTTCTCCTCTTTAAGCCCATCGGGGAGCCCACCAAACACAGCTGTTAATGGATTAGTAGAGATTGTGACACCAAGGCTGTCTGGAAAGCATTAACAGATTTTTGTCCAGAATGATTTTAATTTGGTGCAGGCCCAAAACATGTGGCCCAGTGAGGCTCGAACTTGATTGCAATGTTCTTAGTTTGAATCTTTCTCTGGATACATTGTGGGCAATTTTAAATTAGATAAATGCACTCAATAAAAGATTTTAAATTGAATGACTGAGTGCTTTACACATATGGAGCTAGAGTGAATTATGTGTATCTTTGAAAGGAAGGGACTTTAAAATGTTTTATAAATTGTAGAGATGCTTTCTGAATCTTCAAAACTGATCAATATTTTGTGTATATTCATTGATTTGTGTTGATGTCCAGGTCTTTATAGAAAGTATATTAGCCGCCCAGTAATACAATTGAAAGTTAGGTATTGCCAATGCACCTTCTGCTTTAGGTCTTTGTAGAGTCACCCTTTGGATGTGTGGATGTTTCATATTCCAAATAAATGAGGTTATGATTGAGCCTATTTTTTTTTAAGTGATTTGTTAACGTATATGTGGTTGCTTTGAAATAGAAAAAGAAGCTTGGGAAGGATATTCATCTAGACAGGGTTGATTCTCCTTGCTAATGTGAGATGGAGGGTAGACCATCTAGTCATGCCTTGTTTAATATTTTCCACGCAGACAGCAGCATTTTGTTGAAAAAGATCTTTATATTTAATTGGATATTTAAACCTAGATATTTAAACTGATCTGCTAAGATAAATGGGAAGGTGTCCAGTCCAATATTGTGTGCTAGAGACTTCACTAGAAAAAACACATTTCTATTCAAATTGATTTTGAGTAGAGATATCTTTTGAAATTCTGCTAGTGCATAAAAGACTTCTGGTATGGAAGTTTGTGGGTCAGATATATACAGTACCATATAATCTGCATATAGTGATATTCTCTGTTCACACCCTTCTCTTGCAATCCCCTTTATCCCTGATACATTTCAAATGAATGACCAATGACTCAATGGTGATTGCAAAGAGCATTGATAAAGGGCATCCTTGTTGAGTATTGCATTCTAGTTTGAATTAGCTTTAAATAACATTGTTAAAACAATTTGGACTAGTATAAAAAAGTTTGATCCATGCACGTATGTTTGTGCAATTTGGTGAATAGTTAGTCAGATTCAACCAAGTCAAATACGTTTTCTTCATCCAAAGATAGTAACATCTCTGGGGTGTTAAATTTAATGGGTTAATATATTAAACAAATGTCGAAGGTTAGAAGTTAAGTGTTGACCATTAATAAATCTGGTTTGGTCTTGTGATATTATAGAAGGAAGCACTTTCTCAATCCTTCTAGCTAGAACTTTGGAAAGTATTTTAACATCATTATTCAACAATAAGATTGGTCTGTAGGATGCACATTGTAATAAGTCCTTATTTTTCTAAGGAAAGACAGTAATTAATGTTTGGCACAAAGCTTAAAGTAGAATTTTGTTGTCTCCAGTGTCCATAAACTGTGCTAATAATAGTGGAACTAACTTATTTGAAATTTTATTTTATAAAATTCCACTGGGTAGTCATCAGGGCCGGCTGCTTTCCCAATTTGAGTGAGTTTATAGTGTCTAGTAATTCTGAGTGTGTCAGGAGTTTATCCAGTTCCATAGCACTAAGAGTATCTAGCTGTGATATCTGTAAACAATCAAAAAATTAATTAGATTGTGTCTTATCTTCTTTAAACCAAGTAGAATATAAGTACTTACAGTACTCTCTAAATGTGTGGGTTACATTTTTGTGGTCTATGATTTTTATCTCCTTTTGTGTTGGTAATTGCTGCTACTGCATTGCGAACTTCCTGCTTGTGGATTTGTTGAGCTAAGATCTAATTAGCCTTCTGTCTGTGTTCATAGTAATAATGTTGTGATTTGAAAATGAAATGTTCCATTTCTTTAGTAGTCAAGAGTCAAGAATTTTGAGTGCAAAACCTGTCTTTTCCTATAAATTGCTTCATTTGGAGACCTGGTGTATTCTAGATCTATTCTGGTAATTTCACTTATTAACTCTGACACCTTCTTGGTTTCCAATTTAGTTTTTGTGAGAAAGATATGAAATAATCTGTCCTCTTAAAAATGGCTTCAGAGTTTCCCAGAGTATTAATGCGTATCTGGAGATGCATTTGTCTCTTAAAAATAATCAGTTTGCTTGAATATGAATTCTGTACAGTGCTCATCAGCTGATAAAGGGGGGTTAAGATGCCAGCTGTGAAATGAGTGTGTAGGGCTGAGTGATTTGAGCTCCATGATCAAAAGGGCATGGTCGGAGATACCAATAGTGTTTTACTTGGAAGATTTGATAATCAGCAAATAAAATGATTGTCCATGAAGAAATAATTAATTCTTGAGTAACAATGATGTACTGGTGAGAAGAAGGAAGATGCTCTAAGGTTAGGGTTTAAAAACCTTCATGGGTCCAATATGTTGTGATAAGTGTTTCAAACTGTAATTATTTTTGCAGTATTAGATATTATCGCCACTGTAGCTGAAGACCCATCAGGTCCGGATAATAAAACACAATTAAAGTCTCTAGCCATTATTATTTTATGAGTGTTCACATTAGGAATAGATGCAAATAAATTTTGGATGAAATCTCTATCATCCACTTCAGGTGCATAGAATGTTTATCAAAATTACTTTAGTTGTCAAATAAATTGCCCATCAGAATGAGATACTACATCTGATACTACAAATGAGATTGTTCTGTATGTTAAGATTCCCACACCCCTAGTTTTCTTTGTATAGCTGCAGTGTAAAATCTGGCCAATCCAATCTCTTTGCAGCCAAAATTAGCCCTTAATTGTTAAGGGTGTCTCCTGTAAAAACACTATCTTGGCATTGAGACCAGTTAGGTGAGAGAATACTTTTTTTCTCTTTAATTTATGATTGAGACATTTGCCATTCCAGCTCACAAAGTTTACTATTTGGTCATTGAGACATGGCTTCTGAACTCTTATTGACATTTTGTAGTCTTAAGTTAAGGTAGTACATTGTTATATATGATAGCTTTGACCTAGATTTCATATTATTACTCAGGTCTTCAAACTGAGCACCAAGTACCCTAATTTTACTCTCTAACTCACTCGTATTTTCCTATATTTTTTTCATCACTTTTTTGTAGAATATCTGTAAAGGTTGCAGTAAACTTAGTACTTAAATGTTTCTCCAGGTCTTTTATATCCCGTAGCTGTTGCTCATTTTTCTTCTTTAAGTCCTTTTATTTCTTTTATTATATCCCTTATATCCTTCTTTATATCACTCTTTATATCATTTACGTCCGATGCAAATGCATTAATCATTACCTTCAGTTCAGACGGTATGTTTCAGTCTTCACACACTTCATAGGTGGAGTTGTGAGTCTGATTAGGGTAGATGATGCTGACTCACTGTAGTGCAGGGAGTATTAGCTATAGTTGACAACAGGGTAAAAAGGCCATGTTTGGTTCCAATAATCCTCCTGGAATCGATGAATACTCCTTGCCTGCTTCGCTCACACTTTTGCACCCACTTCTCACTCTCAGCTGGTGCCAATGCTGTCCTGGCAGATCTGTTCCAGGTCAATCTCTGGCAGGCTATACCGTGGCCTTGAGGCCGTTTTGGACTTTAAATAAACTTTAGTTTCCTTGTCCTTTTCCTTTTCTTTCTGAGGCCTTTGTTTGCTTCCCATGCTCATTCACACTTGTGTATAATGTAATTAAATCCTCTCGGGATGAGTAAATATGACATACCTCAGGATGAAGGTAAAATAAAAAGGATCAAATAACACCACTGCTAATGGAGCTCAGATTTAGAGGTCCATATCTCTCAATGGATGAGTCAGACTTTTTTTTTTCTTTCCAAATTGACTGTATGGGTGTGGTCAGCTATGCACTTGGGCAGACATACCCTTTAAGGCCATTTTCAGTCATGGGCCCTGTTCTAGTAATATTGGGTAGATTAAATGGGTTGGAGAATGTTATTTATTTGTAATGTCTTGAGTTGGATGAAGCAAGATTCATAATCACTGAGTTAGACTTGCAAAATCAAGGAGCTGGTGGTGGATTTTAGGAGGCCCAGGCCCCTCCTGGACCCCATGATTATCAGAAGTGACTGTGTGCAGAGGGTGCAGACCTATAAATACCTGGGAGTGCAGCTGGATGATAGATTGGACTGGACTTCCTATACTGATGCTCTGTGTAAGAAAGGACAGAGCCGACTATACTTCCTTAGAAGACTGGCATCCTTCAACATCTGCAATAAGATGCTGCAGATGTTCTATCAGACGTTTGTGGCGAGTGCCCTCTTCTACACGGTGGTGTGCTGGGGAGGCAGCATAAAAAAGAAGGACGCCTCATGCCTGGACAAACTGGTGAGAAAGGCAGGCTCTATTGTAGGCACAGAGCTAGACAGTTTGACATCCAGCAATGGGCACTGAGCAGGCTCCTGTCAACCATGGAGAATCCACTGCATCCACTGAACAGGATCATCTCCAGACAGAGGAGTAGCTTCAGCAACAGACTGCTGTCACTGTCCTGCTCCACTGACAGACTGAGGAGATCATTCCTCCCCCACACTATGCGACTCTTCAGTTCCACCCGGCGGGGATAAACATTAACATTAAACAAAGTTATTGTCTGTTTTACCTGCATTTTTATCACTCTTTAATTTATTGTTTTTTTATCAGTATGCTGCTACTGGAGTATGTGAATTTTCCCTTGGGATTAATAAAGTATCTATCTATCTATCTATCTATCTATCTATCTATCTATCTATCTATCTATCTATCTATCTATCT
>JANRMT010062798.1:12579915-12591093 GCA_026402145.1 Polypterus bichir lapradei
CCTGTCTATCGTAATGGCTGTAACATATGTGATATCGGAGACACTCAATATCTTTAAAATAATATTTAGGTTTTACTGTATATAAACAGTGTGTTTATATACATAATTTCAATGAATCTTACCTAATATCTAAGAGAATACAAAGGGAATATGCTGTTTAACTCTGCGGGGAATATTTATAAACAGTGCGGGAGAGTTTATAAGGGCTTAAAATATATAAAAATAACCATACAAACATATGGTTTCTACTTCGCAGATTTTCACCTATCGCGGGGAGGTCTGGAACGCAACCCCCGCGATCGAGGAGGGATTACTGTATAGATATATATAGATATGGGAACAACACTCATATCAATGACAAAACAATTACATTAACAATCATGTTACGTTATTTTTTAAATTTTTCCTTTTCTTTTTCATACCTTCTTTAACACACTACTTCTCCGCTGCGAAGCGCGGGTATTCTGCTAGTGCATGAATAAAAGCGAAAACCTCTTCTGCTTGTATTGTTTGTGACAGGCACATGAAAGCTTTAGTTTAGACTCCGGGTAGTCTGTTCAGGTCCATGTAATAAAGACTCTGTAAAGGAGAATGGTGCCCCCCAGGACCCTTCAGTGATTAAACCCTGCCCTTTACACAATACTATGAGGGTACAAGACTAAGACGAATGGAAAAATAAATGTATGAATGTGGCAAGGTGCCACCCACAGAGCTGGGTTTCCTGCCCCCTTTCAACCCCGTAAACATAAACCACTTCAAGAGATGGATTGATTATTAATTTTGCATTGCTTGTTTCACAGCAGAAGTGGAGGAGACTTAAAGAGAAATACAAGGCATTCTTACAGACTCTGCTCTCTGTGAGGCAGCAGATATCTTTTGAACACAAGTCTCGTTTGTCAGATGAATGTGCTAAGTATGAGTGAGAAAATAAACCCTAATGATGATATTAAAAATGCCTTGCATGGATAGTTGTGCTCCATCTCTGGCACCTCCTAAAGTCTTTCTTCTTGCAGGGAAGTTAGCACTGAAACGGAGGAACGAGTGGGAACCTGTGTATGTTGGAAACACTGTGGTCCTTGACTGCGGCATAGACGGAAATTGCTCTGACTCTCAGTATCTCTGGTTCAAGTGGTGTCCGGCGGGCTCGAGTAAACAGCTTGAAGGAGTCACCGGATGCAGCTACACGATCCACTCTGCAGCAGTCTCTGACAGCGGAGAATACTGGTGTTATTCCTCCAGAGAGGATCCGCCATACAGCAATGGTGTCTCATTGACTGTTCAAGGTGAGTGTCACTGTGGGGGACTTGAGCAGTGAGCAGTAGCCTCTTGTTGTCCGACACAAACAGGAAAGAAGAGGACCTGTGATACCACAGAGCTGTGCTGTGGCTTTAGTGCAGGGAAGTTTACCTCACTGAACATCATCTGGCTTCTTAGTTCATTATAGCAATCTGAAAGGTGCCGGCAGATTTCAGCAGAGTGCCACTATAAAATGATGCACATCATTAATGTTATTTTAAGTTTCCAGTTTGCTGCAATAAAACTAAATGGATGACCACATAGCTAACCAGCATGAGCTTTGAGTTTAGCAATTTAGTACAGATTTGCTCTGAATACTTCCAACACGGTCTGATGTCTACACACTCCATAAAATGCCCAAGAAGGAAAGGGCACAGGGGAACAAGCCACACACCTAGCCCAGATAAGAGTAACATATTTAATTGTAATAAATAAAGAAAAGCTACAAGAATTCAAAATCTCTAAAAAGAAAAATAAATATAAAATTTGTGAAATCACAAAACGAAACTTGGACAAAATGAAAGAGTGCCACAACTTCCCAAAAGAAACATAAATAAACTAAAGAAAGGCCAAATCCAAAATCCATGATTTAAAAAAAAAACAAAACTTACTAATCATTACTAAAATGAGAGCTGAAAACAGAAAATCCAAATCTAATAAACAAAACCTGCACTGCTAGTGCAGAAAGACTGGTCTGTCTGAGTTAAGCGATAACCCAGGAGATGAAATATGAACCTTCAACATAGCAAAAACTGGGAGATCTGAAGATCTTTACCCCAAACCAAAATGCTTAACCCAACGTCTAGTCAAAATTACTATCACTATTAGTCATGAGTGATCCCTGCTGAACTGACTTTGTATCAAGTTTGTTAAAAATGTGGAAATACATATTTTGAAATTTTGGTGAACTTGGTGAAATTCTTTGATATCCATGAGGAAGTAGAAACTCAGCTCTCCTTGAGTGGATTATATGGGTGCAGTGGTCTTAAGTGAACCCCAAGGGACTAGAGAAGTATGGCAACTGTTCTGGACCAATTATAGTGTCCAAAAATGTGACATGAGCTGTGAGTCATCATTGCTAACCACTGCGTCACCATGGCTCCCTCAGATATGGATATGTATAAATATGTGTATATATGTGTGTATATATACAGGGTACTCCAGGTCTAATTATGCAGATCCAGATCGTCTGGAGGACTTTGATTTATGCGGGGATGATCCCAGTTCGGTGTGAAGACAATTCTTTGTGTCGTCAGTTCGCACACTTCTCAATGGTCCGGGATTTTTCGAGTGATTTTCTATGTAATAAACTTAATAAGGTATAGCGTAATGAAAATTGCATACTTAGATCTGGACCACCCTATACACTCAGACACATTTATTTCTCTCCCTAAATGTGACAAACAGACACCCACAGAGTCTGTGATGAACCGGGGTAGGATTTGTGTGGTACACAGTGAAAGTGTAACATGTGTAATCTAGCAGTGAAGAATGAATAAAGCTATGCTGAAGAATGAATTTTTATAATATTCTCATTGAAATTCTCTCTTGAAAAGAAAATACTGCTGGTTTTATTTATTTATTTTAAAAAATGCATACGTGAAGCCCAGCTGGTAGAGCCGTAAAGTACAGATATACACAGCAGCATCTATCAGTGTATGTCTATGGATTAGACCGAGTAGTGACATTCCCATCCAACATGGCTGCTACAGCTCTATGATGGTATGCTGGTCTCACAAAGTATCATGGCGTGCTGGGAAAAAGCATTTCTAAGCCAGGGGCACAGTGAATGTTCAGGGAAAATTTCTGCTGACAAGGTTACTGGTGAACTCAGCAAATTTGCTACAAAAAAATCCTGTAGTGAATTTGGCTGATCAGCACTAATTACTATAAATCATAAACCAGAACAGCACATCAAAATTATACACTAACTCCACAATCTTGGATGCCATCAAGTATGCAGTGCCAGCCTAAACACGCCTCAGCACCCATGCAACATGTCACTGCAATAGGACCACAAAATGGCAGTGCCTATGGTAAACCCAAATGGTGTGTTTGTCGAGAATTTCCAAATAGTTCAAAGTGGTTCAAATGCAGTCACCAGAAAGGTATTCCAGCAGTCAGCATGACTTGTTGCACACAAAAAGAAAAAAACACTCCACTTCCCTGACTCATCGCTATCGACTTCCTCTTAGTGTTCAGAAGCCATTAAGAAGGCAAACAGAATGTCAAGTTATATAGCACCTTGATGTGTGGAGTACACGTCACTGGAGGATCTGATCAACCTTTATAATGCACTGGTGAGGCCTCATCTGGAGTCCTGTGTGCAGTTTTGGTCTCCAGCCTACAAAAAAGACACAGCAGCGTTAGAAAAGGTCCAGAGAAGAGCGACTAGGCTGATTCCAGGGCTACAGGGGTTGCATTATGAAGTAAGATTAAAAGAACTGAGCCTTTACAGTTTAAACAAAAGAAGATTAAGAGGTGACAAGATTGAAGTGTTTAAAATTATGAAGGGAATTAGTACAGTTGATCAAGACTGTTACTTTAAAATGAGTTCATCAAGAACAAGGGGGCACAGTTGGAAACTTGTTAAGGGTAAATTTCACACAAACATTAGGAAGTTTTTCTTTACACAGAGAACGATAGATATTTGGAATAAGCTACCAATTAGTGTGAAAGATAGTAAGACATCAGGGACTTTAAAAACTCGACTTGATGTTTTTTTAGAAGAATTGGATAGGACTGGCGAGCTCTGTTGGGCTGAATGGCCTGTACTCATTGAGACTGTTCTAATGTTTAAATTTATATTCGGGGATATTTAAATTGACAGCTATCTGAAAGTCTTAAAATTATTTCGTATTGTGTTTTATGTCCGGTTTAGTCTCCATAGACTTCACAATTTGTAGTTTTGTTTCCTTGGTTACTGTTCTGACTAAAAAGGGAGTTGAACCAGAAAAAATGTTGAGTGAGGATCAGAGGAAACAACACAGTCAAAAAGCAAGCAAAGGTCAAAACCAGAAATCAATGAGAGTCCTCAAACCCAAAACATAAACCAAAAATCAGAGTCAAAGGACAGAACTTTGTCTCAATAACCAGTAATCACAAAATTAAGGAAAATAAGTCACTAGGTTTGGTCCAATCTCTAACACAAATGACTTTTTTGTGAATCTTTAAATCTGCACACCAATGACAGATCATCTTCGAAAATCCCCATGGAAACGGGTCACACAAAAACCATGAAATAATATCTCTCATCATCAAACTAAAATGGTGTTTAGAAATACAGTGAAAAATAACTGCCTTGGGTGTTAAAACCCCAAAAATGACACCAGAGAAACTCAAGAAAAATCCAAAAGAAGTTTGAATCATAACAGCTGTGCCCCAGTGGTGCATGAACATCATTTACAAGACAGGATAGAAGGTCCCCCTTCTGTCCTGTCACAATCTGAGATTGCAGATATCCTAATGGACTTTGTTGGAGTTTGTTTCCCTATTCATTTTTCTGTTTAAAGAACTGTTTGGCTGGGTTGTTTTTGTATTGGGGTGTCACACACATGTGCTAGGGAGGCGGTCTACGCAGAGTAGGGGG
Source organism: Polypterus bichir lapradei (assembly GCA_026402145.1). Taxonomy (NCBI): domain Eukaryota; kingdom Metazoa; phylum Chordata; class Cladistia; order Polypteriformes; family Polypteridae; genus Polypterus; species Polypterus bichir. The sequence continues at coordinate 12,584,801 of JANRMT010062798.1, forward strand.
TTGATGCACTGCACTAATGCCTTTTCTGACTCTTTCACAAACCCCCAGAGGGAAATCCAAGTAAAGCCCCACCCACTTCTGCTGCCAGACCACACCCTCCTACTGACCTCACTTCCTTCAAGGACCCGCCTCTTCCTCCTGCCACCTGTAAAGATGCAGTCACTTCACCTTCCAGCTTGGTCTTAGTTTGACTCAGTCTCATATCACTACTCTGCAGATTGCTAATCCTCATGTTTTGTTTCAGTATACAGGGTGGATCCCCCAAACCTTTTTCTTCTCTGTTTTGTCTCTTTTACATGGTGTTAGACGACAGTTCTTTGATTTTCCAAATGAGATCTTGCTTTGTTTATTGTATGTTTCTCCTCTTTTGGGCTTTATTCCTTTCTCCTGTGATGATTCATTATTCAGCTCATTGGCAAGGGTGCCAGGGGTAGGAATGCAGGGTGACAGCCCAGTTTGGCTCTCCACTAGGAGTTACTTTAACTCGGAACCATCGATAACATACCTGAGGATGAGCCATGGCAGGTGAGGACACACACGGTCAAGAGGTGTTGCAAATGTGCTTCAAGTGCTTTGTATTACAAACAAAACACAAACAGATTCATATCCTTGAAGTGCAAAATTAGTGCAGTGTCTCTTCTGAAGAAATAGATAATCAAGAATAAAGATAAGTAAAAAGGTGAACATTGTGGAGGTTAAAAAGTTCTAAAAACAAAAAAGAAATATTCAATTAAAATCGAGGACAGAAAAATATTCTTTAAAACACAATCTGAGCCATGCTGCTTCATCTCTGAAAACTGACGTCTCCTCTGCTTACCCTGGATGGGACCCTGCAGTTTGTGGAGACGTCTTCCTGACAGGCACAGCCATCCATTAAATCCTGGCTCAGGTCCCACCACTGCCAATCTGTTGGCATATATGGGATGCCACACTCAGCCACTCACACTTCACCTACTGCTTGAAGGGCCACTCCTACCCCCAAAGTAAATCAGCATGCACGCTAGTCAGAGCCACTGCCAGGGTGAGGCAACCATGACACCCGTCAGAGGCCCTGAGCAGTGGGAGGCTGTCTTCTTGTGCAAGGCTAAAGCAGCTGCCAATGAAATGGAAATCCCTGCCGTGTCACAAAAGACCAAGACGTCTTATTCAGTCCAATGGATCTGATGCAGAAGCAGATGATCAGGAATCCCAAGATCCAGAAGTAAAATTCATAAGATGCACGTTTCACATTATGATGGATTCCTTAATTTCAGAATTGTCCAGGCGTTGTGAAAGCCTAAACAACATATGTAGCCTTTCTTGTCCAATTTTAAACTTTAGGAGCATGAGCACAGAGGAGATCTCAGCCTCTTGCGCAAATTTAGATGCAAAATATTTAAAGGATCTGTCACATCATTTGAAAGATGAGGTGATTCACATCCAGAACGTGTATGATGTAAGTGTTAAGGTCTGAAGGTGGGAACTGTGATCATTGATATCATATCATGAGATACACATACAGAAATAAAAATGTTGCAAAAAGATAACATTGACTCTGTTAGTAATTTTAATTCAGAGCTACCAGACCCTCCATGCATCATAAGACATGACATTGTGATTGACGTTAAGGTTGAGTGTAGCATAGACACGTCACCTGATCAGCTTGGGGAGGCAAAATTATCGTAGTACGGAGTCAGGGGGCCCAGGTGCTCAGCCATAATCGTCAGGGGCCCAAGATTTTTCTGGCGGCAGGACTGTGCTAGTCCACTGTGATTTTGGTTCTGACCACCTGCCTCCACTCTATACATCATGGGCTTCATTCCAGCTCTTGCGTTTTGCTCTGATCTCTTAAACTTCATCCCGTTCACTTCTTGAGATTCTCCTTCATTTAATGCTCCCCTCGGCTCGCGTGCTTTAGCTTCCTTGAACGCAGTTGCAGCAATCTTGACCCCGGCACTAACAAGGGAACACGTCAATCCCACACATGCGCACGTGAATGCAGGATCACCCAGTGCCACTTCTGCCTCTGGAGCCACCACACCTGTTGCTCCCCACCCGAAAAGTGGAGCTCGCTGCTTATTGATTTGTTTAAAATGCTTCTGCCACAGACCCACTATAACACATGGAGCCTGAGCCATTAATGATGATGCAAGTGTTGAGCTGCCATAAAACAGTGGGTCACCCCCCTACCTTAACAAGTGAGTCCTTTTATTTCTGTTTCTTGTAGATTATGATGTGGGCAACACCCTTCGACTTGGATTATCAGGTCTGGTGCTAATTTCGATTCTGGTCATTGCAAGAATGCTTTTCTAGAAATCCAGACAAGGTGAGTCAAGTTTGAACATTTTTTAAGAGTTGTAAAGTGTTAAATAAAAAATATTTTGTTTTGAATTGACTTCAAACTTTAATTACATTGCACATTATCAAGCAGGTGCATTCCCTTCAGATGACAAGCCCCGTAGTTCTAATGAGTGCGCGTCTGTTTGAGTGCTCTGCCTTGGATTCTTGTTGTGTGAGTTTGGCTTTTCTTTAATGACTGTAATGTTTTTACAGATTCATTAGAACCGAGGCCACCCTGTAAAACACAGCCATCGTCTTTCTCATCACCACATCTGAGAGCAGGAAGACCAATGCCTGCATCACAAGCTTTTACACGCCACCTGAGAGTCCAGGCGTCTTACACCTCAAATCTGTCAGCCTTGTGTCTTCTCTGGCTGATTGCATTGCATAACACGGGTGATGGCTATCACAAAACCACAGTGCAAACAAACAAAAGACTAAACTGGACTTGAACTTGAATGTAAAGTACATTTTCTAAAATGTTATTTGGCTTCAGGGACATTTGCTGCAATATCTGTAAGTTCCAGCTTTGCATGTCCGCGTGGCTTTCCCTGTTGTTGACATGTTTTATATGCAAATCAATTCATTTTTGCTTTTAAATAAACTAATAAAGAACATGATGTGATGCAGAGAGCAGTTCTGTGGGACAGACCATGCCGGGGAAAAAATAAGCAGTTATCTGATAACTGTAATTGAGGACCACCTGAGAGGGAAGTTACTCTATGGGTCCATTCTCTATACCATTATTGTAAGGCTAAGCGGGCAGTGCCCATTTTGCTAGGCTTTTGAGTGACTCACAAGGCCTGTTCAGGCAGCAGATCCACTTGCATGCCCACCACCTGCTCACCTGAGTAAACAGCTGAACTGCGGCTTGCAGTCGTATCCACCTGTCCTTCATCTGATAACAAAGGTTCAGGTCAGAGGGACATACAGTTTGGGTTTGTGACCGCAAATCAAACCAGCTTGTGATGAACAAAATTTAGGGAACTGTGTAATATAACTGTTCAATACTGGAAGTGAACTTGATCCAACCACCAGAGGTAACCACATCTTTCAAAACTAGCTGCAGACATCTCTCTGTTCAAAGAGACAAAGCACGCTCTTTTAGGCAGCTGAAAGCTGACAACTTGTAATTTCTGTGAGGTGAAAGCAGACAGGCCGCTCTCTTGGGGGTGAGAAGTCCTCCACTGTCTGAGGAGCAAAGAGCTCACCAACTTTCTTAGGCATGGAAGCTCCTTTACATAGAGCCTTGGAGCTGGACGCACTCAACTAGCCCCACTCTGCCAAGCCAAGCTCTGTGCCAGTGACTGAGTCCAGTCTGAGAAGCAACCAGGGAACTTGAGCACCTGCACTCTTGTGCCAGAATGAGTAAGGATTTACCTTATGATGATGCAGAGGATGCCGCAAAGAGTCTGACAGCAAGCAGCAGCACATCACACCACGGACTAAGCTGCATGTAACACAACCCAAAAGTGCAGGAAAAGTCATCCACTTGACCTCCGAGCAGCAACTCTGCACCGAATTGGACGTCATCCTTAAAGCCTTAGCATCGTAAAATGGTTTACCTGTGCCCAGATAAATTAGAACTTTAAATAGCCAGTAAACAGCCAGCCTCTTCAGTGTTCTCTATTTGTCTTGAGTCCAGTCATCCTGTCATGATACGCAGTTATCATGTTTCTATAATCATTGTGTTTACTAATAAATTGTATTATGCGGTTTCTTAGAATTAATGTGGGTCAGTTACATTGCTATAAGTCTAACAGGCAAAGACCCCCTCCTACAGAGAAAGGTAAGAAAAATAAAGTGGGAGCCATACCAAATTATTTAATTAATTGCAGGTATTGCCAAGTTGAAATAATTAACTGAGTAATCAATTCACCTTTCCCTACATTATTCCAGTTGCACTTCAGATTTTCTAAGTTGGATGGTGCACCAGGAAAGCTCAGTGCTTTAACAATGTGTGGTGGACATTAGTGTTTAACTGAATGACCTTTCTTGGGCAAGGTTTATCCAAGATAAAAGTTTCTGTTGTGTTTCATTAACTACTGTGAAGACAGGCCATAATGGGATGATTAAATGGTACATATTTAGAAGGTGCACCCCTGATTTAATAAATCCTTCCTAACTTAGCTCTAAGATATGGGATGGAGGCCGTATGTGGGAATTGCTTAACAAATTCCTTCTTCTTTTGGCTGCTCCCATTAGGGGTCACCACTTCAGATCATCTTTTTCCATCTCTTCCTGTCCTCGTCCTCTTGTTCTGTTACACCCATCACCTGCATGTCCTCTCTTGCCACATCCATGAACCTTCTCTTAGGCCTTCCTCTCCTCCTCTTGCCTGGCAGCTCTATCTTTAGCATCCTTCTCCCAATATACCAAACATCTCTCCAAACCAACGCAATCTCGCCTCTCTGACTTCGTCTCTAAACCGTCCAGCCTGAGCTGACCCTCTAATGTTCTCATTTCTAATCCTGTCCATCCTCGTCACACTCAATGCAAATCTTAACATCGTTTAACTCTGCCACTTCCAGCTCTGTCTCCTGTTTTTTGGTCAGTGCCACTGCTTAGTGAATGATTTTGCTCATTTTCATGAACGTTGGGCTTAGCTGTTGAGGTTCTCTCTATTTAAAAAATATTCTCTTTAAATTTTGTTACCTGCCTGCTTCACTTGCTGGTAAAACAAAAACTCCAAACCAACAGCAAAAGAACAAATTATGTCAGGTAAACCAGTTGTTGTCTGCATGTCTAAATCTAATGGCCATCTGCCCCAAAGGGAGCAGAAGACGACCCAGCGTCCGATCACAGCAGTCCATTCTGCTCAAGCCCAGCAGTGCTGAACATTCCTTCAGTGGCCTGAACTCTCAATGAATTCCCACTTCTTAGGGCTGCTGGTCATGCAGGTAGGTTGCCGGATCTTCTCTGAAGGTTTTCCAACAGGGTTGCTGCATCGTGAACATCTTTTTTGTCCTTCCACTTGATCATGATCATTTTTTTTTTTTGCCATGGTGAACCATCATGAGACCAAATTCACCAGGCATTAGTTTCACTACCTGAGTCAGTGGGTAGTGCCATCCTTCACATCTTCCACCACTTTGTGATGACCACTGTGGTGTGCTGGACCATTAACATCACTTCAGGAAAGGCCCACCACATCAAACTGCTGATTCTAAAGACAGTCTTAGTTATGGGATGTGTTCTGATCCCCTTGGAGGTCGTAGCAAAGGAGAGGATTAAAACTAAACTGAGTGCCATTCTGAGCAATTCTGAGGACACTGAGGACTTTCAGCCAAGGAATTATTCAGTAGAAATGTGTCAAGAAATGCTACAGGGGCTCTTTTATAATAACAGCAATACTGCTGTAAAGGGCCTCACTGGGACTGTGAAAGCCATGTCAGAAGTTTTTCTTTATTTTTATTTTATTTTTTCCTTTTTTTAATCATTCTGGTGTGTGATCAGACCATAGCGTGTATATTTTATTTACCTACTTATTTTTGTATCTATTTACTTAAGAACTTCTGTAAAAGGCCAAATTTTCAATTGGGAACAAATGAAGTTCTGTCTATCTATTGTAAAATAGGACAGAAACAATGATTAAGAGTTGGGGAACCACAATGGTGACCCCTTATAATTAAGAGGCTTCAATCAAAAGAAAACGTGCAACAACTGTGGGAACTTCTTCACAGATGCGAATTCATAACAGAACTGACTCAAGCTGGCCAATTTCCAGTTTACAGAGACATGAGGCAAGAAGGGGAGGATCCAGGTGGAGAGATACAGAAGTAACATCAGAGATGAAGTGGCTGTCAATCTTCCATTCTGCAGAGGGAGAAGAAGAGAAGGTATTAGTATACAGCGACAACCCCTGGTCCAGCAAATAATAACTACCACCAAATCTCTTAAGCTGTTTCCCGTGTGCACACTTATGTCTATCTATCTATCTATCTATCTATCTATCTATCTATCTATCTATCTAT
>JANRMT010062798.1:12591103-12623462 GCA_026402145.1 Polypterus bichir lapradei
ATCTATCTATCTATCTATCTATCTATCTATCTATCTATCTATCTATTGTGGACGCTGAAGTCGATAACAACGGGAAAACAAACACCAATTTAAATAAAAAGCAATTTCTTTATTGCTGAGCACCAAAACTGGTCAGAACAAACAGTCTTGCTAAAAAGAAAAAAAATCCTCTTTATATTACCTAGCTTATTCATTAGCCAAAAAGGAAAAAAAAACATGACAGTTCATTTTGAGGTCATACTTAGATTGCTATAAATTACGGTTACATACTGATTTATTACATGCAGGAGTGCCCAGTTTCTTACCAAAATAAAGAGTTCTCAGGGCACTCACATTCCTAAAAATACGCCGTTATCAGCACATAGACACAAGACTAGTTTAAAGCAGTTTATTATTCCCCATTTCATTAGTTATAAAGAGATTACATTCTTATAGCTTTAATATCTTCATTAGAGTATATTTGTTTGATTAGATTAATAATCCTTATTTATTCTCATATTCTGTGCATAAACATAATTCCTTTCCTACCTAAATGAAGATCAAATCATATAGAAGTATAAAATCATATAGTTCTCTGCAGCATGATTAATACAAAATACAGTCATTGGTATTTTGTGAGTTAAAATACTTATAATCATCTGCGGTGGGCTGATGCCCCACCTGGGGTCTGCTTCCTGCCTTGCGCCCTGTGTTGGCTAGGATTGGCTCCAGCAGACCCCCGCAACCGTGCAGTTCGAATATAGTAGGTTGGATAATGGATGGATAGATGGATATTTATAATCATTACAGTTAATAATGTTTCTTCTGCTTTCTCACTGTCTACAGTTAGGTAGTATTTGGACAGTGACACAGTTTCCATAGTTTTGCCTCTGTATGTATGCCACCGCAATGAATTTGAAATAAAGCAATCATTATGTGATTAAAGGACAGACTTTCAGCTTTAATTTAAGGGGTTTACCAAAAATATCATTTGAGCCATTTAGCAATGATAGCCATTGTTGTACATGGTCTCTTAATTTTCAGTAGCTGAGAGGTATTTGGACATTTGACTGAAAGCTGTTCCATAGCCAGGTGGAAGCAGGTCCCTCATTATTTCATTAACGAATAAGCAGGTAAAAGATCTGGAATTGAGTCCAAGTGTGGAATTTACATTTGGAAGTTGTCGCTGGAACTCTCATTATGAGGTCTGAAGAGCTGTCCATGCAAGTAAAAACAGGCCATCATTAGGCTGAGAAAACAAAACAAACACTTTAGAGAGAAGGCAGAAATACAAGGAGTGGTCAAATAAACCATTTGGAAAATTCTTAAAATGAAAGAATGCACTGGTGAGCTCAGTAACACCAGAAGGCCTAGAAAACCACAGAAAACAACTGTGCTGGATGACTAAAGAATTCTTTCCTTGGTGAAGAAAACCCCCTTTCAGAACATTTAGCCAAACCAAGAGCACTCTCTGGGTGGGAGACCTGTCATTGCCAAAGTCTACAATCAAGAGAAAATTCATCAAAGTAAATATAGAGGGTTTAACACCAAGTGCAAACCACTGGAAAACCTCAAGCATAGGAAGGGCAGATTAGACTTTGCCAGAAAACATTTTTTAAAAAGCCTGTCCAGTTCTGGAACAACTTTCTTTGGACGACGGAAACAAAGATCAATATTTACCAGTATGATGGAAAAAGAAGAGTATGAAGAAGAAAAGGAAAGGCTCATAATCCAATGAATACCGCATGATCTGTGAAACATGGTGGAGGCAGTGATGGAAGTCGGTTACTAGTGTTTATCGATGATACGACTCCTGGCTGAATTCTGAAGTGTACAAGGCTATACTGTCTGCTGAGACTTCGCCAAATGCTGCAAAACTGATAAGACAGTGGTTCACAGTACAGATGGACAATGAACTAAAACATACTGCGAAAGCAAACTAAGTGCTTTTCAATGCAAAGTAGTGGAAGATTCTTCAAAGGCCAAGTCAGTCAACTGACCTCAACCCAGTTAGGCACACATTTCACTTGCTGAAAACAAAACTGATAGCAGAAAGTCCAACAAATAAGCAACAACTTAAGATGGCTGCAGTAAAGGCCTGTCATAGTTTCACTATGGTGGGAACCCAGCATTTGGAGATTGCCATGGCTTCAGACTTCAGCCAGTCATTGACTAAAGGGATGTCAACCAAATATTAAAAATGGTCATTATATTTATGATTATTTTTGTTTGTCCAAATACTTTTGAGCCCCTGAAAATAGAGAGGCCATGAATAAAAATGGCTGTCATTCTTAAACGATGTTTTTGGTAAACCCCTTAAAGCTGAAAAGTCTACACTTCAATCACATAATGATTGCTTTATTTCAAATCTGTTGTGGTGGTGTACAGAGACAAAACTATGGAAATTGTCACTGTCCAAATATGTACAGTTGTGCTTGAAAGTTTGTGAAACCTTTAGAATTTTCTTTATTTCTGCATAAATATGACCTAAAACATCATCACATTTTCACTCAAGTCCTAAAAGTAGATAAAGAGAAACCAGTTAAACAAATGAGACAAAAATATTGTACTTGGTCATTTATTTATTGAGGAAAATGATCAAATATTACATATCTGTGAGTGGCAAAAGTATGTGAACCTCTAGGATTAGCAGTCTCAGCAGAAAAAGAGTTGTTGATGCTCATCGGGCTGGAAAAGGTTACAAAACCATCTCTAAAGAGTTTGGACTCCACCAATCCACAGTCAGACAGATTGTGTAGAAATGGAGGAAATTCAAGACCATTGCTACCCTCCCCAGGAGTGGTCGACCAACAAAGATCACTCCAAGAGCAAGGCGTGTAATAGTCGGCGAGGTCACAAAGGACCCCAGGGTAACTTCTAAGCAACTGAAGGCCTCTCTCACATTGGCTAATATTCATGTTCATGAGTCCACCATTAGGAGAACACAGAACAACAATGGTGTGCATGGCAGGGTTGCAAGGAGAAAGCCACTGCTCTCCAAAAAAAACATTGGTGCTCGTCTGCAGTTTGCTAAAGATCACGTGGAAAAACCAGAAGACTATTGGAAGAATGTTTTGTGGATGGATGAGACCAAAATAAAATTTTTTGGTTTAAATGAAAAGCGTTATGTTTGGAGAAAGGAAAACACTGCATTCCAACATAAGAACCTTATCCCATCTGTGAAACATGGTGGTGGTAGTATCATGGTTTGGACCTGTTTTGCTGCATCTGGGCCAGGACGGCTTGTCTTCATTGATGGAACAATGAATTCTGAATTATATCAGAGAATTCTAAAGGAAAATGTCAGGACATCTGTCCATGAACTGAATCTCAAAAGAAGGTGGGTCATGCAGCAAAACAACGACCTTAAGCACACAAGTCGTTCTACCAAAGAATGGTTAAAGAAGAATAAAGTTAATGTTTTGGAATGGCCAAGTCAAAGTCCTGACCTTAATCCAATCAAAATGTTGTGGAAGGACCTGAAGCGAGCAGTTAATGTGAGGAAACCCACCAACATCCCAGAGTTGAAGCTGTTCTGTACGCGGGAATGGGCTAAAATTCCTCCAAGCCGGTGTGCAGGAATGATCAAAAGTTACCAGAAACGTTTAGTTGCAGTTATGGCTGCAAAGGGGGGTCACACCAGATACTGAAAGCAAAGGTTCACATACTTTTGCCACTCACAAATATGTAATATTCAACGATTTTCCATAATAAATAAATGACCAAGTATAATATTTTTGTCTCATTTGTTTAACTGGTTTCTCTTTATCTACTTTTAGGACTCGAGTGAAAATCTGATGATGTTTTAGGTCATATTTATGCAGAAATATAGAAAATTCTAAAGGGTTCACAAACTTTCAAGCACAACTGTATGGGCCTGACTGTATCTATCTATTTATTTAAAGAGCTTCTGTAAAAAGCCAAATTCCACCTGGGGACAAATTAAGTTCTATCTATAAATTATAATTGTTTATAAAATAAAATGACCAGGTCAGGCCCATCTTCCTCAACTTCTCCACCCTGAACTGTTTTTTTTTTTTTTTTGTAATTTGTTTGTTTAGTTTCAGATTTTTTAGTTTTAGATTTTGCATTTTGTACTTTTGTTCCTTGTGTTTTTGTAATTTTTTATGGGATTTTTTTTTATTTAGATTTTCATCTTCATTTGAATTTATTTGGTAAATAAAAAATAAAAAAGCACTTTTTAAATGATTAAAACATTTGTTTTGTGGCTAGAGTTTTAACAGTTTCTGCTTCCCTTTTCAAATTTCTGCACTAATCCTAAACATAACTCATTTTATGTTTAGAAAGTCCATAAGCACTGCTTTGTTTATACTGATGTTTTATTTATTTTTTTTAGAAACGGAAAAGCTCTATCAGCTCTATGGTAAGTAAACAATAACATGCAAAATAAGTGCAGGTAGCAGTCAAAAAGGAACATGGAGAAGTCCTATACCAGATGTTTTGTCTGAGGTAGAGCTCTCTATTACTCTCCTTTCCCATTTTGTATTATTAATGTGTAGCCTTTGCCAGAATGCCTCAAATCTCACAGACTTACCACTGTTTACTTCTCCCAACCTTCTCTTCTACATTTCTAACCTCAGGCAATTAGGTGTAATAAAAGACAAGCAGGAGTTAAGTTACACTTTAAATAATATATTATTATACACCAGAACACCCCAAGGTATCAGAATAGCTTGTGTTGGTCTCAATATCCGGCAAGAGAGAAGCGTGGCCTAATTTGTATTTTGAGAATACCAATCAACTTTGCTTTGTTGACAGTGACACAATACTCAGGTATTTGTCATCCATAAACTACAGTAAGGAACACAGCAAGATAAGATGTTGTAGAAAACTGTAAAAGGGAACAGAGAAAAAGAATCAGAAATCTGCTATGGTACAGCACCAAGCAGACAGCATGTACATGTAAAGGAAGTCCAAAATGAGTCTGTTTCAATATGCTGTGTTATTGACGTGTTAAAGATAGGACACTTAATGATAACGGTTTTCTTAAGAGTGTCAATGAGTCCCTCTCTTTGTGGGTCTTCTTACTACGTGATTTCATTCTGCACTGGCAAAATGGTTAAAATGAACTTGTTTGTGTCCCACTCCTTCCCTCCTCCTACAAAACACTAGTCAGAGAGTAGAGCTTTTCTTTCTGCCTTTGTTTAGAATGGTTAAAAACCACCTGTCAAGTATTCTTTTCTGATCCATGACAAGCTGTAAATGGGGATAGTCGTTGTGTGTGTTAGAAATATATCAATACACATCTGCTTAATGGCCAGAATGGAATTGATTAAACCTTCCCAAAAATCCACCATCCTGATTTGTCACCTAATATATTTTATTATACATCCATTCCACTCTATACAAAAGTCACAGAAAGAAGTGATCACTGCATGAGCTGAGACCAAGGGTCTTGAGATGAGCATTGCACAACTTAAATTTAGTTTACTGACATTAACATTTGACTTGTATTTGTTTAGCACAAACTTTTATGCAAAGTGACTTAGTGAGCTTCGTCGTGTTGCAGTGCTTAACTGGTCCAGTTAAGTGACTGTTGGATTATTAATCTGGCAGAAGGGGGTCCCAAGTGTGAAGTGCAAAGGGAGTCCCAGTCGACTCTGCTTTTTTGGTGTATTTATGTGTAGTGCTGTGGTATAGTGGGTTCACGGGTCTGAAAGAATAGCCATTTTAATAAAGTATCCATTGGGTAGCTCATTTTCCGTGGGCGCAATTACGTAGCTGCAGGTAGTTGGTGAAGAAATTGGGGCAAGACGAACCTGCATGTGAAGGTGAGGTCTTTCTCAGTTGCTTCATTGGCTACCTGCAGTGCATGACTGAGACACTGTGCCCATGGAGCCTTAAAACAGCAAGATAGCGCAAGAGAAAAGGGATTGGAAAAAAAGAGAAATGAAAGACAAGAGAAGGTGATCAGAGAGACGAAGAGAAAGGCAGGAGCGCTAGTGAGCCTGTGTTTAGAGTGAGAAGCAAGCGGTCAGGAATGGAGCCCCAGGAAGTAGCACATGGCCAGTGCTCAGGAGGGGGCATGTGGATCACACCTGATGAGCAACTGGGGAGCAGGATTGATCATTGCGCTCCGGAGTGTCCTCTCGCCAGGTGGAACCAGCGATCAGCAGCAGTGGGTGGATGGGTGGAGCCTGAAAAGAGCAGTTTTATGGAAATGTAAGGAATAGTGCTTGAAATAGAGGCTACTGCAATGGTGTGAGAGCATTCACATTGACATTTACATGTACCTTAGCTCATTATGAACTTTTCACACATTAATCCCTGTCTCTCAATTTTCCATTCTTCTAGCCCTTCTTAAGGAAATTAGTAAGTGTTTTTTTCTTCATTATTTCTTGCATTAAAAAAAAACTAAAGCAATTAAAATCTAAACAGTTTATTGGAAAGTTTAAGCTCAAACACAAAGTGTATTATTGCATTTTTAGCTCCTCCACAATTGTTAGTTGGAGTCTTTTTGCAGTCCTCCCGAACATGAACTGTCAGACTGTTTTAGTGACATCCAGATGTTGAGAAGATCATGGAAAAGATTCCAGTTTGTGTGGAGAATAGAGGAAAGCACACAGACCGCTTCTACCAAAGTTGAATTAATTTTCATAAGGCCTTTGCGGCCAACTTGAACATGGTACCCATAATGTTTACTCATTTATGAAATTTTATGTCTGAGATTCCTTGGGTAGGTAAAAAATGGTTGTCTCCACCTAAGTTTAGTGAAAATGTAGCGACTAATCCAGCTGTGTTGTTTTCACAGACATGACAAGCCCGGTCCCTGACACAGGTGAGTTCATTGGTCTGAGAGTCTAGCGCCATGCCCACCTTTCTTGGTTTCATTGTCATCAGCTTGAGCGACACACTGACTCTCTGACTGTCTCTATAGAATGGAGGAGTATTTATAGTGCAGCGGGTATGTACATCCAATCTGAAGAGATTCTGATTACTGTTTTTAATTCTGTCTTGCATGGCAAATAACATGTCTGAGAGACAAGACAACCCTTATAAGCTCTTGTCTTATTCTAACTTGTGGAATGTAATTAAGGACAAAACAAGGTGGCTATGCAGTAGGAAATCAGAGCATACTGTATAAGTGATGAGCTGCTACCTAAGAAGTAAGGTGATTTAAAATATTTCAGAGACATCAAAGCTTTTGGAGCTCCATAAGTGGACTTTCACACGGGTTTTTAAGAAGCCAGGTTACTTACCAGGTTAATCCAGTTGTGTGTGGGCATGTAAATGCACTCTGTGAAAGCAGGATAGGCTCCTTCAGAGGCCCACCGCTCACACCTTCTACACGTCTGTCTCTAAAGGAGGACGATGCCAGGCTACACACACCAGCTGTGTGTGCCAGTGTTGCCTTGACCTGATTCTCTCCTTCTATCTCCATAGAAACCTCTGGAAATGTGAGACACTGCCTGCCGATGGTCTGCAACTTTTTGAGGTTTATAGATTCCTCTCATTTCCTCACCTTAAGGTGTTTTAAGTAATGTTGTCATAATGCTTAATACTGTTAACAACAAGACCCACCTATCCATTTTCCAGACACATTTGACTTGATTTTTATGATATGAAATTGTCTTTTCACATGGCCTTTGGGAGTCGCATGTAATTCATCTTGAGCTTGCTAGTAGCACTTGAAGTATTGCAGTTATCAGCCCTAGATGGGTTGCCAGTCTATTGCCTCCCACAAATGTGTAAAGTTTAAAGTTGGGGACCCAAATGAACCCGACACACAAGTCCTTGGGGTGAGGAAGACAAAATGACAAAGACTACACAGACAAGTGGAGGACACAGACCTTCCACATAGATATCAGAGAGATTTAAAATATAAAGGAAGTTTGAAAGTGTTAGGTTATAATTTAATCCTGACCTTCTCAAACCCACTGTTTCCAATTCTGGGCTGGGAAAGTGGAGGCTACCTGAACAGCACTTGGTGGAAAGCAAGTAAGAGCTCTTGATGGGGTGCCAGTCCATTACTGGGCAAACACACACCAACACTCATTCACACAGTGGTCCAGTGAGCAATTGCCCAGTAGACCAAACTTCATGTCATTGGGGATATGGGAGGAAACCCAAAGCACCTGGAGAAAAACCTCCACAGATAGAGGGAGAACATGCAAACTCCATGTGGATGACATCTTGGCAAAGACGCTGGTTCCATGATGCTGCAGCTCTACCCACTGTGCCATGATTTAGAGATCATGTCAAACTCATTGTAAATTTACCTTTTTAAAAACAGGGGGCCTACATTTTTATGAAAATGACCTGTAATATAAATAAAATTATATTAAAACTCCCCAGCTATTCTAGACATGTTCAATTATTGTTCAATTTAGGTTTTCAAAAATATTTTTTCTCTTCTTTAACAGAATAATAAAACTATTAAAAATCCAGTGCTGCCCCCTCACAGGTCCAGGATTCAGGGTCTGAACTTTGGCTGTTATCTCCCTTATTATGTTCTCTTGGTGTCTTTTTTGATTTGATATACTTTATTCATCCCTGAGGGGAAACGTTGTGGTTTTTCTCCTTATTTTTTTTCCATTGACATCTCCACATTGTATGTGTCTGATTGGGTCTCCTGATGGACTGGCATCCCATTCAGGTTTTCTTCCTGCCATCTGTCCTGGGCTGCCCTTGTAACCCTTTAGTAGAATAAGTGAGTTTGGAAAAAGGAGGATGAAAGAATGAATAAAATATGACAGCGAAAAATTTTATAAAGACTTGAGAGGGAGAACATCACCACCCTTATGAGCCTGGAGATGGAAGGCTTCTCTCTTCCTTCGAATTTTGTTCAAGTTTTACAAATGGCATCCTTCTTATAAATATTCTATACTAATAATTGAAAAGGAGTGTTTTATTTTATGAGCAGAGGTGACAATTATAACAATGAGTTAAATGATTTAAATGTCAATTTGTATTGCTAAAACAAAAAAATTACAATAGTAATAAGAAAACTCCTTGGATGTTAGTGTAATGCAGCACACAACAACACCAGTGAGAACATTGGGTGGGGGTTGAATTGGTAACAAATGTGTGAAAAAAGAAGTAAGCAGAAAAAATGAAAAAACAAAGAAACAAATGAAATTGCAAATAATTATATAATAGAGAGATGGAAGTGAAGTAACAGGCCTCTAGTAAAATGTGTGTAGTAACTGGGAAGGTGCCATATAGTAAGGAAAAATGGAATGGTTAGTTTATATAAAATAGGTTGGCACAAAGCACTAAGGGGTGTGTGTGTGTATGTGCCCAGACCCTCAGAGCAATCTGATTGGTCAGTTTGGCTTTGGTGTTGCAATAAAAGAGTAAGTGTGAGAGGGAGACACATAAGGCACACTGAGAGACTGAGAGAGTCACATTCAAAGACAGCAAATATAAAACTGGCCGGAGTTGAGAAAGGCACCCTGAAAATAACTACAGAGTCTGAGAAGCAGGCTTTATGGGAACACGTTTGAAGAAGGGAGCGCCAGTGAAGAGACGTATGCTGAAGAGTCTAAAACTGGAAGGGAAGTAAGAAAGGTGCCTGAAAAATATGGAGCAGGCTTTATGGAAACACAGTGGTGCAAATTCAGAGGAGCAGCACTGAAGGTGCATGTTGGGCAAGAGGTAGCAAATGTTTTTTAGTTATTCTGTTACCTGCCAGCGACAGGTACCGTGTCATATAAAGCAGTGCATGGCCTTAATTTATTACACCTGATCTTTTATAATATTTTTCCCCATGTGCATGTCCTTTGTTAATTAAACTTTTTTTTTTCTGTGGTTATTGATGCCATCTGATTTTCTTTTTCTAGTTGATTTTATAATTAACATGTATTGTACTGAAAGATTTACACAAAGAAATCAAAGAGCTGCTGTCTGCTAAAAACGCGACGCAGCAAACTACAAACAACCTGAGACAATTTAGCGAAGAGACCTCTTTGTTTGGTGTTGCTTAGTTCCAGCAACAGTCTGTTGTGTTCTCTTTTTTATTTTTGATAAATTTTGCTACTAAACTGTATTTCTAGCAGTTGCTTTACTGGCTTTGCTTTGCAACAACAAATTAATCCAATTTAAAAACTGCCAAATCCAATTTCCATTTTTTTTCTACTTTTTGCTGTATCATGGTATGCCAGGCATTTGAATTTCCTTTCTCTAGCCATAATTCCACTGATTTCTTGACTCCTTCAGCATCTCTTTTCTCCTCAGCTGATGTCACTTTTGACCCTGAGAACGCAAATCCGTGGCTCATTGTGTCTGAAGACGGGGAAAAAAGTAAGAATTGGAGACAGACGACAGGGAGTGACGGACAATCCAAAGAGGTTTGACCACTCCCTCGGTGTCCTGGCCAGAGAAGGATTCACCTCAGGGAGACACTACTGGAGGTGGAGGTTGGGGAGAATATAAAGTGGATTTTAAGAGTCGCCAGAGAATCGGTCAACAGGAAGGAGGGGATTATATTGAGTCCATATCGTGTATACTGGACTGTGGGGATGAGGAATAAAAATAAGTACAGGGCTCTCAATTATAACATTTTCGCCTGTTCCTGAGAGTGAAGCCCCAGACAGTGGGGGTCTTTCTAGCCTACGATGAAGGTCAGGTCTCCTTTTACAATGCCCAGTCCCACACTCACCTGTACACCTTCACAGACTCCTTCACTGGGACCCTCTATCTGTTCTTCGGTCCTGAACTTAATGATGGTGGGAAAAATGCGAGCCCATTGGTCATCCGTCCCTTACACACTCACAGACTACTTATAACTAAACGTCCTGTGGACACATACGCTCTCGCTGTGTAAATGTCAAGTGTCCATCTTTATCTCATGACCCAGAGAATAAGAAATTGAGAGACTCCCTTAGGATCACAGAGAGCACAAATAAAAGGAGGGTCTGTTTGCTTTGCCATTCCCAGGATTCCTTGCCCCTCTCATATTATTCCCATGAGGCTTTACCACCGCCATTTCTCTTTAAAGGTGCAGCCTTTTTAATTGAACCTTGCAGGTCCATCATTCTCATTTCTAGTCCCAGTGCTGGTGTTTTACTAAGGACTTCTTTAGAGCAAAACATGACAACAAATAAACATGGTGGACAAACGTGCTGACAAGTCTAAGACAGAGCTGGAGTTAGTAAAGCCAGCAGATCCATGTCTTCATTGCTCTGATGTGGTTCTTCGCTGAACCTCTTTGACCTCATGAGGCCCTTATGAATTTAACTCAGTAGTGACAGTAACAGTGGAGGACTTGTCACGATGCTGCTGGAGACAATGGACTCCTCCTTACTGCTCACCTTTGTATTTGCAGCTGTGGTCATTTTACTGATCGACACAAAACATAACAGACAAGCAAAATGGGGACAAGAAAGACCTCGATGTGTGGACATCAGAACTGACCAACAGGAGAAACACAAAAGTCATTAGCAGCCTGACATCTGGACAGGGGACTGCAGTCATGTGCAGAGCAGAAAGTCGGTGGACATGAAGGAAAGTGAGCTCAGAGGCTGGGGAAACAAAATCAACACTGCCATCCTGTGTCGCGGGAGAGTGCGTTTGTTAACCTGAAAACACAAGAAAAATGTAAAGGAATGATAGCATCAAGTTCTGAATGTCTTTGGGAAGTAGAAGAGACTAGAGATGACACAGGAGAAAATTCAGACTAACATAGAAGGTGCAGATTTGAACCCAGGATGCTAACTGCTGTAACATACAACCTCAAAACGCTCATCCAACAAAACATTGATTAACCACAGGGATATGCCAAGAGAATACATCATCTGAAGACAGCGCTGAACATGAAGTCCGTGTTTAATTGTCCACACTGATTGTCCTCCCAGTGTGCCACTGACCTTCCACATTCTGAAGATGTGCAGGACTGGCCAGTAATTTCAAGTGTGCCCTGTGATGGACTCCCACTTGGTCCAGGACTGGAAACACATGGCTGGGAGAGGCGCTGGACCTTCTGTGGTCTGCTAATATACAAGAGAGTTCAAAAATGAGGGGGGGAGTGAATGATTGGTTTATCTAAGAAATGTTTGATAAGAGAGCCCCCTGTTGTCCACCTTTGTGTGTTTATACTGTATATAGAAATAGTGCAGTTCACTGCTGAAGTACAGTACAGGCCAAAAGTTTGGACACACCTCCTCATTCAATGTGTTTTCTTTATTTTCATGACCATTTACAGCACTCCATCACTCTCCTTCTTGGTCAAATAGCCCTTACACAGCCTGTAGGTGTGTTTGGGGTCATTGTCCTGTTGAAAAATAAATGATCGTCCAACTAACCTGACTTCAGCACAACACAACTACTGGTCCCAACCCCATTGATAAAGCAAGACATTCCACTAAATAACCCTGATAAGGCACACCTGTGAAGTGAAAACCATTTCAGGTGACTACCTGTTGAAGCTCATCGAGAGAATGCCAAGAGTGTGCAAAGCAGTAATCAGAGCAAAGGGTGGCTATTTTGAAGAAACTAGAATATAAAACATGTTTTCAGTTATTTCACCTTTTTTTTGTTAAGTACATAACTCCACATGTGTTCATTCATATTTTTGATGCCTTCAGTCATGAAAATAAAGAAAACACATTGAATGAGGAGGTGTGTCCAAACTTTTAGCCTGTACTGTAAATGAAATGAAATTGAAAGCAGGTGACAAGTTTTGGTAACAAGCAATTAAATCTTATTATTCTTATTGTAAGATCTGTTTTATTGATTTATTAGGAAATCTATATTTTAAGATCTCGCCAAGCAAATATTGTTTACCCCATTGGCAGATTTTGTTCGCTAAAAAAAAAGCAAAACAACCCCCATTTCCAGTTTTTTTCTCTAGTGTTTGCATTGCCATTTTTTTTTTTTTTTTTGCCATTTATCAACTTTTCCCCACGGTGGTCCGTCCCATGTGTCTGTTAAGTTTGTACTAGAAAAGAAAACTGTTTATTTTATAAAAATGCTGATCTGACCACCATCACAGTCATGTCTGTGGAACAAGGCATGGAGCGGGTGCAGAGAGCCAGTGAGAGGAAGTTTTTTAAAATATGTCAGATCAGCAGGGTCGCAGGAGTCCGCCAGAGCCTATCCCAGCTAGCATAGGACTCAAGGCAGGAGCAAACCCTGGACAGGGTGCCAGACAATGACAGGTCAGAGCAGCATGAGAGGTACAATATGGTGGACAAGTTACCTCTGAGGACACCAGTGTTGAGCAGTCATCAGTGAATAAAGACATGTCTGCCACGCCTGCAAGATGAACAGATGAGTAGGTGAGTGGCTGCCATTCTGTAGCTGTGATTAATTTCAGACTAGCTGAAATGCCCGGTGTTGTCCAGGCATATTTGTAGAATGGGTTAAGGAAAGAAAACAAAAGTTTATGTGTTTTTTAAAAGGTGAACCTCTTGTTATTGCTAACTGTCCCATCCATCACCCATATCAATGTCTCCGCTCTCATGAGTCAAGAATTTCCTTTCCTTTCAGGTCCAATTGGATTCTCCTTGCTGAAATGTTACCATGAACACTGTAATGTTCTGCTAGTTTTCATAGTTCAAGGTGGACCATTCGTAGTGCTTAAATTATGAAGAAAAGTCGACAAAGCAGGAATTAAACAACTCTTTGACTTTTCATTGTGATGCTCACTCAGCACTTCCACTCTCAATCAAGCCTTCTGCAATGCCTCCCTGCAACAGCACAGAATACTACTTTTTATATTACAGTAGAGAGATGCAGTACTGTATGTGGCATTACCTGGGTACATAATGTAAGCTCTGGGCGTTTTTTTGTCTGCTAGTCTGGCTTCAGTCTGTTCAGATATTGCACTTTCTCTGAGCCAGCAGGTGGCACTGGTGTGTAAGCTGGAGTACACAGGGGGGGAAAAAACCACTGAGACCAGCGGTTGGGGTCAAAATGGTCCTAGAGAGCATTATTGTATACAAACTTTGGTCCAGATTGGTCAAAGGGTGTAGGATTGTATAGGGGACTGACAGACATTCTACTTTATTTATATGGATGGATCTAAGCTGAGAATTGTGTCTTTGACTGGATTTATGTAACAATTGGACTTCAGTCAGAATATTGACAGTTAAACCTGCAGATGTCACTGAATGAACGAATTTTTCTTCAGCCTACTGCTACTTATTTTCATATTTATATGAAATTAATTGTGTCAACCTGCTTCACCCTGGAAATTTATTAAGACAATGGGCCTCAGTTATAGTAAGTCAGACATTTCCTAATCTGCTTAGTCCTGAACAGGGGGTGCTGGAGCCCATCAAAGCTAGCATAGGGCACAAGGCAAGAGCAAACCCTGGACAGGGTGCCAGTCCACCACAGTGCAAACACACACACACCCCAACCACACACACACTGGCCAGGTTAGGGTTGCCAGTTCATTTAACCTGCATGTCATTGGATGGTGGGATGAAACTGGAGAACCAGGAGGAAATCCACCCAAATGCAGGGAGAACATGCAAACTCTACACAGGGAGGACCCGAGACGCAAACCCTGGTCTCCTTACTGTGAGGCAGCAGCACAGTGTATGGTATTTGCAGTGCGGTGTAGTGGTTAAGGCTTTGGACTTCAGAGCCCTGAAGTTGTGGGTTCAGATCCCACTTGTGATCCCAAGGAAGTTACTTTAGCTGTCTGGGCTCCATAAAAAACAAAAGAAGTGTAACCAGTTGTATCTGAGATGTTGTAAGCTACCTTGGATAAAGGCATCATTTAAATAATATAAAAATAATAATATTATGAAGTCACTGGAGCTGCTTCCTCTTGAACTTGCTATCCACAATTGTCCATGAGCAAAACATTGCTGAATTTGATCAACTCTTGCTTTTCCTAGGGACTTAGCTTTTATTAATGGCCATTGCAGAACACAATTTGACAAGAAAGTGTACTATTTGACTTGAAAAGGGTTCATTGGGAATTTTAGGTATAAATATAATATAGCACTTCAGGTTCAGGTTCAGGTTCAGGTTGGGGAGCATGCACAAATTGCCACAGCCACCATACGATGAAACAGCTCAGGATCCTGGTTGGCACATCCTGTAATGGAAACTTCAATCAGAATTGAAAGTACCGCCTTGATCTGTAATCTTGTACCATGGTAAAGTGTTGCAGGGTTTAGATCTAAAGCAGTAAACAAATTCAGTCGAAATGACACCGTGATGGTTTATTTTGATGTGATGCACTGGCAGCTGGTTTTCAAGCTCCATGTCCATTTGCTATTGCCTCACTTCATCTTTCTCCTTATTATTGTAAAATGCCTTGTTGTTTCCAGTACTAGCAAACTGTAAGGTGCCCATTACTGTATCTGGTCATCCCACATGGTGTCTGCTTTAATTACTCGCTAAAGTGTTCTCCTCATAACAGCCCTAAACTCGCTCAGTCCAGTTTAAAGCTGCAGATTGTGTTGCCAATCCTAATAATGATAATAATCCTAATACATTTTTATTAATACTCTAAATGGGTCGCAACCATTCCCCTCTTGCCCCCCACACTTGCATCAGTGTTGTTTACTTGGAACCTGACCAAGGCTTTACAGTATGTGATGTGAGACCCACCAGGGGGTCCAGTGTTTACTGACACTGTCTATGAAAACAGCGACATCGACCCAAGCCAATGGCAAGTTGTAAACAAGTCTCACACCTTCCACCCCCCAGAGCACCAATCACAGGCTGGCCTTGCCCCCTCCCCCTGTGCTCTACCGGCCCCACATTCTGTGAACAGGTGCTCGCCCTCCCCAGATAGGGCACCGAGGGTGTTTATCACTTTCATCAGGGGCTGGGAAAAGCCCCCTTAGTTGCCATGCCAGTCATCCACTAGGATGGAATGTGTATGTTGTGTTTTGTGTCTTCCAACTTGGTTAATCTGATGTATTTGGGGAAAAAAATTGACAAGATCTCAACAGTCCAAGGGTGGCACAGTGGAGCAGTGGTAGCGCTGCTGTCTTGCAGTTAGGTGACCTAGGTTCGCTTCCCGGGTCCTCCTTGTGTTTGCATGTTCTCCCCGTGTCTGCGGTTTCCTCCCACAGTCCAAAGACATGCAGGTTAGGTGCATTGGCGATCCTGAATTGTCCCTAGTGTTTGCTTGGTGTGTGGGTGTGTGTGTGTGTGTGCCTTGCAGTGGGCTGGCACCCTACCCGGGGTTTGTTCCTACCTTGTGCCCTGTGTTAGTTGGAATTGGTTCCAGCAGACCCCCATGACCCTGTGTTAGTATATAGCAGGTTAGATAATGGATGGATGGATCAACAGTCCAATATGGCAGACCTGCTTAATAAGTGAGAACTGCAGAAAGTAGATGACATTCTGTCAGACAGGACTTGCTCACTGCATTCTCAATTTCAGTTGTTGACATCAGCTCCCATTTTTAAAGTCCCAAGGACAAAAAGCAATTGGATCAAATACTCCTTCATCCCACCTGTTGATAATCTGCTACAAAAGTTCAGTTCTAATAAACATGCACACGCTTAAGTCACGAGATGAGCATTGATTTGCATCAATCATCAGTCAAGTTGAAATGTTGGTGTAATTATTAGGCAGTTCTGATGTTTTCACCCTACGTTGTCTATTTGTTGCTATATTATATTTAATCGTACCAAGTGTATGTTTGAAGCATGTGTTCTTTGTGATGTGTTTTTAAGGACCGCCTTGGACTTTTTTCATGGACTTTTTGTAAAACGTTCTGACAAATCAAATTTCCCTTTTGGGATTCTAAACCTGAATTGAATTGAGAGATAAATAATATCAAATATGCACTGGATTTGCACTGGTAATCGGAAGGTTCCCGGTTCAATTCCTGTAAAAGCCAAAAGTGACTCCATTCCGTTGGCCCGTCTAGCAAGGCCCTTCACCTGCAATAGCCTGATCCTGGGTATGATGTTAATCTGCATCCAGCCCTGCATGTAGGCCCTCCAACCTGTAGGGAAAAACCTGGGGGTTGGTGGCAGAATTGGTGTAACCTGTCACATGGCTGCACTTGGCTCCTAATATGGAATCCTGAGTTGGTTTATCATGTGGTCTCCTGTATCATTGTGTGCTCTTAACCTCTGTCATGACAGGGTTCGGCCAGTAGATGGCAGCACTTCTTAGACAGTGTCACTTTTTCCCTTTGACAGGCAGAAAAATAAAAACTTCAGAACCCTCTGCTGAGTAAGTCATATCCAAGAAGGACGCCGCCAATAAAAATGTTAATTTGCTTTCTAAGCTGACTCCCCAGCCTCATGCCGAACACTAATTTGATTATTTCTTGGCTACAGAAAACACTATATCTTTTTAACCATGTAAATTTCATTTTTTGAGGTTGTTTGCTAAATAATCACATATCCTGGTATGAAGCACCCCACCCTGGAGGTGTCCAGGGCTGGATTAACCAAATGGGCAACTGGAAATCTACCCAAGGGCACCAGGACCAAAAAAAAACAAACCACAAAATGCCAAACATGCACATCACATGGATGGCTGTATCTGCTCTTCTGCATTCGCCAGTGGGGAAAAAAAATTAGGCCCACACAAGTATGCTGGCTTGCTGGGTGCCTGCTTTCTCTGCAACATCTGGTGGCGCCAATTAAGAAAATTAAATTGGCAGGCAACAACTTAGTGCTTGGATATTCAAACTGCCAAAATGAGATCTGGGGTCTCATTTCTAAAACGTGCGTGAAAATACAGTATGCATACACCAAGAAAAAAAACAAACTGGTATACACACATTTCTACAATTTACCGTTTATGAATCACAATCACCTTATAAATGTGCATTACGTAAATGCGCCTCAAACCCCCGCCAGCTGCCACCTTGAAACACCCATATATGGACCATGCTAAATAGCCTCAATACATATGCAATCACGATCTTCACTGGCTGGTAGAGTGGCCTCCCACCTGACACATCAGGACCCCAACACCTGCGTTTGAGGAGTTCTATTCTGTGGTTTACAGCTGAGCACACAATAGCGTGGGTCGCATTGTAGTGTCACTTCTCTGTATTCTGGGGATCAGGGGGAAAGCCGTAAGGTGCTGACTACTATTACCTGACCCATGTAGTGACATGACTGCTGCTACAATGAATAGCATTGGACGTATGACACACTGAGGGTTCAGCCAGTGACCTAACCAGCAAGCCAGCTACCACGCACAGCACCATCATGTCTGCCAAAACTACTTTGCCTCAAAATAGATGAATCACAGGTTAACCAAGGCCTCAGAGACACGCAACGTTTGTCAGTCTCATCTTAGCATCACAGATGACTTGCGCAATAATGGAATGCCACTGCTTATGATTAACAAACAACTTCATTTTTGTTAGGTGCTCTTATTGCAATATGAGTGCAAAAAAGTTATCCGATTGCATTAAAAGAACCAAAAACGGCTGCAAATTACCTTTTTATTTGAGCAAAAATCCTGTCATGTTTGTACACCCACACCATACAAAAACTTGATGTAGCACCTTGCTGGTCGGTTAATGACTTCCAGCACAGTGGACATGTTGGAGTGAAGCTCAGCTGAGATATTCCTGACCTTTTGGCTAGTTTCCTCAGAAGTAACAACAGGTAGCCGATATAAAATGACAAAAAACCAAAAGCTCTTAGTGCAGATACGCAGCATTGGCCCTCTTAAAAGTGAACTACAATGCAGTCTGTATGTCACATTTGTCACTTCTGAAGTTTGATATATTTGTCATATCAATACACATTATAAAAATGGCAAATTATGATGCAAATTATGATGCATGTGAGTCGTAATTTATCTGGTTTGCCTGCATTTCTCTACTTGATCAAGTCTGTCGTCTTTTCCCAGTTTCCCCAAAATGTTGTATATGGACGGGTCAGAGTCGCTGTAATTATTTGCACATTTCCCCCTGTCAAGTTTTCTTTTAAAAAAATCCCAACTTTTGCATGGAAAGAGGCCCAAAATGTGCACATGTAAGTTATATTAATCTGACACGTGGTTGTTAGTGATATGCAATCCTAAATCATTTGCATTGGCAACTTCTCCACGCGTTTACGTTGAGCAGATGTTTAAGAGCGTGTAATATGTAAAGGCTTGTAGTCTTCTCATAGCTTGTGTCTGTCAAACCATTTTAGCAGAACATTTTAGTGTGCCTCATGAGTGCTTCATGTTTGACCTTCTGCTCTGTTTTTCTCTGGATTACTGTATTAAGACTGGGGGGCTTTGGGAATCGCCTCTTGCCGGCATTGTATGCCATTTCTGCTGTCCAGAGCTTCACAGTGTAACAGAACCTTTTTTGTTTTCCTTTATATTTTATGAAGATCCTGTGTTTGACCCCATCTAGTTGGGCATTTTTTTGGAACTCTTTAGTGTTTCAGTTCTTGACGCTCATGATTTGGTTGCCTGATCTTTTGTCAGCTTTAGTTGTGACCCCAGCTCGTTCTCACACTGCGATTCTTGTCTCACATAAATCTTCTTCTTTTCCTTTCTCTCAGTAATCCTTGCCCTCAGTGTCTGTAAAAACACTGACTGACTGTGCTGAAGATGGTGGCACACTGTCAACAACATTCAGGCTTTAGGATTTGTGATGTAAGATGTCAAGAGCACTTAGTGTTTCGTGATAATTAGAACTTTGCGTGCGTTTTGCCTGTGGACTTTTGGCACATATTTTGGGCTTTCGAAATTTTGTTTTTGTGTTGACTTCCTCTATTTTAACCACTGCTTGTTTACTTCTCTGTTTTTACTCATCATCTCCCTGTTTTGCTTCCTTGCCCTTATGACCTGCTCTGTCTAACATATGGTATTGGAATCATTTCAAATAAAGTAACGATTTACTTTAGAGCTACCTAGGGAAGAGCAATTGAACAAGTCAGAGCAAACATCTTTTGGCTGTGTTCATTTGACCTGGTTTGGGTAGCGCCTCCGGTTTACGCCACCTTCTCTCAATATTTTTTCTCATTTTTTGACCATGATGTAGCGAGTTCCTCATTTTGTAGTTACACCTCACTTCACGCTTCTTTGTGTTCACCTTCAGGCAAGCTTCTTGAGAGCAAAAGAATGTGAAAGCAGCTTGCACTGTTGCTCATTAGTACACCTATTTCTTTTCCTCTTGTCAATGATGGCATTTTTTCCCACCCCGGAGGAATTCCATCTGTTGTTTCCATAATGCCTGCTAGAAGATTATAAACTAAAATGACTTTAGTACATTAATCACATGTACAATTTGGGAACAGCCTCAAGCGCATCACATTGTAAGGTTGTTATGATTAAGCTGAGGCTCCTCTGTTCCTTTTTTGTTTGTTCGGTTTGATTATTTCTGTTATTAATGTTATTTATTTGTTTGTCTGACTGTGCATTTTATGTGAGTTATTTTTATTTTATGGCTCTATACGTATGTAATTATGAGGCAGGGCCACCATTAAATCACTGCTAAAATACAAAAGGCAGGCCAGAAAAGCGAGCTCCAAGTGTTATGATCAAGCCCCTGGCTCTTGTGTGCATTTTTTGTCATCTTTGTTCATATTTTATTTTTGTTCCTTGTTTTTTTTATTGTTTCTGATAATATTGTTCTGTACATTTATTATTTGTCTAATTATGTATTATCATTTATTTTTATTCTCTTTAGTTGCTATGTAGTATCTATGTTTGCCCGATGCTCCGAGGATTTTGCGACTTCCTAGTATTTACTTCACCATCTTTTGTCTCCAATTTTTCACACACCTCCTCCAAAGCCTGTACCTTGGCACTTGCCACTGACCTCTTTGCCTTCTTGTTTGCCCACCAATGCATGTCTCTGTCTTTTTCCATCCCTGATTGGTGCAATTTCTTGTTTTGCCTCCTTCTCATTCTTTATCACATTATGGCCCCTGCCTGTTCCACCACCATATTTCTTTCTCCCCAAGTGGTCTCTTTCCAGGGTCATCCTTCCTAACTCCTCTTCACCTACTTTGCTATTCTTCTCCTACCATTCCTCCACACTCTAAAATGACTGCACTTCATTTCAGATTTAAATCTGTTCCTTCCACTTTTAATCTCCACCACTTTATCCTTGGTGCTGCCTCCTCTGGTTTTATTTTCCTGCTGAACTCCCAGTCCATCACCACCAGTTTATGCTGCACTGTCACACATTCCCCATTTATGACCTTACAATTCTTTATCTCTTTGAGCTGAACTCTTCTACACATTAGAAAGTCTGTTTGCCTCTCCCTTCCTCCATTATGGTAACTCACAAGCTGATATACTTTTGTTTCCAAAAATGTGTTAAACATCAAAAAACAAATTAAATGCCATGGCAAAATCTACAATCTTCTCTCCTTCCCCATTTCTCTCCCCTTCTCTCCACCCTCCAAGTCCTCCCTCCAACAACATTCTGCTCTTTCCCACATACCCATTTACATCACCACCAACAATCACCTTTTCTCCCTCTTGCATTGCTCTAAGCTTTTTGTCCATTTGTGCCACAAAAAATGTCCTCCTTTTCTTCCCCACTTGAGGGGCACATGCACAGATGACATTAACTACGGGCTCCCCGAGGCCCAGCTTGACACTCATCACCCTATCTCTCCTCCTGTTCACACTATCTTTTAGTGCTTTGGGTACAACAAGCCTTACACCATTTCTCCCTGCTTATTTGCTCCACTCTACAACAACTTAAAGCCTTCTCCCAGTTCTCCTGCCTTATTCCCATTCCATTAAGTTTCCTGTACACTCCTCCTTTCCTCCGATCCATCAAATCTGCCATCTCTCATTCTTTTCCCAGTAACTGTCCAACTGTCCTCTTACCTTCAACCTCCCCTTTCCTTTGATTCTTCTGGATTCCATTCATTAGCTGTACCCACCATTGGCTCAGGCTTTGGTCATTTTCCTACTGGGATCAGGTGAGGCCTCTGCACATCACCCATGGGGGACACCCTAGCACTTTCCAGAACTGATTAGATTGCTTCCATCATTAAGATTCTGACTAAGGTTTTACAGCCAGATGCTCCTTCTGACTCTAACTCTCTCTTTTTATCTTGGGAATGAGGCCAAGATGGGCTGGTTTTGTCCCTTTGATGGATGGCTTGATTAAAAAACAAGCGAGAGTCCGAGCCAAAAAAATCATAATGAGCCAGCAACCGAAAAATAAATGTTAAATCAAAATTCAGAGGTCAAAAAACATTGAGAAGTGTAATAAACATTTTCCCTTAACTATAATAAATGCACACACTGTACTTTAAAACTCTCTATTATAATAAAGAAATCCTGCAAGAAGACTTTTTGGAAGACGAGACGAGACATTTTGGAAGATTTTTTCAAGTCCCGCGAGACAAGACTTTGGCCATGAGATTTTTTTCAAGTCACACCCTTCTCTCAACCATATTTAGCCATGCACACGGTACTCTCACCTCTCATTTGTGTGAATACTTTTGTCAGACACAGTTCCTGCTCTCTCAGCTCTTATAAATTTTAACATTGTCCTCACTTTAAGTTCCCAATTGAAGAAGACATATTATTTCCAAATCTTAAGAATTTCATCCCGAAGGGTTATCAACAGAAAAAATTAGTACACGGGCAATCCTAGCACAGAGAAACGATGAACTGAAATGAATTAATGCCAAAAATGTTGATCAGTTACACGGCAAATTGGTTAAATGCATATCAATAAACTATGCTGAAACAGTTAGTGGTGACCATGCGGAAGATGAAAACATCAATGACAATATCTTGAAGAATATCTACAACCGTTATCACCATCCGGTCTTCCACCGGCCGAATTACTGTAGAAAGAAGGATGTATCCAAGAAAGGTAATGTACTGTAGTACATCTTCGGGGATAACATTAGACAACAAAGGAGATCTTGATATGCCATTCGTATTAAAATGTTAACAGTTTCCCATTAGAATAGCTTTTGCAAAGACAATTAACAAATTACAGGGACAAGAATTTGAAAAAGTCGTTTAATTTAATAGAAAGAAAGAAACAAAATTCAATCACGAGCAGTTATACGTTGCATTGTCACAATGAAAGTTAAACACAGAATCAAAATTCAATGTGACATTGACGAAAATTTTATTCAAAAAATTGTTTTACTGAAGTTATACAGTAAAAGTGTAATTTTAAAAAGTATTTGCATGTTCATTTCAAATCCAAACAGAATGAAATCGTATTATCAACGAATACCGCAACATGAAAAATAATTTACTTTCAAATTACAGTAATCCCTCCTCAATCGCGGGGGTTGCGTTCCAGAACCACCCGCGATAGATGAAAATCCGCGAAGTAGAAACCATATGTTTGTATGGTTATTTTTTATATATTTTAAGCCCTTATAAACTCTTCCACACTGTTAACATTATTAGAGCCCTCTAGACATGAAATAACACCCTTTAGTCAAAAGTTTAAACTGTGCTCCATGACAAGACAGAGATGACAGTTCTTTTTCACAATTAAAAGAATGCAAACATATCTTCTCTTCAGGAGCAGAGAATTTCAGAGAGAGAGAGAGAGAGAGCGCTCGGAAAGAAAAGCAAACAATCAAAAAATCAATACGTGCTTCTGTGCTTTTAAGTATGTCCCACCGCGATAAAGCGGCATTTTTTAGAGGAGCGTCCGTATCTTTATCTTCTAAGTAAACAGCCTCTGTGCAAACAGCCCCTCTGCTCACATCTCCTCCATCAGGCGCAGAGAACGTCAGAGAGAGAGAGAGAGAGAGAGAGCGAGATTAAAGCAAACAATCAAAAAATCAATAAGTGTGCTTTTGGAAGTGTGCATTTAAAATCCGCGATAGAGTGAAGCCGCGAAAGTCGAAGCGCGATATAGTGAGGGATTACTCTTTTTGAATATGATTAATTACTCTCTGTAATGTAAAATAGTTATATTATGCATATGCAACAATTCCCATGAAGATAAAAATCTGTTTAAATTGTAAATCCACATCCCCATACGCGAGTTACAGATCCTCAAAGAGGCTAGCGCATAGCACAGGCCCAGGGGTTGGCGAGAGAAGCGAGAAGGGGGCAAAGCCCCCTAGTGTATCTAAAAGAATGTGTGCTGAGGAATTAATTTGAGGGCCACAGCTTCACTCATCCCTTGATATACACTCATGTTCAACTACTGAGTGTCGTCACTAACAACATCATAGCCACAAGAAACAACTCAAAATGACAGCAACTGTGAAAATATCACTAGACAGTATGGCAGAGTCATGACATCAAATAAGCAACAATACATACAATAAAAACTATAATAACTAAGCATGTGTGAAAATTACTGTGACATGACTTTCTTTACAGTCAAACTGTCTGCGACAATATCCACTTTGTATTTGTTTATTTCAATGTTGGAGCCTTAACTAAGGATGCCACAAAAGTGGATCATTGCACTTACAAATTCCATACAGATTCTTTTTTTGTTCAATTATGGATTAACTAAATGTGTAATCACTAGCCTGACTCATGCACGTTTTCTGTTAACCATGTGATATCCACGCATAACGCCGTCACATTTCCAGCCTTCAGCCATCTTGGAATTGTATTTTAACATCTGTGAATAACCAAAAAGAACAAGATGAAGTGTCGGGGTTCCACTGGATATCTCTGTTTAATGTTCTAGTTGTATTTATTTTTAATGGGGAAGCAAGGCAGTAAATACGCTGCTGTCAGCACCACAAAAACACTTTCAGATTATCGTTTCTCTACAATCTACATGAGATGATGGTGAGGTCAGGAATGATGAGGTTCTGGAGTAGTCGGCAGCTTTTTGTAGTGAAGCGGAAGCGACTGGTGAGGTCTGCCCATGACTCCAGGCAGAAGTGACATCAGTGGTCCTCCAAATTGTCCTCCTCCTGTCTAGGGAAAACGCAAGTCGGGTTAGAGGGTACCCATACATTTTTCCCCATAATTTTGCAGCCAAATGTCCCAGTTACACCAAAGCTTACAGCGTGTATTTGACATACCTTACAATGTAAATTACTTTCAAACTAGAATGCATTAAAAATATTAGAGATACAACTGCAAGATCTGTGCAGAACAAAATACCTGACTGTTTCAGGTTGGGAATTTGCTCTGTGGTAGTCACTTTTAGCATCCATGGTTTATGGCCTTCCTTTACCTAGCAGGTGTGGAGCAATATTCTGTTGTTTGTCCCACATGTGGAATTTTCCTTTTATTAAGTTGCCATAGAATTCTTTTTTGATCCGCGTGGCCAGATCGTTCCTTTACTTAGCTGTCTTAACAATTCTCTTGCTATCTGTCCTGTGACATGGATTCACCTTATTACTTTTCTGCCTCACTCCGTGCTGTCTGTGCAACGCGGCCGCAGAGAGTTTAAACAACTCAGCACATTGACATAAAAATGACAAGGGTGAGCTTTCTGGAAGGCTTTTTACTGGACGTACCTTGTTGTTAACTGAAATATATACAAAAGAAACATACAGGTATTTACAGGTGTAGAACATAGCATACAGCATACATTAAACAATAAAGCTTTAAAAGATAGCTAAAAGGCGAATGATTTCCACGGTCGGATCAAGACAAAGAGAAGCACGTTGACAGAGGTCCAAATTGCTGCATACCACAACTAACCAGACTCAGGGGTTTATATGCCTTAAAGATGAGTTTCAGATGTGAGTGAAACAAGAGATAAAGGGGGGCCTACGTGAGACACATGGGGTGTATTGTATTTAAATATTTATTATGGGACTTGCATGCTTTACATGGGTATCATAGACATTTATAACACCACTGTGAGTGTGGGACATGACTGACTGGTGTGTTAATGAATGACAAGACAAAGGGGGAGCACAGTTTGACAAATAACAGTAACAGCTAACAGCATGTGGGGCACCACACTCCTCATCTGATATAATAACATTATATCACAATACAACACATATAAACAAACATTGTGTTAACTCGTCCATTTTCTAGTAGAAAGACTTCTGTGAGATGCCTTGAGAAACAGTCTTAACTTAAATTTTTTGTTCAGTACCATCACTGCTAGGGAATACTGAGGTGACTAATCCCATAGGCCATTTATTGCATGGTAGTGGACTCTCATTCAATAACACAATGTCTCCTCTATTTGTAAATGCCTGGATCAGTAAGCCCATTTGCACTGGCTCAGCTAAGTGGAAAGGTATTCCAGTCTCCAGTGTGTCCAGAATTCATTTGCCAAGGCTTGCACTTCTCTCAACTGGCTTTTAACAAAATCATTCTCTGTGAAGCCACCTGGAGGTGCAGACAGTCTATTCTGTGGCAACATGGAGTCAAAAAATACCCTTATTTGACCAGGCTTCTGTGGATGAAATGTTCTGAAAAGTGGCAGGTACCAGCAATCTTCCCCTTCTTTCAGTGGAAGGGCTGGTTCTGCATGTACATTCTGAAACATTTTCTCCATACTTTTTCATCTTCTGTATAAAGAGTGCTGCAGAGAGACAAGGTGAGAACTCTGCCAAGTTCCTTTTCTATAATATTTAAAAAGACTTGGTCTTCAAATGAGAGGGCACACTTATTGTCTTCTTTAGTTTTCTCAAACAATGACTTGCCCAGCACATTATTATGTTCGGACTTGATCAAAGAGGCGCATGGTGTTGGCTCCCCACCATAAGTCACCCTCTCTGTCAAGGCTGTAGCAAGGCATGAAAAGTGAAGGTTGCCCATTTTCCAGCACACTTGCCTTGAAAGTACAAACTCTTGGTTTGTGTTTGTTACCAAGACAAACTTCACCTACAAGAACCCAACCTACAGTTGTGCTTGAAAGTTTGTGAACCCTTTAGAATTTTCTATATTTCTGCATAAATATGACCTAAAACATCATCAGATTTTCACTCAAGTCCTAAAAGTAGATAAAGAAAAACCAGTTAAAAAAATGAGACAAAAATATTATACTTGGTCATTTATTTATTAAGGAAAATGATCAAATATTACATATTTGTGAGTGGCAAAAGTATGTGAACCTATGCTTTCAGTATCTGGTGTGACCCCCCCTTTGCAGCAATAACTGCAACTAAAGGTTTCCGGTAACTTTTGATCATTCCTGCACACCGGCCTGGAGGAATTTTAGCCCATTCCTCCGTACAGAACAGCTTCAACTCTGGGATTTTGGTGGGTTTCCTCACATTAACTGCTCACTTGCAGGTCCTTCCACAACATTTCGATTGGATTAAGGTCAGGAATTTGACTTGGCCATTCAAAAGCATTAACTTTATTCTTCTTTAACCATTCCTTGGTAGAACGACTTGTGTGCTTAGGGTCGTTGTCTTGCTGCATGACCCACCTTCTCTTGAGATTCAGTCCATGGACAGATGTCCTGCCATTTTCCTTTAGAATTCTCTGATATAATTCAGAATTAATTATTCCATCAATGAAGGCAAGCCGTCCTGGCCCACCACCATGTTGCACAGATGGGATAAGGTTCTTATGCTGGAATGCAGTGTTTTCCTTTCTCCAAACATAAACGGTTTTCATTTAAACCAAAAAGTTCTATTTTGGTCTCATCCATCCACAAAACATTCTTCCAGTAGCCTTCTGGTTTGTCCACGTGATCTTTAGCAAATGGCAGACGAGCAGCAATGTTTTTTTTGGAGAGCAGTGGCTTTCTCCTTGCAACCCTGCCATGCACACCATTGTTGTTCAGTGTTCTCCTGATGGTGGACTCATGAACATGAATATTAGCAAATGTGAGAGAGGCCTTCAGTTGCTTAGAAGTTACCCTGGGGTCCTTTGTGACCTCGCTGACTATTACACACCTTGCTCTTGGAGTAATCTTTGTTGGTCGACCACTCCTGGGGAGGGTAACAATGGTCTTGAATTTCCTCCATTTGTACACAATCTGTCTGACTGTGGATTGGTGGAGTCCAAACTCTTTAGAGATGGTTTTGTAACCTTTTCCAGCCTGATGAACATCAACAACTCTTTTTCTGAGGTCCTCAGAAATCTCTTTTATTCGTGCCATGATACACTTCCACAAACGTGTTGTGAAGAGCAGACTTTGATAGATCCCTGTTCTTTAAATAACACAGGTTGCCCACTCACAACTGATTGTCATCCCATTGATTGAAAACACCTGACTCTAATTTCACCTTCAAACTAACTGCTAATCCTAGAGGTTCACATACTTTTGCCAATCACCAATATGTAATATTCAATCATTTTCCTTAATAAATAAATGACCAAGTACAATATTTTGTCTCATTTGTTTAACTGGTTTCTCTTTATGTACTTTTAGGACTTAAGTGAAAATCTGATGATGTTTTAGGTCATATTTATGCAGAAATATAGAAAATTCTAAAGAGTTCACAAACTTTCAAGCACAACTATAGGACAAGTCTTTGAGCAAAGGGTGCGTTGTAAGGGCCATTAATTTGTTGCCTGACTTTTCTCTTCCAATTCTGGGATATGGGTTGCCACAGACTTTAAGTGAGGATGGTGAAGTGCTGCCTCTGATGTTGGTGTTTCTGAGCGATTGTTCAAAATCTTGTTGCATTCAGAAAGTGCAAGCAGGGCTACTTACTCCTCCATTCACATCCTCTATTTGGAAGCCAACTGCTTTCCTGCCAGTTGTCTCCATAACTCCAGCACAGGTTTGTAGAGAGTATGTGAATGGGCTGCTCTTTAGAGGAGGGGTCCTGATGTAAAGATCAGGCAGTCCTGCTTGACGGGGCAGTCTTCAGTAAATGGCGTGTGCTGACTGTGATGACACTCTTTGGACATCTTCACTTTCTCCTGTCTGCACCTTTGTAGAAAATGGGTGGTCACCTGCGATGTGCTGAGCATGACGTCGTGTTGTGCTGCAGGTGATTTTTCCATTTCCGTGCGTGTAGGTGAGTTAGGCTGAGAGGTGACATCGTCAAGTGTGAGCCATACACTCTGCTCCCATACATAGCCTACTCTGTTGTTCTTCCCTTAGCTTGAAATGAGCTACTGCGGATGGGGATCTCATCATTTAGTAGATCTGTCGCTGCTTCTAATATTTCAGCTTCATCTACTGCGGAAGCAGCTTCTTTTTCAGACTGAAGAAGCTCTAGTGCTGCCTCCATTCTTGTTTGTTCTCTTTTTACGTCGTGCTCTTTCTCTGCGAAGGATGCACGTACATGCGCAGCTTCAGCCAACGCACGAGCTTTGCTTACAGAACTGCTTGCTGAAGCGTCGGAATACCACTTGTCTTGAATTGGCCACAGAAGCAGCATTGGTTTTGCATCGCCTTCCCCATGTCTGCAACAGGGGATTTTGGGCTGTATAAAATGAACCCAGTACTTGTGTAGTGAGCTACACCCAAAGACAACTGTCGATTTCAAACGATTCAGGAGAGGCAAGGTGAATAAGGCTGAAACGCTTAAGCCAATCAGATTCCAATTCAGCTCTGTGTCAACTGAATTTCCCGTTGTTTGTGGCCGCGAGAAACGCCAATATATACTGGAAAGCAGAGCATCAAAGGACCTTAGTACGCTTTGACCTGTCGGAGTTGATTTAAAAGATGTTGTGGAGATTCTGCGCTCCGAATTGTGGCGTGAATAATCTTTCATCCAAGTTATCCTCCCTTTGATCATTGGCACGAACGTCCCTTTAATCAGGGACGTGCGATGAGGTTCATGGCTGGTGAGGCATCAACTCCTTCAGAGTCAGATTTACAAATATATGAACCCAAAAGAGTAGCTTATTTCTATTCAATTGGCAGCCAGCATGCACATTGACTACTAGTTATGTTTCATATTTCATCAGCATTCTTTACACACACATAGGTAAGGCGCATATTTGCCTAAGAAAGAACATTACATTTATAGCGGCAAGAGAGAGCGGAGAGAGTGCATTTGCTAGGTGTCCTCCATGTGTTCTAAATTTTCTGTTGCAGTTTCACAATTCAAACTCATTTGATACAAGTGAAAGTATAGAGTGGTGTCCAAAAACAAACGGATTTCAATTTTGACCTTAATTAAAATATTTAGTTGCTTTTAATTCTGATGCTTTAATCAGTTTTAATACAGACTGTTCAACAAAAGGATAACAAGAAAAACAAAAGAATATTTTATTTTGGGTCAAAATTTTATTTTTAAATATTGGATTGGTTTTTTTCTTAGTCTGATCCCATTTTTTTACAAAATTGAAACCGTTTATGGTCTTATCTTTATTTGTAAGTGAAGTCCATGCGCCTATCTTACTCCACGAAAATCTCCGTCACTTTCTTGTAAAAGAAAGTTTTAAAAAATCTTAATCTTCCATTTTGGCAGTTGTATTGTTTTTATTGTGGGTTCTAATACCTCAGCGACACCTTGTTTGGAAAAGAGTAACTCTTTACTTGAACAGTCGTAGACATGTACAACAACTTCTGCAAAAACACCACTTCCTGTATGTAAATTAAGACATTACTATTAGCGGTCGAGTTCACAGATCAACATCAACTATCATTGCAGCAGTCAGACGGAACAAAAAAATAAAAAATAAAAGGACCGCTGCAGTGCACTTAAATTTCTGATATCGGTAACTTATTGGCGCCTCTGAGCAGAACAACAGCAACAAGCACCTGTTGGGCTCACATGCGCCCCCTTCAGGACGCCACAGTACTGTCTGCTTCATTTTGTGCCTTTTAACTGCGGTTTTATGATAGACTAGCAAAATACCCGCGCTTCGCAGCGGTGAAGTACTGCCTTAAAATTTTTATTAAGAAGAAAATTAAACCTTTTTAAACTGAGGGAAAATATACCAATAATTATTTGTTAAGGATCTCTTTGTATGCCACGTTGTCAGTTCGGCCCTCCAGTTGCAATATGACCAAGCTGTAGCTGTGCGCTGAGCTTACTCTTGAGCATGCAATGTACAGTTGGCCATGTGAATAGTAATCTTGTTTCAAATCTCACAGCTTGGATTGCTGCTGTCATAATCGGTTTGAGTTTCATGGTTTGTTTCAGTTACGACAGTATTTGTAGGACTTGTGTTGAAGAGACATTCGGCATCTGTCAAGCGTTGTAAGTATACAACCAGTTTCATTGATAACCTCACATCCAGCTTTTGAGAGTTTAAACATTTCTAAACTTCAAAGTGTCCACTACTGAAATCGTCACCTGTGAAGCTAAGATGTTTAAGAGGCATTGGCGGTTGTCCAAAGGTGTAAAATATTTGGCCATTTCGGTACACTTAAGCATTTCACTCTTCTAGTGCTCCTGTGTAGTATAATTATCTCCTGTACCGTCATCAGTCCACACCTTGAACCTGTCCCAGTCATTCAATACATAAGACACAATGTTCCTCCGGATATCAATAGTGAGCCTGATATGGCTGTGCAATATGTAACAAAGAGAATGGAAAAGGCAGGTGCCATCTCCGGGCATGGAAACCACTTGGTAAGTGACAGTTCTTTGATCGATGGTGATTACCTCGATAGACATGTTAATGGGGGTACGGTTGGAATGATAAAGGAAATGGGTACCTGAATAATGTAAAGTAAGTCTAAAATACCTATACAATAACTATAATCGTAATAAATGAAGAATAAAACAGCGGAGAAGCCGTGGATTAAATAAAAAGGCTGTAGTTATCAGCAGGGAGACGTGAATACCGTGGCGAAGCAAGGAAGGGAATGTAGAGACTGGAGCGACAGACGGCCTTATATAGGCAGGCAGCCAACAACGTGGAAGGCGTTGGGATGGGGGACCCAACGCGCCTCACACGGTGACCGAGCTGCAGGCTATGGACGTATATATGTACGTAAGTAGGATTCAGTTAGCGTTGGGAACCCGCGTACCAAATTTCTTGAAGATGGGCCCATAAGTAACAAAGACCGTTGAAAAGTTCAATATGGCAGCCGACAGTGGCATCATATCACCGAAATAAGTACCAAATTTCAGCCTTCTACCTATGAATAAGAAAGTTCAACATGGTGGACGTTGTTGACCGTTATGACCGTTACGCGTAGAATTTTGAAATGAAACCTGCTTAACTTTTGTAAGTAAGCTGTAAGGAATGAGCCTGCCAAATTTCAGCCTTCTACCTACACGGGAAGTTGGAGAATTAGTGACGTTGGAAACTTCAATATGGCGGAGGACAGTGGCATCATACCACTGAAATAAGTACGTACATCGGTTTTGGTTAGCGCAGGGAAGCCACCTACCAAATTTCGTGAAGATGGGGCCATAAATAAGAAAGTTAAACATGGCGAACATTGTCAACCGTTATGACCGTTACGCGTTGAATTTCGAAATGAAACCTGCTTAACTTTTGTAAGTAAGCGGTAAGGAATGAGCCTGCCAAATTTCAGCCTTCTACCTACATGGGAAGTTGGAGAATTAGTGATGTTTGGAAAATTCAATATGGCGGCCGACAGTGGCGTCATACCACCAAAATAAGTACATACATCGGTTTTGGTTAGTGTAGGGAAGCCACCTACCAAATTTCGTGAAGATGGGGTCAGCCATCTATCTACACGGGAAGTTGGAAAATTAGTGACGTTGGAAAGTTCAATATGGCGGCCGACAGTGGCGTCATACCATCGAAA
>JANRMT010062798.1:12624501-12641800 GCA_026402145.1 Polypterus bichir lapradei
TGAGTGAGTGAGTGAGTGAGTGAGTGAGTGAGTGAGTGAGTGAGTGAGTGAGTGAGGGCTTTGCCTTTTATTAGTATAGATCAGCAAGACTAAATATGTCACACACATTTATTAAAGATATTAGCCAGACTGTGGAAAGTCAGGGTGTAAAATAAACGTGTCTGCAAACATTATATTGGCGACATACAGAGAGATACCACATGCAGGCGCCAATAACCTGCATCAACCCTGTGTGTGTGGGAGAGCGCACTTCGAGGCTCGGCCACACCTCGCGTTTCTCCTCTGTATTTGAACAGAAAAGGCGCCGATTCAGCGATTTTGACTATAAAAATGATCGATACAGGAGAAAGTACGATGAAATTACGCCTTTTATTGGCTAACTAAATAGATTACAAATGCAAGCTTTCAAGAACAAATTTATGGAAAAGACCAGTGGACAAATTCATGTTATGTTATTATTAGTAGTTTTTTTCACTTTGCCTTCCCTGACCGCACGTCCCTGCCTTTACTTAGCAGGAGTGGAGCAATATTAAGCAGTCCGTGCCGCGCCATGGAATTGCCCTTCTAAGTTGCCGTAGAAAACCTTCTTCGATCCGCGTGGCCAGTTCGTTCCTTAAGGCCTTGTTCACACGGGCGTTAAAATCGAGCGTTTTTTTTGCGTTCGTAGCGTCCGGTGAGCGCGGATCAAGCGCCGAGTGTTTTCTACACGTAGGAGTCAATGAGAGTGTTCACAGGGGCTTTGGTGACGTGCGTTTGTCCGGCTCATTACCGCCGCCAGGATTTAATTCAGGGGGGTGCACATGGGCGCCGGCAGGGGGGTGCAAGTAGGTGCACGTGCAATTCCTGCAACAACCTGCAGTATTGAAAGATCTTTTAGCACATTACGGCGCGTCAAAACTTGGAACCGATCTACAATGAGTGACGATAGATTAAGTGGATTATGTATGCTTAGTGTACACAAAAAAAGAATAAATAATTGTCCAAAATTTATCGACAAAGTTGTAGACAAGTTTGGACAACAAAAAAGAAGGCTTGAGATGCTCTTTTAGAAACAAAGTGAATGATTGTTTATGTATAGTTGTAAAATGTAAACGTCTAATTGTAATTTAAAAATTTAAAATAAAAACTATTTTTTCGCGTTTTTTCTTATTATTGAAAGATTTATTTTTTTTCTCCATTTCCTTTTTTTTCAAAAGCTAGGGGGGTGCACGTGCACCTACTTGCACCCCCCTGCCGGCGCCCATGGTCCGGCTGCGCGTTTATACGGCATCAAAAAAACGTTGCATGCAGCTTTTTCTTGGCGTTCAAAACCCAACGAACGCAAGGAAACCGCTTCTAGTTCGTTTTCTGCGCGTTTATTTTACGCTTCGGAGGACCGGATATATAAATACAACATATATATTTTCATATACAACATATATTTTCATATTGCTTATTTTATTTTATTGTCTCATGTAATTTGTAAACCATGAACCTATTAATTTATGTTCTAATATAATATTTGATAACGATTATGTAGGGGGGGCAATCCATGGCGGGGGGAGGGGGGCATTTCAGTGCATAACACCGGTGTAAGCGCACACTCGACTACTGTTTCCTTACCTCAAAGTGACAAGTAGTCTCTCTTCGGGGCTAACACCAAGTCGCATATTGGTTGATCGGCGTGCAATGTGGCATCGCACCAGCTGCAGAAGACAATCAAAAGTGGAAACCGACATCCGACAGTAATTAAAAAACTTGCGCGGAAATTTTCGCATTTCTTCATAAAGCACAAAAAAACTTCCTTTAACCCGACGTTGTGCAGTCAGAGGATGAACCCAGTAGCGGCGGCGATTTTTTCTCTCCCTACGTCGCCGTATTACGAGTATTTTTAAAACAAGAAGATTAATATCTAACATAGCAAAATGGTCCATATTGAAAGGAAGCACCTCAAATAAAACAAGGGCTTTCATATCCAGTTCCCGACACTGCCTCCACAGGTTAACACACAAACTACAATTTGGGCTGCAGGCTGGCGTTAGACAGAGACAAACGAACGCCGGTGTAGAAGTCAATCGATCGCCACCACAAAAAGCAACATAAACGTCTAGGACGTTCAGAGCAAGTTCGTTTATCCAAAAACTTAATGCCCGTGTGAACAAGGCCTTACTTAGCTGTCTTAACGATTCTCTTACCGTCTGTCCCGTGACATGAATTCGACTTGTTACGTTTTTGCTTCACTTCGCGCTGTTCGTGCATCGCGGCCGCAGAGAGCTTAAACAACTCGGCACATCCACATAAAAACGACAAGGGTGAGCTTCCTTGAAGGCGTTTACTGGATGTTCCTCGTTGTAAACTTAAATATATACAAAAGAAACATACAGGTATTTACAGGTGTAGAACTAAAGACAATAAATAATGAGTTACAAAGCAATACAGAGCAGACAGTATACAATATAGCTTTAAAAGACACTAAAAAGGCGAGTGATTTCCACGGTCGGATCGAGACAAAGAGAATTCAAATTGCTGCGTACCACAACTAACCAGACCCAGGGGTTTATACACCTTAAAGATACGTTTCGGACGTGAGTGAAACGAGAGATAAAGGGGTGCCTACGTGAGACACATGGGGCGTATTGTATTTAAATGTTAATTGTGGAACCGACTTGCTTTACGTGAGTATCATTGACATTTATAACACCACAGTGAGTGTGGGACGTGACTGACTGGTGTGTTAATAAATGGCAAGACAAATGGGGAACACAGTTCGACAAATAACAGCATGTGGGGCAGAACACATGCATGGTATCCTGTTACTGATCCCCAGACTCCATCTCACATGCTATGTCCCAATCTCTACGGTCTAGATCAGGGGTCCCCAACCCCCGGTCAGCGGCCCCGTAGCGGAACGCAGCCATCTGACAGCCGGGCCACGACAGAACTGCCGGCAACGGAGACTCACTCAGTGAAGGGCTACAGCAAATTGGCTGCCTTCTTCACTGAGGACACTTTTCAGAACGCTTGGCTGGCGGGGCTTTGCAGCGGCGCAGATAGAGGGAGGTGAGAGAGTATTACAATGAAGTATTTTTATGGTCCCGACAGTTTCCCCATATGACACGAGTCTATGGAAATCTCGTTACTACGAAGTACATTCAGCAGATACTTTCATTACAACGAAGTTACCTTGAAATGCTTGAATGAATCAACCACAGAGCAGTTAGATCTGTGGTCTCAACTCAGTTGTGTATATTTGCACAACGATCCCCAAACAGAAGCATTGTAAAAAAAATTCTTTCTTTGAACTTTCCTCGTACTGTTTTTGTTTCCTGTGGTTTTCAGTGATACCTTTTGCTTATTGCTCGTCAACATTTGAAAAACATCCATTGGGATTTAAATTATTGTCACCCTCCTATAGAAACGGTAGACACGTAAAAACGGTAACAGTGTTAATGTTTGTGTTATGCAAACTGCTGGAATGACAAATGCAATGCATATGTCTTTGTTATATGCAAAAAAGAAGAAAAATCTTGGGTTGCAAACGTATGCGAACTGCTGCATTTGACGACTGTTTTTATTTGGTTCAGTGATGCTCGTTCAAGAAACATTCCTATTAATGTGGCACTCATTTAAGAAAATGTGAGGTTTCTAAACTCTCTTGGGACCACCATCAACGGGACAACACGCTGAAGAGCGTCCCGATGTGCAATCACCAGGGGCCTCATGTATAAACGGTGCGTACGCACAGAAATGTTGCGTAAGAATGTTTCCACGTTCAAATCGCGATGTATAAAACCTACACTTGGCGTAAAGCCACGCACATTTCTATGGTACCTCATACCTTGTCATACGCAAGTTCTCCGCTTGGTTTTGCAGACTGGCGGCACCCAGCGTCAAAGCAGTGCTACTGTTCCTGTGTGTTTATCCTTTCCTTTCCTGACGCGGCTTTATAAATACAGTACACTGAAATTAATCGCATATTGTTTATTAGTGTAATGCATCTGATTGTAATTAACCTGTAACAATATAATGGTCCAGTGAATAGCCATAGTTTCCCAAATACCATAACTGCTTTAGCGTTGTTACTCTCGCTGCACCTTCTTCTTCTTTCAGCTGCTTCCGTTAGGAGTTGCCACAGCGGATCATCTTTTTCCATATTACTCTCACTGCACCACCCGGAGTATTTATATCACTGTATCTGAGTGTGAATCACAGCAGCAGCTGATCGGAAAGAGAATTATCGGTATACAGCATCAGGCACACGCTGTCTCAGCCACGGCAAAACGTTTCAAAGCCTTTCCTGTACGGACCTCGTGGTTCAGAAACAGTTTCATCCCAAGATCTATAAACGCACTCAATCAAGTGCTCCTTGTAGAACTATCTGTACTTATAAGTAGAACTACCTCACTGTAAACTTGCACTACAGTTATAATATTGCACAACCTGAGCCATTTTATAAAGCGCATATTTACATATGATGACAATATCATTTTTAAGATGAAATGCAGCAAAATATGTTTATTATATTATACAGATAAAACTTTAACTTCATTTAAATAATCTATATTCTTCACTGGGACTGGCGTAAAGGATAGAATAATTAAACATGTACTACGAAGATATTTCAATGTTGCTTAAACGTTTAGAAGAATCGGCTCTCTAAGCTTACAGATGGCTTAACGTCTATTACAGAACTGATTGTGTGGCGATCAACAACAACATTTATTTATATAGCACATTTTCATACAAACAGTAGCTCAAAGTGCTTTACATAATAAGGAATAGAAAAATAAAAGACACAATAAGAAAACAAAATAAATCAACATTAATTAACATCGAATAAAAGTAAGGTCCAATGGCCGGGGGGGACAGAAAAAACAAAAAAACTCCAGACGGCTGTAGAAAAAATAAAATCTGTAGGGATTCCAGACCATGAGACCACCCAGTCCCCTCTGGGCATTCTACCTAACATAAATGAAACAGTCCTCTTTGGATTTAGGGTTCTCATGGAAGGGCTTGATGATGATGGTCACGGAGAATTCTGCCTTTAATCCATCCATCATTGTTGGAGCATCATGATGCTTTGAGTTGGTGGTGGTGGCGCAGGCCACCACCACAAAGAAACCGGAAAAAGAAACAGAAAAGAGAGTAGGGGTCAGTATGGATTTTAGAGCCACCATGAATATTTATTATGAGGAAATTGAACATATAGAGTATCAGGATTAAGTTAAATTAAGTTAAATTGAAGTTATACAAAGGCCATGTTAAAGTAATATGTTTTCAGCAGTGTTTTAAAGTGCTCTACTGTATCAGCCTGGCGAATTCCTATTGGCAGGCTATTCCAGATTTTAGGTGCATAGCAGCAGAAGGCCGCCTCACCACTTCTTTTAAGTTTTGTTCTTGGAATTCTAAGGAGACCCTCATTTGAGGATCTGAGGTTATGATTTGGGATATAAGGTGTCAGACATTCCAATATATAAGATGGGGCGAGATTATTTAAGGCTTTATAAACCATAAGCAGAATTTTAAAGTCAATCCTGAATGACACAGGTAACCAGTGTAGTGACATTAAAACTGGAGAGATGTGCTCAGATTTTCTTTTCCTAGCTAGGATTCTAGCAGCTGCATTCTGCACTAGTTGCAAACGATTTATGTCTTTTTTGGGTAGTCCTGATAGGAGTGCATTACAGTAATCTAGTCGACTGAAAACAAACGCGTGAACTAATTTCTCAGCATCTTTCAGTGATATAAGAGGTCTAACTTTACTTATGTTTCTTAAGTGAAAAAATGCTGTCCTAGTGATCTGATTAATATGCGATTTAAAATTCAGATTACAGTCAACAATTACCCCTAAGCTTTTTACTTCCGTCTTGATTTTTAATCCTAATGTATCCAGTTTATTTCTAATAGCCTCATTGTATCCATTATTGCTAATCACT
This sequence comes from Polypterus bichir lapradei, assembly GCA_026402145.1. Taxonomy (NCBI): domain Eukaryota; kingdom Metazoa; phylum Chordata; class Cladistia; order Polypteriformes; family Polypteridae; genus Polypterus; species Polypterus bichir. Next base: position 12,630,417 of record JANRMT010062798.1, read on the forward strand.
AAGATTTCATTTTTCTCTTTATTTAACTTGAGAAAGTTACTATTCATCCATTCTGAGATACAAGTCAGACATTTTGTTAGTGAATCAATAGAATCGGGGTCACCAGGTGCTATTGATAAATACAGCTGTGTGTCATCAGCATAGCAGTGGTAGCTCACGTTGTGCCCTGAGATAATCTGACCTAACAGAAGCATGTAGATTGAGAAGAGTAGCGGACCCAGGATAGAGCCTTGTGGAACACCATATTGGATATCATGTGTCTTTGAGTTGTAATTACCACAACTAACAAAGAATTTTCTCCCTGTCAGGTAGGATTCAAACCAATTTAAGACCATGCCAGAGAGGCCCACCCATTGACTAAGGTGATTTCTAAGAATGTTGTGATCAATGGTGTCAAATGCAGCACTCAGATCTAAGAGGATGAGAACAGATAAATGGCCTCTGTCTGCATTCACTCGCAAATCATTTACTACTTTAACGAGTGCAGTTTCTGTGCTGTGATTTGTTCTAAAACCCGACTGAAATTTATCAAGAATAGCATGTTTATTTAGGTGGTCATTTAACTGCATAATGACTGCCTTCTCTAGAACTTTACTTAAGAATGGCAGGTTAGAGATGGGTCTAAAATTTTCAAGAGCCGAGGGGTCAAGATTATGTTTCTTAAGTAGGGGTTTAACTACAGCAGTCTTAAGACAGTCTGGAAAGACCCCCGTATCTAATGACGAATTTACTATGTCAAGAATATTGTCAATTAGCACGCCCGATACTTCTTTGAAAAACACTGTTGGTATTGGGTCAAGGACGCAGGTGGAGGATTTTAATTGAGAGATTATTTTTTGTAAATCAGGTAAATCTATCCTAGTGAAAGAGTTTAATTTGTTTATAACAGGATGCTGGGGTTTAGGAGGATCCTTAGTGTTGGAGGGATATACTATGTTATTTCTAATATCATTAATTTTTTGATTGAAAAATACAGCGATAGCCTCACAGGTTTTACTAGAAGTACTTAGGAGGCATCGGTTACTTGGAGAAAGAAAAGCAAGGACTGCAGGGGCGGCCACGCCAATATATATTGAATATAAAACAGAAAGAGAAAATAACGACACAGCTAAAAACGCAGAGGCAAATTTCGACAAAAGTTAAACGCTTGTGTCATGAGTATGAGGCGGCTATGCAGTGTCCGCAACGGACGTGGCCATCCACCGTGCATAAGATACCATATTGACATTGGCGGGCGAAGGGGTCACCAATTCTTTCTCTGCCCAGGGCCACCACGAGCCTAGAGCCACCCATGAGTACTGCTGCAATAAATAATTTCATCGATGGTCGTGCACAATCGCTGCGCAGTGAAACCCATGTTCAATAACGTGCTTTAACTCTTATCATCATGAAAATGATATCACGTATACATCTCAGTATTTTACTTATTCAGAGAGCTGTAATATCACGAATGTAATGGATTCTGTGTCCAATCGGAGGAAGACAGCCGGTTTAAGAAGCACTAGTGATTCACACACATAGAAAAACACATACAAAACAAAGCATTTAACATGCTACTTTAGTTACGATGTAATTTGAGAAATTGGTTAATTAAACAATTTTAAGATGAAGTTTATGATGTTCTACTTTAATGGCAATATAAACTACATGATTAAAGTGGAAATTTCAAGATTAAAGTTGACATTTTGTGCTTTTTCCCCACTGTGTGCTTTTTTTTTCTATGTACCCTAATAAGCTTTCATATGACACTCAGAAGGTGGGTTAAGACTCGCCTGTTCACGGCGACTTTGGTATCTGACAACTTCTTTTTTATTTCCGGCACTGTGCGACTTTGTGAACTTGAGCTTTCAAGTTTCTCCAACACGCTATGTCACTCGATCAGCTTCCTTTTGTTGATTATACCACGGTTTAAATCATCAAATAGTATGCTTTTCCTTTGCCTCCACTTGGTATTCGCTGAATTTCTTATATATTCCCCTGTGCTTTTCCCATTGTCTTTTCACAGAAAGCTGAGCTTAAGGGCTATTTATATTGATTTGCATATTCAAAGAGGCTTAATTCTGGGAGGAATTGGGGCGGGATAGCACGCGCGTGCACGAGTGTTACTTTTCACACTGACCGGGATTTATGTAGCAGAAGAACACGGAAGTTGGAGTACACACAGATTCCTGCATCTGGATTTTTCTGTGCGTAAGCACATTTCGGCTTTTGTGCTTACGTCATGTTATAGTGCAAATTCTACGCACGGCGTTATGCATGATGCCCCAGGTCTGTTTAAGGCTGTTTATCTGTTGCTGGGGTAACAGCAGGCTCACAGCTCTACTGCGAAACAATCGCGCTTCCGGACACACTTCAGCGAGACATTCCCGTTGAGTGGGGGGAGGAGGGAGAATCCCAAAAGAGTTCAGAAACCTCATAATATGAACAGGCATACAGGCACTATTGTGCACCTCACCTTTACCCACTCTGCAGACTCAGTATCCACTCAGGCTGGAGGAGTGCTGGAGGAGCCTGAGGAGTAAAATCTGAGGCAGCGGTAGGGTAGCAGCACGTGGGGCAGAGGCAGAAGACACCCATTGTTCAAATTGGCAGATAAAGTGGCTGCATTCAAAGCCAAACTTGATTTATGTGGCCAACGAGTGAACAATGGGATTTTTTATATGTTTCAAACATTAGCAGAGGTTGTTAAAAATACCAAGCCAGGGCCTTCTTTCTCCCAGCTGGTGTATGATCACCTATCTCAGCTTTCTGCCAGGTGAATCAACTTTGTCTATGCTTGAAAAGGATCAACTGTTTGAGGCTGCAAATGATGGTGGCCTTAAGTATGTTTGAGACAACTTCAAATCTCCATATGTTTTGAATTAAAGTCAAGGCAGAATATCCTGAGGTTGCCACCAAAGCACTGAAAAGTCTGCTTCCATTTCCAACATCCTATCTTTGTAAGGCAGCATCTTCAGTGACAACAGCCAATACGAGATTATGGAGTAGACTGAACATAAGCAACACACTTCATGTGTCACTGTCTTCCATCGTCCCTAAATGGGATTGTCTGGTTGCAGTAACACAAGCTCAGGGCTCCCACTGATTCTGCATTATGGTAAGTTGTATAATTTCTATTACGATATTATAACTTAATAATAATAGAAATGTAATGTAAATTGTGTATAAAACTGCCCTACGAACCCACCCCGAATCCTCAACCATCCCCCACCGGTCCCTGGAAAAATTTGCTTCTAGTAAAGTGGCCCTTGGAATCAAAAAGGTTGGGGACCACTGGTCTAGATCTTCAAAAAGAAGATCAGCAGTTACCTCCACAGGTGACAGTATTACTTTGTATGGACACAAGAATGAAACTGGCTACAGAAGGTTTGTTGCAAAGCCTTACAACCCCTTCTGTATCAGAGATCCACATCAGAGCAGAGCCATCTGAACCATCACAGAGGGTGTGGAAAAAGCCTCTAGAGAGTGTGGATCTGGATGAGAAAGCCTTAGATGGGAAAGTCTACTTCTACTTACATCTCCAGCTGGATTGCCTGGGTGAAGACCTGAAACACCCAATGACCGTAGGTAGCATTACTGATTCTGTGTGCAAGTACATCCAAAGATGTTTAGTACAATTATGGAAGTAGGTTTACATATATTTTGCAATGTTTTGGATTTTGCTTTTCTTTTAAACCCAACCAGGCATTTCATATTAATAACCTAAATGTTCATTTTTTTCTGTATGTACATGCTGTACATTTTACAGAATTTGTTGTTGTGAATTTCTAAAACCTGTTCCCTCACAGAGGTGTCTTGAGAATCCCTGACTTTAAGAGTAAGTGAATACTTTGACATTTCCTCCTATGTTTTGTGAACAAGGAAGAGTCAGATATGTTAAAGTGTTTAATTAGTGTACTGCCAGACCTGAAAAATGAGGCAAATGTTAGAAAGTGGACACCTCTGAATGATCAAATGCCAGAAAACTAATCACGAAAGCACAAACAAGAAGGTACTGTTTATTTGCCATATTGGACAAGCAGGAAGAGCACAATGCTGACTTTTATATTGTCATGACTGTGATGTCAAGTGCTGCAGATTCTCAGTCGTTTGTACTTGATGACGCAATAGCAAATGTAAACATTCAGATCACAATTATGGTGGGACCCAAAATAGAGTTTATGCTGCTGGACAATGTCAGAAAATTAACTGTGATATAAAAAACCTCAGATGGAAAGCAACACATAACTTTAAATCCAGGGAAACAGTTAAACAAATGAAATGAGAACCTTAATTAATGGCTGTAAAGCACGTGACTGCATTTTTTTTCAGTTTATGTTGTTGTTTTATTCCATTTGACCTGAGGATGCACAAAATGACATCATCATTGAGCGCCAGTGGCGCAGTCTTGCACACTGAGAAGGGAATAGTATGCTTTATTGGTGATGCTGTGCCAGAAAGCATGAAATGTAAAAACAGAAGCCAAAGTCAGAAACCTGGGAAATCAAAAAGGAAATCTAGCGACAAAACTGATGAAGCAAAACACGAACTTGAAAAAATCAGAATTGGGTCCGAAAATGCTTAAGTTAAAAAAAAAAAAAACAAAAAAAACAAGACATATAAAAGAACTTGGTACATCTTTAAGGAACCTGTAAAACCAGATGAGGAAATGACCTTTATACCATATGGCCTCTAAAATCACTTGATCTGTGACTTCTGACTCTGCTGCTACTAACTGCATAGCAACCATCAAACAAAGTGTCATGCAAAGAAAGCAAAATGGCGGCATGATAGGATGCAGATAAAGAAATTATAATATCTTAATTAAAATCACTAAAACATAATTTCATTTTTGACGGCCATTGTAGTTAGGATTTAGCTGGTTGGATAATGGATGGATTTTATCATCCAAGATTATAGTTTTCAAAGTTTTTCTGGCAAAAGCACCTAACAACATGACAGGTGACTGTCCTTTTGCTGTTCCCTGGTGTTTCTGTGTTTCACAAACATAATTTAGTTGTATATTTTACAAATTTGTGCTTAGATTATTATTATTCTTTTTTTAATTCTTTGCTCTCCAACGGTTTTGGGCCTCTTTTCAACACGCTGCCCTTTCTTCTTCACTTAGTTGTTGATTTTTCATCTAGAACGTATAACATTTTTGTCCATAAAAGGACTACATCGAAGGAAACAAATAGATTGTATGTCTTGTATAAAAATCAGGAAAATGTAAAAATTTATAAGAGCTGAGAGCACAGGAATTGTGTCTGACAATAGCATTTACACAAATGAGAGGTGAGTGGACCATGGGCCTGGTTAAATCTCCTGGCACAAAGCCTCATCTCGCTGGACTTGAAATTATCTGTCTCATCCCAGGATTTTTTTTTATATAATAGAGAGATAAATATAATAGAGTAAATACAAAATTTGATACATTACCATAATCAATTCACATACCTGCAATTCCAAAGCATAAGAGTATGGAACAGGGTGAGTCCCCTTCGACAGCCACTTGTGTGTGTGTATATCTACATATATATAGATAGCTAAAAATGTTAAAAGTGCTGGGAATAAAGTTATAAATGTAAATCTTGAAAATCTTGAGTATCTAAACCAAGAGTCTGATGGCAACACACCAAAATGTTTCAAGGTTTGAATTCCTAAGACTTGTTGTCAAAAGAAGAAAATTAGTTCTGAAAAGGGACTTAACATCTTTGGTGTTATTAATCCAAGTGAAAAAGGGAAAATGTTGGCACATGTTCAGAAAAACTGTTAAACATGTTGCTCTGTCGAGAGGACGAGCACACTGCTTTTCCTATTTTCCTTTTATGTGGCTGGTGTTTTAAGGAGCCTGAAGAAATGTAGACAGAGTCTAAACATGTTTCACTAGTAAAGTGTTCTCTTTGGTAGAACAGTCACTGAAATGTTTTGAAATCAGCACAAAAACTACATCTGAGTTAAGATTGTGAGATGCTTAGTTCTTAACGGTTCTCTAATAGCACTTTATCCCTCATTAAACCATTGCTTGATGAAGAACATTTTCATTTTGCGAAAGGTTCTTTGCATATGAATTTAGTTCTTTGGGCTTTGAAAAGGTTCCTAATATGTATAATGTATAGCAGACAACCTTGCTGGGTAAAAGCAGGTCCAGAAAATCGGAACTGACCCTGTGTTATTGTATAGAGTGACAGTCCTTTAAATATAAGGAACCTACTGGAACTTCACCAGTCTGTTATCATTTATTTATGGTTATTTATGGAGCCTAGGATCTAAATAAATTAATGGTTCTTTCTGGAAACATCATGTGGATGGATCCTTAAGGAAACAATAATGGTTTTCTTGAAGCAGCGCTTTAAAAAACCACACTGGCAACTTTATTTTTAAGAATGTAACGTGATATTCTTTCTTGTATGTCTAATTAACATGCTAGGTGTCACAACCGAGAAGGATTTTATTTTGTCAAACGTGGACCTTACTGTGAGACAGATGTACCTCAGATGTTGATGTAAGAAAGTCATGTCAGGCCCCCTTATTAAGAATGTCACCTTATTGTGTGCAGTTGAAAATAAATTTGAACCTGAACATTAAATGATGAAAAAATGGTCACTTCTACAGGCCATGTGTCACAGTGCTGTAACATCAAACTCTAGGCTGCTAGACACACTTTTACAGTTCACTTTAATTTATTCTTTTAAAAAAGTCACTACCGATCACAGTTATATTTTGTCAAGCGTGGACCTTACTGAGAGACAGATGGACCTCCAATATTGATGCAGTAAAGTAAGGTCCCTCCCACCTGTATGTCCATTTAATCATACTCAGGATTAATAGATAGATAGATAGATAGATAGATAGATAGATAGATAGATACTTTATTAATCCCAAGGGGAAATTCACATAATCCAGCAGCAGTATACTGATACAAAAAACAATATTAAATTAAATAGTAATAAAAATGAAAAACGAAAAAAATAAAAATAAAAAAGCAGACAATAACTTTGAGTAATGTTAGCATTTACTTCACCGGGTGGAATTAAAGAGTCGCAAAGTGTGGGGGAGGAACGATCTCCTCAGTCTGTCAGTGGAGCAAGACAATGACAAAAGTCTGTCACTGAAGCTGCTCCTCTGCCTGGAGATGACACTGTTCAGTGGATGCAGTGGATTCTTCATGATTGACAGGAGTTTGCTTAGTGCCCGTCGCTCTGCCACAGATGTTAAACTGTCCAACTTTACTCCTACAATAGAGCCTGCCTTCTTAACAAGTTTGTCCAGGCGTGAGGCGTCTTTCATCTTTATGCTGCCTCCCCAGCACACCACCGTGTAGAAGAGGGCACTCGCCACAACCGTCTGGTAGAACATCTGCAGCATCTTATTGCAGATGTTGAAGGATGCCAACCTTCTCAGAAAGTATAGTCGGCTCTGACCTTTCTTACATAGAGCATCAGTATTGGCAGTCCAGTCCAATTTGTCATCCAGCTGCACTCCCAGGTATTTATAGGTCTGCACCCTCTGCACACAGTTTCCTCTGATGATCACAGGGTCCATGAGGGGCCTGGGCCTCCTAAAATCCACCACCAGCTCCTTGGTTTTGCTGATGTTAAGATGTAAGTGGTTTGAGTCACACCATTTAACAAAGTCTTTGATTAGCTTCCTGTACTCCTCCTCCTGCCCACTCCTGATGCAGCCCACAATAGCAGTGTCATCAGCGAATTTTTGCACGTGACAGAACTCCGTGTCATATTGGAAGTCTGATGTATATAGACTGAACAGGACCGGAGAAAGTACAGTCCCTTGCGGCGCCCCTGTGTTGCTGAACACAATGTCAGATCTGCAGTTCCCAAGACGCACATATTGAGGTCTGTCTGTAAGATAATCCACGATCCATGCCACTAGGTGTGAGTCTACTCCCATCTCAGTCAGCTTGTCTCCAAGGAGCAGAGGTTGGATGTTGTTGAAGGCGCTAGAGAAGTCCAAAAACATAATTCTTACAGCACCACTGCCTCTGTCCAAGTGGGAGAGGGATCGGTGTAGCATATAGATGATGGCATCCTCCGCTCCCACCTTCTCCTGGTATGCGAACTGCAGAGGGTCGAGGGCGTGGCGGACCTGTGGCCTCAGGTGGTGAAGCAGAAGCCGCTCCATGGTCTTCATCAAATGTGACGTCAGAGCAACAGGCCAGAAGTCATTCAGCTCACTAGGACGTGATACCTTTGGGACAGGGGTGATACAAGATGTTTTCCAAAGCCTTGGGACTCTCCCCTGTTCCAGGCTCAGGTTGAAGATGCGCTGTAGAGGACTCCCCAGTTCCAACACACAGGCATTACAGTTAATTACTGTATAGTTCAAATAAAATACAAAACGACATACAAATGGCACAATGTTTAACACAAAAACACCATGCACCTCATCTGTGAGTATATATATATATAATGTATTAACTTTGATATGTGTAATAATTTTTTTAGCTCTTTATCTATTCTTAAATATAAGAATGAGTCTCTAACAACTAAAAGCACGCAGACTGCTATCGACAAACACAAGAGAGCTGATATTCACTTTTTTTACTGCGCAGTTATATGATGTGTCATTTAGGTACTGTATCGTGTGTTTCATTCTATACTTTTACTCTACATTTTAACTATTATTGTCTTACACCCTTTTGACTAATGAAAGTCATTTATAGTTACTGAGATAACACGTGCGTAGATAAGGTGACCAGAATTTTTTGGGCCAATTCGGGGACATGGGGGGGGGGGGCTATAGGGGGCTAGAGGAGCGTAGAATCTACATACAGATCACGAGTAGGGACTCTACAGAGTACAAAGCGAAAGCTTATCACGTGATTTCTCGCCAAAGTTGCAGGATGTGGTAAAGCATGACTTCCGTCAAAACACCATGCACGCGCACCGAGTTCAAATTATCGTGGTGATGAGATACATTCAAAAAAGTGAACCAGCTGAAACCGGGGACGAAATCTTCAACCGGGGACAAAATGGGGACATGTTTCTGAGTGGGGACAGTAGTCCGAAAATGGGGACTGTCCCCGGAAAACGGGGACGGATGGTCACCTTAGCGTAGAGTGTTAGTTAAAAGTTGCAATTTAAATGAGACCTTGAATTCGCGGTTGCGCTATTATACATCTCTGATGGTTCAAGTTAAAAGGGACGAATGTCTTCCCTTTCCTTCCGCTGCCTGTCACCTTAAAGGGAGTATTTGATGGCGCACTCGCACCAGCACAAACTGCATTCCAGCGTTGAACTCTAAATACCAATTCTGCATATGTTGACATTCAGATGGTGTAAAGAAATGAAGACGATGTAGCTCTGGCCGCTTATTCGTAGTTCGCCTGTGTGAAATTCTCCCTTTTGAAATGCAAATGCCGGAGCTGCAAGTCTGTAACATTCCACTGCTAATCAGAAAATCCGCAGAGAGGGCACTGATGTGTCGCGCGAGACCAACTTTACCGCTAAATCCATTGCAGCCCCGCCTCCCTTTGCCACGGTCGGGCCCGGCCCTCGAGGCCAAGCATTGTCATTGGTTCGAGCGAGGGTGTCGTCTGGCGGGCTTGTCCACGCATCACGCTGACGTCAACGGCGCACGAGTGATTCAACGCGCTTCTATAAGATGCAGGATGCTTTAAGCCTTTGAAGCGGAGTGCCGGGTTCATAACGGTGCTGTGAGCGAAAGAAGAGGAACAAAAAATTAAATCCATAAAAATTGATATGGCTTTGAGGGGGTCTCTTCTCCGTTTTCTGAAAAGGCAGATGGATTCATTCCAGCAGTGCAGAAAGCTGGGACAGTCGGTTGCCGTCGTTGGAGCTCCTTTCTCTAGGGGACAGGTGAGCATCCAAGCCTTACAGGTGTAACGGTTTCCTCTGTAACGTTTTAGCGAAAAAAGGTCAATAAACGAAAGAGAAACAAGCGAGCCAACTCATTGACAGCAGTATTGTCCTCTTATTATTATTATCGATAAGGTCGTTGTTACTTAAAGTGACAGCCACAAGCCGTCGCCTTCTGATATTCTGCGTTGTTTAACACTAAATGCGATATTTAACGTTTAAGGAATCTTTGATAATTTTGAAGTACAGTAAATATTTAAGGGGGAATTATACATGATGCAATATTGCGCGCGCCACGAGATAAAAGCGGTTCCCGGCGCCTGCGCCTGCCTGCCTGTAGAGGCGAATGCGACACCAAGTGTTCGGGATGCTGAAACCGAACCCGAGCCGCAACTGACAAAAAGCGAGAGATGGGTGGGACACCTGGGCAGCTACATGAATATGAAAAGCTCAAGTGGCCTGGGGACTGTAGTCTGGTAGTCTGTTAGATACGCGGGCACCACTTCCTGAACGTAGTAAAATCTAGAATGTTCCAGACAGTACAAGAGGGTCCGTGAAACCTCAGCCTTAAACTGCAAAACGCCACCCGATGCAGTTTTTAATTGCACTATTCATAATGATTTCGTTTTAAACCTTCAGTGTATCCTACGCAGTTCTTTTCTCAAGCTATTGTGTGACTTTCTTTTTTGATATTGTTTGCATACAGGGAGGGAATCCTGAGTGAATTAATAACCCAAATGCCACACACCTACCAAAAGTGCCAGGAGCTGTCAAACACATTAAGTCCTTATTAAAACTTATAAGTCAATTATTTTTATGTTACGTAATAAAAGTTTGGTTGCGAAAGTGCCCTGCGATTCTCTGATGTCACGTCGGGGGATCGTCGCTTGATGTCCCTTGGAACTGACGCAGATGAGCCTCCGACATAGGACTGTAACGAAAAAGTTTATGGCAATGGACAAGTCCTGCTTTTGACTTATTTATAACATTTAGGTAGCGAAAAGTAAAATAAGAAAATGAATAAGATAAAGCAGTGGTTCTCAAGTTCAGTCGTGGGAGGCCCCTAATTGCAGGAGGTTTTTGTTCCACCCTTTCACAGTGACTCATTAATTGATCACATTTTTTATTTAGCGTTCTCATTTTCCTTCTTTCATTTTCCATTAATAAATTATAGTATTGTGGAATTTAGATTTATAAGAAATATATATATGTGTGTATATATGTGTGTCAATATATGTATATATATAAATATTTTTTTGCCATATCTTTCAGTGCTTTCACATTTCCTTTTTTGTTTACTAGTTCTTTAGAGTTTGCTGTCAAAATTACACTTTATTACTAACGATTATTGACTGACACTAGTACAAACAACACAGAATTGTGCTATCACCCACTTGTGTTATTATTACCAAATAATATCTGGAATAACGAGAACATTAAAAAAAAATTTTTTTTACACATATAGCATATACTATATATATATGTATATGTATGTATGTATGTATGTATGTATATATATATATATATATATATATATATATATATATATATATATATATATATATA
>JANRMT010062798.1:12646317-12681427 GCA_026402145.1 Polypterus bichir lapradei
AAAAAAGTTAGCATTTACTCCCCCGGGTGGAATTGAAGAGTCGCATAGTGTGGGGGAGGAACGATCTCCTCAGTCTGTCAGTGGAGCAGGACAGTGACAAAAGTCTGTCACTGAAGCTACTCCTCTGCCTGGAGATGACACTGTTCAGTGGATGCAGTGGATTATTCATGATTGACAGGAGTTTGCTTAGTTTGCTTAGTTTGCTTATGGCAGTCAGCAGGTGGGTTTACTCTGAGGCAAGCAAGTTTAGCTCGTTTAGCTCAGCAGAAAAAAGCATCTTCAGCTCTTTACACTTAATTAACATAGCTAATGAACTTGCTTTACCTTTCTGTGCTGGGCATCTGTCCCATCTAAAATAGCTGCCCGCCAAGATTTGTACATTCCTGCCCGACTACTTTAAATCATCACTGCCTTTAACTTACTTAATAATAATAATAATAATACATTTTATTTATATAGCGCCTTTCCCATGCTCAAGGCACTTACAGAATATAAGAAAAAACGGCAGGGTATACAGTATATAGCATTGCACAAACCAAATAAATAAAGAAGATTACGACTGTGAATTCAGAGGAAAAAAAAGCATAACAGACAACATAATTGATGGTCTAGCACACACACATACAGGTTACATGAGCATCTTGACATAGAGATAAACTGAGAGAAGGGTAATAAAGTCAAGAAGAGCTAAAAGCCTTCCTGAACAGATGAGTTTTGAGTTGTTTTTTAAAAGAATTCATGGAGTCAGCTGATCTGATTAATTTCGGTAGGTCATTCCAGAGTCTGGGCGCTATACAGCTGAAGCCCTGTCACCCATGGAGTGTAGATTAGTGTGGGGAACAACAAGATTGCCAGAATCAGAGAACCTTAGTGGGAGGGCAGGCACATAGTGATGGAGAAGGTCACTGATGTAGTTTAGCGCGAGATTATTTAAGGCTTAATAGGTTATTAGTAGGATTTTATATTTGATTCTGTAGGACACAGGGAGCCAGTGAAGATGGAGCAGGATGGGTCTTATGTGCTCGCTGCTGCTGGTTCGAGTGAGGACTCTTGCAGCTGTTTTGAATAAGCTGGAGCTGTGATATAAGATTAGAAGGGGCACCTGCCAGCAGCTAGTTACAATAATCAATGTGGGATGTTATAAAAGCATGGACAAGTTTCTCAGCATTAGAAAAGGAGAGCAAGGAGCGAACACAGAATATGTTATGGAGGTGAAAGTAAGAAAGTTTCTTAATGTGATTTATGTGGTCAGGATAAGAGAGGGAGGAATCAAAAAAGATTCTTTGCAGTAGAGGCAGGTCTGATGAGATCACCGCCAAGATGGACTGGGAAAGAGTTCATTTTATTAAGATGCCTTTTAGTCCCAATTTGCAGGAGTTCAGTTTTGTTGCAATTTAATTTTAAAGATCTCTGCTCCATCCAGGTTTTAATTTCACTAAGGCAGGTTGTGAGCTGAGAAAGCTCTGATGAAGTTCCACTTTTAACATTGAAGTAGAGTTGAGTATCATCTGCATAAAAATGATAACCCAGTCCATAGCTACGGATAATATGGCCAAGGGGAAGCATATAAATACAGAAGAGAAGAGGGCTGAGGACAGAGCCCTGAGGAACTCCTTGTGTGACTGGCTACGAGTTGGATCTGCTGTTGCCAAGACTAACAAACTCTTGCCTATCAGTCAGATAGGACTTGAACCACTGGAGGGCAGTGCCAGAGATACCCAGCATGTTCTCCATTCGGTTTCCTCCCACAGTCCAAAGACATGATGGTCACATGCATTGGCGATCCTAAATTCTCCCTAGTGTGTGCTTGGTGTGTGGGTGTGTATGTGTGTGTGCCCTGCGGTGGGCTGGCGCCCTGCATGAAATATTTCTCTTTAAAGGTTGTGATTTTTGTATTTAAAATCTCATTGTTTTCATCAAGTTTTGTTCAACACTTTTGCTGATGGAAGAAACAGTTTATTTTATATAGTACCTTTTCATCAACAACCTTTTGTTTTACAGTTCATTGCATTAACCACAAGTCCACGAAACCAATAAATCTGTAGCTGGACCTAAAAGTATTGGGCCTACTCTGAATTGCATTCTCTTGCCTTCTTTGGCTATATCTTTAGTAATATGATGGATACCAAAGTGTTTATGATTGTCAAATACATTAAATTCATTTTATTAAGCATCTTACCATAATGAACACCATCAGAGCACTTTTTACAGCTCATAATCATACAGAGTGTCACATTGAATGTGAATAGATAATCATGTGGTTTACAACTTATAAACTCATCTGCTCTACCACACTGGTAATAAACTGGACAATCTACATTTAAATTTAGCATTATTAAATCCTTTTGTGTTTTTTTAGTAAAGCATCCAATAATGTGATTAATCTTTAAAATTGTAGTACCCGTCATGAGGAGGTTCTTCACAGGTAGTATGCATTTTCTACATATTTCTTTGTTGTGAGTGAGTACTGACTGGTTAAAAGATTTACATGGGGTCACCTCAATTCAGGGGTGGAGAACAAACATGCAAGTGAATGCTTTACAGCTTAAAGCCTTTACCACTAGGCCACACTTGTCAGTAAATGTGAGGTTTATCAGGTGAGCCACACAGCACCGCTTACCCCTAGAATTATAATGTCCATGCTGATATAGTAATATCATAAACAATGTAACATTCTTAAATCTACATAATCCAATTCATGGTCATGGGGACTGAGGCAACAGTCCATCACTGCTCACACAGGGTCAATTTAGAATCGTTAGTTAACCAAACTGGTGCATCTCTGGGGTGTGAGAGGAAAACTGAACTGGAGAGAATGTGTAAACTCCACACAGACAATAACAGGGCATGGAATTCCAACCAAGAATGTCACATTTTGTTATATGTAAATATCAATTGGAACAAAACTCTGGTTTCATCCAGCATTCCATGTTATGTTCAATGACAACACCTTGTTTCTCTTCAACCCTGACTTTACACGTCTATCTCTCCACCTAACATTGAAAGATGTAAAATCGTTTTGCAAATATGTAGCATAAACCTAAGTCCTGCTTAAACAAACAAAGCAATATGCTGCTGTTGATCATGACCGTGGAGGCAGCAGTTTTCAAATGGAAAAGCTGATTCAATTTTAACCCAGCTGTCCTGAAACACTACACCCCAGCTGCTGGCCAAGCCGTTAGCCCTTACGTAACAACTATCCTATCTGAGTACCTTCAGAGGTAGGTGTGCAGTTTTGTGTGCTGCAATGTCGGCATGAGCTGGGAATAGAGCTCCACGCATTTAAAATAGAAAAGGCAGCAAAGGTCTAGATGAGCAAACTGTGACAAGTGTTGTTAATTTAAGTATGTCTTTAATTTCTTGTTTACTTCACACAGTAAAGAATCCTAATTTTGATCAAATAGATCAAGGGCACAGGGGAGTAGCCGATCTGTTACAGAGGTCTTGCAGAAGGACATTTCACGTCTTGAGCTTATATTAAGTTAAAGTTTTTTTTTTGTTTTAATGCCGTTTTTTTGGTACATACAATTAGAAGTTGATTTTTAAGTTTAGTATTTGTACAAAGTACAATGTATAGTGAGATTTGTCATGCAATGGCTGAAGATTAACACATTCAGAGTACACCTCTATTATCATTATATAACACATTAATCCAGCAGCTTCTGACTACATGTCATTGCTTGCCTTTTCTCCCTCACTTACTTGTTCCTTGCAATAATGCACAATCATGCTTCTAAATCATCCTATTGCATAGTTGAATGAGTTCTTGGAATGTTCTGTAGAATTTTCCACTCACACCCTTCATTTGAAATTTGACATATATATATATATATATATGTGTGTGTGTGTGTAAATGGTGCTCTCATTTGCCTCAGAGGATACTGAGAATGCTAAGTATGATAAAACGGGTGGTTCTCAAGCTTGGTGGCTGTCGGATTTTGTCCCCCCTAGTTTCACAATCGTTGAGTCATTGTACCTGTGACTGATCTCGTCTAACTTAACTATTTTATTTTCTTTTGTCTTATTTTGCATTCAGGGAAACACAACAGTGTGATTTTACATTTATTAGACATTTTTGAATATTTGCATTTTGCTCTAGATTTAAATACTTACAGTAACTCTGTTTTGTTGTTTTCCTGTTAATCTTCTTAATTTGCCTTTTATTCTTTGTAGACTGTTTCCTTAATTTTATTCAAATAATGACAGCATCAAGCACAGTAGACACACAGGCAAATGACACTGGATGTTTAAAGGCTGCAGCTACTTTAATGTCAGACCCGCCGAGGTGCTCATTAGAATGTAACGGATTAAATGACCAGAACACCTGGAAAAGCAGAATCAAAATCATAATTGGGATGAAATTTGAAAAAAAAACTAGAAAGTTTTGGCATAAATCCTTGGTACATTCTAATAAAAATGTACAATTCTTAGTTTTTTTAACATAGAAGCTGGGAAATAACATCTTGCTTAAATAGTGTCCAATTGAAACAGAAGTTAGTTGAAACAAAAACCTGCAACCTCATTTGGTTTCTATGGCTAAATTTGAGAACCACTGACTTATAAAGCACACCTCCAGACTCATTTTCAAATTTAATTATATGGGTATCATGCTACATTTTATGTGCTCTGGTGTACACCCACATCCCAAAGTTGTGCTTGCTAATTTAACTGGTCTTGCCAATGCATGCAGTTACAAATTCTTCTTGGTCAGTCCACTGTCCATGAGAATGTAGTAAAATAAGTAGATGCAGAAAACAGATGCATTCCCCTCTGCAGTGTATTGCAAAACTTCTAACCCAACAGCTTTTGCAGCATTCATTTCAGGACACACTTGATGAGTAGATGTTTTCTGTTAACCCCCTTTGTATATTTGGGCTTCCATCTCTCCTTCAGGCTAATGCCAACTTGAAGACTCCCCAGCATATGTTTTTCACTTAACTGAGGGGCTAGCAGTCCTATCATAAGTAGATCTTCCTTTTTCAACCATGTTACCTTTGCTTGCTTAGGTTTCTTGTTTTTCAATATGTTTACCTGTTTTCAGAATAAAAGAGAAAAGTAAATCGCAGGTCTGTTTTCGGGTGGTGGCATCTACA
Source organism: Polypterus bichir lapradei (assembly GCA_026402145.1). NCBI lineage: Eukaryota > Metazoa > Chordata > Cladistia > Polypteriformes > Polypteridae > Polypterus > Polypterus bichir. The sequence continues at coordinate 12,651,411 of JANRMT010062798.1, forward strand.
ATATGCTGTCTATATCAAAAATTACTTCTTGTGTCTATTCTGAAATTGGTGCTTGAGTAGTGCTAGGTGTAAAAGGAATTGATTAAAATGGTTAATAACGATCTACTGACATTGCTTTTATCTTAAAAACATTAACTTTGTCAAAGTATGTGTTGATCATTTAACTGCGTTTAAATGTCAAATGTGGCATATTCTGGAATTTTAAGAAAGATAAAAGGTGTTTTACGAAGCATACAAGTAATCTCAGTATTACGCAACGTCTGAGTGAAACACTGTATGGGAAGCAGCCAGTATTTACCTCCTGTAAGTTGCTGTTTCTGTCATTCTTGTTGATGATGTATTTTAGTTTCATTTTAATTATTTAAAGTTAACCTGCAGTGACTTGCTCCTAAATCTCTTTCAACTATTGTTGGCATTGCAAAATCTGACTTATTAGATCATAAATTCTTCGCAATGGTTCATAGATACAGTAAATATTTTATATCCCTAATTTGTTGCCTAGAATTTAAACTGTTCATGGAGGAAGTATTCAATCTGATTATTCTGCCACAAAGTAACATATGGCAAAGGGGTTATTTTTATTTTCTTTTTGTGTTGTTTGTTCTGGTACAAACAGTGAAGGAAGGCATGCATTGCTATTAAAAATAAACAGAAGCAGAGTTCAGTTTATCTAATACACCCATGTATCCATCCATTTTCTAAGGACAAAGGAAATTTTTTATTTAGGCTGTCTTAGAAGAAAGCTGAAAATCACTTTCAGACAGTCACAAATATAAATATGAAGGGGATGGGGAAAGCCTCATCCCTGGAAGAGTCAAAATCACTGGAGAGCCAATGGGTTCAGGCCTGTTAGGGATCAGATCTGGTGTGGTGCCGAGGCGTCACCCAAGGATCCTGAGCTGTTTTGTCATGTGGTGGGTGTGGCAATGCTCTTTATCAGCATGTGCTCCCCAGCCTCACCTGACCTATCCTGTAATTTTATGCTTTCTAGTTTTTCTTAAATAAATCGCTGTGGCTATTGCTGTTACTTGTAAATTTAAATAGCACTCTGTCATTTATAGTTTTGACCACTATTTAACTTCTCTATATGTTGATTTGGTACATTATTGTTTTTTATTCAGGTACTGCAGCCTTTGTAATACATACCCAAAGACATGCAGGTTAGGCTTACTGGAGTTTTTAATCTTTAAATCTTTTAATCTTAATATTAACTAGCCCTTTCTCAGTTAATGTGTGTGTGAGTTAGTCCTGCCATGTACTGGTGCCCAATCCACACCATGTGCCCCTTTGCATACGGCTAAGCCAGGATAACCCCCAAAGCCCAGAGACCATGGTGTAAATTAAGCTCATTTGAAAGTGTTTTAATATGAAAACTGGGAATTATTTTCAAGGCTGTCCATGATTGCATGTCAAGAACAGAATCTGCATTGCACCCTTTGAGCCCAAGATTTGATTATTGAGTGGAATCTCCCGTCTAGTATTCTTACATAGTAAAGCCTTCTAGAAGAATAAAAAGCAGGGTTCTTTAGTTGGATTGTATCTTGCATGTGCTTTAGGAGTACTGAGGAACTGCCCACTGGGAATCAAGTGTCCTAGCATATACACCTTGGCATATCACCACAACCTACAGCAAGGACATATTTTACCTTCCATAGACCTTTCATCAACCGAAGAAGTTTTGGTTTTGGTTTATCAACCTGCCCTTAAGTTTTGAGTTTTATAATTAAAACCAATGTTTGATATTGCTACATCTTTGTGAGTTTATTTACCCTATGCAAATTTAAGACATATTCACTATTCAAGGAGCGGATGCAGAAGTGGTCCACTCCTAGAAGTACATAGGAGTTCAACATTAATGACAGGTTGGACTGGTCTCAGAACACAGAGGAACGGTAAAACAAAGGGCAGAGCAGGCTCTTTTTCCAAGGAGACTGCATTCCTTTATAGTGGGAAGTGATATCCTTCATGTCTTCTATAATGGCAGGATCACTTCAAAAGAGGCCCACTGAATCAACAGGCTAATTAAAAGTGAAAACTTAGCTATAGGATGCACTTTGGGCCCACCTGGAGGTCGTGGCAAAGGAGAGAATGAAAACAAGACCGAGTACTATTATGAACAAAGCTCCACATCCACCTGTTGGCACACTAACACTGAGGACTTTCAGCCAATGAACTATTCAGCAGAAATGTGTCTTGTAACGCAACTGGGACTCCTTTACACCAACAGCTCCAATCGGACTGTGACAGCCATGTCAGAAGTTTAGTCTTTTTAATGTTATTCCTTTATAGTCATAATGGTGTCTGTTCAGATGAAAGTGTGTGTGTATATTTACTTATTTATGTATTTATATACTTATGTATCTACCTACCTATTTATTTACTGTATTTAAAGAGCTTCAGTAAAAAGCCAGATTTCTCTCTAGGGACAAATAATGAGCCCCACTTCTCATAAATCACTTAGAAGGGAGCATGCTAACCTAGGGGTTGAGCTGCTGGAGTACCACTGGATATTAGTAAACAGGCAGTCTGTTAGGGGTGTAAAGACTCCTATGGCTGCCAGAGATCACAGTGGTCTAGGGAAGGCTGTGGTCTCCAAATACGTCCTCAAAATGACCTAGGAGGTAATCCGTAGATGAAGTTAAAATGGGTGCTCTCCACCAGTTGTCAAATTTTTTTTGTACTAATTATGTAAAGTGGTCTTTGAAATTACTCCACGGTTGGAAAATGACTGACTGACTGAACACAACGTACACAATAAGAATTTTCATAATAACTATTTTGTCATTTGCTCCTTAGCAGTATAATGTTTTTATTGCATCATTTCACATGTTTGATGCCTTTCATACTTATGATGATTATTAGTAAGTTTTCAAGTTTTTAAGGATCCCTTCTTAGGCTGTTTGCTGATGCAAAATTCAAAACCATGGAAGTTTACTACAAGTAATATCATTATTGTATTTTCAAATCAAGCCACTAAAACCTGTCATGATGACCGAGTGGGTGATGTTGGTTCCTCATAACAGAACACACATTTGCCTTACAGTCTGTTGCGTTTGACCAAGTAATTGAATCTCTTCCCACAGTCCAAGGACCGTGATGTTTATGCAAGTCACACCTTTATAATAACGCTATGGAACTGAAGGCTTTGCTGAATGGGCACAGCATCACAGAAGGGGCTGAACTTACAGTCTTATGACCAACTCTCCACTTCTTACATTGAGCCACCATTTAATCAGCTGTATTAAGTACAACTGTAGATAATCCTCATCATTTCCTGTGCTGTTTTAAACATTTAGAAATACTGGATATAAATCAAGACATCACTGAGGACTATTTTAAATGACTCCCCACCTCAGTGGCTATCACACTGCTTGACGTCCTTTTGGTGCCCTATAACTGACATGCCTGTGACATACTTTTTTCCACTCCACTATGACCACCCAGCACAAAGTGAGCCGTTTACTCTGCTGGCAGTCTGCTTTTTGCATGAGAGGGGTCTCTTGCTTTTTATTGTGCAGAGTAGAATGCCATTAACATTACGCACTTTCACAGAACACTTTACAGAGGAGTGAAGATTACAGTACAGCATCTGACAGACCTGGTGATGGTACCATAAAGTCTGAAACCTTAGTACAAGTACAGACAAGACTGCAGTATTTATAATAAGAGGACCTTGGACAGGACCTGGTGTTGAGAATAAAGAAAAGTAAACTACAGAAACTCAAATGTCATCTGAAAGAAGATAAGCTGTGACACAGTGAAGTGCAATATCCTTGATTCAGTTTTGAGAGGTTAGAAAAAAAAAGTTCCAGAAGTCAAAAATGAAGATGTGCATACTTAGCAATGGTTTAAATGCGGCTCTTAACAGAGCCTCATAGGTAGACCCATGAGCACAATTCAGTAGAAAACATTATACAGGAGGTTACTAGCAATAGTTACATTTAGCACAACTATCATTGTCGTCCCACTCTAGCTAAGATATTTCTCAAAAAACACAAGAGTTTTGGTTCAAACTACTGAATTAACATACTGCTTGACCTTCAGAGGCCAGTTCCCCTTGCTTTCCTGCCATTAAAAAAAGTATTCCTGTCAAGTAATTTCACATCCTCCATTTGGTTAACCTGCTAATATAGAGCAATTAATTGCCTACTTAAGTAATACATTTTGTATTATGAATATACAGAAGTGTTTATTCAAACTGAACCTCTCTCAGTGCCCTCTGTGTAATGTATTTTATTTCTGTCCAATTCTGCTTGGAGATTGTTTTTGAGGTACTGTATTTCCAAGAAGATGGATGATATGACAGCACTTGTCAAGGTAAAGGGTCAAGATTAGGATATTAATGCTTTTTGCTGAGAAAAAAGGAACCATTAGGTAAGACTTGGGTCATTAGCTTAGAAAATAATAATTAGCCTCATGTGAAAAGATAACCAAGCAAGAGTGTAGTTTACTGTCAAGCAGAATGTTATAAATGAATTAAATAAAACCAGGTTTGCAGCTAAACATCTCATCATGGAGAGGTGCAACAATGTTCAGAAGCCCAGTAGTTGCAAGAAAAATCTAATGTTAGATATTCTATACAGTATAAGATGAATATCCAGCTCTTTTCCTGTTTCTACTTTCGAAAGATTGTATTTTGTCTCTCAAGAAGAGGGATGGAAAAACTGTTTGAGTATTTGAATTTTAGCAGCTGACCACAGACTACCTTTAAAGATTTAAAGGACTCTGTGAATTATAATTTCAACCTCTTTTTATTCTTATTTAAGGTTGCAACGTTTGTGACTATGGAGATCTGAGTTTTACTCATCTAAACATTGATGAGACCTACAAAGGTGTCCACTTCCCACGAACTGTCGGATTGGCAAACAAAGTGCTGGCAGATACAGTGAGCAAAGCAGTGGGCAGCGGCAACACCTGTGTGATGCTCGGTGGGGATCACAGGTAGGGGTTTATATTTTTTCTTATGATATCTTCACGTCAAAGCCACAGGTTCTTCACTGACAAGTCCAGAATTATTAAACCTCTTGGTTTGCTCATTTATGGCTTAATTTAGCTGCACACCGCTTGTACAGCAACACATTGACATAGATTAAACAAAGCAGACTTCCAGTGAAATAAAAAAAACAGTTTTTATATACAGTGGCAGCAATGATAGGAAATCACAAAGCACAACCTGGAAGTATGTAGATAATCGATCTGCCCGGACATTTTTAAATGTCATTTTGTGTTTCCATGACAAATATGACATGCAGATATATAATATATTTGAAAGAGCTGTAAAATGCCTGCATTATGACATTCCAAACAAGACATGAAATATGTAAACATGTGCACCCTATGAGAGCTTCTTAGGTTATCATAGTTTCCATTGGAGGTGTGCTTGGCATTGTTTTTAAGTAACTGATTTGTTTACACTGAATACAGGCAACTGAATATCAGCTCTTCCTTTATGACCAACCAGGGCCTTTAAAAATGAGCACAAGTAGAAGGAGAGGCAAGTGGATACACAGCTGCCTGGCAGTAAGCAGAAAGGAGTCAGATTACAAAGGATGCAGATTGCCGGCAATGAGTGATTCACACATAGGCATGGGATGGGCAGGTTACCTTTCAGTGCCAAGTGGGAATAGTGAGGACTGAACAGCCTTCATCTTTCCAAAGACTTTTTCAGTCTTTGAGTATGCATAGCAGTAGCATGTTTCAGAAAACAATAGCTGCAGCCATTTTCAAATATATTTAACATTTGATTTAAACTGTGTTCATTAATTTACAAAAAATTCATATTCTGTTGTAATTTCACCTAGGGAAGAGCAGTCTTACCAAATGGGAATGAAAGTGTTATTGATAGAGTCTTGGAAAGATGTGTATTTGTAACACAGCTTTAATATTTTATTGTTGCCATTGTGCATTAGCGTAAGATTTCTGCCGTAAGCATCAGGTTTTGAAGATATTCTCTTTTTACAGAATCAGTAGCAATTAAGTTAGAAAAGCAAATTGCCCTGACATAAGTGTGAACTGACGTGGTTTTCAGAAACCTTTAAAATGCAGTAGAGTCAGCAGTGATGGAAATTTCTTTGGCTAAGGAAATCTTTTTTGCAGCAGCTGAAGACAGGTCACCTTTTTTTCTGCCAAACCCTAACCCTAACCCTTTATCCTAGTCACTTGTAAAAAGGTTAATTCCCTAAGAGTTGGAAAAGGTCATTACCCTACCTGAATCAGTAGGTGGAGTGCAGTTGTTGATTCAGAGTTTACCTTAAGGCCTTCTGTTTAGCCTCCTCTTTCTCAATGTGGCAGAAGTCTGAGTGCAGTGACTGTTTAGAGCAGGGGTGTCCACACTTTTTCGGCTTGCGAGCTACTTTTAAAATGACCAGGTCAAAATGATCTACCTACATTAAAAATTATATATACTGTATATATATATATATATATATATATACTGTATACTTTATACATAAAATATATGTTGTCGCACCTTGCATAACTGAATAACCTTTATGGCACAATAACAATTCAATACATTTATGGCCACTACGGTATTTGGATTTAATAATCTTCATGTGGGAAAAGGCTGACTCGCATAAATAAGTAGAGCCGAATAATGCAGTCAAGGAGGTAGCACATTTCCTCATGTTTGGGTACTTTTCCTCTGTGAGTAAGTTCTAAAACTGTCCATGAGCCCCATACTTCAGCTGAATGTCATCCTGTAGTGTCAAATCTCATCCTCCACTGTAGAGGAGTTTTAGGTGAAACAGTGTTGCAATTTTTGATGCGGGTGAATCACCCTCAACATCTTCCCTAAATAGAAAGCACTTAAATGTAGCGATTGGCTCAAGTAAAGCTGAGTCTTGAAACCGTCTGTCAAAATCTGACAATTTTCAATCTGCTCTGTGTAGCGTATGCTGTCAAGTTGCACACACGCCTCCCATTGCGTGTCCACCTCTGACGCGAGGTTTTGGATGTTCCCCAAATCAAGGCGCTGCAGCTTTGAGGACAGATGTTGCATTTTTTGTTTGAAAGCTAAAACTGAGCTAATCATATTGACCATGGAGTTCTCTTTTCCTTGCAGCTGTAAATTAAGCTCATTCAACATGTTGGTCAAATCGGAAAAAAATGCCAAGTCTGGCAGCCATTGATCGTTACTAAGTTGCTTGTATTCTGCATGTTTAATGACAAGGAGAAACTCCTTTTTCTCCGGCCAGGAGTCTTGAAATCTCAGCAGGAATTTCTCCCTAGCCATCTGCCTCAATGAAGGCCTCTTTTATCATCTCTCCATCTTGGAAGGACTTCTTATGTTTAATGATCGAGTGACTCACCCGGAACGATGCTTTGGTGTGTCTGCCTTTGCTTTTGAATTCAGCCGAGTGAAAAATGACGGCTGTCTAATTAACTGCAATTTTACTTCCCTGTCCTTTCTCTTTCTCAGATCGCTTTTTGGAAGGAAGTCAGTTCCGTAGTTTTTATGAACAGTTCGAAAGTGTCTTTCCACATTTTCCTTCTTTGGAATAGCAATGATAGATTGACAAATCAAACAAACGCACTTCGATTGTGACATTGTGAGAAAAAAAATCCTCTTCCAATTCCACATCCAGCCCATAACCTCCCCAAACAGTTTTGTTTTTAAATCCCTTCTTTAGTCGATATAAATTGGAAGGCTAACTAGATCACAGCTGGAGTTTTGCAGTAGCTCGCACGTTTGATTGTGCGTGCGGGATGACCAGTGTGTTAGAAAAAAAGAGATCTCAGACTGGCTGCCCTGTATGTCAATCAAGTGGCAAATGCCATAGGGAGGATATATGATAGACTATCATCTAAAAAAAATTTTTTTGAATTCAATGCGATCTACCTGCATCTACGTCTTGGGTACCCCTGGTTTAGAGGGTGTAGTATTCAGTTCTTACACACCATCTAAAATGATTGTTTAGATTTTGATATGGCTTTTATAAAAGTTTCCATTGTCATGAGAATATTCAATTAGTCTTAGACACATTGTAAGTGACCAAAATTGCATTTAATAAGTTGGATAATTTTTTGTTTTTTAGCTTAGCCATTGGATCAGTTCAGGGTCACTCCCGGCACTGTCCAGATTTGTGCCTGATCTGGGTGGATGCGCATGCCGACATCAACACACCACTCACCTCTCCTTCTGGAAACCTTCATGGCCAGTCAGTCGCATTTCTGCTTAAAGATCTACAGAATAAGGTAATTTATGTGTTTAGGCTCACAAATTTAAAAAAAAAAAAGAAATTTTTCTCAGAATTCCTGGTGATTAGAAGCACAAAGATTTTCTTCAGCGAAGTTAGTTTTACTTACTAGTAACTATAAAAGAGGGAGAATTGAAAATTATCACTAAGTGTGTATTACTAAAATACATAATTCAAATTCAATTGTTGGACAGTGGGCTTGAAGAGACTTTAAGTGGTTTATTGATCGCCTTAAAATGTACAGATAGGCTACTCTTATTCCTATTCATTGGCCTAACATATCAGAACACTGACACGATGGAAATGTGTTTAATTGGATTGTGGTTTAAGCATGCAGCAACCTTTGTAGTCCTCATGTGCCCTGATGACCACTTAAAATAGTACTATTTTGTGGAAAGCAGATTAAGGTTACAAATTGCTAAGGCAACTGTAAACCAAACTAGGTATGGATTAGACAGCCAACAGAATGGAGTACAGTTAGGAAAAATAATTATATGTATATTTTTAATGTAAACAGTTAAACAAAACACTTCTGTAAATCGTGGAATTACAGAAAATGGATAGTAATGTAGATTATACTTCTAGTATATAAAGAATACTTCAGATGAGGTGTGAAATGTTTGCAGTCATATGGCAAAATCATTTGGTTCCTTTCACTCCCATAATTAAAAACTAAAAAGACACAAAAAGTTATTGAAGAAGTGTAAGAACCTGTGAAGAAAATGAGCCCTTAATCACTTCTAACACCTTGGAAATGCTGTTCTTATGTTTTTTTGTGTTTTTTCCTTTCCAGATTCCTGAACTTCCTGGTTTCTCCTGGGTTACACCATGCCTTTCTGCTTCTGATATTGTATACATTGGACTTCGGGATGTTGACCCTGGGGAGCAGTAAGTGCATAATTGTACCAACTTACTTAATCGATTCCCATCAAATAGCAGAGGAATTAAGCCTTAGTTTAGAAATTACCATTTTAATTTTGTGGTCTGTAAAAAAATTTTAAAGGTGAGGAAAAGGTCCAAGAGAAAGTATAGTCTTGAGTGTCATTTTTCAGACCTATACTAGCCCCATGATTTACAGCTTAACATAGAGAAATTTAGAAAATACACTGTTGTATAAGCTTTGGACCTTTCCTACTGTACCTGTACTCTTTCACAACATTTTTATAAGATTGCCATTGCTTGCTTTTCAGTGGGATCCTTAAGAACTGTGGAATCAAGTACTTCTCCATGAGGGACATTGATCACTTTGGAATCCAGAGGGTGATGGAGCTCACTTTTGACCACTTACTTGACAGGTGCGTTGAACATTTTATTCCTCCTGAATGACATACGAGCCCACACTGATTTCAGTTGACTCAAGAGACTACCATATTGTGTTCCAGCACTAAATGTAAAACTTTCCTGCAGTCTGATTCCAATAGTTTATAGATCAAATGGTCTGAGGGTATAGGAATAAAGCCAGCGTCATGTAATTTATGGGAACCTCTCAGGTACTATTACCCAAATAAATAAAATTACTAGTTTCTTAATTAATTTAAAGTTATTCTTTACACTTGTTCTTCAAGGTCAATAGTAGCAGTAGCATCACTTTGTGATAGGCTGCTGCATGGCTGGGAAATATTCCTCCCTTGCCCCCAGTTCTTCCTCGAATAGGTCCCAGCTTTTCCATGACCCTGTTCAGGATTAAGTGGGTTAAGAAGATGGATGGATGTAAAACTACTGACAGTAGTACACTTAAAAAAACATGTATAGAATGAAACATCCATCCATTTTCCAACCCGCTGAATCTGAACACAGGGTCACGGGGGTCTGCTGGAGCCAATCCCAGCCAACACAGGGCACAAGGCAGGAACCAATCCCGGGCAGGGTGCCAACCCACCGCAGGACACACACAAACACACCCAGCACACACTAGGGCCAATTTAGAATCGCCAATCCACCTAACCTGCATGTCTTTGGACTGTGGGAGGAAACCAGAGTGCCCGGAGGAAACCCACGCAGACACGGGGAGAACATGCAAAGTCCACGCAGGGATGACCCGGGAAGCGAACCCGGGTCTCCTAACTGCGAAGCAGCAGCACTACCACTGTGCCAACGTGCCGCCCTAGAATGAAACATGCATATAGAATACATACAAGAACATGTGTTTGTTATTATGAGTAGCCTTTAATTAAACATATGCTGTGTGGTTATAAACTGCCTCAGAGTTGAATGCTTCTGTAACTTTTACCAGAATGAGAAACAGAGAGAAAAGTAATGCCTGAGATTTTTAATGATCCTGTATGCCTTCTCCTGTGTGTGTTATACAGTATACGTGAATCTGACAATTCACACATGCTGGGGTATGCAAGTTAGGAAGTCCTTCCTGGAAGAGGGTGTGGAGGGTGGCATGAAGCCCAGAGTGTAATTTAAATAAAATAAAAATGGTAGGTTAAAAAAACACACACACATCATTAAATATTTATAAATAGAAGCAGAGTTAAGTGTTAAATACACTATCACAATATCTGGGTCTCCTTCACGCTTTGTTCCTTCCTTTTGCCTGCTGCTGTTGGGATAAGCAAAGTGTACGTACAGGAAATGAGCATACCAGTAAGAGAATGTGACACAGGTCTGTACTATCACAAGAACTGCCCTTTTAAGGGGGGTCTGACAGCAGTACTGCAAAACCTTTTGTCGTTTATATAAGCTGAACAGTTTCTTTTTTTTTTTTGTAACCTTCTGGTTCTGAAGGAACTAAAGTCAGAACTTTTAATGTACCTGTTAGGTCAAGCAGGTCAAGCCTCAGTTTGACTGAATCATGGAAATTAATTTTCTGGAAGATGTATTAATAAGAACCAGTTTTTTTTTAGCTGTGTGAATTTGCATAATTATTACTGCCATTGTTAAGGAGGAAGGAAAAACAATACTCATGTCTTACACAAGTGTGCCTAGTCACAGGAAATTGACTCAGTCCACCACAGTCAAGACTGTGTTCCTTCTTTGCTCGGAAAAATCTCAGAACATCTGCCAAGGCCAGGAATCCCTTCCAAGTCACTTTTCTTTTTTAACGTAAACGTTGTGTAACATCAACAAACAGTGACTCAAAACCGAGCCCTTATCAAGGGGAAATGACCACAAGGAAATTTTGGGGGGGTGGGGGCGGTTCTTGGGATTTCTTGTAGAAGGAGCCAACAGGTGTGGAGGTAACTGAAAACAGGAGAGTAAATTCTCTTAGTTGGGATAATTACTTAAAATATGAAAGCTTAATGTTGCCAAAGTCTGTTGGCCTATTCAGGGCCTGGCTCTCCACACCTCTACCAGAGATGTCAACATGGAGAATGTTAAGAAAAATTTTTTCAGACCTATGCTAGCCCCATGATTTACAGCTTAACATAGAGATATTTAGAGAATACACTGTGCTATAAGCTTTGGACCTTTCCTACTGTACCTGTACTCTTTCACAACATTTTTATAAGATTGCCATTGCTTGCTTTTCAGTGGGATCCTTAAGAACTGTGGAATCAAGTACTTCTCCATGAGGGACATTGATCACTTTGGAATCCTACTTTTTTTTTTGTAACCATCTAGTTCTGAAGGAACTAAAGTCAGAACTTTTAATGCACCTGTTAGGTCAAGTAGGTCAAGCCTCAGTTTGACCGAATCATGGAAATTAATTTTCTGGAAGACGTATTAATAAGAAGCTGTGTGAATTTGCATAATATTACTGCCATTGTTAAGGAGGAAGGAAAAGCAACACTCATGCCTTACACAAGTGTGCCTAGTCACAGGAAATTGACTCAGTCCAGCACAGACAAGACTGTGTTCCTTCTTTGCTCGGAAAAATCTTAAACATCTGCCAAGGCCAGGAATCACTTTTGAGTCACTTTTCCTTTTTTTACATAAACATTGTTTAACATCAACAAACAGTCTCAGAACTGAGCCCTCATCAAGAGGAAATGACCACAAGGAAAGGAAGGGAGTGGGTTTTTTGGTTGGATTTCTTGTAGAAGGAGCCAGCAGGTGTGGAAGTAACTGAAAACAGGAGAGTAAATTCTCTTAGTTGGCATAATTACTTAAAATATGAAAGCTTTATGTTGCCAAAGTCTGTTGGCCTATTCAGGGCCTGGTTCTCCACACCTCTACCAGAGATGTCAACATGGAGAATGTTAAGAAATTTTTTTTCAGACCTATGCTAGCCCCATGATTTACAGCTTAACAGCTTAAGATGTCAACATTGAGAATGTTAAGAAAAACACAACTTTGCAAGGGTACCTGAAGCTGTTTACTAAGCACACTGTGTTAAACTTTAAGACTCATTCTAGGTGTTTCTTTTTATGCATTGATGTCTTGTATTCTGGCTCCTGTCTTAGTTAAACAATGTCCACTTACCTTGGTGCTTGTGGATTTCACCCAAATCTGTGTAGAGGAGAGTTTTAAAAAATGCATCTTGGCTTTTCTCTGAATTTCTCTAACTTATCTGCTGTTACTGGATCCATGCTGAACACCATGGCTGTCGACTATTGTTTTCTTAACATCCAGATAATGTTTTTACATGTGATGTTCTGCCTTATGCACCATGGATCTTTTTGTGTTACTATAAGCCTGCCTGACCTGTCTGTTTCAATGCTGGTATTTATTATTTAACCATTTGTATACCAACCTATACTTAACCTTCATTACATTTTTCTCAGAAAATTCTGCAGCCAATCTGTACATCTTCTCAAAACAATACACTTAAATGCTTTTAATCTTTCTATACCTCAAAAAGCAATTTGTGTCAGCTTTCACACATCTATTATTTGTTAGTGATCTTTTCCACCTAAGGGGTGCTAGATCAGGGACTACTTTCTGTTCATTAACATCATTAAGACGTGTCAATACACTTTTTTTTTTATTCCCATTTAATCAGCCCAGAATGGCACAGTTGCAGTGGTAAAGCTGCTGCTTTGCAGTAAGAAGACCAGGGTTCACATTCCGGGTCCTCTCCTGGGTAGAGTTTGCATGTTCTCTCTGTATCTGCTTGAGTTTCCTTCCATGTCCAAAGACATGCTGGCAACACTAAATTAGTCTTAGTGTGTGTTTGGTGTGTGTGTGTGTGTGTGTGTATTTGCCATGTGATGACCTTGTGCTCTATTCTGGCTGGGATGAACTCCAGCACCACCCTGCAATCTTTGTCTGGATCAAGCAGAATACAAAATAACATGACATCATAAGCACATTCTAAAATCTGAAGGATTCTGATATCCTGAACCCCTCTGGTCTTGCGGTATTGGGCATTTTAGTTTTTATTGCATTTGTAAAGGTATACATGGCACAGAACTGTTAACATGAGCTGTAGAGGCAAGTTTGGTTAAAAGGTATGTTACCTTCCTCTCTCCTAGAAAACAGAGACCAATCCACCTAAGCTTTGACATTGATGCTTTTGACCCCTCGCTGGCTCCTGCTACTGGTACTCCAGTAATTGGAGGGCTGACGTACAGAGAGGGAATCTACATCACAGAAGAAATTCACAACACAGGTAAGCAAAGACTGATTGCAAGGGAGAGAGAGTTTTAAATCTGATCATTGTGCCAGTCTCATTGGGTTTGTTTTGGAGGATTATGTGGTCTAACTTGGGATCGACTCGTTGAATTAGAAGGGAAGGTTATAGCAAAACAAACTCCAGCAAAAATGTGTTCTTTTTCTTTAAGAAAATCCACTTCAGATTAGAAGGCTGGTAGCACTCAGTCTTCTAACACAATGTAATTGAATGTCTTTTTAGTATCTAAAAAGATATGTAGATATGTGAATTTCCCCTTGGGATTAATAAAGTATCTATCTAGTACCAAACGGTGAATCGTTTAATGTAAATCTTCAGGGCACTGGATGTATTTACACTACAAAATAACTTGCATGCAGATTCATGCTATTTAAACTAAATCATGTCATACATCAGACTGACATGTGGCCTATATGGTATTTTATAATATTTTACATGGTTTATTCAATGTTTCTGTTGTTTTTATCCAAAATAGCGACTGGGAGCCCGATCGAATCGGGCTACAAATTCTACGTTTGTTAAATCCATACTTTCTCTGCAAAGAATTATTTGTTTTGTTAAGTCCTTGAAATGATTTTGCTATCATGGCACTGATTTGTGCTTAAAATAAACCTTTTCGGCCGATGTAATGAAGAGCTTCCTGTTTATTGTATATAAACAATACATATATATACACTATATACACACACACACACATCTATATATACATACACACACACATACATACATAATATATACACATATGCATATATATATATATATATATATATATATATATATACAGACACACACACATAACAATGGGAGGTGGGTTTACAGTTCAAGTCATGTTTGAGCAACTTTAGTAAAAATACGTGTGCTTAGGATGTCAGATTTTCTCCATGGACATTACTGGTACTGTGTGCCTCTTCTCCAGGGCTGGTCTCTATAGACGTATGCTATATCAGAAACTTTATCTCTGTTCTGCACAAAAACTTTACAATTTTTCTCAGCCATCACTACAAACTACGTAGGTTAAGTAAGATATAAAAGATTTGGATGGAACATTCCTTAAAAGTTTATCAACTTTGTTCTCCTGAGGGGATACAACTGTCTTTTTTCCTTCTTATCTAACACATGGTAATGACTGCTACAACAAGCAAAGTAACTGTTGTAGACTGATCATCAAAAATAAAAAAAAAATCACATAAATATCATTAGGTATAAAAACAGCTTAAAGAAAAAAAAGAACACAACCGAGTACAGAAAAATAAAATAGAAGAAAATCGCTTTCTAAGGATGAAATGAAGTAGGTAAAAAGGGAAAGTACTGACTGTTTGAGCCACATCTGCATATTCAGCATTGGGTCTTCTGATTCTTTGCAGGTTTGCTTTCCGCTATGGACCTAGTAGAAGTAAATCCAATGCTGGGCGTTTCTCAGGAGGCTGTGGGGTGCACAGCAAGCCTGGCCGTCGACGTCATTGCATCCTCGCTGGGTCAGACCAGAGAAGGCGCACACGTTTCCTTTGACAAACTTCCACCATCCAACACAACTTACGAGGCGGAGGATGAGCAGAAAGTTTGTCTCTAACGAACATCTTCTTGGCTGTACATGTCTGCGCATTCCTCAGCTTTACAAAAGCACTTTCTTTGACTGTATATGAAAACTGCATGGCCAGTTTCTGAATTATTTTAAGAACTTTGTAAGTTCATTGTACATTTTCAATGAGAAGTTTTCAGTCTATTTTATAATGCTAAAATGTTATCAAATTTGTGGAATATTTTGTGTGTCAAGCGGTACAAGGAAAATGGGCCATTTTGAAAAAATCCAAAACCTGATTTTTTTTCCTTTGGGTGGGCAGTGTGGTGGTTTAGTCCAGAGTGCTTACTCACTGTGTTTCTCTGACAAGATAACAAACTGCCAGTACGATAATCCTTAGTAAAGTGCAAAGAGCTCTTTTATTTTGTACCCGTACGGCACCTACTGATGGTTACTGCATAGAGTTTGAATGACTTTTCTTTCTGCAATCCAATATTTTATTTATGTAGAAATAAATCATGGAACTACCTATGTCATTTTAATCAATGTTTGTACTTTTTGTTGGATTCCATTTTTATGGCCTCAATTACACAAAGTCTGTCAAATAAAAAAAATAACAGTGTGTTACTTGCACAGGATTTAAGAAAAAGAGTTCAAAGGTACACCCAAGGTAAGAGACTTGACAAAGTCAGAAGTGCAGGTCATTCATTACTTATTACTGCTAGTCCCTCAATCAAGCTCCCCATTGATTCTGAGGCATACCATAAGACACGAGGGCTTGTGGCTCCTAAGATCCTTCAGCTCTATATTGTCAACTAGAAGCCAAATGCTTCTCACTGGAATGTCCTTCATCCGGAGTTCTGATCAATCAGACCCTGGGTTTCAGTTCACAGTTGAGACTTGGTTAAGCGGGCCCGGAAAGGAGTAACAGATCTAACTTGAACACCATTTCTCCTACTTGTGATTCCGGAAGAACTTGAGGTAAACAACTGCTCCAAGGATGCCCAGCTCCATGATGATGATGAAAGACAACAACAACTTGTTTGTCATAATCCTGAAAATGACAGAATTAAGAAGATACATTACCGACTGACAGGTAAATTTGTACCATGATCATTTTTTTTTTTTTTTTAAATATCGGACCCCAAACAAATCTACAATTCAATTAATGTTACAATTGCCATTTTGGTGTGGCCTGGTTTAAAAAGTAATCTTGTGACACTAGCTAGCCCATTGGTCTCATGTTTATACTCAAGTGCAGAAGCGTCATCTAATCAACATTAATTCAACAGAGTGGAACTGCAGCCTGGCAATCCTATGATGTCACTTACGACATGCCCATTAAAATCCATGATTCTTGACATGACAATTCCAAACATCTTGCATTTTAAATTCCAACAGACGGCTTACACAACCAACACACTTAACTTGATGAAAAAACATTTATATAGAAGAAAAATTAAAAAAAGACTACAGTGAAAGTACTAATCAAACTGAAGCCTACTGACTGTCACACCAAATGGAGCAGCTAATGGTCTGACGGTGGTGTTCTCAAATTCAGGTTCTGGAAAGGGTATACAGCTGTTAATGGAATTTGATTTATTCCTGCTTCACAGAGGACAGAATAGCAGAATGTTTAATGGACTTGAATTGGATTAGTACTCCAATCATTCACTTTATGTTCTTTCTTTTTTGTATTTCTTTTTAAATTTTCCTTTAAGTTATTTTAGTTTGCCTCTTGCCTCAACAAGTGGTACAGGATTCCAAACAGCAGTGCTAACATTTGTGGTGTATCATCTGTTGGAATTTAAAATTTTAATGCTGAACATGCAGCATGTAAAATTTCAAATGGATAGAAACCATCTTATATACAGTAGGTCTTAAAGTACAAGATATGTTAAAAATGGTAATATTCTCAGCATGTTTTCCCATACTTGGAATAAAGATTTGTCTCAAGTGATCAAGACCCTAACAAATACAGGTCTGTGCCTTGTGGCTTACAAAATACCGTAGGGTGGTGTGATAGTTTTGTTGGTGTTTTTTTAATATTTATTTACTGTAAAACGTGGATTACATATTTCAGCCCTACACCCACCTATTGTTAAAGCATGAGTAGAACTTGCTAATTTTAAGTCTTAAAACTCCTGCTTGAGATTTCTTTTTTCCTCTTCTACATTCAGACTCTTAGCTCATCCATTTTTAGAATCCACCATTTTAAGTGCAGGATGCAAACTCACCCTTGAGGGGCTTACCAGTCTTTCACAGTGTGTGTTTTCTTAACCCCCAACTAAGCTGCAGACGTGTAATACAGAATTCTTTAAATATGTGGATGGAAAATTAAAACAAAGGAGAGAAGATACAAGCTGCAGTTTGATGGTGTTTTGGCAGTGATTTGAATTAACCCTCCAGTAGCTGTGAGCCACAGGGCCATGGCCTTACTTTTTAGTAACGATTTACATGTGAACACAACTCTTGGCTAGCTCGTCAAAATGAGGGGTGAAAAAAAAAGTAAAATGGCACGGAAGAGGATGTACTTTTGGAAAGCAAAGTGCATATTTAAGCTCAGGTTATATTGAAATGTGTGTAAAGGAAGACTTCGCTAAAAAGAAAAAAACACTTGAAAGTGTATTACCTTCTGGACATCGATCGAAGAATCTTACGACTTCTGCTAAGATTTTCGCCAGTGTTGACCAGCTGAAAGGGGGAAAAAAATTAAAAATTAAACACTCGGTAGACAGAATCAGGTAGAATTTAAATTTGACAATTTATTCAACCATTTTGTGTTGTACTTTCCTTTCATATTTAGAATTCTGCAATGTACTTTGCTTTTGTGTAATTGTCAAATAGGTCCTGTGTAGTTTAACGAGCTGTAATCCATTCCTTTGTCAGGTAGCACTTCAGATCATTCAGTCTGACACTTAAAATAATAAGCTGCCTCCCTAGGGGGTGCATGGCTGCTGCTGTTCTAAGTGATTGTGTGCAGAATGCACCACATGCATACTCTCCTCTTCATCATCATTAGTAAATCCCTTCATTCTGGTTGCCCCGTAACCATTCTTCCCTTTCTGAATGAGTCCCCATCAGCTGCCACCCCTCTTACTGTGTTGAAGGGGGACATTGCTGCAAGAGGGAGTCCCCTTAGGCATCTCTGCCACTCCCTATGATATTGAATTGCCTTTTTTCGTCTTGGCTTCTTTTTTATTTCCACACTCTTTAACTTAAGCTGTCTACACCTACCCTCACTGTTTAAAACAGAAAAGACAAAAATGACACCATGTCTGCCTCCGAAACCTTGAGAAGGACACCCCACTCTTGCACAGAACATGCAGTGATGAGATGGACAAGTATGTCCTTCACACAGAAAGTTGTTATAGATAATAGGCGTACATTAAAAAATGTCTCGGCATGTCAGTGTTTAGACGTCTTAATGTGTTTATCAGTGAAGAGTTATATATTCAAGTGACACTCACCCGGTCTTTCGTACGGTACAGCTGCTCTTTCTGTTCTCCCAGCTCCTCGATGATGTCCGTTCCGACCTGGTCAGTTTCAGCTGCTATTCTGTGCGAGCGTTCAATACTCTCTGTGGCCCTGTTTAAGGAGTCTGTGCCTTGGAGGAGTAAGGCTCTTTGCGACTGTAATTCTGTCTAAAAAAAGAAAACAAAAAGCAGTAGCAGAAATCCACAATCTCAATGTGCATCTGGCATTTCAGCTTGCAGCCCCCTCTAGTGGTGGCAAGTGAATCTTTAGTGCAGGGGTCCTCAATCTCTGTCCTGGAGGGCCGCATTGGCTACAAGTTTTCATTCCAGCCAGTGTCCTAATTAGAACTCGGTCCTTGCTGATAATGAATCTTGGTGTTTAACTCAATGCCTTGTTAGTGCTTTCATTCATCAAATACAAAGTTTAGTTACTCTGTAGATCAGAGGTCCTCAATTACAATCTTGGAGGTCTGATATGGCTGCAGGTTTTCACTTTAACCAATTTCTTAATTAGAATTCTTTTATTTACTACTAAAGCAATACTTTTTTGGGCTTAGTTTTAGTTCTCTTGCCTGTTACCATTCAGAACCCTTAAGTGCTTGTTTTAGTTTTTAGAAGCTGCATTTAAGTTTTAATTGTTGCCTGTTTTCTTAATCAGACATTAGTTAATAATGAGATGCAGATAACCAATAAACCAGCAGCTCTCCAGCTAGCGTGCTTACCATGAAGTATGTGTGATAAAAAATGTTTAGAAATGAATGAGTGGGGAATTGGAAGGACCATTAAGTTTAAATCTCTTCTGGTCCACAAAACACATGGATAATATTCTCACAGAAGGAAACTCCACAGTGCAATTAAAATTGCTCTTGGATGAATGCTAGCATTAACAAGCTAAATAGTTCAATACCAAGTTTCATTAACAGCATGGACTGTCTTCTAATTAGGAAACTAGTTGGAATAAAAAGCTGCAGCCACTGTGGCCCTCCAGGACTGTGATTGAGAACCCCTGCTTTAGTGAGTTGGGCTTCTGTAAAATGGAGTGAATTACTCAAGTTCTGTACATCTGCAGAAAGAAAAAAAATAGGAAAAACTGATTCCTGCAGAAGGGTGTGTGGCTGGCTATGTAGCGGTCATCAGACCGGCTCAAACTTTGCGTCACAAACCTTTTTTTTTTCAGTGTGGAAATATCCTTTACCTATTTTTTTTTCTGTAAAATTGTATGTAATTGTTGGTGAGAGGAGATCTTTCACAATTTACTTTGTGATGGACGGCCGGCGTTTCAGTCTGGCCGGGACATCCCTCAACAGAAAGAAGGAGGAACAGCAGCCTTTTCAGGGCACTACATCCCCCGGGACGCTAGATGGCAGCTCTCCTGGACGGAAATGGTTCCCCGGATTCCCTCAGGGCATCATGGGACATGGAGTCCAGTTCTTTAGCCCTGTTGGGTGCCGTGTGTGCCGCCAGGGGGAGCTCACAAGGAACCTGGGGACTCCTACTGTCATTATGACCCGGAAGTACTTCGGAGGCATGAGGACAGAAGCCCGCAGTACTTCCGGGCTGCTTGAAGAAGGAGGAGGTGGAGTTTGACCCAGAGAAGGAACACTTCCGGGTCAAGGACTATTTAAAGGACTGGTTGATCCAGCAAGCTGAGCCGGAGTTGGGAGGATGTGTAACAGAGCTGCTGGGAGTGGAGGATTGTTTTTATTGTATTATTGATTATTGATTGGAGAATTGTGGAGTGTTTGGTGCTTTGTGCACTTTATTTAAGAAACTTATTAAAGAAATTATTCTTGGTGCTTTTAAACGTGTGTCCAGGACGTCTGACTGGTGGGTTTAACGGGGCAACAGCGCCTCTAGCATCCACAACTTACAACAATGGGATACCTGGGACAGCTTTAGTCTATTAACAGTGATTTTATAAAACTACCTTTACAATGAAAAGGATAGCCATTCAGTGCATCACACGACGGGTCTTTGCCGAAAGGTCAGCCTTATGTTTCAACGCTCTCAATCGCTTCTCAAGGCCACGCTAGGCATGCTCATGATGGTGGAGCAGCTTTCTGTTTAGTTCCTCAGTTACTGTTTTCCTGCCTTCCTCAGTATTGGCTTACTGAACTTAGCTGTGTCCATTTTCAGCGGGCCTGTGTACCGATTAGTAAGATGACTTCACCATTTCCTTTTTCTCGGTTGGAAGCTGCCATGGCAAACAAAAAAACTCTGCAAAAAAGAATTTGAAAATGTTGCAGAAAGGAAAGGAAGGAGAAACTAATTTTAGAGAAGGAAAGGCTAATGAGGTAAAGGAAATAAAAAGAGGGGCAGCTAATCTGTGCTGACAATGAGGGGGATGTTAATGGACAGTCAGAGGTGCGCCGCTGGAGGGGCCTGGAGGAAGGCTCTGGGCGGTGAGTCCATCCAGCATGGTGTCAGAGCAGTGCTAAAAATAGACGGGTGTCAAGCAGTGCCTTGCTTGTGACACTTACTCTAGTGAATTTAATGGCGGCCAAAAAACATAAGCAACAGTTGTAAAAACAGTAAATAATGCAGTTAGAATGCCTACAAGTGAAATGTCCAAAAAAATAGTAAAACTTAAAGACTGCAGACTCCAAATAAGCAGTTTAACACAACCAAACTCTGGCTTTAGAAATCTAGCAGGTCAATGGACCATACATAAGAAGGCCACATTCAGAGCAAGTGTACCCTTTCCTCAGAAACATTAGAAACAGTACTGTTGAGATCAGGGGCTTCTTACTCACTTGGTGTCCCACTCTGATAAGTTGAGTCCTGGGGTGGTTTACTGAATCCATTTACTTGGTGATTTTAATGTGTTTTGGTGCACTTCTCCAGTGGCTTAGCTGCCCCAGACAAGAAGACTGCATGCAAGTGCCTTTGATCGACCGTGTGCAGTTACTTACAGGGGCAGCGGGGAGGCGTAATGAACTAGAGTCTGCAGGGGGTGGCCACAATATAAGAGAGGGGGAGGAAATGAGAACAGAAGAGTAATTGCTCATGTCAAAAGACAGAGCATTGGGGGAGCAGGCCTGATGGCAGGGGTAGAGGGTCCAGAGTGTGGCTGGGTTTATATCTACTGATTTTAGGAAAGAGATCTACCACAGAAGGGGGATTCACAGTGTAGAAGCACTCATGTGGTGGGCTGCAGGGTACCAAGTGAGGTGGCAGTTCAGGAGCTGCAGTTACTGATGGTGGGGGTAGTTTGGGTCTGCGGGTTACAGGCAGAGGGATGCGGGATCTGGAGTGATGTTCTCAAGAGAGAAAAGTAATGGAATATCTGAATAAGATTATTTGAATTTTAAAAGTATTTATTTATGTCTTTTTCTTGTGAACCCTAAGTAAGATGGTGGTTCTTATGAACACGTCTTGTTTTAATTATTATTGAAGTGCTGATGTATTTTATCACTTCGCTTGAATTAATTCTGCTATACGTCAGCAAAGTAAGTCTTGTCTGTCGCCTCACTTGCCCTGGTCCATTTCAGACATAACAATCAGATGTCCCAAATGAGGAGGAGTTTTTGTTGCTCCTTTATCCCCTTAAAAAGCCAATCCATCTTCGCTCATGTCAACGTACGGTTACACTTCTTACGCCACCTCACAGAACAGAGCAGAGCAGAACTCCATCTGAGCCAGCGGTTTGCACTTGACACAATCAGTTAAGGCGGCCATCTTTACCACTTTTGAGGCTACTATTGAATAGATGTTACAGGTAAATGTTGAAATACTGAATTGCCGTGTATACTCGTGTTTAAGTTTTCCCGCGGATAAGTAGGGGCTTGATTTTACCGTATAATTTCCGGTATTTTATAATGTTGGTTGTGTAAGTCGAATGCAGAAAATTCACGCTATTGGTCCATGAGATTACTATTTTTTTTTTTTTTTTATGGATTGTGCCTACATGACAACACAGTAATACCCGAACTATTCCGAAGTGACGTTTGCACTGTTTTGTGTATCTCACACCCTCATACACCTTTATTGTATGAGCTTCCCTTATCTACGATGGAGCGTTCGATCAAAAGAAAATATGAAGCTGGTTTTAAAATTAAACGCCATTGAAGTAGTAAAAGAAATTGGTAACTGCACTGCTACAAAATTCGATGCGTCTTGAGAAACTGATGAGAGACTGGAGGAGGCAAGAAGATGTTTAAAAAAAAAAAAAAAAAAAAAATTAAGTGTTGCATTTTTGAATGGGCGTATAAGTTGGGGTCTGATTTTATGATTGATTTTTTGGATTTCAAGACCTGACTTGTACATGAGTATATACATTAGGTTTGGACAAATGGGTGCATATTATTCTTTGACATGCATGGCTGCTGGAAGATTTAGTCATGGAGTATTACTGCCACCTAGTGGATTCAAATCATATGTTTCAGTCTAATGTTTGAGGTCCTTATTGTTGTGTACATACTACAGTGAAATTCCTACTTGCATGTGCGTGCATGAGTGTCAAATCAGGTTGCGCGTGTCTGTGACGTGTCAAACTGTGGCCTGCAGATTCTCTTACCCTCAGTACTGCTGGGGCAGCCTCCAGACTCTGACCTGGCTTGACAAATGAATGAAGGAGTGCTTTTTCACTACCATGGTGGGTTTTTGTCAGTGTGGTTCACTTACTCTCTGCTCGTTCTCCACAGTGTAAACGCCATGCTTGATCTCGCCTCGTGCTCCGGTGCTGACCTCCACGCTCCTGATATCCCGCTGCAGTTTGCCCAAGTCTCTCCGGTACATGCGCATTTTAGACATCATGGGGTTGCGGAAGGAAGAAGGGGCTGTCCGTAACTCCTGTTCCATGCCATCAACCTGAGACGAACAAAACCATGGTCATTCAAGGCAGACACCATTTGTTATCTTCTCTTTAGGATTTGCTAGTTCATACCTTCAATTATGAATTCATCACTTATCTACTGCTGTGCATCTCATTATTCTTTGCAGGACTGTGAGCCAAGCTACATTGACGAGGGCCCAAATTTTAACAGAAAGTGAAGTTTGCAAGATGGTGACCAAGGTAAGTGAAGTATTACACAGATGAACAAATCAAAAACTCGGCACCTGTAGTTTGCAAATTCAGTCCTGGAGGACATCATTTTGTTACAACCAGTTTCAGAATTGTAGTGTCGTTCTTCATTTTAATTGATCTTGTGGTGTTGTTATCTGGCCTACAAACAGTTGTAAGAAATCCATAAATATTGATGTTCTTTGCATAATGTTAAATGCTTACTGTAAGGATGCTTGGGGTCACTGTCGCCCCTTTAAACCCAACAAACAGACACAGGTTAAAAGCACTCTTAAGTATTTTAATTCTTCATCTTTTAAGCATTGCCTCCAAAGCACCCCAGCCACAATAAACAGACAATTGAATACACAATAATACTATCAAGTATTCTCTCCTCCACACCTCCCAGCAAACTCTGTCCTACACCTCCCAGCTCTGGCTCCCTTGTTGGGTCTCCAGCTGTCCTTTAAATAGTTCTTGACCCGGAAGTGCTTCTGTCCTTCCGCCTACATGACTTGCTAGTACTTCCAGCTCAGATGGAGAATTGGCTTTTTCTTCAGCCTTGAAGTACTTCGGGGCTCCCGTCCTCTTGACTCGCGAGTACTTCTGAGCTGTGGATGAGGCATGGCTCCTCCGGTCCTCTCACAGTTCCTCCTGGCGGCACCCATGGTACCCAACAGGGCTGAAATACCTAACTCCAATTCCCAGCATGCCCGTTACACTCCAGCGGAGCTGCCATCTAGCAGTTTTGGGGGAGGCAGTGTCCTGGAAAAGCTGCCTTCCCCCATCCTTTCATCTCAGGGGTGTCCCGGCTGGGACGGCTGCCAACCGTCCGCACCATTACATTTCTTTGGCTGTTTTCTTTTTAAAATTTTTACATTTCAGGAGTCACTATTTAACCTTTGTTGTAGATGTTCCCCCATACCCCAAGGGAGTTGTATTTAAATGCTGATGATTAACGAGCAGACAAGTGAATGTGGCACTGAAGTTATCGCTGCCCATCAACATTCAGTGTTTTCAAAGAAGGGAGCAAACTCTACAGAAAGGAAGAATTAAAAAAAAAAAAAAAAAAAAAAAAAACAAACAGCAAAGGAAACTGAAGTACTTAAAACGCTGCCAAAAATGGCCAAAGGTTTTTGGACGAATGACCATCACAGCTCTACAAGCTTGTTGGACATCCTATTCTAAAACCAAGGACATTAATTTGGATTTGGCCCCCACTCTTCCCTTTCCACAAGATTTTGGAGTGTGTCTGTGGGAATTTGCGCCCATTCAGCCAAAAGAGCGTTTGTGCAGTCAGATTCTGATGTTGGCTCAGAACTGGTGATCCATTTCATCCCAAAGATGTCAGGTAGGGTTGAGATTAAGGATCGGTGTAGGCCACTCGAGTTCCTCCATGTCTTTATGGATGTGGCTTCATGCACAGGGGACACACTCATAATGGAACACAAAAGGGCCTTCACAGACTGAGGTCCACAAATGTCATCTTCACTAAAACCAAGGGTCCTAGCCCAAACCCTGCCATAACCCATCCTTCACGAACTTTAGAGTTGGCACCATGCAATATACCACGAAGGTAGTGTTCTCCTGGAATCTGCCAAACCAGATTCATCCATCAGACTTCCAGATAGCAAAGTGTGACCCACTGCTCCAGAGTCCATTGGAGGTCACCGTGCTTTACACCACTCCAGCTGGAAACCCATTTCATGCACAGTTCATGAGCTGATGTTGCTTCCATAAGCACTTCAGGAATGTTCACAGTGATGCGACCTAAACATGGCCTATCCTCTGTGATTCAGCATCTGGCGGTTTGTGTGGTGTGGTGGTTGTCTTTGCAAAAGCTAATCTAATTTGAAACTGTTAACATTTTAATACGAATGGCATATCAAGATCTCCTTTGTTGTCTAATGTTATATCCCCTGAAGATGTACTACATTACCTTTCCTGGACACATCCTTCTTACTACAGTAATTCAGCCGGTGGCAGACCGGACAGTGTTAATGGTTGTAGATATTCTATGGGATATTGTAAGTTGATGTTTTCATCTTCCGCACGATCACCACCAACTGTTTCAGCACAGTTTATTGATATGCATTTAACCAATTTGCCGTGTAAACGATCATCATTTTTAGTGTTCATTCATTTGACTTCATCATTTCTCGGTGCTAGGATTGCCCGTGTACTCATTTCTTCTGTTGATAAGCCTTCGTCATGAAATTCTTCAATAAGATTTGGACATAATAAGTCTTCTTTAATTGGGAACTTAAAGTGAGGAAAACGTGAAAAATTATAAGAACTGAGGGAGCAAGAACTGTGCCTGTCAAAAGCATTCACACCAATGAGAGGTGAGAGGACTGTGTGCGTAGTTGAATATGGTTGAGAGGAGGGTGAGACTTAAAAAAATCTAATGGCCAAAATCTCGTCTCAGGATATTTTTTTTTATATAATAGAGAGACATACTGGTCTTGTGAGCTGGGCTGCTTGAGGACTACGACTAGGCCAGGACACACTTAACTTTGGGCAGCATTCAGCCGTGTTTAATAAAGTCTCAGTGGAAACTTTGTTTGTCAACCTTTTGGTTTGGTTTGGTTTAGGTTTATTTGTCATATATACAGTGCATCTGTAAAGTATTCACAGCGCATCACTTTTTCCACATTTTGTTATGTTACAGCCTTATTCCAAAATGGATTAAATTCATTTTTTTCCTCAGAATGCTACACACAACACCCCATAATGACAATGTGAAAAAAGTTTACTTGAGATTTTTGTAAATTTATTAAAAATAAAAAAACTAAGAAAGCACATGTACATAAGTATTCACAGCCTTTGCCATGAAGCTCAAAATTGAGCTCAGGTGCATCCTGTTTCCCCTGATCATCCTTGAGATGTTTCTGCAGCTTAATTGGAGTCCACCTGTTGTAAATTCAGTTGATTGGACATGATTTGGAAAGGCAAACACCTGTCTATCTGAAGTCAAAGGTATTGTCTGTAGACCTCCGAGACAGGATTGTCTCGAGGCACAAATCTGTGGAAGGTTACAGAAAAATTTCTGCTGCTTTGAAGGTCCCAATGAGCACAGTGGCCTCCATCATCTGTAAGTGGAAGAAGTTCGAAACCATCAGGACTCTTCCTAGAGCTGGCCGGCCATCTAAACTGAGCGATCGGGGGAGAAGGGCCTTAGTCAGGGAGGTGACCAAGAACCCGATGGTCACTCTGTCAGAGCTCCAGAAGTCCTCTGTGGAGAGACAAGAACCTTCCAGAAGGACAACCATCTCTGCAGCAATCCACCAATCAGGCCTGTATGGCAGAGTTGCCAGACAGAAGCCACTCCTTAGTAAAAGGCACATGGCAGCCCGCCTGGAGTTTCCCAAAAGGCACCTGAAGGACTCTCAGACCATGAGAAACAAAATTCTCTGGTCTGATGAGGCAAAGATTGAACTCTTTGGTGTGAATGCCAGGCGTCACATTTGGAGGAAACCAGGCACCACTCATCACCAGGCCAATACCATCCCTACAGTGAAGCATGGTGGTGGCAGCATCAGGCTGTGGGGATGTTTTTCAGCAGCAGGAACTGGAAGACTAGTCAGGATAAAGGGAAAGATGACTGCAGCAATGTACAGAGACATCCTGGATGAAATCCTGCTCTAGAGCGCTCTTGACCTCAGACTGGGGCGACGGATCATCTTTCAGCAGGACAACGACACTAAGCACACAGCCAAGATATCAAAGGAGTGGCTTCAGGACAACTCAGTGAATGTTCTTGAGTAGCCCAGCCAGAGCCCAGACTTAAATCCGATTGAACATCTCTGGAGAGATCTTAAAATGGCTGTGCACCGACGCTTCCCATCCAACCTGATGGAGCTTGAGAGGTGCTGCAAAGAAGAATGGGCGAAACTGGCCAAGGATATGTGTGCCAAGCTTGTGGCATCATATTCAAAAAGACTTGAGGCTGTAATTGCTGCCAAAGGTGCATCGACAAAGTATTAAGCAAAGGCTGTGAATACTTATGTACATGTGATTTCTCAGTTTTTTTATTTTTAATAAATTTGCAAAAACCTCAAGTAAACTTTTTTCACGCTGTCATTATGGGGTGTTGTGTGTATAATTCTGAGGAAAAAAATTAATTCAATCTATTTTGGAATAAGGCTGTAACATAACAAAACGTGGAAAAAGTGATGTGCTGTGAATACTTTCCGGATGCATTGTAGGTTAACACAGGGTCAACATACAATGAAATGTGTATGACGAGAAAAACAAGTCACTCAGCCTAACTTTTTGCTGAGATGACTCAGAGCTCTCGTCGGTACAGCCATCTTATGGCGCAGCCAGGTGTTCGACTGCCTTACATATACAATTTAAAGTTTGTTTTGTATTTTGCTAAATGTTTGCGTGTTAAGTGTAGAAACAACCAGACAAGTGAACTCAAATCACAGTCAGTTGCCACTTACCATCTCCACTGCTTCGTCTGCTTTCTCATCAAACTCCCGGATCAGCCTCTTCCTTTCCTCTGTAAGAAATGAAATCGGCACAGAATTTAGTGATTGGCACACTTGACACACAAATCCACACCCAAATACGTCCATCCACTGCTTCCATTGTAGGATCTGCTGCTTGATTTCATTATGAAAATTGTGGATATTGTCTACGCTTAGTTGGCATTGCTTTTGTCTGCCGTGTCTCTCAGATGAGTACTGAAGGAGCACTGAATGATGGGATCAAACAGTCATAACCGTGACAGGACCATTCAGGCTATAACTTCATACTGCTGTCTTTTGTCTCAGAATTGGACCAGAGCAGTAGCTAAACAATCTGCTTAGCTTTTCCATTTTGCATACAGGGCATCAGCTTTCGTTCTTCTTTTAAATTAACTGTAACTGTTTTGTATCTCTAACAGAGCCATGACACTTTCTGTAAATACAACTTGAATAAACATAGACTGCTGTTCTCAACTGTGGATTTGTGAATCAGCTCCACACTATGAGAGAGTGCACCAATGGCTTGGATGGACTGCCTGTGTAATGCAGGGTCACCCACTCTTCAGGCCAAATTCACATCTCTGACTGCACAATGAATGCCTGCATATCGCTTCAGAGCTCTTTGTGCTGCACTCAGACCAAAAATAACAAGTAGAGTTTTCAGGTTTGTCAGATCAGGTTGTTTTGGAGATGCACACCTCAGGGGCTCCATCTGAATAGCCAATTGGATGGCACTTTATCATCACCTGGTGTACTGGACGGCCGCCGTTATTCCAGTCAGGTAATGCTGAAGATGTTCCATCAGTCGGTGGTTGCCAGTACTCTCTTCTATGCTCTGCTGTGCCGGGGGGTTATCTTGAAGAAGAAGGATGCTGATTGTATTGATATACTGATCAGGCGAGCAAGATCTGTAGTTGGAATGGAAATGGACTCTCTGGTGACAGTTGCAGAGAGGAGGACACTGTGCAGGCTGCTATCCATGATAGACAAGGAACATCACCCACTATACACCCCCACAATTATGCAGAGTTTGTTTAGAAGTAGGCTGCTATCACAGAACTGCAATGTAGACAGATACAAGAGATCTTTTGTCCCCAGAGCCGTTAGACTGTACAACAGGGGCCGGAGGTGGTGAAGCTCTGAACCTGATACTCCTCTGCTCATAAGCTATATGAGATGTACTAGCTATACACTGCATACATCTGAGATCTCACTAATTTTTTTTGTTCATTACTACCCTATCAGCATAAGCCAAGTCACTTTATTATATTTTACTTTGACATTAAGTCACTTTAGTAGTAATATTATTTGCACAATTCTCACAGCACTGACATGTACCATCTAGGGTACTGTGATTGTATTATTTGTACAGTATTTGTTACTTGTGTAGCAAGTGTACTTAAACATTTGTATTTAACTTGGTATAATTAATTCTTGGCTACTGGTACTTCAAAGTATTTATCCATCTTCCCAAATCTCTAATCTTAACCATAGTGGAACAGGGCGTACCGCATAGCATCACTAGCCAAGTTTCCATCCAGTTTTTTGCGACATTTTGTTATGGACAAACAGAATATACGTAAAAAAAATGTGCGAAATTTGCTGTCTCCAGCCTGTTTCCATCCAACTGGCTTTTTATCGATAAAATGGTGTGCGTGATGACATCATCCCCCCAAAACGAACTGTCGCATAAGTTTTGTTGTATCGTGAAAAAAAATCTGCCCTTGAGCTGTTTTCATACATAATTTTGTGTATGTCGCAAATTATCTACCTTTTGTTTTCCATGTTACACCCCATCCACTAAACAAAGAAATGGAGAGATTATT
>JANRMT010062798.1:12681437-12723903 GCA_026402145.1 Polypterus bichir lapradei
CCAATGTAGTTTTTGCGACATCTGAAGTATCGATATGGAATTTATGCGCTAAAGTTAAACGGAAAAATATTATGTCGACATGTACAACATTTTATCGATAATTAGCATTTCCATCAGCTTAAATTTGAAGCGCTAAATATTTTTTCGCAAAAACTCCTTGGATGGAAACCTGGTTACAGAAAGCGACAACCGCATCAACGGAGCGGACCTCTACGGGTTTCCAGCCCAATAACAGCCGAAAATGCGCCTAAAGGTGCTGCTGATGACCAGGGGACAGTTTTGTCGAAATCCAAGTCGCTAATATATCATTCCTGGAGTTTTATTCTCTGTCTTAGTATTTGGTGTCCCCTAACTTTATTAATAAAAAAAACACCGCCGAATCAAACATTATACCCCCACGACGCTTTCCAAAAAAAAGTCCTATTTGGTGTGAAAGCCGCACATCTAGCGACCCCGGCTGGGCGGAGTTGGTTAAGTCAGGCCCCACCCCCTTGTTTTTTGTTTTTTTTTTTTTTGTTCTAAGGCTGGGGCATCCTTCTGTTCCGTCGAAGGAAAATACTTACTGGTGTTACAACTGTTTAATTCCGGACCGTACACTTCTTTCGATCGTTTAAAAACTTCGTTTAGCGCTGTACCGTAAAATTAAAGAGGAACTGAGAGTGCGGCCAGAATGTGTGTCAACCCGAACTGTTTTTAGCTTTGGACCCAGTGTTACACAAATATCGGTTCTCGTATATATCGGGATTAAGTAAAGGGCAAATTTAATCTGTCTAAAAAAGAAAGAAAGTTGCAAATCAGGAAGATTTTACTTATGTGGCAATTTCAAAACTAATGCGGGTCGAACATTTCTTTAAATTAATAAACAGAGAATAAACCCTGATGCTTTCGTAATTGCACTTCCTTATGCCGCAGGTGCTAATCCTTTTACAATATGTTATTGTAGATGACTTGGGCAGATTAGATCAGCGGCGCATACGCCAAATCCGCTGGTGAATCCTGAGCCGCACGTACGGGCATCGGTGACACCGGAGCCGCGGTTTGGGGCGATTAACACTCACCTCCGTGACAGCGCGACGTGCGCTCCGGCAGTGATTTGAGCTCCTCGTACAAGCATGTGTACATTTCGTGCATTCTCTCAAACTCTTCCGATGACATCTTTATGGAAACGCCGATACTCCAACTCCGGTTTAAATTTTCCGGCTTGGATCACCTCAGGTTATTTTATGAACGTTGAGCCGTTTACTGCGCCAGTCCTTACATCCGAGTGAATCAAGGTTGTGTCCTATTATTCCGTCTTTAACTTCAGTAAAGACAGTCTTGGCGGAATAATTAGATTTAGATCAGGTTGCACTCCGAATCGAAATTCAAGTAGAAGTAGTTCACTATTGCACAGGCATTATATTAAGTGTGAGGCAGAGCGAGGACTGGCTGGGTTTGCGCCGCGGTGCACGATGGGAACTGAAGTCCTAGCGACGCATCACGCAGCATACAAGTGAAAGACGGGCCAAGCCACAGCGGAGGCGACGTGACAGCCGATTGTGACTTGCGGGAGACACAGTGACGCAGTAGTCGGTGCTACTGTTGTACAACTACCACTTCATACCTGGATTTGCATGTACTTTCTGTGCTCAAGTATTTTAAATATAAAATTAAATGTAATCCAACCTGATAAGTACCTTCAATGCAACACATTTTCAAATGGGCTATTTAATAATTACTACGGTTTTATTGCACCTTATAGGCACATCCGTCAGCAGTGTGTCTGTCTGCGAAGAGAGGGGTTTACTTACCTCAGCAGTGACATTCATGTCTCTCGTGACTCTTCCTATTAAGTCAGTTAACGGATTGGGAGAGCATGGGGGGTCATGAGGTTGCCTGAAAGGGTGGTGTGGCACTCCTGATATCTTATGTAAATGGACAAAGGTCCAAGTTTTTAGAGTCCTTGTGCTCCTGTTTTGCTACATGGTTGTGAGACATGGACACTATTGTGGACGAAGACTTCAGACCAGGCAGCAGGTGTGGTTATAAAGCAGCTTTATTTTGCAGAGTCACAGTGAGAAGAGTTTCAGAAAAGCAGACAATCAAATATACATGACAGCGTCAGGGCTCTTTTGAACCCTGTCTGTTGGATGGGGCAAGTTTTTATACCCCTAGAATGCGTGATTTAATATCATTATGAAATGTAACAGTTGACACTTTTATTATACACAATCCTTGAGCCCCTTCAACGCCCCTTGTAAAAGTTGATTTCTTGGCCCCGTTTGTTATGGTATTCAGATGTAAACTAAGGGAAAACGTGATAAGGCAGACTCATGTGTGGAATGCTCAGACCTTGAGTCCTTTGGACAAATATTTTTCTGTTTTGCTCAGCAAAGCATGCTTTTACATCAGACATGAATTAGTACAAGGGAACAAAGAGAACATTCATCTTCCACATTCCCCCCTTTTGAGCAAACAAAAAATACTTGATCAGGGGAGAGTTGAGTGGAAAAGGGTAGGAGAGGGGGATGGAGTGGAGTGGGCGGAGGAGTGTGGGGTGGCAGTGCTGATCTGAAGCATTTTTTCTTTGTGTAAAAAGTAAGCCTTTGCCATAGAGGCAGTAAAATACTTGGATACAATGTATTTTATCAAGGAAACAATACAGCAAGCTACAAGCAGGAGAACGATAAAAGCAAAAGTAAATTCTCCAGTTAACCCAGTTTTTACATCTTCTGGATATGGCAGCAAACAAGGATACAACAATCAAGGGTGCCATGTTTTGCAATGTGAGGCATGAATCCAAGCAGGCAGTCCCTCAACTTTAACAGCGTTTGGTGTCGACAGCAGAACTTGGAACAGTCCTCTCCACCGAGGGTGATGCCAATGTTTCCTTTGAGTATCTCTAACCAAAATCCAGGTTCCTAGGACTAGTTCTCCAGGCCTGATTCACCTGCTCGTGGACTTCCTTCAGAGAAGCTCGGAGACCTGTAAGACTGGAAAGAAGATCATTGTCCACAGTATGCAGTGTAACATTACCTTTGACCATGCCGACTGGCATGGGCCGTCCGGTCAGAATTTCGAATGGCGACAGCCCTAACTGCCGATGTGTTCTTCCCCTTAATCCCATCAAGGCCAGGGGTAGAGCATCAGGCCAAGTTAAATTTGCTTGCTCACAGCACATTTATCTGGAGCCAGGTGGTTAATTCATTTATAACAGAATTTACAAAGTGTGTGCCATTATCTGTTTATAATTTCTGCGGTATGCCCCATCTAGGAATAATTTCTTTCATCAAAGCTTTGGCTACAGTTTTAGCATCATTGTGTTTAGAAGGGAAAGCTTCCACCCATCGGGAGAACACATCGACAATTACAAGACAATAACGGTAACCTTTAGATGGAGTTAGTTCAATGAAATCCATTTGGAGGTGTTCAGACGGACCCATTGGATTAGGTGTAACAGCGAGACTTACCTGGGTGCCCTTTCCTACATTAAACTTTTGACATAATGCACAGCGCCTGCAGAACTGCTCTGCATATGTAGAGAAACCTACAGCTTCCCAATGTTTTTCAACATCTTGAACCATGGCATTCTTTCCAGCATGATCCAGGCCATGTGCAATTTTTGCCATACCTGGAAAAGAAGCCTTTGGGAGGAAAGGTTTGTTAGTTTGCTTATGGGTCCAGACTCCATCAGAGAGGGACCCTTCTTTGGACCATTTTCTCTTCTCTGTGTCCATGGCTGCACTCTGTAAAGAAATAATTTGATTATCAGTGTCCTGATCATTTCTCTGTTGGAATAAAGAGATTGGTGTGTTATTATATGCAGCCCATTTAGCAAAATGATCAGCTAATTCATTTCCTTTGCTGACAGGATCCTGTTTTCCTGTGTAAGCTTGACATTTAACGATCGCTAGCTTTGATGGTTTAGTTATGGCCTCTAAGAGGGATTCTATTAGGTTTTGAAGCTGAATGGGCTTGCCAGTACTGGTCTTGAATCCCCTGAGTTTCCATAATGCCCCATGATCATGGCAGACTCCAAAAGGATATCTAGAATCAGTATAGATAGTTACAATTTTTCCCTCTGACAACTGACAAGCTCGGGTGAGAGTTATCAACTCAGCTGCCTGCACGCTTAAACTTGAAGAAATTTGGTTTGCTTCCAGCAGGTGGTCGCCTTTGACCACTGCATAGCCGGTTGAAGGTGTTACATTTTCCAATCATAAAGAACATCCATCCACAAAAATTATCTCCCCTGTTCCTAAGGGTGTTTCCTGTAGGTCTGGTCTGGGTTTTATAACCTTAGTTATTTCATCATGACAGTTGTGGGGCTCCCCTTCCTTTTCAGTTGGAAGAGTAGCTGGATTTAGGGTGGAGCACTTTTCTATGGTAATGTTTGACAACGTACAGAGTACATTTTGATAGTGTATTGCCCTAGCAGTAGTGAGATGTAAGGTTTTAGCCTATACTAAAATGGAGTGTACGGTGTGAAGCACTTTTACCACTAGGGGGCTCAGGAGCACTATATCTGTACTGGCTAGCACGGCCTCTGTTGTGGCTGCTACAGCTCTGAGACAGGTTGGAAGTCCCGCAGCCACTGGATCCAATTT
Source organism: Polypterus bichir lapradei (assembly GCA_026402145.1). NCBI lineage: Eukaryota > Metazoa > Chordata > Cladistia > Polypteriformes > Polypteridae > Polypterus > Polypterus bichir. The sequence goes on from JANRMT010062798.1 coordinate 12,686,024, forward strand.
TTTCGAAAAATAGGCTGTTGGCCTTTGTTTTTCTCCATGGAGTTGTGTAAGAACTGCACTCATATATCCCCCCTTTTCGTCCACGAACAGAGTGAATGGACGAGAATAGTCAGGGAGTTTCTAACGCTGGCGCAGAACAGTATTGCACTTTTTAAGTCACACAGAGCCTTCTCAGCCTGATCATTCCATGCCACCTGACCAGAAAGGGGGATGCCAGGGGTATTTGCCAAATTTTGCAATGGCTGTGCTCTTTCAGTGAACTTCAAAATCCATTGCTGGCAGTAACCTAAAATGCCCAATACAGACATAACCTGTTGTTTTGTAACAGGTCTAGGAAGATTTTGAATGGTGTTTATACGGTTGCTAGAGAGAGCTCTTGTTTTGCAAGAAATATCATGACCTAAATATTTAACAGTTGTTTGAACTAACTGCAGTTTTGTTTTAGAAACTTAATGGCCATTTTCTGCTAAAAATAATAACAATTTCTGAGTATCATGTGCACAACCTTCTTCCGTAGTACTACACAACATTATATCATCTACATACTGTATCAATACACTGTCTTTATCTGACCAAAAACCTTCTAAATTTTGAGCAAGAGCTTGTCCAAATACACAAGGGGCTTCAGTATATCCCTGAGGCATAACGGTCCATGTCTAACGGCGGCTTTGGAAAGTAAAGGCAACCCAGAATTGAGAGTCGGAGTGCACAGGAATATAAAAGCAAGTGTTAGCAAGGTCAATAACAGAGAAATAACGGGTGGACGGTGGTATCGTAGAAAGAATAGTGGAAGGATTAGGAACAATAGGTGCCCTAGGAAAAACTGCAGAATTAACTTGTCGAAGATCTTGAACAAAACGCCATGAACCGTCAGCCTTTTTAACAGGTAAAATGGGGGAGTTGACTGGAGAGTATTTAATTAGAATGATTGCTCCACGTTTCACAAGATCGGAATGAACGGCGGACATGCCAGCTTCTGCTTCTGGAGACAAAGGATACTGGGCGTGATGCGGGCGGAAGGAGGATTTTGGGTAAATCACCAGTCGCTCACAGTATGCTATCCTTCCATAATCATTTTTCCCCTGGGACCAAAGTGCATCGGGAAGTGAGGAAAGCCAAGAGGGAGAGCTGGTTTGCAATGAAAAAGCAGAAAGGGAAGGACGGCACAATGCACGATGTACTAAAAAATTATTTTCTTTCTATATTCGTATTACTTCCAGCACACCAGTCAAACTAACGGGAATCCCCCGTTGGGTTGCGTGATTTAATATCATTATGAAATGTAACAGTTGACACTTTTATTATACACAATCCTTGAGCCCCTTCAACGCCCCTTGTAAAACTTAATTTCTTGGCCCCGTTTGTTATGGTATTCAGATGTAAACTAAGGGAAAATGTGATAAGGCAGACTCATGTGTGGAATGCTCAGACCTTAAGTCCTTTGGACAAATGTTTTTCTGTTTTGCTCAGCAAAGCATGCTTTTACATCAGACATGAATTAGTACAAGGGAACGAAGAGAACATTCGTCTTCCACACTATCCAGTGACCTGAGATGAAGACTGGACTCCTTTAGTATTTGTTATGTCTCTTTGGAGAATCCATGAGTGCTGCTGGTTTGACTTTATGTTGCTCACAGAGTCCTGAATGAGGCATATTACCTGCATTGTGAGGGAACATCAGTTACAGCACTATGGCCATGTGGCGTAATTCCCCAAGGGTGATCCGGCTTGTAGGACCCTCATTGTTGAGGACCCGAGTTGCTGGACCAGGCCAGGGGTTCGTCCATGGAACACCTGGCTGCAGCAGATAGACAGTCATTTCCGAAGGGTGGGACTGGACTGTGTGCCTGCTTGATGCCAACCAGGACCCTGAGGTGTTTTGTCGTGTAATGGGTGCGGCAATGTGCTGTACCACTGCATGCTCCCCAACCTGACCTGACCAGATAATTAAAACCAAATGAGCGATTGCTTTTCACTACAGCATGCAACCTTCGTGTCAGTTTACAATTAAATACAAAAGCACATTGACTTTTAACTCCTTTCTATAGGTCGCATGTCATAGCTAAAAGAAGAACAGATGTATTGCATTGCGCTTAGTGGTAGCTCTGCTGGGTCCCATCTCATGTCGGGGTGTATACAAATGAAAGAGCTGAAATGTAATTTCAAAAAAAGCACTTAAAATATTAAAGATGGGTATGGCAGTTGACTTGAGTAAAGAAGAGGTCAAATTCATAATTAAGAAGGTAGGAACTAGAAAATGACAGGAGATGTACACTTGGAAGGTGGTATTATAGGCTCTGTAAGTCTACGTATTCAGGATAGACACTTTACAAGAAAATCCAGAAAGCAAGAAGTGTGGATGGCACGACTCAGGTTTGGCCACACTGGTTTAATTCCTACTATGAAAATAATTGGGAAACATGCAGATGGTGTGAGCGACCAGTGTATGGCTCCAGAGACAGCAGAATATATGTGATAGTGGAACATGTTAAGTAGGATGTTTAGGAAAATAAACCAGGAAGACCAGGATCCAGGAGATGTTAATATTAGAGATATTCCAGAAGCAGAAAAGGGAAATCCTGTATAGCAATAGTTCAGTTTATAATTAGCACGGGTTTTGGTGGAAGAATCAAGATGTTTCCACCTGCAGAGCCACACCACCATCCATTACTGTCTACACCAGTAGTTCTAGGTCAGCAGTTTCAGGACGGAAGTTACGTCACCACATGTCTAGTGTACATGATAATAATTAACCCCTAAGCATAAGTTACCCCTAATCTTAACTGTTTTTACTTAATGCAAATCACACTAACCCCTATGCTTACCATCCATTCTAAAACTGCTGGTCTAGAATTGCTGGCCAAGATCTGTTGCTCTGCAGTTGCATATTATTGGAAGAATCTGATACTCTCTGGTCAGCTTCAATGTCCTATGCAGTAGGGGAAATTTGCCATTAAATTGAAGAATTACAATCTATGATTGGTTGGAGTGAAGTTCAGTTTACTGTTCTGTTGTCCGTGTCTGCTCGATCCGTACATGCGCACAATGTCTGCTACACTCGCGGATTGGACTGGAAGCGTGAATCGAGTAGTGAACATAGACATGTATAGGTAGACGCCGCATTCACTGTGTTGCCCAGTTGACACTATACGTCAGCACATACGCCATATTGCGAGTGGCAAAAGTGCCATTTAAACTAATACAGGTAGATGTCGAAACCGGGTTTTCTGATGAAAAAACAATAACGTTTAAAACAGTATTGTTTACATACAACAGATTTTGGCGAATCGTTTAAATGCAATTATTTATATCCATTTATACACTAATAATGGCAATTATTAAATAATAATAATAATAATTATTATTATTCAATAATTCCTCCCATATAGGTAACATTTCTCGGACTGCCTTCTTCCATCTCTGAAACATTTCTAGACTTCGTCCTGTTCTTACGCAACACAGTACTGAAGTATTGGTTAATGCCCGAGTCACTTCACGTATAGATTACTGTAATGCTATTCTATCTGGCATCCCACAAAAACTTATCCATCACTTACAACTTCTTCAAAATTCTGCTGCCAGGATAATAACCTGTTCTAAATCCACTGAACATATTACACCGATTTTCTCTCAACTTCACTGGCTCCCTGTTAACTACAGAAAACAATACAAAATACCGCTCTTAACATTTAAAGCTCTCCACAATCTCACTGATCTCCTACAGACTTACACTCCTGCTTGCTCACTCAGATCCTCCTCTGCAGCTCGACTTTCTGTACCACACGTCAGACTCAGTGCTCTGTGAGCTCGAGCGTCTCTCCTAGTGCTCCTCAACTCGGGAATTCCCCTTCCCTCTCATATACATCGCTCGATTCAATAACACATTTTAAAACTACCCTCAAAACTTATCTTTTCAAACTGGCATACCAATTGTGAATTTTGCACTGTTACTGCCAGTTATCTTTGTTTGTTTGCTAATTATTGATTTTGATTTATCATTCTCTTGTTTTAATTTTACTAATGTTGTTTAATTTTATTGTAAGGTGACCTTGAGTGCTAAGAAAGGCACCTATTAAATAAAATGTATTATTATTATTAATTATTGAGACAAAAACTTGACCAATGTCTGAAAGTCAAAATAGTAAGACTGCAACTGGCAGTCTGGTCTTTCTTTTAACAGTGAAATGATACACTCAATGACAAAAATAGACATTTTATTGTATACAGATTGGCTAATAATTTCTGAAAACATTTCACTCATTCCTCTCTCAATCTGTCTCTCACACATACACACACACACACACACACACACACACACACACACACACACACAATGTGGTTACTTAAATATATACAGGATAGGATCTAAAATCCTTGAAACAAAACTGTCTTACATAGCTTTTGTTGCCACTCTGTAATTTGAGAGAATTCATTCTGGCAATATGGTGCAGCCTTAGTTTGTGGGAGACAGACACAAATAAAGACATGAGCATAAAATGATGGTTGTCAATTTCAAACGGTGTTTCCTCGATGTGCTCCTTGAGAAAAAACACATCGTCTGAACCAATCTCAGCGCAAACAAACTGATTGATCAAAGATACACTGACAGCTTGCCCTAATGTCAACTGTCAGATAACACGCTCAGCTACTTTGACTACCTTAACTGTACCCTCAGAAGGAATCATCAAATCTCTTTTGTTTTTTTAATGTGAGCAAGGGGTAGCTTTGATCATATGATGCCGGTACAGCATCTGTTACCAAACTAGCATGGCACACATCACAGGACAGCTTTCTCAAAATCCTGTCTAAGGGCTACCTCCCACTGGTGGATTTCTTTGGGAAACCTTCAAAGTTTGAGAAATGTTAACAGCTAACAACAATCTACATAGTTAGTGACTAAATATGTTTAGCCAAAACGTTGTTTTGAGGCTCACTTGAGCACATAAATGCATAGCTTTGCTAGCTTAGCCTGCCTTAGCCAAAGTTAAGATTATAAAACGGGATTTTCTAATGGCCAAATATAAGCAAATCAATTGTTCAGCCTTACCTATGAAATGTAATCCCCCGGGATCTGGTTTGGAGCGTACAGCGGTTTGTACAATCTCAAGCAGCACATGCGTCAGGCATCTTTATCCATTACTTCACTCCACGGCAGTGCCACTCGCAATATGGCGGCGACGTTGACGTACGATGCTGCTGGTCATGCGGCGTCTATAATTCTATGTCTATGGTAGTGACACTCTCTCGTCACTATTACTCCAAATCCCAATAGCCTTTGCGACACACCGTGGCTCACTCGCAGGAGTCCCGCCACCACTTACTCCAAATCCCACAGATCTTTGCGAGACTCCGTTGCCGTTCCTTTTTTTTTTTCTTCATACTGAAGATGCCAGTGAGTGCTGCGCTGAGTATAGCCGCCGCATGTTCGCGGAGAAGATGGACTTGGGCACGGTAGCCTTGGCAGCTGGTGTCATCGGTTTCCTGCGATACTGGATACTACCGCAAATCAGGTCTGTATGCAAAAAATTCAAAACAATATTTTTTATTTTTCACCCATACTCGTATGATTAAGAACATTGTATAAAAATATCATGGTAATTGAAATAAGTAGTGTTTCAGCCTTCGTGTGTCGTTATGAAGTTGGGGGTTTATGCTGTTAGAGGTGATCGTACGCATTTTTTTGTAAGTTCGAGGAAAGGGCAGCAGCCACGAGCTTAGCATGTTAGAACTATACAGATTCATAACTCAGTTGTGCAGTATTACACTTTTAGCCGTTGACAGACGTTGCACATAGGACTCAGTGTGGCTTAATAACCGAAGCGGCGCATGAAAGGCGTCATCAGAGATCAAGGTTTGCGTGACAGAAGCTGACAGCGCAAAAGCGGGTGCATGAGTGGCTTTCTTCACTGTTATCACTTTTGGTCGAGATAACCCGTTATGTTTCTGATTTATAATATTTATATCTAGTCAAATGTTCTCCGTGGGGAATTACAGACCTCAAAAGTATTACCAGCCTTGTGGTACCCGCTCTCAGCACGGTAGTTTATTTACTATGCTTAAAGGTAATAAGTGGTGAGTCGGGTCATGGGGCGTGGCCAAGACGTACGCTTACTTTTATTGGTTCCCCATAGTTGTGGTGATCTCGGAACCCCGCCCATTTCAAGTCGTCCCATCTTAGATACAGTTTTTATGCAATTCGATAAGGAAAAAAATACTTATTTTGCCCACTCGTGCATTCCTCAACGTGATTGTTCCAAGTTAAGCTCTTAGAAATAAATTCACATTCGTAAAATATAACACAAGATTCTGGGGTACCTTTGATCCGATTTAAGATGTTCATTACGTGCTAGTTAGAAACCATACCTAGATAGGAACCTGGGTCATGCAATATCCTCTCATGCACCCCGAATCTCTGGTTTAGCTCATCAAGTTGGCACTGGGTAGTTTGGTTTTTGCACTTTCTAGTATTTTTTACAGATATAGCTATTTGATGCTGACTATAACAACTTTCCACACTCTACATCATTGTCGGGCAACCGGTTCGCGGAATTTTCTAGGGGCGCCGCGAAAACTTTTGTAAAATATTTAAAATTGCTAGTGTTTTTGAACTTTTGGTTGATTAAAAAGATAATGTTTAAAAAATATATATTTTATGTTGGAAAAACAGATAACGGAACACTTATGGAAATGAAGTCCAAGAAACGCGAGAGACAAGGAAATGCGCGTCTGTCTTTCGAAAATTGATCCTCGCATCAATCTCATATGTGCTGAAAAACAATCTCAACGTTCACATTAATTAAATTTAAGATTTATCCTTTGAATCCTTTATTAATAAAATGTCTTTCAAACTTGTAAAATTAACCGTTTTTATTGGCGATTGTCCATAGATTGTGTCGTCACGACTTTATTTATGGACAGTCCCTCAGGTGCGCCACGAAAGAAAATTTTTGGACTTAGTGCGCCGCAACTCGAAAAAGGTTGCCTTTCACTGCTCTACATCCTTGAAGCTCAACAGGGTGTACAGTAGTCTGAAAAGTGGTATACCTTAATCAAAAATTGAATTATAATAGCAATTTTTTTATGAATTGAATCAAACAAATACTTCAAAATATCGTCATTCAAAGTCAAGGGGAGCTACATGCTGAAAAAAGTGTGTTAAGTAAATGAATGGATGTGTCCACAGTTGAGCAATAAATACTGGTTGGAGTCAACTGTAACTTTCTTAGCCACACGGCGCCCATTTACACTCCCACACCTGCACACGCAGTGCAAGAATAAAGACAGTATTTTGCCCGTCCGTGTAGGATCAAACAGATAACCACAACAATATGGCATTGTTTAGCACTTTTACATACCAAGAGTACAGCAGAATGTGTTTTACAGCTAGTTGGAGACAAAGTATTACCTCTCTATTATAAAAGGAAATCCTGAAACAAGACTTTTTCAAAGAAATCATTTCAAGTCCTGCGAGACAAGACTTTGGCCATGAGATTTTTCCAAGTCTCCTCTCAACCACATGTGAATGCTTTTGACAGACACAGTTCCTGTGCTCTCAGCTCTTTTTACATTTTCCTCACTTTAAGTTCTCAATAAAAGAAGACTTGTTATGTCCAAATCTTATTGAAGAATTTCATCACGAAGGGTTATCAACAGAAGAAATGAGTACATGGGCAATCCTAGCACCGAAAAATGATGAAGTCAAATGAATTAACTTGAAAGTTGTCGATCGGTTACATGGCAAATTGGTTAAATGCGTATCAATAAACTATGCCGAAACGGTTGGTGGTGACCGTGCGGAAGAGGAATACAACAACTTACAATATCACAAAGAATATCTACAACCTTTAACACCGTACGGTCTTCCACCGGCCGAATTACTGTTGAAAGAAGGATGTATCCAAGAAAGGTAATGTAGTACATCTTCAGGGGATAACATTAGACAACAAAGGAGATCGTGATAAGCCATTCATAATAAAATGTTAACAGTTTCCCGTTAGAATAGCTTTTGGAAAGACAATTAACAAATCTCAGAGCCAAACATTTGAAAAAGTAATTTTATTTATTAGAGAGAAAGAAATGAAATTCAATCACAGGCAGTTATATGTTGCGTTGTCACGATGAAAGTCCAAACACTGATTCAAAATTCAATGCGATATTGATGAAAATTTAATTAAAAAAATAGTTTTTACTTAAGTTTCACAATAAAAGTGTAAGTGTAAAATAGTTTTTACTTAAGTTTCACAGTGAAAGTGTAAGTTTAAAAAGTATTTGTGTGTTAATTGCAAACAATACCCCTAACACAACATGAGACCTAATTTACTTTCAAATTATTACATTTTACTTTTTAATAATCATTAATTATTCCCTGTAATGTAAAATAGTTAGGTCTGTCATGCATATGTAACAATTCCCATGAAAATAATCTGTTTAAATTGTACAGCCACTTCCCATACACGAGCGGCAGAACCGCAAAGAGGCTAGCTGGTAGTGCAGGCCCTGGGGTTAGCAAGCAAAGTGAGCAGGGGGCAAAGCCCCCTAGTCTAGTTAAAAGAAAAACTACAATGACAAAAGTAAACAGAAAAATGGTCCTAACATATTATGAAATAAATTAAATTATCAGTGGATTTAGCCAGAAGCTTCTTCCAAGTGTTGACCATACTTTAGAAACACAGAAAAGCTACCACAAGTGGAATGTCTCAGTACAAGTCTAGTCTTTTTTCTTTTTTTTGGTGCATAGAGGTGCCAGCCAGGATAACTTAGTAGGTACCGGTGCTCCATGGGCTCATTTCAAATTGTTTTTTATGATATTTTTCATCTAAAAGGATTTAGGTGGTTATGTTGACACACTGCCCTCATCGTATAAGCAATGTGCAGAAGTGATTAAAAAGGCAAATAAAATGTTAGGTTATTGTAAAAACTGTTGAATATAAATCAAGGGACGTTATGCTCAGACTATATAAAGCACTAGTGAGACCACATCTGGAGTACTGTGTGCAGTTATGGCCACCATGGCACAAGAAAGACTTAGCAGCACTTGAAGCTGTGCAGAGGAGAGCAACCAAGTGCATCATGGGACTTAAAGACATGTCCTACTCTGGCAGACTCAGAGAATCATACCTGTTTAGTCCTGAGCAGAGGAGACTGTGTGAGGATCTAATTTAAGTCTTCAAAATTCATAAAGGCATTGATAAAGTAGAGCCAGAAGAATTATTCCAGCTCAACTGTGAATCACGTACTTGAGGACATCAGTGGAAATTAAAGGAATTCTCCACCCAAAAACTATATATATATATATATATTTTTTTTTTTTTTATATGTTCTAATGTATGATCTCTAATATTATGGTTTTGTGGCATTGAAAATTTAAACTCTTAATGGCTCATTCTTTGCATTAGAAGATAACATTTGCTACCAAATTAGCATGGTAATCTGTATAATTTGAGGACTGCAATAAACAATTATTATAACATTTTGTCTCTGTAGGAAATATGTTGCTGGGGGTGTGTGTAAATCGACAGCTAGACTCGATGGGAAAACCGTGGTGATTACTGGAGCAAACACTGGCATTGGCAAGGAGACGGCAAAAGACCTGGCATTGAGAGGTAAAACAAGGAAGGGGTGCTGGGCGGTATAAAGAACAAAGGAGCCATTTACCGCTGCAGAGCTGCTGTTCCCACTGTTCGACTGCTCTCAGTTACTAGGGTTTGTCTGTTCTGGTTTTTGCAACAGTAATAAAAATGCATCAAGGATCTTTACATTAAGATGTGTTAAGTTTAGTAACCCAGTGCCTGTAGTGCTCAGCCTCCATTAGGGGTTTATATGTGAAGACCGTACACTTCGGTAACATCTGTGAGTGATGTCATGTGTCCAGTCTTTTCAAAGTCGGTGCCATGATACAACAACAACAAAAACATTTATTTATATAGCACATTTTCATACAAACAGTAGCTCAAAGTGCTTTACATAATAAATAATAGAAAAATAAAAGACACAATAAGAAAACAAAATAAGTCAACATTAATTAACATAGAATAAGAGTAAGGTCCAATGGCCGGGGGGACAGAAAAAACAAAAAAAACTCCAGACAGCTGGAGAAAAAAAATAAAATCTGTAGGGATTCCAGACCATTAGACTGCCCAGTCCCCTCTGGGCATTCTACCTAACATAAATGAAACAGTCCTCCTGGATTTAGGGTTCTCACAGAAGGACATGATGATGATGGTCATATAGACTTCTGCCTTTTAATCCATCCATCATTGTTGGAGCATCATGAAGCTTTGAGTAGGTGGAGGTGGCACAGGCCACCACCACAAAGAAACCGGAAAAAGAAACAGAAGAGAGAGTAGGGGTCAGTACGGATTTTAGAGCCACCATGAATAGTTATTATGAAGAGTTGAACATACAGAGTATCAGGATAAAGTTAAGTTAAATTGAAGTTATAGAAAGGCCATGTTAAAGTAATGTGTTTTCAGCATTGTTTTAAAGTGCTCTACTGTACTAGCCTGGCGAATTCCTATTGGCAGGCTATTCCAGATTTTAGGTGCATAACAGCAGAAGGCCGCCTCACCACTTCTTTTAAGCTTTGTTCTTGGAATTCTAAGGAGACACTCATTTGAGGATCTGAGGTTACGATTTGGAATATAATGTGTCAGACATTCCGATATATAAGATGGGGCGAGATTATTTAAGGCTTTATAAACCATAAGCAGAATTTTAAAGTCAATCCTGAAAGACACAGGTAACCAGTGTAGTGACATTAAAACTGGGGAAATGTGTTCGGATTTTCTTTTCCTAGTTAGGATTCTAGCAGCTGCATTCTGCACTAGTTGCAAATGATTTATGTCTTTTTTGGGTAGTCCTGAGAGGAGTGTGTTGCAGTAATCTAGTCGACTGAAAACAAATGCATGAACTAATTTCTCAGCATCTTTCAATGATATAAGTGGTCTAACTTTTGCTATGTTTCTTAGGTGAAAAAATGCTGTCCTAGTGATCTGATTAATATGCGATTTAAAATTCAGATTACAGTCAACAATTACCCCTAAGCTTTTTACCTCCGTCTTGACTTTTAATCCTAATGTATCCAGTTTATTTTTAATAGCCTCATTGTATCCATTATTGCCAATCACTAAGATTTCAGTTTTCTCTTTATTTAACTTGAGAAAGTTACTATTCATCCATTCTGAGATACAAGTCAGACATTGTGTTAGCGAATCAAGAGAATCGGGGTCATCAGGTGCTATTGATAAATACAGCTGTGTATCATCAGCATAGCTGTGGTAGCTCACGTTGTGCCCTGAGATAATCTGACCTAACGGAAGCATGTAGATTGAGAATAACAGCGGACCCAAAATAGAGCCTTGTGGAACACCATATAGGATATCATGTCTCTTTGAGTTGTAATTACCACAACTAACAAAGAATTTTCTCCCTGTCAGGTAGGATTCAAACCAATTTAAGACACTGCCAGAGAGGCCCACCCATTGACTAAGGCGATTTCTAAGAATATTGTGATCAATGGTGTCAAATGCAGCACTCAGATCTAAGAGGATGAGAACAGATAAATGGCCTCTGTCTGCATTCACTCGCAAATCATTTACTACTTTAACGAGTGCAGTTTCTGTGCTGTGATTTGTTCTAAAACCCGACTGAAATTTATCAAGAATAGCATGTTTATTTAGGTGGTCATTTAACTGCATAATGGCTGCCTTCTCCAGAACTTTACTTAAGAAAGGCAGGTTAGAGATGGGTCTAAAATTTTCAAGAGCTGAGGGGTCGAGATTATGTTTCTTAAGAAGGGGTTTAACTACAGCAGTCTTAAGACAGTCTGGGAAGACCCCCGTATCTAATGACGAATTTACTATGTCAAGAACATTATCAATTAGCACGCCCGATACTTCTTTGAAAAACCTTGTTGGTATTGGGTCAAGGACACAGGTGGAGGGTTTTAATTGAGATATTATTTTTTGTAAATCGGGTAAATCTATCCTAGTGAAAGAGTTTAATTTGTTTATAACAGAATGCTGGGGTTTAGGAGGATCCTTAGTGTTGGGGAGATATATTATGTTATTTCTATTATCATTAATTTTTTGATTAACAAATACAGCGATAGCCTCACAGGTTTTACTGGAAGTACTTAGGAAGCATTCCTTTGAGTTACCTGGGTTTAGTAGGTGATCAATTGTAGAAAATAAGACTCTGGGATTACTAGCATTGTTATTTATAATCTTGATCTTCCCAGTGTCCAAGGTTGTGGATAATTCTTTATTTTTTCCATTGTCAATACGCCATAGTTTTAGGGTTAATGACTTTATGCTAGTTTTTAATGACTTAAGATTTGTGGTTTGTGATTAGGGTTTGGTGCATTTGTTTTGCTGATTTTTAACTGTGTATTCTCAGTAATGATTTATTCTGCCAATCATTTTTATAACCTGCCATTTGCTTTCATTTTTGCCAAAGAGTCAGTTGTTTGTCTCCAGTTCTTCATCCTCACCACATTACAGTCTCTGTCTATAAATTTAGAATAGGAATAATCCTGTGAAGGTGAGTACCTAATCCAAAGCTGAGAACAGCAACTCAGCCTGTAATTAGATTGTGTATACAGCACAGGGCTTTCAGAAATCTCAAAGGACATGAGAAAATAAAAGATCCTCCTTCACTTAGGCAACAGGAAATAGTTTGCTTATCTAATGGCTGAGGTCATTTTAATTAATGACAGCAAAATAAGAAGACAGTTCAGACTAATCTCACAGCTTCCAGGTCATATGAAGTTCGTAGCGCAGTGAAGTGGGTGTGCGGTGCGTTTGGGGACAGGCAGGCAGACAAAGGCCAGGTCAGGTAACATAGGTATTGACCACCTTTTCAAAATGTCGTCAAACTTTACACTAAATTCAAGTGAAAAACAGGAAATGAAATAATGTAACCTGCTGACCATACTTGTCTGTGTTTCTCAATGACACTCCCTAGGGTTATCTCTCCATGTTTATTCATTTTAGTGTTTTAAGAACATTCTGACCATTTTTTTGTTGTCAATTGTAATTCTAGCCTTTTGAAACTTATTACTGTTTAGTCATTGTCACACTTCTGTAGCCTTGGGTGATTTCCTACAGTATTGTGTATTTTCAAGTTACTGTCAGGTGATCTTCTGTATTATGATTTTCACAATTAATTCAATCAGCTCTGTTTTCCTGGGTTGCAGTCTTATATTGAGGAGGGCCTGAGAAGTTTCATTTCATATTTGGTTACCTTCCAAACCAAATATTCATGTGGAATATCATTTTCTAGATAGTGCTATAAGTTTACTAGTAGACAGTCATTGGCATTTCATCAAGTATCAATTCCTTTTTTACATCTGATACTGCCAGATGGGCGCCAGCCGTTGAGATGCTGCACTGAATTAGGCAGTTTTGTTACTTGATGGAAAGTTGTTTCTTTTTTCATACTCTGTAGTCGCACCCTTATCCTGTGAAAGGCCAGGTGTGTCTGACTTTGGTAGGGTATCTAGTGGGCACAGTGCTTCACAAATGGTAAGCCTTAAAGTGCGAGTGGTTCATTTGAAGACACTGATTAATCAAAATGTTTGCTCCTTTTAAATAGGTCACACTCGGCCTCAGTGAACATGAAGCCAACAACAGGCACATGTCTGGTGCAATGGAAGTTGGAGGGGATTTCAAACAAACCTCTAATTGTAGTGTTGGCACGCTCTGTAAACCCGTGATCAGTGCCTTCAGGCACTGCCATGCCATGCTTTAGCAGAAGGCATCAGGCATTTATTTGATGGGAGGTTTTTTTCATACCAAATTCTTTTTTGGTTCACATATACTAATTGAAAATTTTACCAATATGCATCCAACCATGGATATGAAGGTTTTGAGGACCCAGACATTAAAATGAGTAATAAAAAGTTTGAAGCTAAGAAGCACTTAGCACTACATAGAGTTAATGTGGAAGATTAACAGGAAAATAAAACGACCTCTGGAATTTGAAAAAGCTGAATACACCTTATTTTTTATTAATTCTATTTGACACTTTAATTATATTGTTATGTGTAGAAGTGAAACAGGACAGTGAGGAGGGCCCAGCCCGGCTCCCCACTCCTGACGTCACGCTTCCCCCTCCCCTCTGCCCACAGCTTCTGTCTCAGATTTGCGTAAATAAATCACTCCTGCAAGTGATCTATGATTCTTAGCACGATGAGAGAAGTTGCAAAATTAACTGGAATGTTCCAGCAAATTATAGAAAAAAAACCCCAATCTAAATCTGTTAAGTAGTTCTTTCGTTCACTAGCTAAGTGGAGGTAAGGTACGCTCTGACGCTAGTGCATGAGTGAGGAGGGCTCCCCACTCCTTGGTCCGCTGGGTCTCTCTCGGATTTGAGCAAATAAATTAGAACCGCAACCAAACTATGATACTTGGCACAATGACCGAAGTCGCAAAATCAATCGGAATGTTCACACAAATTATAGGAAAAAACCCCGATCTAAATCCATGAAATAGTCTACTCGTGAAAGTGGACAGACAGATGCTGGATTTTATATACTGTATATATTAGAGATAAAACTTTTTATATTTATTTTCATGTAACACATAACACTTCTTCTGAAATCTCAGATCTTACAAAGCTATACATCATGTACGTATTTATAAAGTGTGGTGGACGGCCGGGGTCCATGTCCTCCCACTGGACGCTAGATGGCCACCCCTCTGGGTTGGAGCGGTGTCTCGGTTTCCCACAGGGCTCCATGGGAATTGGAGTTTGCTACAGCCCTGTTGGGTCCCACAGGTGCCAGCAGGGGGTGCTGCAGCTGGACTTCCTGAGCCCTTATGGGCAGCATATTCACCACACCCGGAAGTGCAGCCAGAACTTGGCAATCAAGCACCAGGAGCACTTCTGGGTGAACTATAATGCCGGAGTTATACTTCACGCGACGCGACGCATGCTGCAGTGGATGCTCCTGTCACGCAAGCGTTGTAGTGTTCATACTTGCGCGCATACTTTACGTAAATCTGGAGGAATCCACCAGGTGGCAGTGCGAGATATTATCATGGTGAGAACATGTTCGGCTTCTCTGTGTTGTGAATTGCCTAGAACACTCATTAAATTCTGATGACACCTTACCGCAATACCTCTGAAAATTATGTTTATTGATTAAATCCATCAATCCAGGGATGTGTCCATGCCAGCAAGCATTGGGCACGAGTGAGAAACAATCCCCGGACGAGGCCTCAGCTCATCGCAAAGTGAATACAAGCACACACATACACTAGCGTCATTTTAGCGGCACCAAATCCCCAAATCTGCATATCTTCGGAAGGAAACCGGAACACACTGTGGAATACAAGCAGGAAATACCAGCAACATAACTCCCTGCGACACAGCAGTGCTACCGCCCCGCCACCGTGTAACCCCCATGTGTGTAACTATTCCCCCCATGTGTGTAATTATTAACAGTATTCATTATTTAAATGAAATTATATGTAAAATGTAAAATACTTTAATGCATATCATCATGAAAGTGGTATAAAGTACAAATCTAAAGATTCTAAATGTGCAGAGAGTTGGAATATCATACATTTAATTTGTTCTGTGTGGTGATCTATTGCTGCTTGCCGCTGCTGTCAGGTCCAAGAAGCTCATAGCGATTAAAAACTGGGATGACGTTTACAATGGTCTGCATTAATGATAAACTAAACTACGAGGTTAAAGTGGACATTTCGAGATTAAAGCCAAAATTTCCACTTTAATCACAAAATACACATTTTCACCGTGTCCTTTATTTTTTTCTCAGTGTCTTATATACAGCGCTATACATTATGTTGCTGTTGTTAAGTTGCAAAAAAAAAAAAAAAAAAAGACGGCACAAAAGATGGTATGTGAGACTTTTAAAATGTATCGTGTCATTACGATCGGGAATATGTGACGCTTGAATATAAAAGCACCACGAATGCATCTGTATGTCGGCATTTTGCTTCACCACATCGAAGCATTCATCCCGTAGGATCTGCGTAGAGGCTTTCTGTCACATGTAGATAGTAAACAGAGACACTGATGTCACATTCCGACTTTTAGCACACTGCGCCCCCCGACTTTTTGCTGGTACTGCAACTTGCGCACACGTTGCGCAAATTTCTGAGGACCTGCTCAGAGGACGCGTGAAATGAACGCTGGGAACGCGTGGCAGCCATGATGCGGGCGTGTACGCGTTCTGAGCATGAAGTATAAGTCGGCCCCAAAAGGGGCCAGCAGCCACCACTACTGGAGCCAGAATCGGGAGGAGGAGGACGAGGTTGCCTGAGAGGAGTGGTGGAGGAAGAAAAGAGTGCTTCGCTGTGTGTTTTACTTGGCGTGTTGTGCTTGGGACTGTGTACTGCCTGTGGGACACGGGGAAGATGTGCACCCACAGATGAAGAAAAATAAAATAGTTTATTTATTTTACATGTGCCTCCGTGTCCAGTCTGTGCCGGGTCGGATGCCTACATAGCGCCTTTTCACAAAAGTGAAATATCAAACAATAACAGAAAGATTAATGAATTAACAGAATTGTTTGATTCACTACAAATCTAGGTTGTTAAAACTCTTTGGACAAACCCCGGCCTGTTATTGGAGGTTATTTGTGCCATGAAATCCTCTCCTTATCTTTAAGTACATTGACTATAATATAGGTGGGTGCCAGTGGGTGGCTACCAGTGAAAAACCAGTAAACAATAAGTTGTAACGTAGCTAAATTTTGCCATTTAGTTGCCATTCACCCTTGAATGACATCTTAGCCAATGCCACTGGTAGGTACGTTCATACTAATGTTGGGCGATTGAACTTGTTGGGCATTCGTGTGTAAGAATGAAGCAATGAACAGTGCTGGGTTTCATTGATTGGTGCCTCAGGTTCTTTGTGTTTTGGGCAGCACCATAATAGGCTGTGCATTCAGTTGTGTGCTCAGAAAATAAAGTTATGCAAAGAGCTTTAAATATTATATTCCGATTTGGATAAATGCATAGAATTTTTTTAGAATTCAAAAATGTGCCTAACTTTATGTATTATCATTCCCAGGGGCCCGCGTCATTATTGCCTGCCGTGACTTTGCCAAGGGAGAAGCAGCTGCCAATGAGATTCGCCTGGAGACGGGAAACCAAGCTGTTTTGGTGAGAGGACTAGACCTAGCAAACACAGCATCCATTCGGCAGTTTGCAGAAGCGTTTTTGAAAGGTAAGCCATAAAGCAGACTAGAAATTGATACTTCTTTATTTTAAACATTTGTTATAGCACCCTGTGACCCTGCATTGCATTAAGCAGGTCTGAGATTGTTATGTTTCATTTAAATTCAGTTTCAAGTGTTATTACATTGTTATATATAACAAAATGGTCCTAACCTCCTGTAAAATCTCACAGTAACATAAATACAGTATGGTACTACTCTTAGGAATAGGAGTAATAGCATTTTATCAGTTTTCCTAAATTAGGAAACTAATCCTAACTTCACCTAGACTTAGGTGTGTTACAGGACCATCCTAACTCACTAGAAAATACAAGCAAAGATTGGTATGTATATTCCAGGAAAGGTGGGATTTTATGGAAATTCCGGACAACAATGAATTTGTATGAAGGTATCAGTTTGACAGAGATCCTGGACATCAACGTGATCGCTTCTTCTATGCAGAGAAGCCATGTGTTGTCAGCCAAACTGAAAGTTTTGGTTACATAACATTTTTTGGCCATGAGGAAGATGTATCGTTGCAGTAGCGATGATGTGGGTATGTCATAACCACATATTTCTTGAAGTTTGCACCAAACTTTGAATGCACTTACAATGCATGTGGTAATACAAGGTGAGCTAAAAGGAAGTGCCACATTTCAAACATTTATTCTACAAAAACGCTACAAGATAAAATAAATTTCATTACAACACAAGAAAGGGTATACAAAATGGAATTTTTTCATCGTGTTTTAAAAATGATGTCTTCAAGGTGTTGGCCATCATTAGCGATACACTCTACGAGACGATTTCTGAATGCTTGCGTGACTCATTCGGCCATTTCAAGGGGAATAGTGGCGATTTTGTGGCAAATAGCGTCTTTGGGGGCTTCAAGGTTTTGAGGTTGGTGTGTGTATACCTTTGACTTGAGATAGCCCCACAAGAAGAACTCGCATAGAGCAAGATCAGGCAAATGTGAAGGCCACCTGACATCAGCTTCCCTGGAAACATCTGCCATAAAACTTACATGGGTCTCCGCGCCGTATGAGCTGTTGCTCCATCCTGTTGACATCAGGCATCCACCACATCCATTTCTTCCAGTTAGGGCTGCAAAAAGTTCTCTAGCATTTCAATGTAACGTTCTGAAGTGACAGTGACTGTTGCTTTCCCCCCCTCCTCAAAAAAGTAAGGGTCTACAATGCCAAATTCTGCAACGGCACCTCAAACTGTAACACGCTGACTTTGCAGGGGTCTCTGATGAAGTTCATGAGGATTGGTTTCAGCCCATTTCTGAAAGTTTTGCTTACTTATGCAACCATTCAAATGGAAATGTGCCTTGTTGTTGCACATGACGATGGCATCTCGATGAAGGTTGGCACACAACTCTCTACAGCTTTCCCAGTCTCTCTCAGTGAGTTCCTGCACTACCTTCATTTTGTATAAATAGAAATTAAGGTCCTCATGCAAAATCCTCCTCAAAGACGTGCTGGAAATGCCTAAGGCAGAAGCACGATGAATGTCTAGGAGACAGGTTCTATTTAAGTGATCTCTTGATTCAACAGGCCTGGGTGTGGCTAGTGAAATTTCAAAAAATGTGATAAACCACAGTTACTTCATGATTTAACAAGGGGGACAATTACTTTTTTACATAGGGCCTTGTAGGTTTGGATAATTTTTTTCCTTAATAAATAAAATCATCACTTAAAAAATGCATTTTGTGTGTACTTGAGTAATCTTTGTCTAATATTTAAAGTTGTTTGATGATCTGAAACATTTAAGTGTGACAAACATGCAAAAAAATAAGAAATCAGGAAGGGGGTAATTCTTTTTTCATACCACTGTATATATATTGTATATGTAAGCCACATTCTATCCATCCTCCAGTTACTGTACATTCAGTTGAGCACATTCAGCATTAGTGTTTGTGATGCTCCATCTGTTTTGTCAATGTGTTTTGTAATTCACATAGCAATAATGAGCATTGCTTTTTTCATTCCAACAGATTGTGCACTGCTGTTAAGAATCATGTAGCAAATCTAACACTATAACTGAATAAAGAAACAATTAAATAGAAAACCTAGGAAATAAAAAGAATGACATAATAAGTCACTCAACTCCATTAAACATTATGGTGATCTGTCCTCATTAATAAAGCAAAAAGTAATATGGAATACATTGTGTAAATAAATAACTAATTCCATTGAGATCTATAAAGACGGAATGCTGGCCTCCCAGGAGTTTATGATTCCCGTGGACGCACCAAGAGCTACTTACAGTATTGTGTGAAGTCAGTGGGCTCCAGTTAAAATGGCTCTACCTCTGTCAACCTTTTTTATTTTCTAATTATTTTTCAACTATGTAGAATTCCCTTTATTAGGCTATTATGTTTCAATGTATGTGCCATCATCTGGAATGAAAATTACAAAGCATTTTGGTATTATACACTACTAATGACTTGGAATTGACATTTGATTGCCTTTTGATTGAGTGTCACACTCTTTAATTCATTTCAATTAGATGATGTTTCTGCACTTAGTTTTAATTGTGAGACCAATAGTCCATGATTTATCATGGACTGATACAGCTAATGAGGTAATGAATTAAACAGTTATCTAAGCTTTTTATTTAGCAAAACTAGGGGGCTTTGTCCTCTGCTCACTTTGCTCGTCAACCCCCTGGGCCGGCACTATGCACTAGCCTCTTTGCGTTTCTGCCACTTGTGTGTGGGAAGAGGATGTACAATTTAAACAGTGTAACAATGCGCCTTCTTGCACCTGACCTGACACAGAATCACACGGAGGCACGTATAAAAATAACACAAAAAGTTTATTATTCTTCACCTGTGGGCCACGTCTTCCCCGTGAGCCCCACAGGCACAACACAGTCCAAAATAAAGCACAAACCTCACAAGCACGCCATTCTGGCACCACCACTCCTGAAGCTTCGTCCTCTCCTCCCAACTCTGGCCCCTGAGTAGTGGTTGCTGGCCCATTTTATAGCCCACCCAAAAGGCTTGATCACTTGTTTCCGACTGCACTTCCGGGCGGGGCTGCAGAGTCGTCCATGCAGGCTCAGGGACCCATGCAGCACCCCCTGGCGGCCACTCCAGATCCCAACAGGGCTGTGGAGAACTCCATCTTCTATTGAGCCCTGCAGGAAACTGAGGTACCCTTGTCAGCCAGGGAGGCTGCCACCAAGCATCCCGGGGGAAGTACTGAGTAGCCCATGGTTGCTCCCCCGGAACATACGTTGAAGGGGCGCCCCAGCCGGGCATGGGACCCGGCCACCTGCCACAAGAAATTGGTATTTTCATGGGAATTGTTACATATGCATAATAGAACTAACTATTTTACATTACAGCAAGTAATTAACCTTATTAAAATATAGTAAAACATAATAATTTCAAAGTAAATTATGTTTCCTCTTGTGTTAGAGTTTTTAATTGCGTTACACGATTTCGTTCTGTTTGGCTTTAAAATTAACACACAAATATTTTTAAATTTGCACTTTTACTGTAAAACTTCAGTAAAAACAATTTTTTTAATACATTTTTTGTAAATTTCACATTGAATTTTGATTCTGTGTTTGGACTTACATCGTGACGATGCAACGTATAACTGCCCATGAGATATGTTTGTTTCTCTAATAAATAAAATAACTTTTTCAAATCTTTGTCTCTGTGATTTGTTAATTGTCATAACAAAAGCTATTCTAATGGGAAATTGTTAACATTTTAATATGAATGGTATATCAAGATCTCCTTTGTTGTCTAATGTTACCCCCGAAGATGTACTACATTACATTTCTTGGATATGTCCTTCTTCCAACAGTAATTCGGTGGTGGAAGGCCGGACGTGTTAACGGTTGTAGATATTCTTCATGATATTAGAAGTTAATGTTTTCATCTTCCGCACCATCACCACCAACTGTTTCAGCATAGTCTATTGATACGTATTTAAGCAATTTGCCGTGTAACCGATTGACATTTTTTGTGTTAATTTGTTGGACTTCATCGTTTCTCGGTGCTAGGATTACCCATGTAGCCTACTTATTTCTTCTGTTGATAGCACTTCAGTAACATTTGCAATTAATATGTCTTCTTTAATTGGGAACTTAAAGTGAGGAAAACGTAAAAATTTATAAGAGAAATGTGTCTGTCAAAAGCATTCGCACGAATGAGAGGTGTGAGTACCGTGTGCGTGGTTGAATATGGTTGTGAGGAGGGTGTGACCAGAAAAAATCTCATGGCCAAAGTCTCGATTCACAGGAATTGAAAAAATCTCCTCAAAAAGTCTTGTCTCGTCGCAGGATTTTTTTATTATAATAGAGAGATGTGCAATAACTAGGTACTATTATTTAAAAGTGTATTTAGAGCCGTGCTTAATGTGATGGCTGCCTCCACTTTGGTAACTGCTGACTTTTCAGTTGTTTTAAGACATACTAAGTAGTTCTAAATCTATTATTCCATTTTTTTCTTCTTTAAACTGACAGAAGAGAAGAATCTCCATATTTTGATTAACAATGCTGGTGTGATGATGTGCCCCTACTCCAAGACAGCGGATGGCTTCGAGCTGCAGTTTGGTGTGAACCACTTAGGTATGTACAGTGGCAGCAGATTGTGGGATTTTATTCAGCAATGTGCAGACCTGCGTAAGAGAGAAGGCCATTTTGTCTAGCAACCTCGTTTGGTAACATCCTCCAAACATTTAAGCGAGTGTAACGATATACAACTTTTCCCATCAATTTTAGGTTGTAGCCCTCATTTTCTTAAAATGAGTCATGGACAGTTGTAGTGCATGCTTATAAAAAGTAGTGTGACATCCCCAAGGACTCCATTATAGCTCTTTAATGAGCTACGACAAAATCAACCCTAATTTATGGACTGACTTCTATGTGTGTCATTGCTCAACTTCTGCTAAAGTACATACAATGCAATAGTAAAGAAGGGAGAACAACAAGTGCTCTGAAATGCATAAATAGAAGAGAGCCTAATGTGCTCAGTGACTCATGTTTATTGGACCACGACAGAACTGAAAAAGCAAAAAGATTAGGGCTGAACTCACCATAGCAGGAGAATGTTTGTGCAGCCGTCAGCACTATCAGGTTGTATGTGAAATGGTTGTCAAAATGAGGCGAGCTTGGGGAACTTTGGAAATCTGAAGCTCTGCTGAGAAGTCATGAGCAAGTCTCTGACTCTCCATGATAAGTCAAATAGGATTTTGTTTTAAGGCATAGGGGTGTTCTCGTGTGTGCATGAGTAGACAGTCAACGAGTGTTTACCTGGAAATAGAGTGGAGAAGACGCGCCAAGCAGGGCTTCTCTCTTTGGTGCCCAGATTGCTGCTGAACTTACCATATGTGTCTGATGGCATTTTATTGGCTGTCAGACTGTATCAAGCCTGGGATACTCTGGAAGTTTAAAGCTGAGCTGACAAGTGACACAGTTGTGTAATTTGTCATCCTCTGTGATTCACCTTCAAGGCCACAGAATCCAGCAACTGCAATTGTGTATTGCAGCATGCTGTCCAACTCAAAGTCATGTAGTGTGCTGTCAGTCTTAGATGTGGTGGGACAAAAAACAGGCATAAAAGAAGAATTACTGCAAACCTCCTGAAAACCACAAAAATTGAAGCGGCAGAGTGTAAAAGCCCCACACGGCGAGCAAATTTCATTAACCTCAAGACACAAAACTGCAAGGACAGTTTGCACATTTTTTATGGATTGTAGTGTAAAATTTAAATAGGGAACTTATTGTGAAACAAAGCAATATTGTCTATAAATACAGTAATAGCAGATGTTTTACTTCTATTAGCTCTGGAAGATCGGGTCTAAATCTGGCTCAAGTCATGTTGTGTGGAATTCACACATTCTCATCTGTGTTGTGTTTTTATTCAAGTGTTCCCTTTTGTACCCCAGAGATGTTAGAGTCAAGCTAATTAATAACTCTAAATTGGGAGTGAGTGATGTTGGATGCAGTGTGTTGACTCCTGCCTTATGTACGGTACTCCCAGGGTGGGTAGTAGATTGCAAACATTAATTCGACTGAAAATAAATGGATAGATGATTGGTTGTAAAGAAAATAAAAAAATAATCAAACAACGCAAAAATTGCTGTGACCTGATGTACTACCTCCTATCTTCCCCCATATTACTTTTACTAAATGATGGTTTAGGGATGTCCACTTTCCAGGCCAAGACCTGGACAAACCTCTAACTCTTCAGCCGCTGAAGCCACAGACTCTTACAGTTGGTCGAGTACAACAATCTTCAGTTGGAATGGAGCCCTGATTAGACAAGAAGACCACCTCTGTCTGTCACCATGTCAAAGTGTTGAAGCCCAGAGACGTGAGATACATGAAAATGAAGGGTGACCTTTTTTTTTTTCTCTGCACCTTCATAAGTCTGAACGTGAACTCTGTTCATAACTGCTCCGTTTCTCTTTCCATCCTGTCTGTGGTTCCCCTGGTGTGATTACTAAAAGCTCTGGCGACACTCTTTTCTTTGAACAGCATAATCTGAGGTTTGTTAAACCAACTTAACTGAAATGTGGCCAGTGTTGCAACAGTCATATATGAGGCTTGTTTGGCATTCTTTAGCAAAAGGGTTACTTCAGTTTTAAGTACAGAATGTGGCTGGATGGGGGATGAAGTAAAGGATTGCTGGCATTACATTGATTGCAAGTGTTGATATATTTATTAATTGTGTTTCCTGCAGGTCATTTCCTTCTCACATACCTACTCATTGAAGCCCTCAAAGAAGCTGCTCCCTCCCGGATAATCAATGTCTCCTCACTTGCTCATGTCTTTGGACGTATAAAATTCCATGATCTTCAGAGTGAACAGAGCTATGATGGAGGGCTGGCCTACTGCCAGAGCAAACTGGCTAATGTTCTTTGTACGCGAGAGATGGCAAAGCGCTTACAAGGTATTTTCAAATCTAAATGCACCAGTTCTGCCAGCGCTGCTGGGCGCCGTAGAGTAAGCACGGACTGGACCTTTCATGTCGTTGCCCAGAAGTGCAGAGGGTTGTTGTGTTTTCAAAGTAGATTGACATGCTGTACTAATTATACAATTAGGTATTATTAAAGACTCAGAAATACTCTAGGACCTTGGTTAGATTTCCTCCTTTAAATAGCATACAGTATCATAGATGCCATGTTGCTTTTGTCAAAAAGGAATATATTCAGTCAATTAGTACTACTCAAAGCCTAAAGGTGATCACACAGCATGGGATCAAGCAACTATCTCCTCTAGCAATCAAACCAGGAAAAGGCAGGTGCAGAAACTGGACAGTTGGATTGATAGATGGTGTAGTTTAGTGGTTCCCAAGTTCCCAAGTGTGGCTGCATATTTTTTCTGTTTCACATCTACTCATCCAGTTGTTTTCTTTCCGTTTATAATCTCATTATTTAATTAGCTGTTTTTTGCTTCTCTTTTCTAATTCTTCATTCGTTTTTGGCTTTTCCTATTTATTCACATTTTCTGCTGTCTTAATTATCTTATATGTAAACGTCTAAGTGTGGAAGTGTGTGTGTCTGTCCGGCACAGAAGCTGAAAGAAAGCGACTCAGTCGCCAAAGTGAAACCACTGAGGAGAGAGAAACTCGCTTAGCTGCTAATACACAAGTGAGGCGAGCACATCGGCAAAATGAAACCAGCAAGGAAAGAGAAACGCACTTAGCCGCTAATACACAAGCGAGGCGAGCACATCAGCAAAATGAAACCAGCAAGGAAAGAGAAATGTGCTTAGCTGCTGATAGACAAGGGAGGCGAGCACATTGGCAAAATGAAACCTAGTTTAGAGAAACTCACTCAGCAGCTGATAGACAAGGTGTGTGAGCACATTGGCAAAACAAAACCACTGAGGAATGAAAAACTTGCTTAGCTGCTAATACGCAAGCGAGGCAAACACATCAGCAAAACGAAACCATCGAGGAAGGAGAAACTAACTTAGCCGCTAATGCACAAGCGATGTGAGTTTCTAGGAGCCCAGGCTTTTTACAGCACAGGCTTACACAGCTAGTAGCCTAATAATGATGATGACGAGTAAAGAAAAATGAAGAAAAACGACACTGAATACTGATAGGCTGCAGCTCTCAGAGAGTTAAACACAGTTATTAGTAAATAACTTAAATAACCAGAACTCATGGAAAAGTGGAACGAACATGATGAAAACCTAAAAAATGAAGATATAAAAAATTGTTTCCATTGTAGCAGAAGACTGGGGCAGTTACCTTGCTGGGACGCCTGGAGAAGGGAAGAACCAGGAGAGAAACAATATCTCTCCCGGGACACGAGAGGGCAGCCATCCTGGATTGTATCAAGGCCACAGAATCAGAGCTTGGAAGCTGAACCCTGTTGGGGCCCGTGGCAGCACTTGGACCACTAAGGTGGCCACCTCACACCATTCAGAGAGCTAGAGTCAGGAGGTGGAGGAGTGGAAGTGGTGAAGATAGAAAGAGAGAAAAGAGAAAAGGAAAGGGACTGAGTTCTTGGCGATTTGTGCACTGTGTGCTAAAGAAAAAGAAAAAGTGTGCTTTTGGGACTTGAGCCTGTCTGTGTCCAGGTCAGGGGGCTGTCCGACCCCCAATCTTCCACACCATGTAACATCCCATCAAAAAATGAGCCAACCCCGTTTTGTCAATTCGGAATTGACACCCAGACAGACAAACTGTGAACTAACAGCTTGCTTTCTTAAGGTACGGTGTGACTCCAGTTAAAAGCAGAAGCTGCTTGGGATGGAAAAACTGCAGCCACAGCGGGATTAACTTGGGCATGACTGGTGTAGTTTATTGAAGTGAAGCCTATGCAATCACATGTTCAAAAGTAAATGTGAATTTTGGCACATTAAGATTTGTCACCATCCCCATCAGCACCACTTCCTGCAGGTAGCAAGGTCAGTAGCTTTTGTCCTGGCTCTCCATGCAGTCTTATCCCTAGATGTGTCTTCTAATTAGTCCGTTTTTGTCTGATCATTTCTGATGACTTCCCACCATGTCTTCTCTTTTGCTTACCTTCGGCCTTTAAACTAAACACAATCTTTATTCCAGAAATGTCGTCTGTTTTCATAGGCCATATAACCCTAGTTCTCGGTATTTATTTGTAATAAACTGCACTTACGTCCACACTGCTCCTTTTGTAGTGACATTTTTTGCATTTTCTACACCTCTGTGATGACCAGCGTGATTTTATTACAGTGTGCTGGCCTGATTACATCACTTCTAGAGAGGTCCAACGTCTGTATGTCTGTCCTCTTTTCATGAGAGAACTACTTGACAGATTTAGATCACTTTTTTTTCTATAATTTGCTTGAACAGTCCAGTTGATTTTGCCACTTATCTCATCACGCTAAGAATCATAGGTTGCTTGCGGTACCAATTTATTTGTGTGCATTCGAGAGACAGGCAGCAGGCTGTTTGCTGGACCTTAGGACTGGGGAGCTGGGTGGGGCCCTCCTCACTCACACACCAGCCTCAGGGCGTTCCTTACCACAGCTTAGCTAGCGAATGAGAGAACTACTTAACAGGTTTAGATCCATTTTTTTTTCTATAATTTGCTGGAACATTCCAGTTGATTTTGTGACTTCTCTCATTGCGCTAATAATCATAGTTTGCTTGCAGGAGCAATATATTCACTCTAATCCAAGACAGAGGCTGCTGGCCGCAGGGAGGGGGAAGCGTGACGTCAGGAGTGGGGAGCTGGGCAGGGCCCACCTCACTGTCCTGTTTCACTACTACGTGGGCGGAGCCGAGGGCGACGGCTAGTGTAATACATAAGGAAAACTGAAATTTCAAGGTCAGGTTGTTCTAATTACTACTCAAGGTGACAGAGTGTTGTTGCACGTTGATAAGCATATGCAAGTAAGAATTTCACTGTACTGTGCTCATGTGACAGTAATGACCCTCTAAACCTATAAACCTGTTTCATTTTGGTATGACTGACACATAGCTGTGGAAAGAAATGCAGTGCGGCTGAGCAGACTCTAAGTTCAATGTAATGAGTTGGCTTTGCTTTTAGTAAATGCATGTTTAATGCCTAATTGAATGGGCATGAATTAAAAGGCAATGTGTTTTTTATTTAATTAATGTATTGACTGATTTTTTTAATTACTTATTCATTATTATTCGTGCCTAATTTAACTTGTTTTTCTTTTCTTGTAACTGTTTTCCTTGTCATCTTGTAAAGCACTCTCAGCTACATTCTGTGTATGAAAATGTGCTACAGAAATAAATGTTGTTGTACCAATTGGCATAAATATTATATGCCATATTGAAAAGCAATGAATCTTTTAATTAATTTTACTTTTAATGATAACGAGAAAAAAATCCGACCAAAATGAAACACCAGACACAAATATTCATTGCTTTTCGGATTGCATTTCATTTTGGCACGGCGCATTCTCCATTCACGTAATTCTCAATAGTTAATTCAGTCTAAAGGAACTGAGGTTATTTTCAGTTAGGGTGCACTTTATGTCGAAACCCATTATAATTATATAAGCATACAGCTTAATGATCATATGACTCTCTCTCACTCCACAGGAACCAGAGTGACTGTGAATGCGGTGCACCCGGGCTCAGTCCGCTCAGAGCTGGTGAGACACTCCACTCTCCTGTCCCTCGTCTGGCGACTCTTTTCTTTCTTTATTAAGACCCCCAAAGAAGGAGCACAAACCAGCATCTACTGTGCGGTGGCTGAGGAGCTGGATTCTGTCTCTGGGGTCTACTTTAGGTATAACTCAATTTTTTTCCCTTCACAGTTTTTTTTTTCGTGACAAAAATGTGATACGTGAGCATTTTGGACCCTTCACTCCAGCTGTACATGCTATAAACATCTGACATAAACTGGCCACTTTATTTATTAAAAAATAATGGGAAACCCTAGTCTTTTACTAACTGAATGGGATTTGCTCCCATATCTTAAAGACCTAGGCACCTGTGAATCTTTAATGCGTTGTCAGTCAGACCTTTTTACATGTTGGGTATTCTAAATGTCACCATAAGTCGCTGACAGTGAGAAGCATCAACCTTATTGCAGGTTTAAGGTGATGGAACTGCATCACTTCAGTCCCCACCTGTGTTTCTTGGTGAAGCAGACTGAGTTGGACAGACCTGGCCTTCCTATCCTCTACATTATTGTCTAGATAATTTTGGGGGATTCACCATCAACTTCTTCTCAGCTAAGAGATGAAATTCCTACAACAAATTTCCCAGAGTGGGCCATGCGTAGTCTGATACTCCTAATCTGTTTACCAATATTCTGCTTTTAGAGCAGCACTGAGCACACACTTTCAGTTGTTACAGGTAACTCTTCATATAAAGTATTTATCTCTGCTTTCACCCAAATATGACTCAGATAACCACAAAACAGAAGAGACTTCTCCTAACACTGTCCTGACCTGATCTGTGATTTTTCATGCAGTGACTGCCATCCAGCTTTTGTCGCACCTCAAGGACGAAATGACAAGACAGCAAGAGAGCTTTGGGACGTGAGCTGCAAGCTCCTGGGGATCCAGTGGACCTGAGTTTTTTTTAATGATGAGTTCTTGGACTGGACATAGAAAGGTTGTCAGTTCAAGGCAGTTGCACAATTAAGATTTGTGATCTGTCCATTGTTTTGGATAAAGTGTTAGCTACATACAGAAATGTAAATGCTACCCCTGTTTAATAAACATATTTGGTTTCTAATACTTCTTTTTGATCCCACTGTTCATAGGTTTATATACTAACCAATGGAAGATTGTGTGAAAGGTTGTGCGTTCCATTATAGGTTTATAGGGCCTTATTGTTTAGTCCATAGAGTGCAGTGAAATTGTAATTGTGTTGCATCTTTATTAAATCATCTGAGTAAAAAGTTTGCTGCACTATGCTTAGGAATGTGATAGGAATGAACCTATAAACCTTTAATTAACACGTTGCCATTTTCTGCCAACATGATCAGTAAACAGAACTAGAACTGCCTTACCTTGAAATTTTACTCTCTTGAAATCAAGATTTGCAATTAATGGGAGTGCATTTTGAATGGATGAATTAGGGGGGGGGGGTCTTTGAAATATTCCGCCAGGCAGTGTGAAAGGTGTTCATTTTGAAACCATTTGCTGAAAATTACAACACTGAGAAATTTCATTGGTCAGATCTCTTAAATTGGATGTTCAACAATTTTATAAAGAAATAACATTATTAAATTCATTACGGTTGGGGATTGTGGGATTTTGGAAATTATCCAGTCAGAACTGAGCCCAAGGCAGAAATAGCCCTGGACAGACAAAAGTCAAGCTTCAGATCTCTGCTGAACTGTGTGTTAGGTCAGTTTTGGGTGGGCAGGATGCCAGTCCATTTCAGGGCTCACTTGACTGGGCACCTACTGGCATTTAAACCAACCAGCATGTCATTGGGGATGTTGAAGGAATGTGAGACTTAAAGTCATAGCTGTGATTAAGCCACAGGGCTCTTTAGAATTTAGTAAGTTTTATTGCATGTACTTCAATTCCCATTTCACGTGAAAATTGGTTCAGTTTTATCTGGACAATTCTCTGTAGTAACAACAAGAGTAAGCGCCAAAGCCACTGAAGGTTTATTTTATTGAGGCGCTAGAAAGAAAATGAAAACCCACAAATCTGTAAACTCAGTGATTGTTTTATTTTACCATTTTATTTTCAGAGCCATTTTTCATTCAACTTCGTATTTTTTTTATTAAAAGACCAGTAACGGAATTCACTTGACTTGAGCATTTTTAGTTTTCATCCTCTTTCTCTGTATGTTTAGCATTTGTTTGCTCAGAGGTTGATGGGCTTGCTGCTTCCTAAGCAGCTCTTCTTTTCTTCCACTCTAGTGGCCCGCTTCTTCTCTTCTTTCGTCGGCATCTTTTCGCGTTAAAACTGGTTAAGTCAGTGTTTGTGTTTCAATTACTTAGTACGTTTTCCTTAATTTTTCACTTAACCTGGCACTTAAGTCTTCAATCTGCCTCAAGAATGATTTAAGATATGAAGAGGTAGAGGAAGTTACGGCGAAAGTGGTAGGGATGAGAATGGCGCTGCCGAGAGTTGATTCTACAATAAAATAAAATAAAAGTAAAAAGTGCAATAACCTTGGAGGTCAATCATCACCCCGAAAGCGGATAGTAGACGTCACGTAGTATATGTGTACCAAATTTCAGGTCAATAGGTCAAACAATTTGCGAGCTACAGGTGATTTAAAATCCTGGGCAGACAAATGAACAGCCACAGTAGCGTATTACCGTATATACTCACATATAAGTTGGGTCTTGAAACCCAAAAAATCGAACATAAAATCAGACCCCGACTCATACGCCGTTCAAAAATCTTTTTGTCTCCTCCAATCCCACACCAGTTTCTCAGACACATTGAACTTTGTTGCAGCAGTGCAGTTACCAATTTCTTTCGCTGCTTCAATGATGTTTAATTTAAAACCAGCTTCACATTTTCTTCTGATTGAATGCTCCATTATAGATAAGGGATGCTCTTATGATAAAGGTGTATGAGGGAGTGGGATACAAAAAACACAAATCAGTGCAAACGTCGCTTCGGAATAGTTCAGGTATTACTGTGTGGTCACGTAGGGACAATACATAAAAAAAGGCCGTGTGCTCCATGGTTTCTCTCTCAGGTGGGTGTTACCATATCGCAATCTCTTGGACCAATAGCGTGAGTGTTCCACATTCGACTTATACGAGCGACGTTATAAAATACCAGAAATTATACAGTAAAATAAGTCCCGACTTATCCACGGGAGAACTTAAACGTGAGTATATACGGTATATATAAAGAAAAGTAGCAGTACTTAATGATTTGGTTTTGTGTGGCTTTAAGGAATTTGAATGCTGGGTGGTCAACCACAAAAGAAGTAATTACACCTTTTTTGATAGTGGACTTTTTTTTTAAAAGAGAATTTAAAATGTCAGTTGAAAGATTGTATGCAGCTGAACAGTCTTGGGGTGCCAGATATTCCGTCTAGATGGCACTGTGCTGAATGTATGGATTTCACTTCCATTTTCTATTGTTCCTGCTAGGAATTGTCTAGGTGTGAAGGAGTGTGCACTGCAGCAAACTAGCATCCTTTCTAAAGATTAATTTTCTTAGGTGGCCAGGATCAGCTACATGTCAGTATTGCCAGTATTAAATGAACTCTAATATCACTAAGGTAACTCTTAGAAGTGTTTAGAAGCATTGTTTATCAGATAAACACTTTGTGTTAAATTATCAGTGGTGGGTATTAATGATATCTGTGGTAAGGCTTTGTATGTCATTCCTTACAGACACACCCTTTAGTTTTTTCATCAGTTGTAATGAAATAAATTGACTCAGAAGAACTCAAAAAGACTTGAGGAATTGCCCCATATAATGTCCGTCAGATGTCGTAAGATTTGTATAAAAAAATGATCAAAACACCAAAGCATTTGACAAAATGCAGAGATGACATGAGGATTTATATACAAAATGGCTACAGGAAATGGCATCAATACAGTGAGACGGAAGTGATGTCATTTTGGCTTGGCCAGAATTGAAGTCATCTATGGGAGCCAGAAGTGACATCATCATGATGGGAACAGAAAGCATTGTCCTAGGGAGACAGAGTGGCCATTTAGTGAAACCAGAAGTATTGGAGGTAAGTGTGTGTTTTCTTCTTTTTCTCTGTTGGAAGAGAGAGAGAGAGAAAGAGGCTTTAGTACTCAAAATCAACCTTTCATCTCATGGTATATCACTCACCTTAGGGCTTGTTGGCTGCCTCCTAAGCGCACGTGTGTGACACTGTTAATTCATCTGTTGTTGAAAGTTACTCATTTAATTGAAGGTCATGAAGGCCTGACCATGTCAAAGCAAATTTTGGTGCGATGTGTGGAGGAACTTTGACTCGGGTGTCTGTCCACCACAGAGTACACTCTCTCTTGACTCTCCAAGTAAACTAGCTATACGTCTAAGGCCTAACAGAATTAGGTTACAGAAAAGACGTAGTCCAGACAGTAGTGGCTCGGCTGATACCAGGGCTACAGGGGATGAATTATGAGGAAAGATTAAAAGCCTTATTAGTTTAAGCAAAAGGAGCTTATTTAAGAGGAGATTTATTTGAAGTGTTTTAAATTATGAAGGGAATTAGTCCAGTGGATTGAGACTCTGACGTTAAAATGAGTTCATCAACAACACAGGGACACAGTTGGAAACTTGTTAAAGGTACATTTTACACAAATGTAAAAAAAAAAAAAAAAAAGTTTTTCTTCATGCAAAGAAAACAAATTATAAAGTGATGTGGTGGACAGCAGAACATTAGGGACCTTCAGATCACGACTTGATGTTATTTTGGCCAGTCTAGGTCAAGGATATCCAGCTCCGATCCAAGAGGGCCGTAGCAGCAGCAGGTTTTCCTTTATTCCACTTGCTTAATCATTGAGCAATGTCTGCTGTTACTTGACTTTATTTCCCTTAATTTAAATTGCCTTGTTTTACATGATTCAGATCTCTGAATTACTTGTTTTTCTTAAATGGTAGCTAAACAAAAATGAGATGTGAAGTGAGATAACAGATGTCCAGCTAAGTTGGAGCCTCACACACCCAATTCTTACTGTTAATTGAACCCATTATTGAATTCCATGGCTTGTTGGTACTCTCATTCTGCCACGGCAGACATTTCCAAAACTGGTCATATTCTTTTGCCTGAGAACACCATCAAAATGTTTTGTGAACCTGAGCAGATCGGCAACAGTGAGACCTTCACCTTTTGTATGATGGATGCTGGTTGCAGCTCATGTGCTGGCTCATTTCTTTTCTCATTATTGTTTGAATGCTAATAAAAGAATGGCGAAACAAAGGGTCTGTGTCTTAAATAGCAAGTCAATTAAAATTAAAGCAAGGGACATTATTTAGAAGCAAAAACTGGTGGCTAATTAGGAATATGGTTAGAATGAAAACCTGCAACCAATGCGGCACTGATGTTGGTGAGTAGGATGGAGGAGTTTATTGGCCGGGAACGTGAGGTAAAAATTTAACATCTTATTATAGAAAGAAACCTCCTCTAACAGGACAAATCAATAATCGGGCAGGAGAAAAGCTGTTCATGGTATCTTTTAATTACTCCTCAGCAAAATGCCTTAGAGCAGGGGTCCCCAACTCCAGTCCTGGAGGGCCACAGTGGCTGTAGGTTATCAATCTAACCCTTTTCTTAATTAGTGACCTGTTTTTGCTGCTAATTAACTTCTTTTGAATTAATTCTAATTGACTTTTTTAAAGATTTGTTCCCCTGAATTTCTTCATCCAACAGCAAACCAGCTAAGTCAGGGCCTCAAACTCCAGCCAATTTCACTCCAACCAGCTGCTTAATTAGACACAGATTCTTGTTATTAATTAAACCCGTTCTTTAATTCTGTGGCTTGTTGCTGCTCTCATGGTGCAATAGCACAAGGGTCGCCAACTCCGGTCCTGGTGGACCACCGTGGCTGCAGGTTTTCATTCTAACCCTTTTTTTAATGAGTGCTCTGTTTTTGCTGCTCATTAACTATTTTTGAATTCATTTTAGTTGAATTGCTCTCAAAGACTCAGACCCCTTAATTGTTTCTTTTTCCTTAATTAGCAGCCAAACAATAACGAGATATGAAATGAGTCAAAACAACTGGTGCCCATATTACAATGTCGGAAAATAAAAAAGGTGAAGGAATGTTGATCTGCTCAGGTCCTTAAAACATTTTAACAGAGCTCTTAGGCGCGTTTTCCTCTACAGTTGCTTCCTGCTCTCTCTACAGTACAGTATTGCCACAAAAAAAGCCATAAAAATTGTGGAGGATATTTGCGGTTTCCGCTAACAAATTAGTTAGGTTCTAAGGAAAACTCTGCAAATGACTGAGGCCGCGAACTCTGAACCGCGACTTTGCTGTGGTCTACTGTATAGCAGATAATGCGAAAGACAACCCTAACAGATTCTTTCAGTATTTTAGTAGTAAAAGAACAGTCAGGGAGGAGGTGAAGTGCATCAGAAATAGTAAAAGGGAATTAAAAGATACAGACAATGAAATAGCGTATGCCCTAAACTTGCATTTTTGATGAGGTTCTCACAAGTGAGGAAGTGGATAACCTCCCAGCAGTAAATGTAGGTACTAAGTAGGTACTGAGGGACTTGGAAATTGTAGAGGGAGAAGTACTGCTCAGATTAAATAAGCTGAAAGCAAACAAATCACCAGGATACTCATGCATAACGCTGTGCATAGAATTCAGACTAAAATATGGCGTACGGACAAAAGTAGCAATGTGCGTACACACAAAAAAATCCAGATGCATAAATCTCTGCGTACGGCAACTTCCATGTTCTTCTGCTCAATAAATCCCAGTCAGCATGAAAAGTAACGCTCATGCACGTGCCTGCTGCCACTCCCCAACTCCTCCTAGAATTACACCTCTTTGAATATGCAAATCAATATAAATAGCCCTTAAACTCAGCGTTCTGTGAAAAGGCAATGGCAAATGCACGGGGGGAGGGAAATAGAAGAATTTCAGCGAATACCAAGTGGAGGCAAAGAAAAACGTACTATTTGTTGGTTTAAACAGTGGTATAAACAACAAAAGGAAGTTGATTGAGTGACATAGTGTCGGAGAAACTTGAAAGCTCACGTTCACAAAGTCGCACAATGCCCGAAATAAAAAAGTGGTCAGATATCAAAGTCGCCGTGAAAGGTGAGTCGTAGCCCACCGTCTGTGTCTTATGAAAGTTTATTAGGGTACAGAGAAAAAAAATAGGTTCACAGTGGGAAAAAAAGCACGAAATGTCAACTTTAATCCCAAAATTTCCACTTTAATCATGTAGTTTATTTTGCCATTAAAGTAGAACACCATAAACTTTATCTTTAAAGCATGTTGTTAAACATGGGAACACAGTGGCGCAGCGATAGTGACGAGCTGGTGCCCAGTCCAGAGATTGCTCCTGCCTCCCGTAAGATGCTTGCTGCGCTGTGCGTGACCTTCAATGAAATAATTTATTGCAGCAGTACTGTCTCTTTCAAACGTACTAACCCCCAATTCCTGTCCTTACTTTTCTTTCTCCAAGTACCCAATTGCCACACAATCAGTAATAGATGCCAAGCTTAGAACACCAATTCTTCAAAACTTTTAAGGAACATTGAAATATATTTGTAGTACATGTTTAATTATTCTATCCATCTATCCATCCAGTGTTGCACCAGCCCCAGCAAGAATACAGCGTGACAAGGAACAATCCGTGAACAGAGCACCAGCATGTCGCTAGTGCTGCAGCACCGTGTCCTTACATGTTTAACTATTAACAATATAGATTATTTAAATGATGTTAACATTGTATCTGTATAATATAATAAACATTTTGCTGCATTTCATCTTAAAATGATATCATCATCATATTTAAATATGTGCTAAAGTGGCTCAGGTTGTGCAATATTATAACTATCACAAGTTTACAGTAAGGTAATTGTACTTATAAGTACAAACAGTTCTACAAGGAGCACTTGATGGTGCATGTTTATAGTTCTTGGGATGAAACTGTTTTTGAAACTGTTTTTGAACCGTGATGTCCGAAAGGCTCTGAAGTGTTTGTCGTATTTGAGAAGCTGACATAGACTGTGTGCATGGCAGAGGCAGTGTTTGCTTGATGCTCTATACCGATAATTCTCTTTCTGATCAGCTGCTGTAGGGCTGTGATTCCACACTCGGATATAGTGGGGTAAATACTCCGAGTGGTGCACTGAGAGTAATATGGAAAAAGATGATCCGATGTGGCAACCCCTAACAGGAGCAGCTGAAAGAAGAAGAAGAAGAAGTGAGAGTAACAATGCTAAAGCAGCTATGGTATTTGGAATAGTTTGACCATGCTTCTGTAACTAATAAGCAATATGCGGTTAATTTCAGTGTATTTGATAAAGCCGCGTCAGGGATGTGGATCTAAAAAAGAAAGGGAAACCACACTGGAACAATAGAACTGCTTTGACGCTGGGTGTCGCCAGTTTGCAAAACCGATCTGAGAACTTTTGTATGCCAGGGATTGAGTTGGCGTGAAAATGTGCGTGGTTTTACGGCAAGTTTAGTTTTTATACATTGTGATGGGAGCGTGGAAATGGGCTTACGCAACATTTTTGTGCATATGCACCGTTTATACATGAGGCCCCAGAACCAGATAATATTTACCCTCAAGTTTTTAAGGAGGTGTTTTTATCTTGGTAAAGTAATATATATATATTGCTCTACTTTCCCCTATTGTATTATTAATATGTAGCCAAAGAATGCCTAATCTCACAGACTTACCACTGTTTATAAGGTATTACTCTATATAACTTATCCCCACCTTCCCTTCTATATCTATAACCTCAGGTTATTAGATGTAGTAAAAAGACAAGCAGGAGTTAAGTTACACATAAAATAATGTATTATTGATAATATTCATAAATAATAACAATATGCAAAGTACATTTGAATATTGACAACCATACAACCTGATTAAATGGTGATGTGTAGCTCAGGTGGCACACAGACTTATTAGTTACTTAAAATGTCTCTAGTTAAGGCATCATTGGTGCTCAGCTTTCAGCCAACTTGTCTGTTCAATATGGCTGCCAAGCTGTGCTCTCCATTGTGTTGTCTTCTTCATCAGATGTTAGTAACAGATGCTTCTTCATCATATGTTGGTTAGCAAGCAAGAGAGACAGAGTGAGATAAAGCAAGCAAATTTATGGGTTTTCTGTCCAACCCCTACAGCCAAAAGGACATCATGGTACTTAAAGGCCTCGGAGACGAGCCAGTTCCAAACAGCCATACCTCAGACCAACAGGGGAAATAGAACATCTTAACACCTGCCCCCAAACCATATGTTAAACATCCTGGCTTCCTTGCGGGGGGTTGGAAGACTTTAGCAGAGAAATACTTGCCTAACTGGTTTAAGACACACCCTCTCCCAACTCTGTCGTAAAATGCAAAGAGACTCAGTCGTAAAGGGGGGGGGTAGGACACTAAATTACATTGCTTTGCCTAAATTACAAATAAAGATGTACAAAATATTTATCAAGTTGTATGTAAAATCTCACATCACAACAGCGAGTTCAAATATAAACCCATGTCACATATTTTTAGGAAGTCACTGCGGACTGGGGAGATTCCAAAGGACTGGAAAATGACAAATATCATCCCATTTTATAAAAAGGGTGACAGGGCAGATCTAAGAAAATATAGGCCAGTAACCCTAACATGAATCACAGGAAAAGTAATGGAAGGAATTATTAAGGATAAAATTTAGCAGCACATGGCAAGGAGTTTAACTGAGAAGTCAGCATGGGTTCAGAAGAGGGAGGTCGTGTTTTACTAACATGTTGGAA
Organism: Polypterus bichir lapradei; assembly: GCA_026402145.1. Lineage (NCBI taxonomy): Eukaryota > Metazoa > Chordata > Cladistia > Polypteriformes > Polypteridae > Polypterus > Polypterus bichir. Next base: position 12,723,539 of record JANRMT010062798.1, read on the forward strand.
TTGTATGAGGAGGCAACAAAAGGATACGATCAAAGTGGTGCTTACAATATTTATCCTGACTTTCAGAAAGCATTTGATAAGGTGCCACATGAGAGGTTAGGCATCAAACTAAAATAAGTGGCAGTTCAGGGTGATGTTTTTAGATGGGTGCAGAATTGACTCAGACACAGGAAGCAGAGGGTGATGGTGTGAGGAATCTTCTCAGAATTGGCTCATGTTAAAAGTGGTGTACAGCAGGGGTCAGTGCTGGGGCCTTTGCTATTTTTAATATATATAAATGATTTAGATAGGAATATAAGTAACAAGATGGTTAAGTTTGCAGATGATACCAAGATAGGTGGATTAGCAGATAATTTGGAATCCAT
>JANRMT010062798.1:12724303-12741158 GCA_026402145.1 Polypterus bichir lapradei
AAAAGAAATATTTTTTGGAATGTGATCGCGCAAGTCAGTACATCGAGCCCGCGTGCTATTGTGGTTTTGCTTGTGTGCTTCAGTAAGTTACCGTCCCCTCGCTCTTACTTTTTTACCGTTCATCTAATGAATACACTGAGTATGGCTTTACCAAAACAATCATTGATCGCGAATAAAGTATCCATTATTCATGAAGCTTCAATAGGTGAATAGGTGATCTGTCTTTCTGCGTTAACCACATGCGTTTTCATACGTCTCAAACTAAGGGGATGCGAGGTTAAAATAAATCGAGAAGCGCGCGTACATACTTAGTGCATCCCCTCTCGGGAATCGAACCTCGGACGTGGGCGCTACAGGCGAATGCTTTACTATCGCGCCACAACGTGTGGTTTATCTATTTGAGCGTAGCAGTGTAATTCGGTTTTTATTCAGCACTCTTTGGAACTGTTACTTTTTGTCTGCGCACTGCATCAGTTCACGTGAGCCGCTGAATATGGTTTTATATGTCACTCGCTCGCTTCTAATTGTTTCGCTGCCTTCTTAGTTATATAATGCATGTTTTCTAAAGCGCGTTTTGTAGCTCTTCCTGGCTTTCTACGTAATGCGTGATTACGTGAGAGGCGTGATGATGTCATACGAAACTCCGCCCCTCCAGCTGAACTCCATTACAGTAAATGGAGAAAAATAGCTTCTAGTTATGACCATTATGCGTAGAATTTCGAAATGAAACCTGCCCAACTTTTGTAAGGAAGCTGTAAGGAATAAGCCTGCCAAATTTCAGCCTTCTACCTACACAGGAAGTTGGAGAATTAGTGATGAGTCAGTCAGTGAGTGAGTGAGTGAGTGAGTGAGTGAGTGAGTGAGTGAGGGCTTTGCCGTTTATTAGTATAGATGAGTTCATCAAGAACACGGGGACACAGTTGGAAACTTGTTATGGGTAAGTTTCATGCAAACATTAGGAAGTTTTTCTTTACACAGAGAACCATAGCCACTTGGAATAAGCTACCAAGTAGTGTGGTTGACTATAAGAGTTTAGGAACACTCAAACTCAGCTTGATGTCGGAAGAAATAAGTGGATAGGACTGGCAAGCTTTGTAGGGCTGAATGGCCTGTTCTCGTCTAGAGTGTTCTAATGTTCTAATGTTGATTCCTTAGTCATCTTTTAGCACATTTGGTTGTTCACTTGACCTTTATCTGGTTTCCTGATGTGCCTGCAAAGGTTTCTGACATTCATTAACCCTTTATGCTATTTCTTTAAGATGAAAGATATGTTACCCTAAAATAATTCTTCCACACACAGCCTTTTCTAGTCATAATTTTTCAAATGGCTGGTCCAGCACAGGTGTTGTGATCAGACTCACTAGCAAACTTGGCACACTCTGAACATGTAAAGCATCTGACTAAATGTGGTATTTAATGGACACCATAAACTGTTACTGTACATAGTGACACCATTTGACAGAATCCTCTGTTGCCATGCCTGCCCATGAATTTTTGGCAAATCTGTTCTGCGATGTAACTGAGTGGCCCAACATGACTTTAGCGCCCATTAAACAATACAGCTGCATGCATGAAATCTGGGAGTGTGCCAAGTGTTCCAGTGAATTAGACCGGTGTACTTCCCTGGGGCAAGTTAAAATGTACATGCCATTAAAATGTGGATTATTTGTTTTTCAGAGTAGTACTCAATATTCAGTTCATATTGTGGTGCCAGTCCACCATAAGGCACACTCACTCTCAAGTTTTCAAGTACCGTATATACTCGCAGATAAGTTCTCCCCGTGTATAAGTTGGGGCTTAATTTTACTGTATAATTTCTGGTATTTTATAATGTCGCTCATATACTGTAAATCAAATGCTAAAAACTCATGCTATTGGTCCAAGAGATTATGATATGCTAACACCCACCAGAGAGCGAAACCACAGTGCACACTGTATTTTTTTTCTGTGTAATGTATCTACATGACCACACGGTAATACCAGAACTATTGCGAAGCGACGCTTGCACTGATTTGTGTCTTTTGTATCTCACTCCCTCATACACCTTTACTGTAAGATCATCCGTCATCTGCGATAGAGTGTTCGATCAGACGAAAACATGAAGCTGGTTTTAAATTAAATGTTGTGTGGCGAAAGAAACTGGTAAATGGGCTGCTGCAACAAAATTTGATGTACCTGAGAAACTGATGAAAGATTGGAGAAGGCAAGAAGATTAAAAAAATAAATAAATTAAGTGTTGCATTTTTGAATGGGCGCTGAACAATTTTTTGAGTTTCAAGACACGACTTATACGCGAGTATATACAGCGTACAGAACCTTATCAGTTTACGAAAATGGAGGTGAAGAGATGACAAGATTAAAGTGTTTAAAATTATGAAAGGAATTAACACAGTGGATCGAGCCTGTTGCTTTAAAAGAAATTCTGCAACAAAAACACGAGGATAAGACTGGAAACTTGTTAGGAGTTGATTTTACATAAACGCTTAAAACATTTTTTTCTCACACAAAAAACTACAGGAATAAATGACCAAGTAGTGTGGTGGAGAACAGGACGTTTGGAACTTTCAAATCTAGACCTGAGTTTGTTTTGGATGATTCTGGTTAGCAGGATGGACGTGCTCAGTGAGCTAAATGGCCTGTTTTCGTCACATTTTAATTAATTAATGCGTACTGTAAACTGTTACCGTACATCGTGACACCATTTGACAGAGTCCTGTATTGACAAATTAGATTTTTGGCAAAACTCTCCTGCAGTTCAACAGAGGAATGTCTTGTGTCAAAGTTTGAGTGGTCCAGCATGACTTCAGTGTGGTTCTTTAATGATGCTTCACTGGGTTGTGGGGTTCCTTACAGAAAGATTGCTTGTAAAAGAACTATTTCATTCTGGGAAGGGTTCTTTGGGCTTTGAGAAAGTTCCTAATCCTGTCTGCAGACAGAATTGAGTGTATAGTAGGTGACCTAGTAGGTTACAGCAGATCACGAAAACCTGATCCTGTGTTTATTGTAAGAAACAAGAGTCCTTTTAAAATTGGTAACTGTTATCTATTCATGAGTGCTTATGGGAGCTGTTACAGATCTAAATAAACAAAGGACCTTTCTGGAACCTTCATGCAGATAGTTCTTTTTTCGAACAATTGGCGTCACTTTAATGAACCAGATTGTGATCTTTATTTTTAAGAGTACAACTGCATGCCAGTAAAATTAACCAGCATGCCCAATTTGGCAACCTAAAATGACCACACACTTAAAATATGGAATATCGTGTTCATGTCATAGAGAAGTGGTGTGCCAGTAAGAACCTGGAACTGAACGCAGCCAGGACAGTGGAAATGAGGGTTGATTTCTGTCACAGGCCCCTTAACTTCCTGCTCTTGGAAATCAGTGGCTGTGTTGGAGATCGTGTCATTTAGATCCCTAGGGATCCCTGTCAGTCGCACACTTGAATGGGCCATGCAGGTCACCCCCATCCCCAGAAAACACTGTTCTTCCCATGTCACCTTAAGAAGCTCAGCATCTTGCAAATGTATTATGATGAACTTCCGCTCAGTCATTATTGAGGGTCTTGTGATATCCTTCATCATCATCTGGTTCCCTGCTGCGTTGTCACTCTCCAGTTACAGGCTGCAGCAAGTGGGAAGCATAGCTGAAAAGATCATTGGATGTTCACTGCCAGGACCAAGAGGTGAGCAAGTAAGACTGCTGCTGTTTTCACCCACCCAGATCATCTCCTTTTCACCAAATGGAGGAGGTACAAGTCCATCACCTCCCAGACCACATGTCATCTCCACAGCTTCTTTCCAGTAGCTGTCCATCATCTTAATAAACTCTCATAGCATCTCATATAGACCACCCACACCCCCTACACCTTGGCCTATCTCCCACCGGCCATGTCTGGACATTTCTCCTGTCTGTTTAGGAAATCTGAACTACAATCTATACTTAGATTTTACAACTAATATTTGTTTCCCATTTGTTATTGGTCTGTCATTTGCACATTTGGACTCTTTACCCATCTGTCAGATTGCACTGCATCAGTAATGCCATTCCCAGTCAATAACTTGTTCTTTGCACTACACGAGATTTTCGGTCTGCTTTTGCTCTTCTGTATATTCTTCACATTCCCAGGGCCTCGTAGCTGTTTACTCTGTTGAACTGGATACCAGACAATGATTAGAAAATTGTGTGGTTGCCTGAAAATGTTTAGGCTCTGTGTGTCTGTAAACTGCTGATTCCTATTGCTGTTCTTCATTGTGTAGCGGGTGTATTGTCTACACTTTGACCAGTAATAATGTTGTCATTCCTTGTTGGGACAGTACCACAATCACTTTCTGACTGAACCCTTCAAAATCACTTGTTTTTTTTTATTGTCCAGCACCTGCTGAATCAGTGGTATGAGAAGACCCCTACATGTGACATACTGTTTGACTCATCCTGATGTTTATGCAAAATGTTGAGTTTTTGTTCCTCGTATTTTTTGGCTCTCTAGACCCAAAACTCACTCATTTTAGGCCATTTTGGACCATATGATATCTTGCGGAAAATTACCCCATGTGATAAACAGTAAACCCAATAAGTGTCTTTGGCAAAAATGATCAGAAGGGCTTCAGGTTGTGCATGCCACATCAACCAACCTCAGGATATTTGAGATTTTAAAGTTACTCCTTTCCAGAAAACTCCGAAAGAATGAGGATCGGTAATATAGACGTGAGGAGTGTCACTTTACGCTATTTCTAAGTAACGAATATGATCACATTTTTCATATTTGATTCTTTACCGGTGGTCCTAGCCCTCTAAAAGCCACTCCCAGAAGGTTAAAAATAACAAATTTCAGACATAAGCAAACTGGGTATTGTTTTAGATGATTTCAAGGTCAGTCAGTCATTGTCCAACCCGCTATATCCTAACACAGGGTCACAGGGGTCTGCTGGAGCCAATCCCAGCCAACACAGGGTGCAAGGCAGGAACAAACCCCGGGCAGGACGCCAGCCTACCGCAGGGCACACACACACACACACACACCAAGCACACACTAGGGACAATTTAGGATTGTGAATGCACCTAACCTGCATGTCTTTGGTCTGTGGGAGGAAACCCACACAGACACGGGGAGAACATGCAAACTCCATGCAGGGAGGACCCGGGAATCGAACCCAGGTCTCCTCACAGCGCTACCACTGTGCCACCGTGCCGCCCAATTTCAAGGCCAGTGATTACAAATATGATGTTATTTTGGATTTTTGATTCTTTACCAAGGATCTAGCCGTCTATGGACATCTCTCAAAAAAAAAATTTCAAAAATAAACTTGAGTGTTCAATAAACATAATTCAATCATGGACAGTGGTTCCACACAATTAGTTCTGAACAGTTTTAAAATGAAACACTCTTTTTAAGTTGATACAATTACTTTGTGTTCAGAAAACATGACATAATGAAGGTAATTTAAATAAATGTCTTTGTGTAGAATTAAAGTAACTCAATCCCTGTTATTAAATTTAGATGATATATCTCTCTATTATATAAAAAAAATCCTGCGATGAGACAAGACTTTCTGGAAGATGTTTTGCGGTCCCGCAAGATGAGACTTTTGCCATGAAATTTTTTCAAGTTGCACCCTCCTCTCAACCCTGTTCAACCACAGCCACGGTCCTCTCACCTTTCATCCATGTGAATGCTTTTGACAGACACAGTTCTCTTATAATTTTTTTAAAGTTTTCCTCACTTTAAGTTCCCTAATTAAAGAAGACTTATTATGTCCAAATCTTATTGAAGAATTTCATCACGAAGGTTTATCAACAGAAAAAATGAGTACACAGGCAATCCAAGCACAGAGAAAAGATGAAGTCCAACGAATTAACGCAAAAAATGACGATTAGTTACATGGCAAATTGGTTAAATGCGTATCAGTAGACAATGCTGAAACAGATGGTGGTGATCATGCATAAGTTGAAAACATCAACTTACAATATCACAAAGAATATCTACAATCGTTAACACCATCTGGTCTTCCACCGCTGAATTACTGTTGAAAGAAGGATGTATCCAAGAAAGGTAATGTAGTACATCTTCCGCGGATAACATTAGACAACAAAGGCGAACTTGATATGTTTTCCATTAGAATAGCTTTTGGAAAGACAATTAACAAATCTCAAAGTCATTTTATTTAATAGAGAGAAAGAAACAAAATTCACTCACAGGCAGTTATACATTGCATTGTCATGATGAAAGTCCAAACACAGAATCAAAATTCAATGCGATATTGACAAAATTTTAATTAAAAAAATTGTTTTACTTAAGTTTTACAGTAAAAGTGTAAGTTTAAATAGTATTTGTGTGTTAATTTCAAAGCCAAACAGAACGAAAACGTATAAAGCAACGAATACCCCTAATGCAACATGAAACAATTTACTTTCAATTTATTACATTTTACTATTTTTTACTATGGTTAATTACTCGCTGTAATGTAAAATAGTTAGTTCTGTTATGCATAAGTAACAATTCCCATGAAAATAACAATCTGTTTAGGGTGACAAGGTGGTGCAGTGGGTAGCACTGCTGCCTCACAGTAAGGAGACCCTGGTTCGCTTCCTGGGTCCACCCTGCATGGAGTTTGCATGTTCTCCCCGTGTCTGTGTGGGTTTCCTCCGGGTTCTCCGGTTTCCTCCCACAGTCCTAAGACATGCAGGTTAGGTGCATTGGCGATCCTAAATTGTCCCTGGTGTGTGCCCTGCAGTGGGCTGGCGCCCTGCGCAGGGTTTGTTTCCTGCCTTGCGCCCTGTGTTGGTTGGGATTGGCTCCGGCAGACCCCCGTGACCCTTTAGTTGGGATATAGTGGGTTGGATAATGGATGGATAACAATCTGTTTAAATTGTACATCCACTTCTCCATACATGAGTGGCAGAACCGCAAAGAGGCTAGCGCGTAGTGCCTGCCCGGGGGTGGGCGAGCGAAGTGAGCAGGGGGCAGAGTCCTAGTGTTTCTTAAACATTGTTTTATTGTTGATGATACATAGTATTCTTAAGTTAATCCAATTTAATCTTATTTCAACACATATCGATTTTTTTTTTTTTAAAGTGCTTAGTGGTTCACACTTTACTCCATACAGTAAAAACGTTCTGTTGTGGTTGATCGAACATTTCATGTAATGTTAACATTATTACATTGTTGCACCAAAAATCAAGATTAAGCCGCTTTTCTGCTGTAGGTTAAACGATGTGTAGTCAACAAAAAAATGGCATTATGAAAAACAAATAATTTATTAAAAGTCTTTTAACTTTCTTACCGACTTTACAAAGTTGTGCGGGTAACCTTGTGTTACCAAAGAAGGGGTGGGGCTTTATGAAAAATAAAACACTTTATGCAAATAGGGGATAGTCCTTTACTGCACGTAAAACTTGATTAGTCAGTTGTGTATAGGGAAAATAACAACACCATGGTTCGAGGATTAAGAAATAGTTAATTTTGAATAATAAATAAAGTGAATAATGACACAGTCCCTGAGACGGATTATGTCTCTTGTGAGAAAATAATATGATGGCTTTATTTGAACACATATAAACTGTGTCAGTGTTGACATCTAAGAAATTGAAGTCAAGGTAACTAGAAAAAGTTAAATAATGCAAGCAACATAACTATTTCAAGTTAAAGTAACTTGGACTAATAAAAGTGACCATCCCCGTTGAGTTATCATAAGGTGAAAGTGACACGTATCTTATTACCATTGAGAATATTTCAGACTTTAAACATTTAAATTGAAGCATCTATTTTAATATTTCAAATAGCTGACTCAACTATTCTTGTTGATTAGGAACTTCTGATTCATGAAGTCAATCCTTACATTTCTTATAAACAGCCTTGTCTGTAGATGTCAATGAGGCAGCAGTGCCCTCTTTCTTTTTAGGTTGTTTTTGTTATGAATTGCCGACTACTTCCCTCATCATGTCAGCCCGCCTTCCTGCCGCCCGTAAAGTGCTCTTGTATTTGGCTGCCCCTTCCGATTCTGCTACTTGGACAGCTCGGACTTCGGGAGGCTCCGAAACTACGGCGTCAGTGAACGATCTTCGTTAAAGTTACAGGCGCACCAGGCAAGCAGATCATCAGCCTGCTCACGGCACTGCTTTGTGCCTACGTCTGCGTGCGCGCACATGTGAGACGAATCACGTGATAACAACGGTAGCCAGCTGACCAGAAGGAATCCCGACGAGTACACTTTTTTGCCGTCGACACGCTCGCGTCAGGTTTTCTACCTCCCTCGGCATTTGCTTGGTTATTTGTTTTTTTATTTTATTTTATTTTTTTAACACTTTATGCTCTTTAGCCCCGTGATGTGAGCGGCGGCCGCCTGTCTCACAGCTAGCGCGGCACGGAGCCGAAGAATCGACGCATCGGTTTCCTCAGCTCGGAGCTCCGGCGCTTTATTGACATTTCGGGACTGCAGCGATCGATCTACCGACCTACCGGGCGGCAAGGCCACCCAGCAGAGTGAGAAATGCACGACGCCTTCGAGCCGGTGCCCATCCTGGAGAAGCTCCCTCTGCAAATTGACTGCCTGGCGGCCTGGGGTAAGTGCAGGTGGACTTGACGGTGGGGTCAGGATGCGGCGTGGGCTCCTGAGATGGCCAGTTAGGGATGAAAGAGGGCGTGCTGACAGGAGGAAATGTTACTAGGCGCAGGGGCAGAACGTCAAGTTAAACACCACCGTGTCCATTACAGGCAGGGAAAAACTATGGGCGAGCAGGAAGCTTCTTAGGAAGCTAACGTGGCCGTCATGATGAGGATGTGTCCATCTCTTCATCTATGTGCTTAGTTCTGGGTGAAGGTGACCAAATATTTTTGTGTAGAACACCAAAACCCACTAGTCCAGTTTACTTCATGTTTCCAAAATAACATCCAGTCACCCTTGTATTTACTGGTGTTGAGTTGCATTGCTATTTCTGTACGTTGCTATATAACCTTAACATTGAGGACACCATCCCCTTCATGTCACGCCAGTCGATGTCCTTTAGGGCAGCTGAAAGTACGACACCTGATAACAGACTGAAGAAATAATTTTTCACCAGCCATCCATGCATCCATCCATTTTCTGCCGCTTATCCTGGTCTGTGTTGTGGTGGCAGAAGTCTAAGCAAAGATCCCCAAACATCTGTTTATTACCTGGTCACCTCTTTCAGCTCATTTGTGGTGGATGCCTAATATTTGTCTGCTCCTGGCAGTTTCTAGGATTTGCAGGGATCAGAGTCTCAGCCTCCTCTTTGATTGTCATGTGCTGTGCTACACATCTATACTAATAAAAGGCAAAGCCCTCACTGACTGACTGACTCATCACTAATTCTCCAACTTCCCATGTAGGTAGAAGGCTGAAATTTGGCAGGTTCATTCCTTACAGCTTACTTACGAAAGTTAAGCAGGTTTCATTTCGAAAATCTACGCGTAACAGTAATAACTGGAACCTACTTACATACATATATACGGCCATAGCCTGCAGCTTGGTCGCCGTGTGAGGCAGAGTTGCGTCCCCCATCGTCACGTCTCCCACGTAATTGAGTGCCTGTCCATATAAGACCGTCCGTCAGTAGCAATCCAATAGACACGCTGCCGCTAAATATTCGTGGGTGAAGGACTGTGCTTATGCAAATGAAGATGAGATGGTCAGGGATAGAATAGTGTTTGGCACAAACTCAGCGAAAGTGCGAGAGAAACTTTTAAGTGCCAAATCATTAAATAAAGCCGTGGACATCGCAAAATCGTACAACATAGCACAGGCACAGCTGAGAACCTTCGATAAATGTACTCAGAGCGGCTCACGTGAACTGACATGTGATTATCCAATGTCTGGGACGGCTAGTTTCTAATAAAAACATTTTCCAGGTGATAGTTAGTTTTCAGTCTCTTGGAGCTAAAGTTTCATTTCCATCTGTGTGAAGTTTACCTGTTGCCTGTTCTTCTACACCCCACAGACCTGCGTATTCAGTTGCTTTTCTTGCTAACATGACTCTGCAAAGCAAAATCACCTTTGCTAAGTTAGTTTAAATCCATATACACATCAAATGCTTTAAAGGGTGATTTAGACACAATTATCTTGAATTGCACCTGATCCTGCTTTGGCACCTTGTATCACCATACTGGAAAATGAATGACTTCACTATCAGGGGATGGTAAATAAACTGTAAATGGCAAAAGGTGTTACAGCTTTGGTAATCTCGGGTTTTCTGCAGAGTATCTCTGTGTCCGCCTAGTATTTTTCATTCTATTAAGTGATTTGCTGACTTCTTCCACAAGTGTTTTTATTGCCTGGCCTTGGTATTGTGCTACCATCGCTAATCTGTGGGTCATCTGGACTGGACTGTACAGGGCCCTGTTGTCACCGTGCCTTGTGGAGTGGGGCTCTGATTGGTTAATTGTTTGTGAAAAGCATGAATCTGTGGTTCTGTGCACTACTGCCCTGGCAAAGTTTGCCCCAGCTCTGTGTTCCTGTGACTCGGAGAAGAATTTCATAGCAACGTGTGCTTGTGCTTCTATCTTTTGTTTCAATTTTATGGTCATTTGTTTTGCAAAGGAAATGGTTTCTAGCTTCTTGTCCGTTCTTTTCAGTCCTTCACTTCCATTTTTCCCCAATGTCCCAGTTTGGACTTATAATGAAGAGATTCCATTTTATGGTCCAGCCAGTGTGCTGCAGTGATCCTCCGTAAAGACCACTGTATAGAGTTTTATGTCCTAGTGAACTGAATTGCATCCATCCTGCTTGGACTTTAGGGTTGATCTCCTGATGTTTGCGTGGGGTGTGAAGTGGGAATGTACGGGAGTCTAGCACACTTTTTACAGAGAAACTGTTTTTTTGGGTTTGTTCAGGTGTCATCTCTGGTCCTTTCAGTCTCAGATGAGTGCACAGCGAGAATGAAATGTGAAGAAAAGAGGAACCTAATGACGCATATTTCCTCTTCAGCAACTGTCAGTCAGCTGAGTGGACTCTGAAAAAAACGAAGTGAGAACAAAATAACTCTAACCTGTCTCGCGCTTGTGATTGAAGTTGGACCGTTGTTGTTTGTATATATGGAAGCCTGATGTGTGTGCTGTGTATCTTTGTAAACGGACAGACAGGGTTCTGTTTTATTTAGCTAAAACTCCCTAATCTCTTTTAAGGTGATGGTGGTGTGATGTTGTAGCACTTGATAGCACATAGACGTGTATTCAGATTATGTCTGTGCCCCCTCCCTGTACCTGTGGATGCTGTGTGTTTTCTTTAATGGGTGTCATTTCTGTCCATGGGCACAAAAGTCTGCTGGGAAAATACAGGTAGATAGTGGGTTGCTCTTTCCATCTTGGACAGTTGCAAGAGCTGAATGAAGATGGAAAGGTTTCCCCGGTACATTGAAATGCTATGAGCCTAGCGATGACATGCCTTCTGATTTTCAAAGAGCGTGTGGATCAGGGCTGTCAGAATGAACTTCACCATTTGAATTAAATTTGAGTCTAAATAAATAACTTTTATTCAAAAACAAACAGTTGTAAATCAATGCCCCCATACCCCCGTTTTTTTTTTTTTTTTTTTGTAAAAGCCTTTCAGTAATTTTAGTATCCTGTTTTTACTCCTGAGACAATATTCTGCAATACTTCTGTATTTTGCATGTGTTTGGAACATCGCTTCCACAATCAACATTTTTATCATTTTAAATTATTATTTTGTGTTGTCCTTTATAAAACAGGCAGAATTTCCTATTGTGCTCCTCTGTGTTTTGGTTAACAAGTGTACTAACAACAGATTCTAAGACCTCTCCAGCACCCTTGGGGTATCATTTTGGTCCCGATGCTGTTCCTTTTCACTCTTGAAACTGAGAACCGTGCTTTACTGTTGTAAAACTGTTAAAACGTTCATCAAAACACATTATGTGACACTCACAAATATCTGCATCTTTCTCAACACGCCTGTTTCCGGGTGTACCTCGTGCACCATTTTTTGTGCACATCCCTTACCACTGTGCGATATTTCATTTAAGACAGCGATCTTTCAACACACAAATGATAGCATTGCTAAAATTTGCTGTTGTGGAGTTGCTGAATTTTTCAGTACTAATAATGGACCCCTGGAATGTTTTGAAATTCTGTTTTTTAACCTGGGAGTCCAACCATGTGACATTTGTTGGTTGCAGGAAGTTAATGTGAGGAGCAGCCTACATAAGGAGGACCCCCAGGTGGATGAGTGGAGATATATGTAGGAGCCAAAGTACTGAGTGTGTGGTGAAGCAGCACAAGAAGAGGACAGAGGAGGTCTGAAAAGTCAAGTACAGGAGAGAAGATCGTGACGAGGGGGTCATGGGTTAGCAGGTGTCTGACTGAGTACCCCCCAGTGTGTGTTCATGTATTGAACTCATCATGTTCTGAGGTTTGATGACAATAAAGAGTCTCATCAACAGGTGTATGAGAATATAATACTAGCAACACAGACCAGATTTAAAAAGTATTTGATCTCATTTACCCAACATCTAACTTGAGCACTTTTCCTGTGTATCCTTGTGTGCCCAAACCTCTGTTGACTGGCATTCCCTCTGTTTGAGGACATTCTCATAAAGCCTGGTTCTCAGACCCAGTCATTATTTTCACGTTATTTTCCAGGCACCTTGCTTGCCCCATGTCTGCTTTTATACTTCCTGTCTTTGATGGCAGCTCTCAGGGTGGCTTTACTCCTCCTCGTACATCTCACACTTACACTTCCTTTTTTGATTGTGTTACCAAAGCCAAACTGACCAATCTGATTGCTTGCAGATTGGACATACGCAGAATTTATTGTATTATTATATACTGGTCATGGTACCCGTTGAAGACAGATAATAGGGCAAGAGACAGCAAATATTTTTAAATTGTCCTATGTGTACTTTCAGCGGCTTTCCTTTAAATTCTCCTGTGTCTGAACCTCTCTTCACCGGTGCTCCCTTTCTTGAGCGGGTTCCCATAAAGCCTGCTTCTCACACTCTCCCACTTTCTTCAAGGAGTCCTGATCACCTCCTGTCTGCTTTTATACTTGCCATCTTTGAATGTGACTCTTAGCATGCCTTCTACACCTTTAGGCTGGGTTTATCCTTCATGCGACGCATGCTGCAGCGGATGCTCCTGCTATGCAAGCGCTGTACTGTTTATACTTGAGTGCGTATTTTACGTAAATCTGGAGGATTCCAGCAGGTGGCAGTACAAGATATCATCACGGTGAGAACAGGTTCGGCTTCGTTGTGTTGTGAATTGCCTGGAACACCCATTAAATTCTGATGACACCTTACCGCAATATCTATGAAAAGAATGTTTAATGAATAAATCCATCAATCCAGGGATGTGTCCATTCCAACAAGCTTTGGACATGAGGCAGAAATAATGCCTGGATGGGACCTCAACTCATCGCAAGGTGCATACAAGCACACACATACACTGGCGTCATTTTAACAGCACCAAATCCCCAAATCTGCATATCTTTGGAAGGAAACTGGAACACACTGTGGAAACCCAGCAGGAAAACATGTAAACACCAGGCAGGGAATACCTGCGACGTGACTCCCTGCGAGACAGTAGTGCTACCGCTCTGCCACCGTGTCACCCCCATGTGTGTAATTATTAACAGTATTCATTATTTAAACGAAATTAACAATTTATCTGTAAAATGTAACATACATACTTTAATGCATTTCATCATGAAAGTGATATCAAGCATAAATCTAAGGATTCTAAATGTGCAGAGAGTTGGAATATCATACATTTAATGTGTTCTGTGTGGTGATCTATTGCTTCTTGCTGCTGCTGTCAGATCCAAGAAGCTTGTAGCGATTAAAAACTGGGATGACGTTTACGACGGTCTGCTTTAATGATGAAGTAAACTAAAAGGTTAAAGTAGACATTTTGAGATTAAAGCCGAAATTTCCACTTTAATCACAAAATACACGTTTTCACCATGTGCTTAACTTTTTTTCTATGTGGCTCAAATACAACGCTGTGCATTATGTTGCTGTTGTGAAGTTGCAAAAAAAAAAAAAAAGACGGCACAAAAGGTGGTATGTAAGACTTTTAAAATGTATCGTGTCATTACGATTGGGAATATGCAACGCTTGAATATAAAAGCAACATGAATACATTTGTATGTCAGCATTTTGCTTCACCACATCAAACCATTCATCAAACATTGAAGCGCGTACATCGATCCCGTAGGATCCTAAAAGCAGCTTTCTGTCACATGTAGATAGCAAACAGAGACTCTGGCGTCACATTCCAACTTTTAGTACACTGTGCCCCCCGACTTTTTGCTGGTACTGCAACTTGCACACGCGTTGCGTTAATTTGAGAGGACCTGTTCAGAGGACGTGTCAAATGAACGCTGGGAACGTGTGGCAGCCACGATGCGGGCATGTACACGTTCTGAGCGTGAAGTATAAACGAGTCCTTATTCCTCCTTGTGTCTCACACTCGCGCTTCCTCTTTCGACTGTGTCACCAAAGCCAAAATGACCAATCCTTCCAAAGACAAACTGACTAATCAGATTGCTTGCAGGGACTGGACACGCACACAGACCTTTGTGTTTTATTACACAGTATATTAGATCACCAGATTTTTACTAGTTAAGTTATTGTGACAAAAATTAAGAATACAGTTAAATGTTTGGTATTTTGGTTATTACTGTAACATTTACAGAGGCCTGTGAAGCACTGACTTGCATGTGCTGATTAAGATGTCATCTATTTCCAGTGCCATGATTAGATATGAACAGATATGAAAAATACAATATAATAAACAGTAAGATAGACAGATGTGAAAGGTACTACGGTATATAAAATGTTATAGGATCCTTATTGTCTTGTGTACAGAATCCAATGAAATTCTTACTTGCATTTGTTAATCAACATTCAATGCGTCACCACTCTATGGCACCATGGTTTGTGGGTAGAATTGCTTCACCTTCAAAGTTTTGTCTTTTATCCATCCATTATCCAACCCGCTATATCCTAACTACAGAGTCACGGGGGTCTGCTGGATCCAATCCCAGCCAACACAGGGCGCAAGGCAGGAAACAAACCCCGGGCAGGGTGCCAGCCCACCGCAGGGCAAGTTTTGTCTTCCTTACCTGATAAATCTCAGAACATGTTTACATTTACTTATTTGGCCTGACGCCTTTATCCAAGGCGACTTACAACATTTGTGATACAATTGCTTGCATTTTATTTTGTTTTTCCAATTGGAGCACAGGCAGGTCAAGTGACTTGCTGATGGTCACAGAGTGTCAGTAGCGGAGTTTGAACTCACAGCCTCAGGGTTTGAAGTCCAAAGCCTAGGTCTTTATTCCACTTCTTTTCCCCTACAGACAAAAGTTGACCATGGTGTAACTGGTCATCTAAAATTCTGCAGGGGAGCCGATTTGGGGGGCATTTTAGCTGGTAGTAAACAATAGTGGTCTTAAATCCTCTGCAGTTAGTCCTTGCAGATAGATCAGAATGAGGCACCAGAATGAGGCACCAGATGATATTCAGAATGCACTGAAGGCAGCATATATACAGTATGTCAAAGTATCACAGGTTGAGCGAAGAGGATCTGATAGCTACTTTACGTGCTTAACATTTGAGGATGTTAGCAGACTTTGAGGAACGTAAAGTGGAGTACATTAAATACTCTCTTAGTCAGCTGGTAGCACTGCAATCAGTAGAGCCTAAGGAGCTTCATCACAGAGGAGCAACTCACCTGAGGATGGATAGGGAGAAGATCTGGAGTGAGGATACAATTTGAAAGGCTTCAGAACTGGCCTACCTTGGTATAATGAGGAATGTTGAATCACTTTTGAAGAAGTTGGATGAACTGTTACACCTCGTGGTGAGTCACAGAGAGTTTAGGTACTGTGGTATTTTGGTACAAGCTGACAACTAGCTTAATCTTCTTATTGAAGACATGATTTTATTGCTGGACAGGTTTGTTACTGTCCTGCACTCTGCATCAAGTGCCCTGCCGAATTCACCAATCAGATAAACTCCTTTTCAATGCCTACGCAGACTAGAGTTTCCAGTTAGCTTTATTTACTAAAGCCAGTTGGGATAGAGTAAAACGGCAATGCCTTCAAAATGCCAAACTGAGCTGGACATTTAAAGCAAAAGAAGCGCGACAAACATATGCTCTCCGTTCTCCATGTCTCTATTCTCTCTCTCAGGCTCAGCTTGATAACATCACTAACCAAAGATGAGCTATTTTCTAAGTAGAAAAATGCTGAACATCACCACTAGATGTTTAATCTAAGGGCTTGTTTATATTTCACGCTCAGAACGCGTACGCACATGCATCATGGCTGTCATGCGTTCCCAGTGTCCATAGCGTTCATTTGACACATCCTCTGAGCAGGTCCCCAGAAATTAAAGCAACGCGTGCATGAGTTGAAGTACCAGCAAAAAGTTCAGGAGCGCAGTGTGCTAAAAGTTGGAATGTGACGTCAGCGTCTCTGTATACTATCTACATGTAACAGAAAGCCGCTTTGCGGATCCTATGAGATCGATGTGCGTGCTTCGATGTTTGATGTGGTGAAACAAAATGCCGACATACAAATGCATTCGTGGTGCTTTTATATTCAAGCATCGCATATTCCCAATCGTAATGACGCGATACAGTTTAAAAGTCTCACATACAACCTTATGTGCTGTCTTTTTTTTCCTGTGGCTTCCTCTAGACCTGACAGCAGCGGCAAACAGCAATAGATTGTCACACAGAACACATTAAATGTATGATATTCCAACTCTCTGCACATTTAGAATCCTAGATTTATACTTGACTAGCAGAATACCCGCGCTTCGCAGCGGAGAAGTACTGTGTTAAAGAAGTAATGAAAAAGAAAATGAAACATTTTGAAAA
>JANRMT010062798.1:12771158-12802158 GCA_026402145.1 Polypterus bichir lapradei
TAATCATGTGAACTGACTGTCAACGCAGTACGTAGAAAACCAGGAAGAGCTCCAAAAAGCGCTGAAGAAAACATCATTATATAATTGAGAAGGCAGCGAAACAATAAGAAGCGAGCGAGTGACATATACAACCATATTCATGAGTGCTGCTACTTCGGAAACAAAGCACGGTGTAAACCTAAAGTTTAAATTAAGTTCATAGACAGGCTGCCACTGGCGTTTGTCATGCCCACGGGTAATGCGGGATACAAGTTTAATGAGAGGACGCAGGATATAGACGAGAGTTTTGATCACTTTGTAACTAAGTTAAAATTGTAGATGAAAGGCTGCGCTTATGCAAATTCCGAGAGACTGTGTTTTTTAGGGATTAACAGTTAAGGCGGGTGGGGGAGTCACGTCATCATCTCCCCTCCCATTCACCTCATTTCGCTCTGAGCTGAGCTCCGCAGCTAACGCAGTGTTACGGAAGCGAGTTTGTGACGCTGCCACCAAATACTCACAGAAAAATCCACAAGTTAATACACACGCTGTCTCTACAGTTTCTCCACATTGAGTCCTCCAGGCACTACTTACAAAAGGTTACATTAACAATCGTGTTACGTTATTTTTAAAATGTTTCCTTTTCTTAGCACAAGCACAGCTGAGAAGCTTTGATGCATGTGCTCCATAACGCGTTAAAAAATAATGCATTTAATCACACTTTGCATTCCAAGCAAAGGGGAACTTCTGCATGATTTCCTGGTACACCGATTACATTGATCAGCGCTTCCCGATTCATTTTACCCTTGCACCCCCTTGGTTTGAGAAGAAGTATGAAAAAATATGAGGTTAACACAGAAAAACAGACCACCAATTGAAGCTTTATGAATAATCGATACTTTATTCGCCATCAATAATTGTTTTGCTAAAGCCATACTCAGTGTAATCCTCCTTCCATTTTATAATTTTTCCGCCACTAGCCATGATAAAATGAACGGTAAAAAAGTAATAGCGAAGCGACGGTGACTTATTCAGGCAGGCAGGCGACAGCTCAATAGCTCGAATTTGGATATAAGTAGGTTCTATTTAGTTGGCAGAAATATCTTTGGTAGGAATGGAAGTTGAATTTAGTCTTTAAATTTCTATGGTGAAGAAATATTTATGCAATGATGACTAAATTTAACTATATAAAGTCAAAACTTGTGTATATATAAAGTCACTGTCGGAATAAATAAAGTCAAAACTTAAATATATAAAGTCAGCGTCGGTATATATAAAGTCAAAATTTGTTTCTGAATATATAAAGTCAAAACTTGAATATATAAAGTCAGCGTCGATTTCCCAACCCGTTGAATCCGACCACAGGGTCACGGGGGTCTGCTGGAGCCAATCCCAGCCAACACTGGGCGCAAGGCAGGAAGCAATCCTGGGCAGGGCACATGCATCATTTTCAAAACATTAACCGAACAGTGTTTTTTTAATTTATTTTTTTGAATACGTTTTTGTTAACTTAGTTCAGTTCAGAGTCGTTTCAATCAATATATTTTGACTTTGACTTTATATAATCAGGAATGACTTTATAAATGGTTTCAACTGTTGACTGGTAATCAAAACTTCACAGGTTCGAACCCAGATGAGTCCATTTTGAGAAGTGAGCTTCTCTTATTTTTACTATTTTAGAATAAAAACATTTCATTTCAGTCTGTAACAGCCGGTGTAAATTTATGATACTTGGAAAGGTTAGAATTTTTTTATTCAGTTTTATGCTCTCTCTTTTCCTGAATAAGATCAAACATAGCTGTGCAGGGTGAGACAGGAGCTTCCATGATATAGTATTTATAAAAGTTGTCATTTTGCTTGACTTCTCACTCAATACAGCTTTAAGCAACTGACACGCAGGTAAACAGACTTCAGCTGAGAAAACTGTGCGGCGGTGGGGGGATGTGATAGCAGGCTGCTTGTAGCTTGCTGCTTATCGACACATTTACAGGACAAAAGACGCTGACAGAGAGGTGCGAAGTGATTTAAGGTGGGACGGATCTATTAGTTTTTTCGTAGGCTTTGGTAGTTCTAATGTTAATCATTCTAAAAGTTCAAAAATTGAAGTCTTTCCACTTCAGGATCCCACCTAACCTATTAATGGATCATACACAGTTGGGCTTTCCATATGGATACCAGCACAAGGCAGGAACTTATCCTGCACGCGCAGAGCTGACTCTAGTTCAGTTCCTTTCCAAGAGTAAACCTAAACTGCATGTCTTTGCACTTTTAAAAGAACCTGGGGAAAATCAATGTGGACACTGGGAGCACAGATAAACACGACATGCTCACGACATCCAAGTCTGAGCTGTGAAGTGGGAGTTTTGGCCATAGTGTTATCCTTCAGTCTTTACTTGGTTGCTTTTCAGGTTTGGCCTCTGAGCACCAGCATAAAAATGTGCAATGTGGAGGCTAACACTGCCATCTATACATGAGAATGGACATAATGAGAGTCCTACAGATGCAAATGCCTACTTAAGTCATATTCAGACCATGAATGTGTCTTAGCAGTTTTTCTTACTTGACTTTTCCTCCTTTCAGACGACTGGCTTCTCGTTGGAACGAAACCTGGGCATCTTCTCCTATACAGAATCAAAAAAGATCAAGGTGAGTGTTCAGTCATGTCTGTGTTTCTGTATGTGGTAAGCTTATTTGTAGCTGTTTATTTTTTAATCTTTGTAATTGTTAAAAGTGTTGCCATATATATTATGTACAGTATAAGGATGCGCGGTATAATGGTACTGAAGAACCCTATTTTTAAAACAGTACGGTACCAGCATTTCTTTAATTTCACCACCAGAAGTAAATGGTGGTTCTCAAGCACCTCGCACTCGGTCATTTAGATGATTAGAACTTGGAGGACAAAACCTGCTCTTGGATTGTTTAATTGACTCTGCATATGACAACGTGGTTGAATCACCAAGGAAAGGGGCCATCTGTCATACCTCTTTGAATGTATATATTAATATAAACACGCTGGATACTCAAAAGAAAAGAGCAACTGACAAATGCATCCCAGACTTTGTTATTAAATTGCAGAGTGCAGCATAGCAGGGGGTCATGCAGTTGTGCAGCGGAGCAGGAAAGCATGTTTGTTTGCCGGCTAGGAGAATGTAGCACCTGTGAGACAGGGCGGGGGGGAGGGGGGGTGCTATCCTTTATTTACTTTGGAAATAACTTGAAACTGAGTGAAGTAATAGGCCCCCATCCTTGTTTATTCTGTGTTTATGAACAATCAAACTTTGCTTTAAAGGTTTGATTCCAGAGAGTATTTCAAAGAATAACACAAATCAAAATAGCATGGTCAAAAATGGTGGGACCCTTAACCTAATAGTTTGTTGCACAGCCTTTATAGGCCATCACTACAAACAAGCAATTCCTGGTGCTCTCAGTTAGACTTCGAACCCTGTCCACTGGTTTTTTGGCCCACTCGTCCTGAACAAGCTGTTCACGCTCTGTCAGGTTAGAAAGGGGTCAGACTCCATGTTTCAATTGTTTCCATAGATGTTTGATGGGATTCAAATCAGATCTCATAGATGGTCACATCAGAATATTCCAATATTGTGTTCTTAGCCACTCTTGGGTGCTTTTAGCTGTGTGTTTTAGGTTGTTATCCTGTTGGAGGATCCATGACCTGTGACTGAGACAGAGCTTTCAGACACTGGACAAGATGTTTTGCTCCAGAATATCTTGATATTCTTGAGATTTAATTGTTCCTTTCACCAACTCCTGGCACCCTGTGCCAGATGCAATAAAACAGCCCCCAAACATAACCAAACCTTCTCCATGCTTCACAGTAGGTATGGTGGGGTTTTCTTTGAAAGCTTCTATTTTTTTCATCTCTGGTCATAGAGCTGATGCAACTTGTCAGAAAGCTCCAGTTTTGTCTCTCATGTCCATGAGACATTCTCCTATAAGCATTGTGGCATTTCAATATGCATTTGGCATGTTGGCATTTGGCAATTTTATGTGGAGTCCTCCAGGGTCTTCTTCCATTAAGCCCACTGTCACTCAAAAAGCAATTGATGCTGTGATTAGGCACTAATGCACCTTGACATTCAGCTTATATGTCTTTGGAAGCTGTCCTTGGCTTTTTGTCTATCATTCATGCTGTCCTTCTGGGGTCCATTAGCCTCTTGTGTCTGCCTCCAGTGAGGATTGCTACAGTCCCATAGACCTTAAACTTCTTAATAATATTTGCAGTTGTTGTGTGTCAACATGCTTGTCCATAGTTTTCTTTATAGTCTCCTCAGACAGATCTCTCCTTTGCTTTCTCTGGACCATGTTTGGTGTGGGACACTCGATTATACCAAACAGCAGAGTGAATGATTGCACAATTAGAAACGTGTGATAAAATAAAATAAAAAATAAAAGAACTATTTAAAAAGAAGTCACTCTAATCCAGTCATTTAGGATCTTTTCTAGGGGTACCAACAAATATGTCCAGGCATTTTTAGAATCTCTTTGTAGAAAAAGCAATGCTTGATCTCTTTTCACACTTGCTTTACTTTACTTGATGACGTGTCAGATGCATTCAGGTATTTATCGAACAATTGATTTACATGTAGTCACTTTTCAGGAGGCTTAAAGCACCTTTTGAATGAACTGTAAGGGAGCCAACACATTTGTCCACATCTGTAAGCATTTTCCACACAAAGTCACTCTCTAAAATTAAGTGTTTTCTATAAATTTAAAAATAAACATAGCTTTTCCTGGCATTTTATGTTGGAACCTATGGGGCACAGGGCTCAACTGGAAATAAAAATAATTATAAAAGCTAATCAAATTTGTCAGTTATTGAGCATTAATCTGTGTTTTAAGATAAAACACACATAAAGTATCTTATACATGTCATTTTCAAACAAGAAAACACCAAAATTATGAAATTCGGCCATTTTTAAAAAAGACCAGCTACATGCACTACCTCCGTGCTTCTCTTTGTCCACTATATCCTTTCATCCCCTGCATTGTGGTTTCCTCTCAAAAGACAAAATTGCACTAAGCTGTTCCTGCCATATGCTTGGTATTGTGTTTGTGTAAGATCTCTTCCCACAAAGGCCGCTGCGATCACACAAGCAATTTATAAAACGTACCCTTACCTTGAGAAAAATAGTACAAGGAATATGAGATAAAATATTTCTAGATCCCTTTTGCTGTCACAAACATTCAGAGGAAACACAGAAGATGCATTTTCTTAAATCGAAAATTTTGTCACTTCAACTTGGACATATTCTGTAAGATTTTAGTCTTTAATTTCATAGGTTGCCCCATGGCTTCCATTATGAAATGCCAGGTCAGACAATGTGTGTTTTTTTTTTCCCTAATTTATAGAAAGGACTTATCTTTGTAATGCAATTTTTCCTGGCAAATGCGTATTTACCATGATTGTGTAGAAATAAGTTTGACTTGAAAAATACCAAACTTATCCTTTAAGCTTCACATGTTAGAGAGGAGAGACTATGCAGGCTGCACAATGTCTTTGTCAATGGTGTCCTCTTACTTTGAGTGACACACACATGTCCTCATTCAAAACTTATTTAAAATGTATTTATATGTATCTGACTAGAAGCAGAGTGTAACACACTCCACATTCTATGTCAAAGCACACACTTCATGTCATCCGGACAATTTCTACTTGAGGTAGCGAAATAAATCGTTTACCATCAGAACTGAATTTTTCATTTTCCTCTAAGTTGATTACTGTTTTACACATAATGCTTCCACAATGCTTTGAAAAAGTGGGACCAGAAAATGACTGGATGAGTTATACTGTATATTGAAGGGTTATCATAATTGAATTTCTTTCTTTCTTCCTGTTCTTTTTCCTTAAAGGCAGCAACAAGTTTGAAGTAACTCTGGAAAAGTCCAATAAAAATTTCTCCAAGAAAATTCAGCAGGTGAGCGAGAGACCAGCTGTCCTTCCACTTAGTTCTGTTGCATGTATTCTTATAGCAAACACTAGTTAACTTAGAGTCATTTTTGCAATTAGTTGTGAATGTTAGTGGAAGTTTATTATTTAAAGCTGTTTTATTGTTTTTCATGTGTGGCCTGGTAAATTTTAAGGCCTTGATCACACTTAAGCCATGTTGTAAACGCTGATTGTTATAAATCCCTTTACTGTTAGATGGAAAATTGGGAAAGAATGAACAGAAATATATCATGAATTGATTTTGTTTGGCCCTGTTTTCTCCCTCTCTGTAGTTGTATGTTGTTTCCCAGTTCAAAATCCTGGTTAGCCTTCTTGGTAAGTAGTCTTGCTAATATATTAATATGTAGTGTGTTTCTGCTATGAGGTGTCACTTATTTAAGAAAACTTACTTGTTTTCTTTGTTTTTTTTGACAGAGAACAACATCTACGTCCATGACTTATTTACATTTCAACAGATTACTGTTGTCTCAAAAGCCAAAGGAGCA
Organism: Polypterus bichir lapradei; assembly: GCA_026402145.1. NCBI lineage: Eukaryota > Metazoa > Chordata > Cladistia > Polypteriformes > Polypteridae > Polypterus > Polypterus bichir. The sequence continues at coordinate 12,777,591 of JANRMT010062798.1, forward strand.
ACTCTTTTTGCTTGTGACTTGCGGGTATGTTGGTCCAGTTCCGTGTATCGCAAATAAAAAAAGTTTCTGTTCTTGTTATATTTTCAACATTTCTTGCCACTTATTTCCTGTCATCCTACATTTACACAGATTGTTGTAGACATGGAACACACATGAAATGTATCTGTTCCAAATAACTATATATTAGTTACCCTATACAACTGCAGGCACCTCACACCCAGATTAACAGACTTGAGCTGAGACTCATTTTTGTCCCCCTTCCCCCCCGCCGGCGGCGGGGGGCGGGGGGGCCCGAAGGTTGGGGGGGGTTTGGGGGGTTAACAGGCTGCTTATGCTGATTGACACATTTACAAAACAAAGACGCTAATGGAGAGGTGCGAGGGAATTCAAGGTGGCCTGGGATTACGACTTTTTTTGTAGGCTTCAGGGATTCTAGTGTTAAATGTCCAAAAAAGTTGATAAAGAGGGAAGACGATTTTAAGAAAGATGTGTGGTAGAGTTTAGGATTGTGTCAAGCACAGAGGTACTCTTGTGTTTTGTTTGTAAAAATAATGTGGCAGTTGTTGTTCTTTGTCATGTTCAGGCCCACATTGGGTATATGAAGTATTGTTTCTGGCCCTTTATAAATTTCGATTTGATGCCCCCCCCCAAGATTTAGCAGTTTACAGTTCATTCTTAAATTGTACCCTACACCCAGGAAATAAGTGTTGCACAATAATTAAGTTAGCAGTAGACCCACTCCAGACTGAATGTGTAAGGAGCTTTCGAGTCAGGTAGATGGTCTCGGTGTTAGTGAGATCTACAGAGCCTTAAATACTTAAGCAATCCATGAATTTGTCTTTAATATTTGTAATACATAGGGACCTATCTGTAAGAGTCTTTTGTTGATCAGTGTCAAAAATGCTGAATGAAATCCATTGGGGTGGGTGGGGATTGGTTTGGACTGAATACTCTTTATAGGCACTGAAAGCATGTAGTGCATTTCTACACTTTAATATACAGTAGACTAACATTAGTTTTGTTTTATCTGCAGTTTCTCCTAAAATAGGTTAAATTAATAGAAAGCTGAAGTATGTGTGAATAAACAAAATATAAAATGTAAATTTAAAGAGTCAAAGTGTTAAAGGTCTAAATTTGAGATAGTTACAATTTTTTAATTTCATTACATGCCAAAATATGTGTGTGTTGAGATCTCATTAATTGTAAGATGTTCGGTTAGGCTCAGCATATCCACTACTATTAGAGATTTACTTTCCACATCAAACTTCACTACCTCACGACAAGGAGCAGATTCTGATCAAAATTTTTTACCGTATTTTGTAATACAAGTTAGATGCTATCATTAGCATTTGATTTTTTTTATCATTATTTATGTGGCTGTTACTTTTCAGTCCAAATATTGAATATGTTCATTTGTGTATTCTAGCATATTTTTACAAAACTTACTTCAAAAGTTTTATCTCTGCTTTAGGTTTTTTTTACAGATTAAAGCTGTACATCAGCCTGTTAGCTTTGCTGGCATCAGTCCCTTATGATTTCCATACACAGTCTATTCACATTTCTCAATGGATATCTTCTGCTGTCATCAGTGAAACAGGCAGGTTTCTGTCCTGGAGCAATCCAAAAAGTGGATGGCCCAAGGTGTTATGATGCTAGTGGTGGGCATTTGCTGGAGTGGTATCGAGTTGTGCCCAGCAGAGGTCTAAGGCCTCCTTTGATTTTTACTTTGAAAGTCATCAAATTGTAAATCTTTAGACTCTGGTTTTAAGCTTTCTAGGAGGTGGTACTTAGTCTCACCTTTATAAGCCCACTTTTTCCTCTGTATTAGAAAGTGGCACCACTCTAGTAACATCCCTTTCTTTGAAATTTTCTTGGATGCTTTCTTTGTGTAGTGTATGTTTTTATCCAACTCACAAAGATATTGTTTCACTTTCTGTGTTTACTTTATGGGTTACCTTTCTTTTTATATATGAATAACTTGCCCAATGAAACCTTGGAACTGTCTGCTAATGTTTTAATGAGACATCCAACCAGACCTGGTTGGAATAAGTTTGTTTTTAATCGTGGCACGTTACATATCCCGAAACTATATAGATATAATATTAAAAGGCAATAAAAGGTGGAGTGGTGGCTCTGAGGCCAGAGATCTGCACTGGCAATCGGAAGGTTGCCGGTTCAAATCCTGTAAATGCCAAAAGGGACTCTGCTCTGTTGGACCCTTGAGCAAGGCCCTTAACCTGCAATTGCTGAGCGCTTTGAGTAGTGAGAAAAGCGCTATATAAATGCAAAGAATTATTATTATTATTATCCCTCCCTTACTGATACGGCAGTAAGAAATCACATATGAGAAAATATCTTAGTTTTCTTTAATGACGATTTACACAGCATAACAGACGAGGAAGCCATGACAAGACTATTACCGAAGCGGGAGCTCGATGTATACAGTCTGCCATTTTTGTCACTGTGCTGGAAGGATTTTCAGGTTCGGATGATGTTATCTCCCATCTGTCCGTCAGCTTCAAAGGTGTGCCGGGCAATGGGCAATGTTCTAAGGCTTTATACTCTTTCTCCATGTGCAGGCCCCCACTTCGGTAAATCATGCCATTCCAAACAAGGAAAAGAAGATCCAATATCATGCTGACTCTAACACACAGAAATAGTGCACGTTGCCCATTTGCAGTTGTTCTTAACTTGTCTCGTCTTAAGATGCTTGCCTAGCAATTCTAAATGCTGGGCCCCTGTACTAACTATGACTTTGTGTTTTCTGTACATGTGAGAAGAAAAGAAAAGCAGATTTAAAATATTTGCACAGAGCACAGTGGCATATTAAAATTACATTCTGATTACACATCTGCATTTAAATCTTTTGTGTGCTATATTTAATCATTTAGATCACTGTGTCCAATTTCAAATTTATCATAATATGATACTGTTTATAGTATCTTACACTGAGAAGATGACAAACTATAAACAGTCAACTTTTTTTTGTTCTGTTCATTATGGTGTTATTCACAGCATCTTGTGTTTTAACTTTTCTGCAACAGTCTGGCTCTGGTGAGGCATCGCTGCGTATGTGTGTGGCAGTCAAGAAGAAATTGCAGCTTTATTACTGGAAGGATCGGGAGTTCTATGATCTACAGGTGTGTGTAAAATCAGTGATTCTCTGTGCAGTGTGGCTTTCAGGAGTCATTTACATCACTGGAACTTAAAAGCAAATGAATTGGACCTCCAAAGATAATCTGTGTAATTCTATGATCAAGCATGTTCTTTTAAATGACTTTTTTCTGGTCATTCATTCCTTTTTCCTGGACTGTTTCAAATGCCTTTAGCCAAAGTTAAGTTCTTTATATACTGTAAATATCACATCTCAAAAATAATAATTCTTCACATCAGTGTTAAAACTTGTTTGTCATTTAGTAAATGTCTCATGTTTTTGACTTACTCACCAACTGTATAATTGCAGTATTGATGTTTTCTGGTGCACGTATTCTTGTCTGTTTTTTTTTTTTTTTTTACCATTGAGGAATTCCATTTCTGTTATTTTCATTTTTTAATTTGTCATTTTCTTTAATGTTCTAGTTTTCTGATGACATAAAGGAAGCCATTGTATAATTATGGCAGTGATCGCAGTTTACATTGGATGGTAAAAACCATTTTGGTCTTCACATAGATGGTTAGCTTTCTTTCCAAGTAGCCCTAGCGTTAGGGCTTTTCATTTTGGCTGTAACCCTCTTTTGTTACTATTTTTGATTTTTGTTTTGCCACTTTGATTCTATGGGTGAAATGGTGGTTCTGAGGCTAGGGATCTACACTGGCAATCGGAAGATTGCCAGTTCGAATCCAGTAAACGCCAAAAGTGACTCTACTCTGTTGGGCCCTTGAGCAAGGCCCTTAACCTGCAATTGCTCTGTCCTGGGTATGACATTAATCTGCATTCAGCCCAATATGTAGGCCCTTCAACCTGCAGGGTTTTCAAACCAGAATTGGCACTCCAGCCACCATAAAAAACCTCACACTGTTCCACTCCATCTGAACTAGTGTGGTGCTGAGGTGTTACCCGTTCTATGGCTACACTCAGGTCCTAATCTGGGATCCTGAGTTGGTTTGTCATGTGGTGAGTGCGGCAGTGCATTGTATCAGTGCCTGCTCCTAACCTCTCTTTGATTCTAGCTACTGGTTCTTGCTTTGGATCATCTGATATTCTAAAGCTAAATGCCTTTATAAGCAGTACCCTGTTTGCCATGTCTTCTGACTGTGGAAATTCAGTGAAGATTTTTTTTTTCTTTATTACATTAAAGAGCCATTCAATTGTTGACCTACTTAATTAACCTGAAGTAGTGGCCACATCAGTGACTTGCAATGGGTTATACAGTGAACAAAAGTCTGAAGTTGCCAAGTCACCTCATTAAACTTTAGGCTCGAGCAGTGTTTCTGAACTGGTACTGTGAGAGTGAGTTTCTTGTGTGTGACCCTGACTTACTTTGTCTGGTACACCGTTAGGGGACACACTTACATTATTTATGCTTTTTAGTCATGCTTCTTTTCAGAGTCACTGTATCGTTAACAAGCAATGCACTAATGATGTAAAAAAATGTTTTTATTATGAAATCTTATCCCTTGTTTGATCCAACACAGGGAGATTTTGCAGCTCCTGATGTTCCTAAATCTATGGCGTGGTGTGGAAACTCAATTTGTGTGGGATTTAAACGGGATTACTATTTTATTCGAGTAAGTCCTCTCCACATTTTTCTGTTTTTATGTTCATGTTGGCACAGAGGTAAGGCTCAAAGCTTAATGATTTAGGGGTTTAAGTAAAAACTAAAAAGCCATTGTATAGTGGTATAGAGATGTCATAAACCTGTGAAAGGCCTGAAATCCTGTATCCTGCTTTACAAGAAGTTTTCAGCAGAAAAAAAAGACACATGTGCAGCCTGAGCTGCCATAATAGCTCACATAATGGAGCACTACAACTAAATTACTTTAAAACTTACAATATGCAAGCTTTTGAGGCAACTCGGGCCTGAAGAATGGGCCTGAGTTGCCTCAAAGGCTTGCATATTGTAATCTTTTTAGTTAGCCGATAAAAGGTAGCCGATAATTTTTGCTTGACTTCTCACTAAATCCATAATGGCTAACACGGTACAACACCCTATTATTTAAAACTTAGAAAAGTAGATGGTGAAAAAATACATTTTTTGATTAGTCTTTTTTGCTCAACGAGTCTTTTACAGTGAAAATCATCTGATTGAGCATCATTTAGGGTCATTACATGAATGTAAACTGTAACGTGTTACACTGCTTTATTATTGTGAAAAATAATTGGAATACATTAACATTTTTATTCAGTGTTACATTTAAGTTTGGCCATCACACTCAGCTCCTTTTATTTGTCTCTCCATTTGTAAATCTCATAAACCAGTCCAACTAGTTTTCTAGATTTCCAGCACCATGTCTATCCATTAAAAAAGCATTGTAAATGGTTGTTCTGCAACCATGCTAGACATTAAAGGAGAAGTAGCCAGTGGAAAAAGATTATAGGATGATGTGTTGTGTGCTGACAAGGGGACTGGTAGAACAGGAAGGTGTCTTAATTTTGTATACCCTGTTTTCTCCTTTTCTGGAAAAAGTGGGAATGGGGAATATGGATATCAAATGAAACATTCATGCAGATGGTAGCAAGAACAGCGCTTGAATTCATTGTCATGTTAAGTTATCCTTTTATACACTAATTAAGTGGATATTGCTTACGCTCAACCACAGATTAAAGAGCTTCAATATCATTGAGATGTGTTAATGGTCACTCTAATAAGGAATTTCTTTTTATCAGATGGATGGCAGAGGCAGCTTTAAAGAACTTTTCCCCACTGGGAAACAGCTGGAGCCTTTGGTTGCCCCATTGGCTGATGGGAAAGTGGCAGTAGGACAAGATGACTTAACAGTGGTGCTGAATGAAGAAGGCACGTGCACGCAAAAGTGTGCCCTAAACTGGACTGATATCCCAATTGCAATGGGTAAGTCTTTTTTTTTTATACTGCTAGTTAAACAAACAGAAAGCAATACTTGTGCAAATGACCAAAGGTATACTTTTAAAGTTTTATTTTGTGTAATCGTTTAATAATTGAAATCAGATTTTGTCAATTGTTTTTCTTTTCTATCACTGCGTACTTTGAAAGATACTCATTTTATTGCAGTTCACATCTATGACATTTGTTGTCTTGGAATTGTTTGCATTTATGACATGCACATTGTGGTCGGCTGTGGCAATGACAGACTCGAGGTGAATTTTTGGGACACCAACTGTGTCGGCCCCTTAATTCATCTGAAGACGTTAGCAAAAAACAAAAAGTTCGAGGTGCGGGGTAAATAACAATTAAAAAGATTCCCGTTGGTAGTGTGCTTGAGTTCCATCTCATGGCTCTCTTGAGATGGGTGCCCTCATTGGGTAGTTTTTGATACTGTAGAGGGAGAAGAAGAAGACAAGGTTAGCGGCAACACCCCCTCTCATCCAAGCGGTTTATTATATACCTCGACATAGCCCCAGAGGGAGTCCTCCTTTCTCACATGTGCATATATATCGCCATAGGGCAACCAGTCCTGGTATAATATTTAAAGTGGTGGTCTAACCAGAACCACAAAAGGTTACATGGAGAAGATGAAGAGCAAGACAGTGGTGGACACTAACTGGAGTGGGGTGTCACTAGAAAGGGATACAGTCATTTGTGGCTACTGTATAATTTGGAAGTGCCATGATGAATTTGCCTGGATACTATCTGCGTACCTCTCTGCCTAGCAAAACATACTGGTTTCTGAAACTTTAAAAACAGACAAATGGCAAAAAAGAATCAATGGCTGTCACTTATCTTTGTGGCCTGAAGTTTGTAAAACTTCATAATGAAGAGATTGGTAAACAGTTCCAGGTAGTAGAGCACACATTTGAATACAAATGGCTGTTCTCTACCTTTTGCGAAGATTTTTAAGGAAGTTGATAGTGGGCTTATCTTAAGAAGAATTGAGGCCATAAGATAGATTAATAGATAGAACACCACAGTAATCTAACTTGTAACTGAAAAGCTATCTCTTTGTTGGATGATTGATCCCACCAGCTTGTTTGTAGCCTGAACAGGGAATAAAAAGGATTTTTTTTCCTGCAGTAGTGCAAATTTCTCTAGCCCTTACCATTGATTTTATTGCAATGTTGGATAGAAAGCCATTTTAATTTTGCCTGACTGATGCTTTTGAGAAAAGTGATCATGACACACATAATGTGATCTGGTGCACAAAAGGTCTTGTTAAAATTTCGACAGTAAGTTTTTGCATATATGACAATGCATATGTGCAACACACTCGCTGCATGACATACTTGTGGAGGAAGGCGTATTAAAGGAGGAAGTGTCTGGCACAGAAAGGTTGCAGAATATTTTCACTAAATAAGTGAACAACTGGGATAAAGTAAGTAATTCGGTTAAGGCAGAAAGCTTAAAAACCCATTTTTACATGTTCTAGTACATTCTGGAGTTCTCCTTTGGCAAAGAGTTAAATGTCATCATCGGCTGCCGTGAATCTGAAAACATTCTTGGGGCCTGTGATAATTTTCTTGTGCTTAGTCCTTCATGTACTCTGAAGTGAATAATATCCATTTCCTTTTTACCTCCTCGATCAGAGCCACCAATGATTTGCAGCATGAAGGCTGACCATTTCTTCACCCGATAGTAATGTTTTAACATAACTATAGGAAATAGCTGGATGAAAACTAAGTGGACACTTTATTTATAGGCTTCTGTTACCAGATTGCATGCAGCACACTCTAATGCTTGGCTGTGTTATTGAGCCCTGCAAAGGAGTAGCATACCAGTAAAGCATGTGTGAAGCTTAAGAAGTCGAACAGTGCAATAAGACATGCACAGCCTACAGAATCTTTAGCTATAACCCAGTTAAGAGTTTCATGGTCACATAACCAGGTTATTAATGGAGAATTGTACCTCTGTTAACCTGGTTTCTCAGAGACTAATTACCCCATTTCTCTAACCGACATAGCATTTTAGCGAAAAGGTTTCTGTGAATAACTGGGTAATTGATTCATTTTTTGCAGATTTTTAATAGAATTAGTGTAATGAGTATACATTAATAAATGAGTAGTTGCATCAGATATTTAAAATATTAAAATGTGCACTTCCATTTAAATGTTTAAAGTCTAAATAGTCACAATTTTAATAGAAATGTATAATTTTTCATCCACTGATAAGAACACCATAGAGGGCTAGATCCCTAGTAAAGATACAAATATCCAAAATATTATCGTATTCATATTCAGCAACTTCAAAATATCAGAAATGACACCACACATAACTATATTACCATTACCATTATGTTTTCTGTGCCTGTCGTATCCCATTAGATGATGATTTGACATGCACAACTTCAAATCCGTCTTATCGTTTTTGCTGAAAACTTTGCTGATTTTCTGTACCATAAGGGTGTAATTTCCAGCACAAAAAATGGTCTAAAACTGTCCTAAGATGGGATTTTTCGAGTCTAGAGGGCCAAAAACAGGGGTGAACCTAAAATGCTTGACCTCTTATGTAATAAGACATCAAGATGAGTCAAGTGGTATATCATATGAGAGGGTTTTCACATATTGGTGAGTCAGGAGGTGTCGGACAAAAGGAAACTGTGGTAATTACTAAATGTTCATAAGTAGTTTTCATGATCTCAATAATGACAAAAAAAAAATGAAAAAGTCAAGACAGACAGTCATAACAGTTAATAGTAAAAAAATACCTCCAATGTGCCATCATACCCAAAAGATTTGCTCTGTTGACATGGGTAAAAAGAAAATTGCATGAGCAAAACCTAGGAAGGAAATACAACCTGGATATTAGGCTCCATTGAGATATGATTTAGGAAGATAGCAGAAGAAAATGAAGGCCATCACAGGCCAGACACCTTAGCGAAAGCTGCACAGGCACCCACCTTTCTCTAACATATGAACCAGATGACTTACTGATCACTGCAGCTGATTTTCAGTGAAAGGCCAAAGGTGCTTTTGCAGCCTGTAGCTGGTCAGATGATGATCAAGAGAAAATTAGCAATAGACATCCAGGAAGAAAAGACTGGGGGGCACTTCCAAAAACGTATACAAAAAGTACCTAAGGAGCTTACCTGTTAGAGGAGGCCACGGGTATCAAAAAACAGACCGATTGCTTTTTGCATGTAAAATAAGTGCAATGAACGATCTTAAATTGAATGTTTTACAGATTAGGGCTGTAAGATGAATATAAAATATTAGTCGTAAAAACATTTCCAGGCAGTGTCAAGGGATGGACCCCCTTGACACTCCCTGGCCAAACAGGGAGAAGCCTTGCACAGATTAGCTGCTGTTCTTGTATGGGTGAGAATATAGGTTCGTCAACAACTCTGCCTTGCGATGAACTATCACACAGTCCAGATTTAGTTCCTACCAAATGTTAGGCGTTGGCAGGCTGATTTCTAAAAACAGATGCAAGTTTTTACTTTTCAAAAGTCTCCATTCTGTGAAACTATCCATAAAATTTGCTTATATTATGTAAACTGTCCTTTTGCATTCTTCTCCTTGTAGTAACCTGACAATGTTTGTGCTGGTTCAGGGCAGCCTGTGAAGTTATGGACTGTCCATGGCAGTGATAAAGTCCATCTTAGGGGCTGAATTACAGAGAGAAGTTAAGGCATGTGTGAGATAATAAACTACTATTCAGTAAAAGGGCTGGTTTCTTACTCCAATATTTTGCCATATTGTCATACTAATGTATATTTCATCACCTTTTTTTCTGCAGATCACCAGCCACCTTATATCATTGCAGTGTTGCCACGCTACATTGAAATCCGCACATTTGATCCCCGACTGCTGGTCCAGAGTGTGGAGCTGCAGCGACCGCGGTTCATCTGCTCAGCAGGGTAAGGAAGAGGAAGACCATGAGTGTAACATAAGGCTGAAGTCTGTTCTTGAATATAATAGTTGATATGGTAAGGAAGATTCTGTTAGATTTTAGAGTCAGAACAAGCTTTTTTGTAATTGAAACGGCAGAGATGGCATGAGATTAGTAAGTAACCGGCTGCTGAAGTTACAGAGACAAACTGTAAAGTATCCTTTTATTTTTAAACTTTATTATACTGTTAATGTTTAACACAATTGCATCCAGTATTTTAATTGAAATATTACTTTTAATGGTGTGTACATTATGAAGAATTAACTTTTATGATAATTTCTTACTTAGACAACTTGCCTTGCAAAAAAAACCTTGTCAAGAGGTTTACTTACCTCAGCAGTGACATTCATGTCTCTGGTGACTCTTCCTATGAAGTAGACGAATTGGGAGAGCATGGGGGGGGGTCATGAGGTCGCTTGAAAGGGGTGTGTGGTGCTCCTGATATCTATGCAAAAGGATGAAGGTCCATTTCTTTAGAGTCCTGGTGCTTCCTGTGTTGTGGCTGTGAGACATGGACACTATCCAGTGACCTGAAATGAAGGCTTAACTCCTTCGGTACTGTGTCTCTTTGGGAATCCTGGGTACCGCTGTTTTGACTTTGTGTTGCTAACGGAGTCCTGAATGAGGCACATTACGTGCATTGTGACGGAATGTCAGTTACAGCATTACTGCTATGTAGCGCGATTCCCCGAGCTTGACCCCCATTGTTGAGGGCCTGAGCGGCTGGACCAGGCCAAGGGGATGCCTATGTAACATCTGGCTGCGGCAGATAAAGGGTCATTTCTGGAGGGTGGGACTGGACTGCGTGTCTGCCTGGGGGGTTGCCACCAAGGATCCCATGATGTTGCGCCGTGTGGTGGGTGTACTAACATGCTATACCAGTGCATGCTTCCCAACCTGACCTGACCTTGCAAACAGTGTTGTCAGAGTAGATTTCAGCCTTCTTGAGGCCCATAGTTGGAATAAGCAGATCTACAAATTGATAGCCACATGTTTTGTTACAAAGAAAGGCTTTTTTATTTTAAACTTATTTAATTTTTTAATGAAAATCCTCTTATTGTACTCTCTCCCTTTCAGTCTGAACATTGTGTATGTTGCAAGTAACCACTTTGTGTGGCGGCTGGTTCCTGTATCCATAGCAACCCAAATCCGTCAACTTTTACAGGACAAACAGTTTGAGCTGGCACTTCAGTTGGCGGTAAGTAAAATAGTCTTTAAGTCGAACACAGCAGAACTTGAGACGTGGTTCATGTGGGTCCTGGATGCACAGTTTTTCAGCCATATCCACATTTTTTTTTCCCATCAAGTGGTCCTGCATAGTTCACAAATTTCAGGGTGACGTTTATGGAAAAATGTGCCTTCAAACATGCATTGTTCCTTTTCCTCATGTGCAGTGCACTACAGAGCAAACAATTGTGATTTGAAAAGGCTTATGAGAGACAATGTGGCTGCCTTTAATCAAAACATAATGTCTTCAGTTTATTTACGTGTGTTTAAAATTTTATGTTGAAATTCTTTAGAATGCTTGTGTTTTTTTTTTTTTTTTTTTAGTTTTACTACATTAAAATCCTACTCTGATAAATCAAAAACCCTTTTCATATCAGTATGTAGGATATGTGATGCCTTTTACTTTTAAGGCGTACTAGTGTAGTAGAAATTTAACCAATGTAAATCATCACTTCAAAGAACCAGACAGGAGGAAGCTTGTCATCTGTTTTTATTTTTTTGCAAAAAGGGAGATCCCTGGACAATGCAGTATACAATTCAATTCATATGATATAAAGTGCACAACACGGCAATGTATATTATGAATTCTTTTAGAGCTGTTATGACTTGCCGTCCCAAGCCCTATAATAGCTTCAAAGCACATAGTCCCAAAAATTTGCACTAGAGTAGGTTACACTGCCAAATCCCAGCTAGTAACAAAAGCAGACACCGTATCTTTTGTACGTATAATTTTATTCTTCACAAAAACTGCTCTGTATTACTGTGAAGTTCCCAAGTGTACAAAGGGCATGAAATGCCTGTTCAAGGCAATTCCAAAAGCAACTAAAGTCCTGATACAGAATCCAACAAGATGTTAAAAAGTCTAATAATGTAAAAAAAAAAAAAGCACTAACAGAACAAAACACCAGTAAACTCACCAACCCAGAGAGTTAACTCAATGAACCAGGAACTGTAGGAGATCCTGTCTGTTTATAGGTTGGAGGGCACTTCCTGGCAGTGATGGGGTTCACCCTCAAAACACATGGAAAATAAAGGGTTAAATACAGATACCTAAAATTTTAAAAATACTGCAGATCATAAATGAAAGAAATAGTAACACATACAAATGAGCTACAAATGTATGGCACACCGACACAAAACAATCTTTTGAAGGAACCCTGGCTGAAATATAGCAAAAGGTCACTTATCCTTCTAATTAATTTAAACCGTGAGGAATTAAGAGTTAAACGCCATCAAACTGAAAAATGAGAAATAAAATTTTTAGCTGTTTCAATAATGAGCATGTGATACAGTTGCAATAAATGTGTTGTTGAGATTGGTGGACAAGCCTAATACTGAATCAGTTTTTGAAATGTGTTTAACTGTGGTTTTTAAAAACTCTTTTTGACCTCTTTGTGGACACTCAATAAGTAGAATCTAAATTTATGATACTTGCTTTTTACTAATAATGTTTTTGATTGTCCAAATGTAACAGTGAATAAAAGATTTTATAAACCTTAGGGTAGTTTGCTGTGGGTTTCATGAAGTATAGAAATGACCTATCTACTTTATCTCTCCATTTGCACATACTCAAAGTATTCACTGACACTTCTGCTTGGAAAATGAGAGATAAGTGTCTGCTCAAGCCAGTTCTATCCAGATCCAAACATTACATTAATGTGACATGTACTATTAAATACATTCAACATTTAGGATTTTTTCACCTACATCATTTCCAGAAATTATTTATAGCTGCTTTTGTAATGACACGTTCTTTAAAATTAGATATTTCAGTTAGACATTTTGTCAGATTTATGATTATATCAGTAGTTGGTTTGTAATTTAAACTTGAATTACGGTAATTCCCATGTGTGCTTTTACTGTGTTCATCACATTTTACTTACTGTACTGACGAATGCTTCATTGTCCTTAAAATTCTTATAAGTGCCAGAGCCACTAGAGCCGCTGTCTCAGGGTTCAAATTCTGGCCCTGTCGCTGCTCATATAATTTTTTTTTCCTCTGCATACTCTTAATTTTTATACCACTTGCTAGATGCAATTCTAGATACGCACATAATGGCTGTGTCTATTACCATGCTGGGCCTTGGACGAATGGTTTATAGGGCCCTTATTGTCACGTGCACATAGTCAGTAAAGTTCTGGGCTAATCAACATAAAATGAGTCTCCACTTTCCTGGTGCTTGATTAGTAAATATAATTACCTTACTTTGAATCTTTTGTCCTTCTCATCTGAATGCAGGACATTCATCTTTTTTACCATGAGCTAGTCCAAAGTCACTTTGTCCGTGTGGCTACAGCCATTGTCCTGCTAAAAGATCAACTTTTACACAAGCTTTTTAGCAGACTCAAAAAGGCACCACTATTTACTTGCACTTCTGCCATTCAGCATGCCTTTTGTTTTAATCAGATGCACAGTCCTGGTTAATGAAAAGCAGCTTCACAGCATGAGACTATCACAACCATACTCCACTGCAGATTTTAAGATTTTGATGGCGTAGCTAGTGTTACAGTTGTGCCAAACATATCCCTTTGAGCTTTGGCTGGCAAGCTCCATCTTGGTGCCTTCTGATCACAAAACCTTATAACTCATCACTGCTGGGTCTTGCTTTGCTTTTTGGAAAACGTTTATCCAATCTAACATTAAGTATTCCACATATATTATACGTACAAAAGATACGGTTTCGCTTTTGTTACTAGCTGGGATTTGGCAGTGTAACCTGCTCTAGTGCAAATTTTTGGGACTATGTGCTTTGAAGCTATTATAGGGCTTGGGACGGCAAGTCATAACTTCTTGTAAGATGTTCTCTTACAAGAAATGGCCTCTTTTGTGCCACTTACTTATGTGGAATACTTAATGTTAGATTGGATAAACTTTATTAATTCTATGGGGAAATTCAGATACATACAGCAGCAGACACATTAAATCAAGGATGCAGACTCACAGGACAAATAATGCAGCCAATCAATTAATCAATCATTAAATAAAATATATTTTCAAAATGAACTTAAAAAGTACTTTGGCAGGAAACATAGAATTGCCTGATAGCAGTGGGCAGAAAAGAACCCCAGAGGCACTTCTTAGCACATGATGGTGGAATGAGCCTGTGGCTAAAAGTGCTGCAAAAAGCACCTCCTGGAGGGGATTTTTTTTGATGTCATCCTCTTCTTTTCTACATCAGCTTCCAGTATGTCGAGGGTTCGACCTGTAGTTCAGCAGGCTGTCCTGATAAGTTTGTTCAGGCATTGTGCTACTTTTATCCTCTGGCTTTTTTCCCACGGACTGCAGCGCAGAACACCACACTGGCAACTATGGACTGGTAGAACATTTCCAGCAGCTTGCTGAGCCCATTCAAAGCCGTGAGTCTCCTTAGGAAGTCCGGTCTGTTCTGGCCCTTCTTGTCCAGTGCCACTGTGTTGTCAGACCAGTCCTGTTTGTTGCTTATGTAAACCCGAGGTTCTTTTGCACCACTTCGATGTCCTCCCCATGGATGTTGGCTGGTCTTAGAGGCTTCTTATTATGCTGAATGTCCACAACCACCTTTTTTGTCATGCTGATGTTGAGTTGCAGGTTGTTGTCTCAGCACCACAAGACAGAGTCTTCCACAACCTTCCTGTACTCCAACTCATCTCCATTATTAATGCATTGTGTGATGAAGGATTACTCTGAAAATGTTTGTAGATGGCAAGCGCTGGTATTGTGTTGAAAGTTTGTTGTGTAGAGGGGAAAACAGGACGGGGGACAGGACAGTTCCCTGAGGTGCTCTAGTATTACACACCACCATTTCTGACACACAGTCCCTCAGCCTAACAAACTTCTGTCTTTTGGTCAGGTAGTCCAAGATCCAGGAGATTGTGGGAGCATCAAGAAGGATGGCCATGAGCTTTTTTCTTCATGTGTTAAAGGCACTGGAGAAATTAAAGAACATCCGGATTGTGGTGCTGGCTTGGTCCAAGTGGAGTAGGCTCTGTGGAACATGTAGATCAGAGCACACCTCCACACCTCTATGTGTCTATAGGGAAACTGGAAATGATCAGATATTCTGAAAATAGGGTTCATAGCTGTATTAGGACCAGTATGTCAAAGGTCTTCATTATGTATGAAGCCAAAGCAACTGGCGTGAAGTCCTTGGGATCATTGGAATGCCCTTTCTTGGGTACTGAGACCACATGGGATGTTTTTCACAGCTAGGGAACATTCTGTAAATTCATGGAAAGGAAAACAGGTGCTTTAGAACCTAGCAGAGTATGCTTCTTTTTCTATCTGTCTTCTAATGGCTTTTCTGAATGGCCCATACATGGTGGAGATTCACTTAACTGCACTGACTTTAAAGAGAAATACTTTACACATATCCTATATTGTAAATCTGTAAACCTCTAGATTCATGGAAGGTGATGAACAGTAATATATTTTCAAGTGGTAGCACTAGAGAATCTTGACATGTTGCGTGTCGATTACAACATGCAAGTACTTTGCACACGTGACAATCAAGATCCTAGTAACCTGCATACTTGACTAATACACCTTTACTCCAGTCTCAGCTGTTGAACTCTGTAACTCCTCTGCAAAGTATGCAAAGTGTTTTAAGTTTGAGCCACTTTTGTGTATAAAATGTGGTTTATAATTAAATGTTGTCACTCAGAGCATCTTGAGGTGATTTTAAGTAACTGCCCTTTAGCATTACATATCTAGCCTTAGGAGTGCGGATTTATCGAGGATGATCTAATCAGTCTAGTCTTGTTTAGTAAGGATACTTTCATGCATTTCCACTTTCACCATATTTATAAATTCTTGTTTTGCACAAATATGATTTTATTTTATTTTCAGAGTTTTATTAAGGATAAAAAAAGATACAAAGGTAATACAATAATAAACTTTGTTAAACATCCATTCTAATAGAGTGGGAATCTCCTCTTAAATCCCCCCTTTTATATTACATTTTAAAGGTGGGAACACAGTATGTAATTCAGATAGTGCCAGTGCAGTGACATTGCTCAAACTGATTTTACATCATTCTGTATTTTGTGGTGATAAATGTTGAAACTTAGAAATAACAAAGGGTTGGACAACTATTGAACTTGCAGTTCTCCTCACCAATCTAATGGCTAAAACAGTACACTTAAAGCAAACAGGCCACTTAAACATAGTTTCCTGTTTGATTATTTTGCAGAAAATGAAAGACGATTCAGACGGAGACAAAAGACAACAAATACACCACATTCAGAACCTGTACGCATTCAACCTTTTCTGCCAGAAACGCTTTGATGACTCTATGCAGGTGTTTGCCAAATTGGGGACAGGTATGATGGTGGACAGAAGCCCCGGACTTTATTTGTGGGTATACAGAGCCATAAAATATGGCTTGAAAGATCTAGCAAGTGACTGGCAAAGCATTAAAATATACGAACGAGGGGTGCTTTGCTGACATATTAAAGAACACCAAGTCTTTAAAGTCAACATGGGTAGCGAAACAGGAAGCAAATGGATGGTCTTAAAGTGTTTTCATTTAAATGTCATCTGTGTACTCCTCAGACCCTACTCATGTGATCGGGCTGTATCCAGACTTGCTTCCCTCTGACTACAGAAAACAGCTGCATTACCCCAATCCTCTTCCAAGCTTGTCGGGGGCTGAGTTGGAAAGGGCACATTTAGCACTTATAGACTACCTGACACAGGTGAGTTATTTTAATAATAATAATAATAAAACTGTAGTAGACTTAACACATTTTAAAATGCTCTTTGGCAGTTAATACTTAAAGAGCTGTATTTTTAGTGACTTACTGTGAACCCTGCACAAGTTTCTGTATTAGTGCTTTTCACCATGTAGAAGTTCATGGGTAAGCAGGTAATCTTTTGGTCCTTGGGCCGAGTATTACATGAACTATTAGCTACACACATTATCGATAAATGTACTGGGCTGAAACATGCTAGAATGCCGTGTAGTGGTGTAGAGTCCTGTTTAATTATGAGTCTTGCTTCTCCTTTGATGCAAATGACCATTTGACTTGAAAGTTGAAACTAATATATACATGTACAATCAATGCAATTCAGACTATATTGTCAAACAGCACCCCAACAGCAAAATGGGTGTCCTATTATGGGGCAACACCACCAAAACTAGATCTCCTCTGGTGCATACTTGACTTCATCATGGTTTTGTTTTGGATATATTATGCAATCTTTCTTACGTGGTAGTATATTTCAAACCAATAATGCTTAATCACACATGGCCATCAGGTCCCTAGAAATGCACATACGATCACAGCAGCCTTCCCTATATGTTGGAATGCCGTGAAATTACGCACTACCAGTGAAATTTGAGTCATTAAGTAGGGCAGGATCACCTTTACTAGTAGAGATCATGTCAAATTTAAAAACTGTACTTATTTGATCTTGTCACCTTTTATGCTGTCTAATAACACAATAGGTATCCCAGGTGAAGGGATTACAAGACATCTTCACAGCTTCTTCACACTGTTTCAAATTCCCAAAGTACTGTAGGCTTGCTTCATTTTAACAGCCATGTGATTTACTGCCTGATGGTGTCAGTGCCTGTGGAAGTGTTATCCATGTCTGGTAAGCTCAGTTTTAGTCTTGGCTCATATTTTTCCCTTCTGTCATTGTACAACAAGCATGAGACATCAGCCTCTGTTCTGTTTGTTTGGTCCAAAACGCTAATGTTTCTTCTTTCATTAGATCTACAATGTGTGCATTATACTTTAGCTGAACACTCAGTGGTTTCTAGCTCGCACGAAAACACAGGAGCCCACCCAATAATGGTTTGATTTTGTTGTTATAACATGAGACGTCAGACATTCAAACCTCTTTTCCGTTTTTGTGAGCCCAGAACACTTGTTTTCATCATTTCCTTGCTGCTGCATTCTATGAAAAGTGCATTGTGATTTAGTGCTTACTTAGCGCGCCGCCCATGACTTAAACAGTATAATTTAATAATATACTATACTATAATAATATACTATAAATAAACATCTACACGTGGAAATGTGTGTGTCTGTCTGGCCCGGAAGTGGGAGGTGGAGTCGGGATAAGGTCTCCACCTTCAAGGATACACAAGCAAAGTGAGCACGTCAGCAAAAGGAAACCTCCAAAGAAAGACAGTCACTTAGCTGCTAATGCACAAATGATGCGAGCACACTGGGAACACGAAACCTCTTAGGAGAGAGATGCCCAAAGTAATTCCTTTCAATTACCTGACATCTTTACATTAAATTTTTTTTCTGTGTTTTCTAATAGTTTCTAGGACCCCATGCTTTTTAGATTAGTGTTTCCTTATGTTAAGGTATCTCTGTTGGTATTTAATACATTGTAACATCTATCAAGTAAACTTGGGTATAGTATATGACTTTGAAGACTAACTTGCAGACTACCTTCTCCCTTTTGCACTCCTTACATGACTCACAGAGCACCATGGTACAGACTTGGGATAGATAGTTTTTTTTTTTTTTTTTTTACAGTAGTGCAGGTAGTCTCTAGAAAGGCCAGATCACAAATTTGTAAAATGAGCTAGGATGTGGATTTTTATGTACATGTTTGCTCTATCTAGTTAAATCTTTCCCTATTGGTTTCAAGGGTGTCGGTGTATATTTACAGCTTTGTTGCTTTTGTGGTAGGGGGCGCTCAACAGTTAACCATATTTGGTTGAATAACAGGTTTTGATGATTCTTAGAAATATGTTGCATCCAAGCCGGACACCTCTTGATAAAAGTGTTTTAGGAGGTTCAGACATTACAAGAAGCCAGTGATAGAAATGTGATAACTCAAAAGTATCTCTTTTCACAGAAACGCAGCCATCTGGTAAAGCAGCTGAATGATTCGGATCCCTCTACCACATCTCCTCTAATGGAAGGCACTCCAACAATCAAATCCCGCAAAAAACTGCTTCAGATAATTGACACCACCCTGCTCAAGTGCTACCTGCATGCAAGTATACCGGTGACATAATTTCTGATTTATTGTGGTATAATTAGAAAAAGCTACAGGAAATAGGTCTTAGTCTGTCATTGACCAACGATCCTTAATTTGTCTGTATCAAACAAAGGAAGAAAGATGTTTTCAGAATTTATTATATGCTGATCAAAGCAGTTTGATTATATGCAGGTATGGCAAGAGTAAATTTACCTGATAAGAATACCTGCAGTGGAGGTTCTGTAATGATCACATCCAAACTGGTAACGTGATGAAAGTCGTCCTCTTTGGGCAGTCATTAGAGGATCTGAAAGCTGTTCTTTTAATTGAATCATGAAATTTAGTTGTTCACTGTCATAGGTTGGAGTTTGTGGTAATGAGATGACTTAGCAAATGTTGTGTTTATATAGATCCTCAACAGGTTTAAAGTTTTAGTAGCTGAAAATAAAATGTGTTCTTCCATCTGCAAAAGTATTTAGGAAGCATTTAGTGCAGTGTGTCGTGAACTAGTACAGTATTCCATTTATCTCGGAAGTCAGATATCGGAGCTGGGAATGACATCACACCTGAGTTAATTATGTTCCTATAAAAAGTTCAGAAAACTGATATGGATGCATCCAACAAAACCTTTTGTTGTGCTTTCTCGAATACGGTGCTGTGGCACTCCAAGTGGATGTTTCTTGTTCCAGTGGAATAAGTAGCAAGTGATAACAGTGCTTTGCGCAGCATTTTGTGCCTTTGAACACAGTTCCAACATTTCCACAGGTAGAAGTTGTGAAGTACTGTGTATACGACTGATTTAATGAGACCCAGATAGTCAGAAGTGCTAATAAACAGTATGATTCTACAGTTTTCACTAAAGTTTGCAGTGTACATTGCCATTTTGGATTGACAACGGGCAAATTCGGGCTTGACAGAATCAGATCATAGTTTCCAAGATGGAAATCCAACTTAAGGGGCCATTTCAGTTGAAAACTCTGACTAGGAACTCGAAAATTCTGAATTCCCACTTCAGATGGAGTGTAACACTGGGGTTCCAAAGCACATAGTGCCAAACACTTCCAGTAATGCCGTCTCAAGGCGGATATCACCGTCAAACACTGACTAATAATAAAGGCGAGCACAGAATCTTTATAAGGTAGATGATTTATTCATCTCAGTATTCTAGTCACAATGAAGCTCCATGGAGCACAAAAGCAGTCCAAGTCAAACAAAGTCTCAGTGTAAAGTCTAAATCAAGGGTTCCCAAAGTGGTCGATATCGACCCCCTGGGGTCGATTTGAACTTTCTAGGGGTCGATAGTTTCAATAAAAAAATTGGGGGGTCAACGACAGCAAAAATAGACCCCCTTACTACTGCTATTTGTTTGTTACTTTAAAATATCTATGATTCCAATAGGTACCTAATTAAGAAGTAAAATAATTCAAAAAAACACTTTTTTGATAAAAACATATTACATACCAAACTTGCGAACAAAAACGTAAAATGTGTCATTAAAAGAGTCACACGTAAGAATGCATGAAAATACATGTAACACAAACATACAGTATCTGTGCATTGTCTTATCGAACGTATCAAAGCAAGTGCGGACATGAAAAACCGTTGCATGTCCGCTCTTGCTTGCGGTGGGACGAGACGATGGATATTCTATATTAGCAGAATCTATCAGTCTTGTACGGTCATGCTTTCATAAAACACTATAAATTGGTTCGTTTGATGTGACATGTACTTATTTGTGATTTGAACTTTGAATATAATTATTTATTGAGGAGCAGTACTACAAAAAAGAAAATTGGAGGACACAGTTTTTTTATTCGAGTCAGAACAAAAATCTTCTGTTTCAAGTAAGTACATACTTTGTTTTTTTTTTTTTTTTTTTAATCACAGGGGCTGTCGAAATTGTTTGTTAATAAAAGTTTGTATTTCTTCAGATAATAATATGACTGAACCAAAAAAGAAATGCAGACAGTACAGCTTGGAATATTTGTACTTATTTTGAATTTACATATTTATTTCATAAATGTCAAAAATGTAAAAAAAAAAAAAAAACGTATTTTTTTGCTTAAATTTTCATTAGTGCAGGTTTCGATATTAAATGTTGCACAAGATAATACCATATTCCGTAGCCATTTTATCTTTTTAAATCATAATTACAAGTGATTAAAATCTGATATCTAGTAAAATATTTAATATTGAGTACTGTACAAATGTATTAATTTGAGTAAGTAAAGTAAATGACTAGGGGGTTGACGGTTTTAAAAGTTTTTGGTAAAGGGGTCGGTGGCCGAATAAAGTTTGGGAACTCTTGGTCTAAATGGAGTGGTCGAAAAACAGCAAAAGGGTCAAACTTCCAAAATGTACCATTTGCATAAGCACAGCAAAAACACAGTTAGCTCGTTGGCTCCCTGGAAGTTCATTGTAAATGCATACTAAACTTTGGAAAACCTCCAGATTTATAGGACAGATGGCAGTTGCTGGCAGTATTTGGCAGGTGGTTCTACCTCTTTGGGGACCACACTCAAGACACATGTAACATAACAGTGGCTGCTTATATACATAGACAGAAAAAATAATGATGCACGTAATCAACATAAATAAAACAGTCAAAAATGAACAAAAGAAATATAAAACGTGAATTTGAACCTCGCGTGACATAGGGAGGTCTATGCAAAATGCTTTCATCATCAGAAGTGGGTTCTCCTAGGTAAATATCTAATATTCATTCTGGGTTGGTCCATCAGGAATACAGTGGTTCAGTGATTGTGTTAAGTGGAGTATGTGGCTTTATAAATAACATGAGAGTCTGTCGTGAGAGGCGTACTGATGTTTAACCTCAAGGTTGTGATCGATTTTGGTGCAAGCAGTCTCAATGTCTCTAGCCAAGTTGGTCTATTGGTTAATGTTAAACTCACAGACGATCTGACACCTTTATTTTCTCTCGTGGCCGCGTCACTGACTTTGCACACTTGGGCATAGCACCCAAAGGACTTGCATTACACTTACATATGCACAGGGAGCTCTTTACTATACAACAGGAGAGTGAAAAATACCAATGAAACATCTAGTAGGATACTTGTGTGCATAGTGCCTCTCATTTTTTTCTGTACAGTGCAAAGCCATGAACCCAGCAAATGTCTGAGGTTCCTTGCATGAAAGTAAAACAAAAAAAAAGGTTATACATTAAAAAAATAAAAATAAAAACAGGCATGAGTACTTGAAGTCATGAAAGTTAAACATGTAAATGTTGAGGAATTACTTGATGTGGCCTGTCAATGCTCTCATTTGTTCACTTTTCTGAATGTAAGTGTACTGGGTTAGATTATTACTTCTTAGTGTTTCCTTATTGTTCTCCTATTTTCTCCCAAATTTTTCAATGAAACTGATTTTTTAAGATGAACAGGCATAGGTACAAAAAGTTGAGTTGTTAATTTTAACTATTTAGCCAAAAATTAATATTCTATTAGAAGTAGTGATGAGTCAGTGACTCTTGCAGAACCGAAGTTGAGGCAAAAGTTAGAGTGGTTCGCCTTTCAAAAAAGTATGTGAAACCAGCAAAATTCACAGTATTGACGCTTTGAGAAAGATGTTTAGTTCCTGTCTGGAAGCATTCCCCTGTGCCAATTCTGTATCCATTTTGTCGTCTTTAAGTGTTTAATTAACACTAGAATCCCTGAAGCCTATGAAAAAAGTTCTTATCTATACTAATAAAAGGCAAAGCCCTCACTCACTCACTCACTCACTTATCACTAATTCTCTAACTTCCCATGTAGGTAGAAGGCTGAAGTTTGGCAGGCTCATTCCTTACAGCTTACTTACAAAAGTTAAGCAGGTTTCGTTTCGAAATTCTACGCGTAACGGTCATAACGGTCAACAACGTTCGCCATTTTGAACTTTCTTATTTATGGCCCCATCTTCACGAAATTTGGTAGGCAGTTTCCCTGCGCTAACCGAAACTGATGTACGTACTTATTTAGGTGGTATGACGCCACTGTCGGCAGGCCATATTGAACTTTCCAACGTCACTAATTCTCCAACTTCCCGTGTAGGTAGAAGGCTGACCTCATCTTCACGATAATTTGGTAGGCGGCTTCCCTGCGCTAACCGAAACCGATGTACGTACTTATTTTGGTGGTATGACGCCACTGTTGGCCGCCATATTGAACTTTCCAACGGTCTTTGTTACTTATGGGCCCATCTTAAAGAAATTTGGTAACTGAATCCTACTTGCGTACATATATATGTCCATAGCCTGCAGCTCGGTCACCGTGTGAGGCGGCGTTGGGTCCCCCATCCCAACGCCTACCACGTTGTTGGCTGCCTGCCTATATAAGGCTGTCCGTCGCTCTGGTCTCTACATTCCCTTCCTTGCTTCGCCACGGGATTCACGTCTCCCTGCTGATAACTACAGCATTTTTATTTAATCCACGGCTTTATTGTTCGTTTGTTACGATTATAGTTATTGTGTAGGTATTTTAGACTTCATTTACATTGTTCAGGTACCCATTTCCTTTATTGTTTCAACCATACCCCTATTAACATGTCTATCGAGGTGATCACCATCGATCAAAGAACTGTCACTTACCGAGTGGTTTCCATGCCCGGAGATGGCACCTGCCTTTTCCATTCTCTTTGTTACATATTGAATGGTCATATCAGGCTCACTCTTGATATCTGGAGGAACATTGTGTCTTAAGTATTGAATGACTGGGATAGGTTCAAGGTGTGGACTGATGATGGCACAGGAGATAATTATACTACACAGGAGCACTATAAGAGTGAAATGCTTAAGTCCTTCACCTATGGTTCAGCATGTGAGTTGATGGCTGCCGCTGAATTGTTCGGTTGTCGCTTTCAAGTGTACCAAAATGGCCAAATATTTTACACCTTTGGACAACCGCCAATGCCTCTTAAATATCTTAAATTCACAGGTGACGATTTCAGTAGTGGACACTTTGATGTTTATGAATGTTTAAACTCTCAAAAGCTGGATGTGAAGTTATCGATGAAACCGATTGTATGCTTACAACGCTTGACAGATGCTGAATGTCACTTCAACACAAGTCCTGCAAATACTGTCGTAATTGAAACAAACCATAAAACTCAAACTGATTATGACAGCAGCAATCCAAGCTGTGAGATATGAAACAAGATTACTTTTCACATGGCCATCTGTACGTTGCATGCTCAAGAGTAAGCTCAGCGCACAGCTTGGTCATATTACAACCGGAGGGCCGAAATGACAATGTGGTATACAAAGAGATCCTTAACAAATAATTATTGGTATATTTTCCCTCAGTTTAAAAAGGTTTCATTTTCTTCTTAATAAAAATTTTAAGGCAGTACTTCGCCGTATTTTGCTAGTCTATACTAATAAAAGGCAAAGCACTCACTCGCTCACTCACTCACACTCTCTCTCTCTCTCTCTCTCTCTTTCTCTTTCTCTCCCCCCCCCCCC
>JANRMT010062798.1:12802258-12819907 GCA_026402145.1 Polypterus bichir lapradei
CTTACTTACAAAAATTGGGCAGGTTTCATTTCGAAATTCTGAGCGTAATGGTCATAACTGGAACCTATTTTTTCGTCCATATACTGTAATAGACTGCAGCTCGATGGCCGTGGGAGGCGGAGTTGTGTCTCGCATCATCACGCCTCCCACGTAATCACGTGAACTGACTGTGAATGCAGTACATAGAGAACAAGGAAGAGCTCCAATGAGCGCTTAAGAAAAAACGCATTACACAATTGAGAAGGCAGCAAAAGAATATCAAGCGTGTGACGCATTCAAGCATATTCATAAGTGCAGCTACTGCGGAAACAAAGCACGGTGTAAACCGTAAGTTTAAATTAAGTTTATAGACATGCTCCCGCTGCCGTTTGTCATGCCTAAGATGAATACGATATTCGCGAGATACAAGTTTAATGAGAAGACAAGAGGTATAAACGAGACTTTGGATCACTTTGTAACGGAGTTAAAATTGCTGTAGCGAGAAACTTTTAAGTGCCGGGTCTTAGCTAACATTAAATAAAGCCGTGGACATCGCAACATCACACAAGAGAGCGGCTCACGTGCAGCAACTTCGGAAACAAAGCACGGTGTAATCCTAAAGTTTAAATTAAGTTCATAGACACGCTGCCGCTGGCATTTGTCATGCCTACGACGAATACAATATTCGCGAGATACAAGTTTAATGAGAAGACGCATTGCCGGGTCTGAGCTAACATTAAATAAAGCCGTGGACATCGCAAGATCGTACGAGATAGTACAAGCACAGCTGAGAACCTTCGATGCATGTACTCCGAGCGGCTCACGTGAACTTACTTTGCAGGACTGGGAAAGGTAAACCCGTGCATGCAGTGTGTGATGTCTCAGATAAAGAGAAAGACGAGCTGTTTATTGATTCAGTAAGAAAGGAACAACCCTCTAAATCTGAACAAGCCTTTGTAGACATATCAATAGGAAAGCAAGGTGTAAAGCTTAAGTTTAAATTAAGTTCATAGACACGCTGCCGCTAAATATTCACAGGCAATTCCACAACTTAATACCGGGAATGCCTGTTAAACATCTTAGATTTACAAGTACCGATTTGGGTAGTGAACACTTCGATGAATGAAACCTGTTATCTTTACAACGGTTGTCAAACACGGAATATAACTTGAACACAACACATTCTCCAAATACAAACCTGATTGAAAGAAATAATGATAATCAAATCCTTGATGACAGCAACACTCATAACAGTGACAAAACAATTACATTGACAATCATGTTACGTTATTTTTAAAATGTTTCCTTTTCTTTTTCATAACTTCTTTAACACACTACTTCTCCGCTGCGAAGCACGGGTATTTTGCTAGTTCAATTTATATGTTGCTGTTAATGTTTAAAAACTGAAGCCCAGATATCATTTTTCACAACCTAAACACGTCTGCTTGGATGGTCTAGAGATGAGATCGGCTACTTCATAATCAAGAGATTGCGTGTTCGATCCCAGGTTGTCCACACATTTAGTATTTTGAGTAGTAGGCTGTTATTATTATTACTATTATATAATAAAAACATACATTTCATTTGAGTTTGTTACACCTGGTGTAAATTTTGGCTACTTGTAAAATTTAGAGCTTGTTTTTTATTATTCACTTTTATTCTCTCAGTGACGTTCACGTGGTACAACAAACTTTCTTCTCCCTCTCTTATGGCGTTTATCTCCATTCTTTTCACAAGAGCCGTGATGACCACAGTTGGTGCTGTGGTTGATGCCTGCTCAGAACTATTTGTTGTACCGGCAATCAAATATCCGATGCCCTGTAACCGCTATCAGACTGTCATTCATTATAATTATATATAAAAGCACACTTGTTTAGTTAAACCTTTTGTGAAAGTGTTTATTTTATATTTGGACTTTACACAGTCAACATTTTGTCAATTATTACTATAACTTGAAAAAAGTTTCTGTTTTAGTTACGTGTTCAACATTTCTTGCCTTGCATTTCCTGTCATCGTAAATTTACCCAGATCGTTGTAGACACGGAACACACATGAAATGTACGTATTCCAAGTAAAAATGTATTATTTACCCTATGTAATTCCATATACCTCACACCCAGATAAACAGACTTGACCTCTGAGAATTTTGCATCTGACTTGACTTCAGCTGCCTCGGTGGGGAATGAGTGAGCGTGCTGCTTATGCCGATTGACACATTTGCAAAACAAAGACGGTTATGAAGAGGAATGAAGGAATTTAAGATGGCCCGGTATTACAATTTTTTTCATAGGCTTCAGTGATTCTAGTGTTTAAGTTTTCTAATGAAAATCACCAGAAACACTTCCTGTCATGTTTTACTTTTTGTTGAGCAGTGAAACATGTGTTGTAGTTGTCGTAGTAATATGATGCCAACTTTGCCAGTTCTAATGACCGTTTTTGTGATTTCTTCAACAGAAATAGTATTGAGTACATTTCTCCACGTCTGTTTTCAACTTGCATCCCCTCATCTATAGAAATCAAGAAACAGGAAAGGACAGTTTGCTTAGGTGCAAGGGGCCAGTTCCTGTGTAGTGCTGTGCATAAGAAAATAAGCAGCATGTCACATTTAAAAAAAAAAAAAAAAAAATGTTTTTCTACAAAAATAATTAGAAACCCCCTAAAAAGCTCTTTTTAGTGAGTGTCATGTTTTCAGTTGCAAAATTGCTTATGAAACAAACTTTAGCATTAACTTTCTGCAAAGTAAAACATGGCTGTTTTTCCTCATCACTCATTAGCAGCATTAATTGACTTATTATTTTAAAAAAAATCAAATAAAACATAAACATACAGTCTATATTACCCTCCAGAAATGGAGCTTGACATCCACGGCCCAAAGTTTGCCCTTTAACAAACACTTAAATCATAGATTGTCATAACTGTGTAATAAGAAATTAATGTAAGCGCGTTTACATTTTCACGTGGGGAGTTAAACGATTCCTCATATTTAACTAAATAAATGTTTGTTTGATTGTTTTGTTTCTTACTCCTAGTGTATGCTGCATTTTTAAAGCACCCAAATGCAAATGTGTCTGTTTCTGTTTCCTGCACCACAGACTAATGTTGCCCTGGTGGCACCACTGCTTCGTCTTGAGAATAACCACTGTCACATTGAAGAGAGTGAATATGTCCTGAAGAAGGCTCACAAGTATAGCGAGCTCATCATCCTCTATGAGAAGAAAGGACTTCATCAAAAAGGTAACGGCACTGTCATGACCAGGCAGCTGCTGCTGTTTTATATAGACAGATATGTTTGAGTTTACTCATCTAATCTCCTTTCCTCTTGCTATTTGAAAAATAAACACAGAATTCTGTTAACTTACTTAGTAGAAAGATATGATGCACCTTTCAGGTATGGTCAGATATGGTTGAACAATACAGAAAAAACTTGTGAAACCCTTTATTGCCTTTTTTAATTTATTAAATGAGCAGTGGTAGAGTATGGGTTTGGAATTTAAAAAACAAAACAAAACAAAAAAGGTCTCATTCTAGCAGGTTTATCTTCTGATACTCATTTATAGGGTCTGAAGGTTAAAGATTGCACATAAATGATCTTGTAAGTTGCTGAAATGGCATACGAGTTGTGTTTTAGATATGGCACAACGTAATATATGAACTTTAGCTACCAGAATGTTTACGGTAGTGTGGCTTGCCTTGCATTACATCTGCAGTCACAGCTGCATCCACAGGACATGAATAAAGTGTAGTTGGACTCCCCTTTGTTGGACCGATCTGCCTAACCACTTGTATTATATTGTATGTTGTGACATGTTTAATTATGCTCATTTTTGTTGACTCCATGCAAATGCTGGTAAAAACATTAACAGGGACGTATCTGCACCTTAAGTGTTCACTGGTGATAATTAACCAGTTAGTTGTTAAAGCATCCCTAGAAAGATAACTACACTTTTTGTTTCAAGTCATCTCTTATATTGTGGACTATTGAACCTATCCTTTGACCTTGTACTCCATAAAAGTGTTGGTCAGGTGTGTAGTTACAGCTTTTACGGAATGAGAGAAAAGTGTGGACATTGGCGCTCTGATCAATCCTTCTCTGCAGTGAGGTGAAATATCTTTCTTGGTAGGAAGCGAAAAGACACCAGTGCCTTATGTTTCATGTGTTTCAATTTATTGGAGTGTTTGGCCTATAGTAAGAGGTAAGACAGCAAAGTGCCCATTTATTAATTTTATTTAATCTTCACACATTCCAACTGCTTGGGGAGGACACATGGGGGCCATCTTTAACCAAATAGAGTGCTGTAAATTTGTACAAATAAAGAAAGGGGAAGTTTTTAAAATAAAAAGTGCAGTAGGATGGGAACATTTACAAAAAGTTTTGAGTTTAAGCTTTGCAAGATCCAGCCCATCACTTGTTTATTTTGCCAGTTCTACATCATCTGCCTTCATTTTGCCCCTCTCCTTGGTCTTTTGGAGCAGTAGCTCAGCTTAAACAAAAGTATTCATTTGCCAGATTCCTGAATTTCTTATTTCTCTTGTGGCTGTCTATCTTGAATAGGGCACAAGTTCTTTCCATGTGATTCTCTGTCTCTCTCACACACACACACACACACCCTTCCTACTGTGCTAATACAACAATGCGAGTTAATATAATTATATGAATAGCAACATAAAAATGGCATTGTAATGTACAAAACTGCTTTTTGTTTAAGAGAAATGGCGCCATCACCATATCTTGAAGATGTAAAATCTAAAATGTCGTTACTGCATTTTTTGAGATGTTCTTAAACTGGCCTTTTGTTCAATCATAATGTACAAAAGAGTGTTCTTCTGAATGCAAGTTTTACTGCAGCAGTGTTTGCTTAACGGGGACAGAACAGAGCTTGGTTTTGGCATCTCTAGCCAGCATTTCAGAAGGTGAATGACTGAGCCAAGGTGTACACCTCACACTCTTCATTTTAACATTCTTGGTATAATGGCACTGGAGAGTGCTGATTTGCTACGAACTCATCAGTCAGTCATTTAAGTAAGAATTTGGCTTGTTCTGTACAGTGTGACTAATATGTTTTTCTTCACTGTTCTGTGAATTGATGTGGATAAAAAAAAACAAACATAGTGGACTACTGAGCAACACTTGGCATCACAAGTACACTAATGTTGCATCTTCGTCAGGTCAAGAGTGTGCTAATCATTGCTGGCCTGCACACCATATTGGGGTAACTTATTGGACTGGTAATTAAATTTGAGCAACACAGATCAATAAAATTATGACACAGATTAAGAGTTTTAATATAGACACTCAGCAGGTATATTAACCTCTTAATTGTTTTAGTTTATGAAACAAGATTGATTAATGAATTATATCTGTCATTTATTTGTTTTGCAGCATTACAAGTACTGCTAGATCAGTCAACCAAAGCCAACTCGCCTCTGAAGGGACATGAGCGGACAGTGCAGTACCTACAGCGGCTGGGTAAGACAGTGTTAATATGTAAAGACATAAAGCAAGCATCAGAGTGCTGGCTGAAAGCTTTTACATTGAGTGACAAGCCACATCAGATCAAGTTACAAATAGGCTCAGAAATTTTTATTGTTTCAGGTTTCCATTTTAATGCACAGGCCGGTGGATGTACCGAAATGAATGTGTGTATTACACACTGTTCTGTTGGCATCATTCAGTAATTCTCTAAGCCCCAGTTTAACTCGAAAAGCACTGTTAAGAAGCATTGTGTGGTATTTAAAAATCAATTATATGATTTCTTGAATTATTAAGAACCATAACTTTGTCACTGATATATTACATTTACCCTCTGAGCCTGATAACTTGCAACATGCCTGGAATCTTCTGATTGGAATAAGACCAAAAAGTAAAAATATAAACAAAAGTTTGGTGTCTCTTTATTAGGGTTTTTCCCATATTAAGAAAGCTATTACCAAATTGCCTCATAATAAAAGTCTCTACTCTTTGTTCTGATCTTCTTTAAATAATTTTAAGTTTTGAAATGTGAGTCATGCCAAGAGATAAGACAGTAAACCCAAACTTTCTATACTGTGTGCCACAGTATGACTTGAGGAGTATCACAAGTGAAAGGCTTTAAATTGTTTTAAACTTTGCAATTTCATTTCAACTTTCTATATAAAGAAAAACTATTTGACTCTCTGATTGGCCCAAATTTCAGATTCCGTATCTTCCGCTAATACTGGCACCCTTAGAATGTAAAAGCAAAATGGGCTGTGGAAAAAGTCTGAATTATGTTGATCTTTTATTCAAGATAGCAACAAATTTACAAATAAAAGTTCTTAACATAAAACAAATCATTTTTTAAATGTATCAGCAACAGTTTAATATTTTCTGCAACCCTGTTTTGGCAAAATACCAACTTATGAGTCATCTCCTGTAATTCTTAATGAGATTGGAGAAAACATTGCAAGGGATCGGAGGACATTCATCATAAAGCATCTGTCCAGATCCTTCAGATTTCAAGGTCATTGCTTGCAGCTTCTCCTCTTTACCTCATTCCACACATTTCCATTGGCGTTTAGGTCAGGGGACTGGGATAGCCATGGCAAAGCCTTGATTTTTGTGGTCACAAAACAAGTTTTGTATTGATTTTGAGGTGTGCTTTAGGTAAGTTTCTTCTTGCCATGGGTCAATTTAGGTTTCTGGCAGAGGCAGTCATGTTTTGATTTAATATCTGCTGATACTTGATGAAATCCATGGTACCATGTGTCCTAACACATTGTCCAGGGCCTTTAGGAAGAAGAAGCAGCCTCACAACAAAGATCCACAACCATAATTCATAGCAGAGATAGTTTTTGCTTGTCCATCATTCCCTCTATGCCAAATGCGTCTTTGGTGTTTGTTGTTAAAAATCTCTGTTTTTGTCTCATCTGACCCTAGAACTTGGTACCATTGAAAGTTCCAGTAACATTTGGCTAATTGTAGACACTCAAATATGCAATTTGATAACTGCAGAGGTTTGATAACTGGCAACCCTTCCAAACAGCTTGTGGTTTTGTAGGTGTAGTCTGATTTTAGTATATCTGTAGTTCTCCATATTTGATTATTGGAAATTCTGAGACCACTTGAACCATTCCTTCTTAATATGTGTGGGGTCAGCATAAGAACACATCTCGTACCAGGCTATCTGTTAACACCTGCTGCTGCTTTAAACTTTTTTTCCCCAATTATTGCCTTGATAGCAGAATTGAGCATCCCTATGATCACCCCGATGACTAAAAACAAAAGTAAATGTGTTAGATTTTGTCAGGGCAAGTCATAGACTAGTTGGACTGTGTTGTTTGGCTTGTCACATTACGTAACCAGCCTTCAGAGGAGTGATCATAAGTGTGTTTAGTTTGACTTGTCTTCAAATTTAGAGTTGTCACCTTGTGTTAACTCTAGGTGTACTTGGTTCATTAACGAGTCAGTGATTAATCAGTTTGTTGATTTGTTTGTGGCATCTGATGCCGGCAGTAATATTGACAATGTTGAGTTAGCAGTTCAATGTTTTAATGACCATTGTACTGATATTTTGAATAAGATTGCTCCTCTTAAAATCAGGCAGCGTTCTGTTACCCACTCAGTTCCTTGGATGAATGGCTCCATTCGTAATCTCAGGCGTTCCTGTCAAAAAGCGGAGCGCTTATGGAAGTCTACTAATCTGGAAGTTCATCGTTCGTACTTAAAGGATTTACTTGCTTCTTTTAATTCTTTGGTTAGGGATGCTAGAACAGCTTATTTTTCTAATCTTATTCAGACTCACAAGCATAACCACAAAGTGCTATTTGATACTATTCACAATATTATTTCTCCATCTCAATCTGTTAGTCAGGGTTTTTCTGATAGTGACTGTAATAATTTTCTTACATTTTTTATTGGCAAGGTTAATGTTGTTCAGGCTAATATTGTTCCAGCTGTCTTACCTAGTGGTCTCATTCACTCATGTTCTGAGTCTTTTGTTTTCTCAGAAGTTTCACTTTCTGATATTTCTGACTTGCTCAGGAAGATGAAACCTTCATCATGCCCTACTGACCTGTTGCCAAAGTCATTAATGTTAAAATCTTTGAGTTGTATAGGTCTGTGCCTTTTGAATATCATAAATTGCTCCTTGAGATCTGGTGTGGTTCCATCGTATTTTAAACATGCTGTAATTCAACTGCTGTTGAAAAAATCCCTCTATTTTGAATAATTACAGACCAATTTCAAAACCGCCTTTTATTGCCAAAGTTTTGGAAAAGGTGGTTGAACAGCAATTTTGTGCCTTTTTACAGGAGCAGTGGCTCTTTGATTCTTTTCAATCTGATTTTTGGAGGCAACATTCTATAAAAACAGCTCTTCTAAAAGTTTTAATGATCTTTAAATTGCTGCTGATGCAGGCTGGTGCACTGTGCTTGTACTCTTAGATCTTACCACAGCTTTTGATACGGTGGACCATCGGATCTTAATTAATAGATCAGAGATGTTAGGTGTTTCTGGCTGTGCTTTGGACTGGTTCTCCTTTTACTTGTCGAATATGAGTTTCTCAGTCGGTGTGGCTGGCTTTTTATCCGACTCTGCTCCTTTGACATGTGGAGTGCAACAGGGCTCGGTTCTTGGACCTGTACTTTTCTCTTTATACATTCTTCCCCAATCCCTATCACAGATTCTTAACTCTTTTAAAGATATCTCGTATCATCTATATGCAGATGATATACAGCTTTATTTTTCATTTAAGCCTAACCAAATTAATACTTTGGTTACCTTGGTTGATTGTCTGTCTCAGGTTAACGACTGGCTCAGTAATAATTACCTGCAGTTGAATTCTGGAAAGACTGAGGTATTAATTGTTGCTCCTCCTGTTCTTCATTCTGAGATCAGCTTAAAATGATCTTCTATCTTTCCTGTTATTAAATTGAGTCTACTTAACCTTGGGGTTATTTTTGATCAGTCCCTGATGCTTGATGAATATGTGGGATCGGTCAGCCGCTCGTGTTTCTTTCATTTAGGAAATCTTTCAAAACTAAGAAATGCTGTTTCAAAATTAGAATTGGAGATGCTTGTTCATTCTTTTATTTCCTCACAGCTTGATTACTGTAATGCTCTCTTTACGGGTTTGAGCAAGTCCTCTCTCTCACGTCTTCTGTTAGTTCAAAATGCAGCTGCCAGGCTCCTAACTGTAATTATATCACTCCCATTCTGCACACACTGCACTGGCTCCCAGTGTTTTACAGAATTCATTTTAAAGTTTTGGTACTTACTTTCAGAGTTTTACATGGGCAAGCTCCTGAGTACCTAACCAGCCTGCTCCAACGCCAAACAGCTCGTCAGACTCTTAAGATCTGGGCAACAGGGCCTTCTAGTTGTCCCATGCACTCGGCTAAAAAACCCGTGGGAATCGTGCTTTTCAGTCTGTGGCACCAAGACTATGGAATAGCCTGCTTTGTGGTCTGTGTGGAGCCGAGTCTGTTGATTCTTTTTAAAAAACAACTAAAAACATTTCTTTTTAAACAAGCTTTTAATCAGTGCTGAATAATTCCGGTTTGTTTACTTATTGTTTTTATTGGTTTTGTTTATGTTTTGTTTTAACTGTTGCATTTGTACTGTATTTACTGTTCAGCGCTCTGGGACCTTTTGTCTGTGAAGGGTGCTAT
Source organism: Polypterus bichir lapradei (assembly GCA_026402145.1). Classification (NCBI taxonomy): domain Eukaryota; kingdom Metazoa; phylum Chordata; class Cladistia; order Polypteriformes; family Polypteridae; genus Polypterus; species Polypterus bichir. Next base: position 12,811,865 of record JANRMT010062798.1, read on the forward strand.
ATAAATAAACTACTACCGCCAACTGCCTCTGACTCGCTAAGATTGCGTAAGTGGAAGGATATGACTGAAGGTATTAATGTTTGTGATGCACCATCTTTTGGAATAAAAAAATGCAATGCATTTTATTAAAAAAAATGTTTGTGAAGTACAGACTGTTGGAATGACAGAGACATTGCAGCCAGACAGATACACACTAATCTAGAAGGGTGCTAATATTAGTGGAGGTCAGTGTATCAATACTCGTGTTAAAAATGAGTTTCTATTTGAATATACTATATTTGAACATGTTGTTGGTTTTGAATATACATTTGTACTATATGTGATTTAAAAATGTATTATTATTCATTAAGCTTATGAAATGTGCACAGTTGCAGTTTAAAACAGCAGCCTTCAAATTAATATGAAAATTGAAAACGCAGTCCTTCATCAAAGCACATTGCATGTCAGACTCTATCAAAGCTGTGTCTTGTCACCACTTTTGTTTGTGGTTTCATGGACCAGGGTATCAAGGCATAGCCGAGCATGAGAGTTGTTGCTGGTTCATATGACGGACTTTGGAATGCACTTGTGTGATGTGCTGCTGTGTGTGAAGTGGATGAAATGAGGATCAGCAAAGTCTGAAGATGATTCGCTCTTTTAAAGTTTTAATGGATTTCTCTCTCCAAGTGAGGGGGAACAACAGCCTTTAGTGGAGCAGTTTAAGTATCCCAGGATCTTATTCATGAGTTACAGCCAAACTTCATCCTTGTCTTTTACCTGTGGTCATGAGCTGTGAGTAATGACTGAAAGAATTAGATTGTAAATACAAGCAGCAGAAATGAGGCTTGTTTGCAGAGTCTCTGGCCTGACATTCATAGGGTGAGAAGCTCAGTGATTCAGGAGACCATCAGGGTTGAGTCAAATCTCCTCCAGTACAACTCCTACATGTCACCATCAAACAATAGGGATATTCCCTTTAAGCAGGGAAGTCCATGCTATCCAAGAAAGAGCTGCTTTAGTGGCCTGCGTTTTTAAAGAGCTATCACTAGGGTACTCCATGCAGCAGTTAGTATTAAATGGCAATCTGTGAAAGACGTAATCTGTAGCTTGGCCCTGAGGTAACCCAAAAATGGGATTTAAAAGCTTTTAACCAGTAAGATGAGAGAATGCTTAGTGCAATGCTAGGAGATGGGTAAATGGAGAAACCACCTCACCAGACAGCTAGGGCAAGGTCTTCTATAGCAAGATTTGAAATGACAGTTTGTATTCTAACATTATTCAGTTCTCTCCTAAGTGGTTTGAAAACAAACCAGTTTAATTTTTGAAGCACATCTTGGATTTTGTGTGAAGACACTGAAGCTTATTCTGTCTTCTTAGTTTGGTCATGAAACTGGTTATAAAAAAAAGTGCAGCCATGAGAGCACATTGGTCAGTGTCATCGTTTTGAAGCCTCACAATGTCAGAAAAATATGTTCAGATTTGACCAACAACCTTCAATGGCACCAGATACGTCTCCATTGTCATGTGATCCTTTACTTGGGCTTTGTATGGAAGTCTAGGATTAGGTACCTGCCATACAAGAGCAAGTGATAGCAGTGATAATGTGGGAGATTGTGGATATTTATGCCTTTTCATATGCTTGCATATCCTATGAAGTAGGATGACATTGTAGGTTGGCATTATTGAATAAAAAGATTTTGTTTAACTCATTTGTTTCTTTGACTTGTTTCAGGGAGTGAGAATTTGGGAATTATATTTGAGTTTGCTCCTTGGGTTCTCAAAACCTGCCCAGAAGACGGCTTAAAGGTAGGTTTAGGTAAAATTTTAATCTTTTTTAATCAAAGTCTGTTTGCTTTCTGCATTTGACATGCTGGCAAAAGTTGTTAGAACAGTCTGTGTTCTCATTGATCCTCTTTGACCATGTTTACTTGACCTCAAATTAAGGTTACGCGATATACCAACACTGAAAAAGTACCAACAGTATGCTTTCAGGATTTTCTGTTCTGGAAAAAAACAACAACTTTCCTCTCACCCCCAAGCCCTAAATCATCATTTTTTATTGCAGTTATGGAAAAATGTCCATTTCACAGACTTCACAAAATGAAAACAACATGCTTCAAACAACTCTTATTGCTTTGATGCAATTGCGGCTTCACAGCTATTGAGAGGGAACTGGTTTGTAGTGTGTTGCAGTGGTGCAGTGAAATGGGAAGCTTGCAAATGTGCAGTGCATGAAGGAGGCTGGAGTAAGACGTGGGGTTTTGGAGTTATTTGTCGTTTGCTTTAGAATCATTTTGGTTTTATGGCTGAGGTTTGAAAGCTGTTATTGATACCAAAGTAAAAGTTCTAGTACTGATCCAACACTGCTTCAAGTGTAGCCTCTCTTCCCATCATCGCTTATCACTTTAAAATGCTGCTTTGTGAAATCAAAACATTTAACTTCTTCATCATCCATTTGATGAGTTTTTTGAGTTGCATTTGTAGATGATCTGTTTCTAAATAATTTAGGCAAGAAGACACTAATGCCATTCTAAGTTGGCCTATTGCAGTGGGAGGTGTATACTACTCTCCATGTTGTCTTGGTCCCAATGTACATTGTGGCGTATCTTTTTATTGTTGAGGGTACTTCAGTGTCCTTGAGGATTAAGGTAGCAATAGTCTAAGTCGGGATAAGCAAAGGTCACAATACAATGGAAGCAAAGCAAAACCAAAAAAACAGTAACCAAAAGGGCAGGGCAAGAAGAAAAGTCAAATGTAGAAAACAGTGAAACCCACTAGGATTTAGTTGATTGAGAGTTAACTATCATTAAGAATAACAAGAGTTTTGTATCCACTGAGGCATTAGGCAGTATGTAATCAGGGCCATTTTTTTATTGTAACACTGCAGACTAAATACTATACTGATTCGGATTTGCATTTGTTGGTACCAAAGGATCAGAAATAACTGGATTTGAGTGATTTTCTTTCACACTAGCTGTTTTCTTTAATTAGTATCACACATGTCTCCAATTGCAGTCGTTCAGCCTATTTAAATAGAGAAGAGTCGTCACTCTGCTGTTCATTATCATCGTATGTCTCACACTGAACATGGACAAGAGAAAGCAAAGGAGACAGTTGTCTGAGGAGATCAGGAAGAATATGATAGACAAGCTTGTAAAAGGCAAAGGCTAAAAGACCATCTCAAAGCAGCTTGATGTGCCTGTGACAACAGTTGCAAATATTATAAAGAAGTTTAAGGTCCATGTAGCCTTAGAAAAGAAAGGATCACCATACCCACTGTGACACATGGAGGAGACTCGGTTATGTTTTGGGGCTGCTTTACTGCATCTGGCATGGGGTACCTTCAGTCTGTGCATGAAATTTCGAGACGATCAAGACATTGCGAAGTGAAACATACTGCCCAGTGTCAGAAAGCTTTGTCTCAGTCGCAATTCATGAATCCTCCAAAAGGATAATGAGCCAAAACACAGAGCTAAAAGCAGAGTGGCTAAGACCAAAGCATTGGACTATTGTGAAATGGCCTTCTATGAGCCCTAATTTGAATCCTATTGAACATCTATGGAAAGTAGTGAAACATGCCATCTGGAGAAGACTCCTTCAAACCTGACGCCACTGAAGCAGTTTGGAGAGGAAGAGCTGGCCGAACTACCGGTTGACAGGTGTAAAAGTCTCATGGAGAGCTCCAGGAATCGTTTGATTGTAGTGATTGCAAACTTTAAAGGTTAAGAAACGAAGTATTGGGTTAAGGAACCCATCATTTTTATCCATGCTATTTTCATTTGTGTTATTGTTGGAAATATTTTCTGGAATCTGATCTCTAAGGCAAAGTAAACAGAGAATGGTAAAAGAACATTAATACACTTGTGTGTACAACTGGGGAAATTAGAGATTCTGCATAATGGTAAGTAATGTGTGGCAGTTGTTTTGATTTTCTGTTAAAGTAGATTTGACCAGAAATGTTTTTGTTATATTATTTGTCCACACAGTGGCACTGTAATACCTTGGAATTGGATTTCCTGTGCTCTTAATTTGGGTCTTCTCTACATCACACGTATTGTGCTCCACTCTGATGTCCTCTTAACATAGTAGTCTATATACAAACATATATCCATTTTATGAACCACATTCTATCATTTACGCATAGTTTCACTAAATAGCCTCAACTACAAGCCTTGTGGGATTTTAGAACAAACTGAAGTGAGAAAATAGCATGGGCCTCATTGTCACCATGTAATCTTTTTGTCTTTCTGCAACAATAAAGCAAGTGGATTTTTATATCATGCTAAAAAAGCAATCAGAGAAAGTTAATCCATATTACAATGGGACTGTTAGGCAGGCCACAGATGTGTGGTGACATACTGTAGTTAGTAGTTTCTTCAGACACTTGTCTTTGATTATAAGCCCTGTTAAGAAATGGCACATTCTCCCTGTGCTCACAGGACGATTGTATGCTTTCCACATATAAAGTTAATTGTGGATTCTAATGCAGCATGATATCAATACATGAATACCCATAATGCACTGGTTCCTTGAGCACATGGCTTTAGGAACATACCCCTGTACATTCATCAGTCCTACACTGGTATCATACGGCATGTTAAACATTACATGTAATGTATGGGCCTTAACTGCATGTCAGCTGGCAACTACCTGTTTGTACAGTTCTGACCATACTCAACTAAATCCAAAACTGCCATTGAACTTTCATGTAATTTGTGCCTTGTCTATGACAATAAAGCATTGGCTTAATTAGAAGTTTATAAGCTAATCTTATCTGCAACTTTGCTGTTTGCCTCAACATAAGTCACTGATTTATATAAAGTATAAACACACACACTGTGGACACAAAATATTCAGAAACTATATTAAAAAAAATATGTATCTCATTTTCATCTGTCTCCACTCTACAACCCATAATGACAAACTGAAAACAAGTTTTCAGAAAGGTTTTTCTGCATTTTTATCATGCAGATTTTTATCAATAAATTCTGCAAATTTATTGAAAAATCAAAAACTGAAATCTGTCTTTCATAAAAGTATTTAGACCCTTAAATAAGTACTTTGTAGACCACACAGGATGCTATTCCAGCTATAACTCATCCTGTGTAAGTTTGTACAAGCTTTTCACACTTTGATTTTGACATTTTTTCCCATTCCTTCTGGCAGATTCTCTTAGGTTCCATTAGATTTGATGGGGTGTGTCTGTAAACTGCCATCTTTAGGTGTCTTTTCACATATTTAGGCTTTAGCTGTGTCACTCAAAGACAGTTGTCCCAAAGCCATGGCAGCATTTTTTTAGTACATAATTGTTAATTTTAAATTCCCTTTTGTCACTGTTAAAACCAGAGCTGTGGAGTCGATGCACAAAACCTTTCACTCCAGCTACTCAGTTTCTGGTACCACTGACTCCGAATCCTCTATTTGTAATTAGACTAATGTATTTGCCACGTTGATTGAAAGCACCCAACATACAAGATATGAGATACTTCATCACTATCTGTGTGAAACTTGGGGCTACTTTATAGCACTTTAACTTGTTGAAGCTCGCGTATAAAGCAATGTTGTGGCTTACAAACAATGAGCAACGTTAAACATAATACACATACAAAATTAAAAAAGAAGCTATATTTTTAGCAACAGTCTAGAAGAAAAAATAGTTTAATCAAATAAGTTTGTCTGAAATTGGAAATTTTAACACATTATTTTACAATTTGCAAACTCTGATTCATCAGCTCTGGTCCTTATTAGATGCCTGAACCACCTTAAATGGCTCATCTCGATGTTAAGGGTCAGTGCCTGTACTTTAAGCCTTTCCCGGATGTCTGCATTTCTCACCCTATCTCTAAGGGAGTGCCCAGCCACCCTGCTGAGAAAACTCATTTCAGCAGCTTACACCTGCAGTCTCATTCTTTTGGTTATTACCTAAAGCTGATGACCATAGGTGAGGGTAAGGATGTAGAACAACTGGTAAATTGAGAGTTTCGCCCTTCTGACTGAGCTCCTCCTTCACCACTACAGATTAGTATAGCGACTGTATAACTGTGTTTGCTGCCCCAGTCGTGTCTATCTCACCATCCCAACACTCGTGAACAAGACCCAGAGATACTTAAACTCCTCCACTTGAGGCAGCAACTCACTTCCAACTGAGTACGATGCGTTCAAATTTGGAGGTGCTGATACTCATCCCTGCCACTTCACACTTGGTCACAAACTGTGCCATTTCATGCTGGAGTTCACAGCTCAATGAAGCCAACAGAACTACTTCATCTGCAAAAGGCAGTGACATGATTCTAAGGCCATCAAACTGGACCGCCTCCACTTGTCTGGTTGTGCCTTGATGTCCTGTCCATGAAAATCACAAACAGGATTGTAGACGAAGCACAGCCTTTCTCAACGTTATTATATAGGGACTACATAGCCCTTATGAGGGGCCCTGGAACCCCATAATCACACCAGTACCCCCTGAATTCCTCGAGGAACACCGTCATGGGCCTTCTCTAGGTACACAAAACACATGTGGACTGACTGGTCGTACTCCCATGCCTTCTCTAGAATCCTCATGAGGGTAAAGGGTTGGTCCACCTGGACAAAATCCACATTGCTCCTCCTGGATTTGAGGTTCCAGCCTTTTTTCTAGTACCCTGGCATAAGCTTTTCCAGGGAGGCTGAGGAGTGCGATTTCCCCCAGTGGTTGGAGAACACCCTCTTCTTCCCTTGTTAAAAGTGGGAATCACTACATGGGTCTGCCAACCCAAAGACACAGCTCCCGACAACCATGCATCATTAAAAAGGCATAGCAGCCCAACAATGTCAATAACCTTCAGCATTTCTGATCGGATCTCAATCACACCCAGCACCTTGCCTCTGCGGAGTTGCTGAACTAACTCTGTGACCTCCCTCAGGGAAATGGGCATTAATTCCCCCATTAGCTTCTGGCTCTACCTCCTCTATAAAGGGCATGTCCATCAGGTTCAGGAGCTCAACAAAGTGTTCCTTCCATTGCCAGACAACATCCTCCATCCTTGTCAGCACTTCTCAACCCTGGCTTAGAACAGTCTGGGTGAAACCCTGCCTTCCCTTTCTGAGTTGCCTGATGGTTTTCCAGAACCTCTTTAAGCCCGATTGATAGTTTCTTTCCATAGTCTCTCCAAATTCCTCCCATTACCCGGGTTTTTGCTTACCTGACCGGCAAGGTTGCAGCCCTTTTGGCTTATCTGTACCTCTCCGCTGCTTTGGGGGTCTCCTGTGCTAACTATCCATTGCAAGCCTCCATTTTCAGCCTAATGGTATCCCTCATCTCTGGTGTCCATCACTGGTCCTTGGGCCTCTATGGCCTTCAGGCCGCAGCTCTTTACACACACTTCCACAATAGAGGTTTTGAACAAGGCATCTTCAGACTCTTATGTCCCCAGTCTCCACCGGGATGTGGGAAAAGCTCTTTCAGAGGTTGGAGTTGAAAGTATTCTGGGCAAGAGCCTCCCCAAGATGTTCCCAGGTCACCCTCACTACTCGCTTAGGCTTTCCAGGTCTGTCAAGGTGCCTCCACTACCATGTGGTGATCAGTTGGTAGCTCTGCTAATCTCTTCACCTGAGTGTCCAGAACATATGGCCACAAATCTGATGGTACGATTATGAAATCAATCATAGGTCTTTGGCCTAGGGTACTGTGGTACCAAGTACACCTGCTGTATGAGCCACCTTATGTTCGAACGTAGTGTTCATTATGGACAAACCATACCTAGCACAGAACTCCAATAACAAAACACCACTCGGGTTTAGATCAGGGAGGCCATTCATCCTAATCATTCCTCTCCAGGTGTATCCATTGTTACCCACGTGGGCATTAACCAAGATAGAACTTTTTGGCCTTAATTCTAAGCGGTATGTGCGGAGACAACCAGGCACTGCTCATCACTTGTCCAATACAGTCCCCACAGTGAAGCATGGCGGTGGCAGCATCATGCTGTGGGGGTGTTTTTCAGCTGCAGGGACAGGACGACTGGTTGCAATCGAGGGAAAGATGAATGCGGCCAAGTACAGGGATATCCTGGACAAAAACCTTCT
>JANRMT010062798.1:12820307-12839041 GCA_026402145.1 Polypterus bichir lapradei
TTTTTCTTTTTTAATAAATCTGCAACAATTTCAAAAATTCTTTTTTTTGTCTGTCAATATGGGGTGCTGTGTGTACATTAATGAGGGGAAAAAATTAATTTAAATGATTTTAGCAAATGGCTGCAATATAACAAAGAGTGAAAAATTGAAGGGGGTCTGAATACTTTCCATACCCACTGTACAACAAGCGACTCTGTTTGTGGTGTGAGTACAGAAAGGGCTTCTTTCTCATCACCCTGCCATACAGATGTTCTTTATGCAAATTGCTGTGAATTGTAGAACGATGTACAGACACACCATCTGCATCAAAATGTTTTTGCAGGTCTTTGGAGGTGATCTGTGGGTTGTCTGTAACTATTCTCACAATCCTGCGCATATGCCACTCCTGTATTTTTCTTGGCCTGCCAGACCTGGGTTTAACAGCAACTGTGCCTGTGGCCTTCCATTTCCTGATTACGTTACTGACAGTTTAAACTTCTGAGATAGCGTTTTGTAGCCTTCCCCTAAGCCATGAAACTGAACAATCTTTGTTTTCAAAATCTTTTGAGAGTTGCTTTGAGGATCCCATGCTGTCACTCTTCAGAGGAGAGTCAAAGGGAAGCACAACTTGCAATTGACCACCTTAAACTAGAATTACCAAAGTTTATGAGAAAACTCGTAAATCTGGCCTAACTTAAATCCACTCGCACTTCTCCAATCAGCGTGTTTTGTCTTGTAAATGTGTCGATAATCCCAAGCAGCCTGCTATACCATCCCCCACACCGCCGGAGAAACTGCAAAAACCTCTCCCAAACGAAGCCTTGTTTATCAGTGAGTCAGGTACCTAGGCTAAAAAAATATATTGTTATTCGGAACACATGCATTTCACGTGTGTTCCGTGTCCACAAAGATCTATGTAAGTGTAGGATGACAGAAATATTGAACACATAACTAAAAGACAAACTTTTTCCATGTTTTAATACTAACGACAAAATGTAGACATGAAGTGTATAATGCGTGAAGACTGAAGTCCAAATATCAAATAAGCACTTTCACAAAAGATTCAAGTTTAACAGAACAAATGAACCATTTTTCCCCCTAGACTATAACCAAAGAAAATGAAATCAGGTTAATGTTGCTTGTCATCCTGACTTCTTTGGTAGTACAGCAGTTAGAGCTGCTGACTCCAATTCAGAAGGTTCTGGGTTCAAGTCTTAGCATCTCCCAAAATAAATGTTTTGAGCAGTGAGCTGTTCTTATTGTTACTATTATACAATAAAAGCATACATTTGATTTGAGTCTATAACAGATGGTGTAAATGTATAGTATATGTAAAGGTTAGCGTTTTTTTTTTTTTATTCAGTTTTATTCTCTCAGTCGTGTTCACGCTTGCCCTGATCTGACACGGCTGTTTTCAAAAAAAGACATGCTATAACAGAGGTGAACTCGAATCGGAGAAAGAGAACAGAAGCCCTCCCCGCAAGAAACGTCCACTCACATATAAGAACAACGCAGCTGCACCAGGCGTAAAGGCGAAAGATGGCACCGTTTGGATACAGGACGAAGTCTGGCGTCATCCTGCCATCACCTGTCTATCAAAGAAACAGCACAGCTTACAGAGCTCACCAACGTATCATGCAAACTCATGTTTGTGATTATGTTTTGTGATGGTCTTTAAATAAGAAGCATTTATATATTACTTATATAAAAGCCAGATCAAATGTTTCTTATCTTGATTTATTTACTTATCTTCCTACAATGTAAAGTCACAAGTATACTGCAGAGCTTCCTCTGTTTGATCGGCAAGGGCATGCTCAGAAATTACACATGTCATGCCATAAAAAATACCTGTTGACACTTTAGTACACAAGCAATGGTACAAGAATGCAGTTAGACTTTTTTTGGGCACATACACCACGCTAGTGTTTGGATCTGGACAGTGTAGAGTTGGCGAGCTCTGTAAGCCATGCTGTTTCAAGGACAGGTGATTGGCAGGATGACGCCGGACTTCGTCCTGTATCCAAATGGTGCCATCTTTCGCCTTTACACCTGGTGCAGCTGCGTTGTTCTTATATGTAAGTGAACGTTTCTTGCGGGGAGGGCCTCTGTTCTCTTTCTCCGATGTAAGTTCACCTCTGTTATAGCAGTGTCAAATCAGGGAGAGCGTGAACGCGACTGAGAGAATAAAACTGAATAAAAAAACGCTAACTTTGGCAAGCAGTATAAATTTACATCGGCTGTTACAGACGCAAATCAAATGTATGTTTTTATTGTATAATATTAACAATAATAGCAGCTCTCTATTCAAAACGGTAAACTTGAGAAGCTGCCAGCATTGAACCCAGAACCTCTTGATTGGGAGTCAGCAGTTCTTAGCATTGCAGTACGCAAGCTGTTGCATCAACCGCCTACTGTAACCTGCTTTCTTTTTTCTTCGGTTATATTCTTGTTTTGTTATACTTGTACTTTTTGTGAAAGTGTTTATTTGATATTTGGACTTCAGGCTTCACACCTTATATACATGTCATAAAGACGGTCCTTGGGTGTGTGTGGGAACTGTTAACATTTGAATCTGATAATTGTATATAGCGCGGAAATGACCTCTCTGTACTATGCTGTCCTCTGCATCTCCTGGAGTTCAAAAGAAGTACCAACATGCAGCAACAAGATCAAAACAAAAAACCAAACGCGGTCACTAACTACAACCGCGTGAAGGTATGCAAATAAATATAATGTTGCATTAGTGCAGCAACGTTTTCCGAAATGTACAATACAGGTCATAAAATGAATTATTCCAAATGTCATATATACCTAAGTCTCTCTTTTTTGTCAGTGCAGCTTTGGCGTCATGTATCAGAAAGTGCATACTAATTCAGCGTGAGCAGGAGCACTCAAGAATAAAACTGAATAAAAAAATTCACGTCCACAGTCATTCTCAGTCCCGCACACCACTCACATCCACGGACACAGTTTTCCCAGTCTTGTTCGCGCACAAGGTCTGACACGGTTTTTAAATAAAGAGGGGGTATAACAAAATAAGTTTGTTTGTTATACTGTGTTTTTATCTGAAAACAGCATCAGATCCAGGGTGGGGTGTGGGAGCTTGAATGTGAGTGAAAGAATAAAACCGAAAAAAAAAAAAAAAAACGCTAACTTTAACTAGAAATTTACAGCCACAAATCAAATGTATGCTTTTATTGTATGATATTAACAGTAATAGCAGCTCACTACTGAAAATGGTAAATTTGGGAAGCAGCTGATATCGAAACCACAACCTCTTGATTGGGAGGCAGCAGTTCTTAGCATTGCACCACGCAAGCTGTCGTTATCAACCTACTTTCTTTTTTCTTCGGTTAAATTCTTGAATAAAAGTGCACTTGTTTTGTTATACTTGTACCTTTTGTTAAAGTGTTTATTTCATATTTGTATTTCAGGCTTCACACCTTATACATTTCATGTCTACATTTTTTAAATTATTACTAAAACATGAAAAACGTTTCTGTGTTAACATAGATTGTTGTTGACACGGAACACACATGAAATGTATGTATTCCAAATGATGATGTACTATTTTACACTATAAAACTCCAGCACTTCACTCAAAGATAAACACTGAGTACTGAGAAACTTTTTTGCGAAATGAACTGCATAGGTGGGCGGGGGGATGGGATACCAGGCTGCTTGCTGCTTATGGGCACATTTACAGGACAAAAGACACTGACGGAGAGGGTGAGAATGGATTTAAGGTGGGCCGGATTTATGAGCTTTCTTGTAGTCTCTGGTAATTAAAGTGTTAAATACCTTTTCTCATGATTGGACACACCTGTCTATGAATTTCAAGGCTTAACGAGCTAATCCAACCAATTTGGTGTTGCAAGTAATCAGTATTGAACAGTTACATGCATTCAAATCAGAAAAATTACAAGGGTACCCAAATTTTTGCACAGCCAGTTTTTCACATTTGATTTAATTTCATACAACTAAATACTGCTTCACTAAAAATCTTTGTTTGGAAAACACCCCAGTACTCAGATGTTTCTAGGAAATGAAAGACCTACCACTGTTCTCTTTTTGTTGAAAGGAGAGTAAATTATTATGCAGGCTGAGAGGGGTTCCAAAACTTTTTCATATGACTGTATGTATGGACCTGTCAGTGGACTGACATGTTCATTTTGGCTCTTGCCTGTGGCTCAGGCCCCGGTAACCCTGTGTTACAGTTAATATGTTTGAAAAATGAAATTAGTGGATTCATGTAAAGAATGTTTGGATTATTTATTCCATGTAGCAGATGCCCTTGTTGTCACTTAATAATTCAAAGCTAATATACTGGGAGAAAGGTGATTGTATGCCAGCATCTTTCCATTTGGGCCTTTTTTTTGGGTAGCTGTCTCTCTGATTTCTTCAGCATTATTTTTGCGTGGGCTCAACTATAATGTTGATTTTGGAAAGTAATTCTTTCCGTTACTTCTTTCTTGCAGATCTTCACAGATGACCTTACAGAGGTGGAATCCCTTCCGCGGTATAATGTTCTCAGCTTCCTGAAAGATGGTTTTAAGGATCTTGCTATACCATATCTGGTAAGTGCACTTGACTTAGTGTAACCGCTCTTCTGGGTTTCTTGGAATGTACAGCTGTTTTCATAGCAATTTCCTTTTTGTGGAATTCTTGTTAATATCGGCTATTTTCAGTTTTTTTTGTTTTTTTTTTAAATCTGGCATCCCCTATCACACAACCTGCCTCAAATCTAACCCCTGGGAACATTTTTTTAGTCTCTAAGGTGATCTTATCTATGGGAAAGTAATCGGTTAGTACTAAAGTGTTTGTTCAGATAAATGAACAGTTTTGGTCTCTTGGACCATAGCCATTGGAGGCCCATGCTTATTCCATTTTTACTTAATCTAGTCAAACGCTGCATGGAGTATATTTTCAGGCTTTCACAGGGCATTCCCAATTAGAAATACACAGGCACACAGCTTGAAATTCTAAACTGGCCCTATGTAACTCATTTATGATATGAAGTAAAACTAAAGTACCTGAGAAAATCCTGTGCAGACAAAGATAGAAAGTGTATATTCCACACAGAAAGTGATCAGGTGTGGGACCTGAACCCTGGGTTTCAGATCTACAAAGCACTTGCCATGTTCAAATGATGCTCCATTGTAGGGTTTAAAATTTTCCAGCATTATTCTGTATTTCCAGTGTATAGCCAGTTTAGATTAATAAAAATATTGACTGCGTGTCATGTAATTTTATTAAAGCAGAAACAACCATGTAAAGCAACACTGGATTTTAAAATATTTTAACCATTCATATAATAGTATTTTCCCAGTTACAAATGGGTTGTCCAATCATCTGGCAGCTGTTTTCTGTCAGTCATTGGTATAATTTGAGTACAATTTAAAGCTGACATTCAAGATGTAGAAGGTCAAGTTGTTAAAAGTAAGTGGCAGTGGGCTTGGTTGTTAAAAAGGTAGTGAAGCACAGTGCTTCAGTGCTTGACTGGGATCTGCCTCCCTGCAATATTCTTCATCCACCCAGCCCAAACATTCCTGGCTGGATTGTCTTATTACAAAAATTGATTAATGTGTTTGTTTAAAAAAGAGTATTAATTCCTCTATTGCCTGTGGAGAGTGCTACAGTAATTGTTGAATTATTGTTTGCATGTAACAGCATCTCCAGATAATTAGGTTAATGCCTGTGAAACAGTGTTACTTGGACCTTCCTGCGTTTTGAGGTGCATAGGGTAACACCACTTCTCCACTGTGTTCGGTCCCTTGTCAGTTCAGTAGCTTCCTCCCAGGTCATCTCCATTCCTTCTGCCAGCTCATTATTGATCAGCTATGTCTTTTTCTTCCCTTAGATGGTACCCAAGAAACTGACTGTAGGGGGGTCCTTTTGTTAACCTTTTGCTATACATGGCCCAACCATCTAAGTCTTCATTCCCAAATGATATCTTCAAGCCTTTCTATCCCTTAACACCTCCTCGTTAGTCATCTTGTCTCACATTATCACATGTAGCAGTTTCCTTCGCCATCTGAGATGCAGTGCTTCTAGTTTTTTTCATACGTGTAGCCTTGTCTTTGAGCCATAAGGCTGAGTAGATACAAGTAAAGTTTGAAAGAAATGGATGTTTAATTGAATGTTAAATTCTTTGCAGTCCCAATGTTGCTGAGCCTACTGAATGTGTAATTGGCCTTAGCCAGATGTTGCATGATTTCCTTATTGCATTTACAATTATTTGAAATAATACTGCTCAAGTAGCGGGCTTTCTCAACTTTAACTAAGAGTTTACTAGCTACAGTAATCTTTGACTGCTCTGATTATTATGTTTTTTATTTGATTTTTTCAGGTTAATCATTAGGCCCACAAGTATTGCTTCCTGTTGCACACGCTGTGTCAGGTCTAGAAGTCCTTTCCTGTTTGAATGTAGTAATATGAAGTTGTCAGAGAAGTCCAGATCATAGGATAGCGTTTTCCCAACTGAGACCATCTGTGCTTTTCTATTTTGTCTGTCTCATGACCCAGTCCATTACAGTCAATAAGATCAGTGGTGCCAGCACACAGTCCTGTCTCAACCCCATCTAAACCTGAAACCAGTCACTCAGTTTGCTGTCAATTTGAACTGCATATCTACTGATGGCCTATAGATTGTATGTAATGTTTATGAATTGTTCAGGAATGCCATAATGCTTCAGAATTTTCCATATCATCAGACTATGGATACTGCCAAATGCCTTTTTAAAATTGATTACTTTTATAGTAACATGATTTGCATGATTTGTCTTAATGTAAAGATCTGGGGCCTCGTGTATAAACGGTGCGTACGCACAGAAATGTTGCGTAAGAACGTTTCCACGTTCAAATCGCGATGTATAAAGCCTAAACTTGGTGTAAAGCCACGCACATTTCCACAGTACCTCATACCCTGTCGTACGCAAGTTCTCCGCTCGGTTTTGCAGACTGGCGTCACCCAGCGTCAAAGCAGTGCTACTGTTCCTGTGTGGTTTATCTTTCTTTTTCAGGTCCACGTCCCTGACGCGGCTTTATAAATACACTGAAATTAACTGCATATTGTTTGTTAGTTTAATGCATCTGATTGTAATTAACCTGTAACAATATAAAGGTCCACAGAATGGTCAAACTATTCCAAATACCATAACGTTGTTACTCTCACTGCACCTTCTTCTTCTTCTTTCAGCTGCTTCCATTGGGGTTGCCGCAGCAGATCATCTTTTTCCATACTACTCTCACTGCACCACTCGGAGCAGCTGATCGGAAAGAGAATTATCGGTACACAGCATCAAGCACATGCTGCCTCAGCCATGCTTCCTATTTAAACTGCTTCTCACATGGCAAGCGCTTTAAAACCTTTCCTGTACGGACCTCGCGGTTCAGAAAGAGTTTTATCCCAAGAGCTCTAAACGCACTCAATCAGTCCATCAACTGCTCTTTATAGAACTGTTTGTACTTACAAGTACAATCACCTCACTGTAAACTTGCACTACAGTTATAATAATACACAACCTGAGCCACTTTATAAAGCGCGTATTTACATATGATGACGATATTATTTTTAAGATGAAATGCAGCATAATATGTTTGTTTTATTACACAGATAAAACTTTAACTTCATTTAAATAATCTATATTGTTAATAATTAAAGGAGACGGTGTTGCTATGCTAGCAAGGATCTAGCGCAGCGCTCACAATTGTACCTGCCTTGCACTGTATGCTTCACTGGGACTGGCGTGAAGGACAGAATAATTAAACATGTACTACGAAAATATTTCAATTTTCCTTAAAAGCTTTGAAGAATTGGCGTTATAAGCTTACAGATGGCTTAACGTCTATTACAGAGCTGATTGTGTGGCGATTGGTTACTTGGAGAAAGAAAAGGAAGGACAGGAATTGGAGGTTAGTACGTTTGAAAGAGACAGTACTGCAGGGGCGGCCTTAGGCATGTGCAAACGGGGCTGCCAAGCCAATATATATTGAATATAAAACAGAAAGAGAATATAACGACACAGCTAAAAACGCAGCGGCAAATTTCGGCAAAAGTTAAATGCTTGTGTCATGAGCACGAGGTGGCTATGCAGTGTCCGCAACGGACGTGGCCATCCGCCGTGCATAAGATACCATATTGACATTGGCGGGCGAAGGGTCCACCGATTCTTTTTCTGCCCAGGGCCGCCACGAGCCTAGAGCCACCCCTGAGTACTGCTGTAATAAAGTACTTCATCGAAGGTCGCGCACAATCACTGCACCACCGTGAAACCCATGTTTAATAACGTGCTTTAACTCCTGTCATCATGAAAATGATATCACGTATACATCTCAGTATTTTAGTTATTCAGAGAGCTGTAATATCACAAATGTAATGGATTCTGTGTCCTGTCGGAGGAAGAGAGCCAGTTTAAGAAGCACGTAGTGATTCACACACATAGAGCACATAGAAGAACACATACAAAACAAAGCATTTAACGTGCTACTTTAATTACGATGTGATTTGAGAAACTGGTTAATTAAACGATTTTAAGATGAAGTTTATGATGTTCTACTTTAATGACAAAATAAACTACGTAATTAAAGTGGAAATTTCGAGATTGAAGTTGACATTTTGTGCTTTTTCCCCACTGTGTGCCTTTTTTTTCTCTGTACCCTAATAAACTGTCATATGACACTCAGATGGTGGGCTATGACTCGCCTTTTCACGGCAACTTTGATATCTGACAACTTCTTTTTTATTTCAGGTACTGTGCGACTTTGTGAACTTGAGCTTTCAAGTTTCTCCGACACGCTATGTCACTCGATCAGCTTCCTTTTGTTGATTATACCACGGTTTAAATCAACAAATAGTATGTTTTTCCTTTGCCTTTACTTGGTATTCGCTGAAATTCTTATATTTTCCCCCGTGCTTTTCCCATTGTCTTTTCACAGAAGGCTGAGCTTAAGGGCTATTTATATTGATTTGCATATTCAAAGAGGCGTAATTCTGGGAGGAATTGGGGCAGGACAGCAGGCGCGTGCACATGCATTACTTTTCATGCTGACCGAGATTTATGTAGCGGAACAGCGTGGAAGTTGGAGTATGCACAGATTCCTGCATCTGGATTTTTCTGTGCATAAGCACATTTCGGCTTTTGTGCTTACGTCATGTTATAGTGCGAATTCTACGCACGGTGTTATGCATGAGGCCCCTGGTCTTTGCAGGATTGTTCCTTCCTAAAACCATGAAGTGAGGAGTTCATTTTTTCCCCTTTCTCTATTTCCTATAGGAGCACATTATTCTGGTTTGGGAGGAGGAAGGCTCAGAGTTCCATAATTGTCTGATCCAGCTGTACTTAGAAAAAGTGCAGACTCTGATGAAGGAGTACCTGAACTCGCTCCCTGAAGGTGAGGGTGTGAGCTGTGAAGTACAGGCTTCTTGCACACTACTTACTTACTTTCAATGTATCTGTACTAAGTCTGTCCTCTCCTTAAATTTAAGTCACACTCAGCTTTGCAGCCTTCTTCAGCTTGTTAGTGACAGATCTTAAGGTTCATTAGTTCTGTTGGATTAAGCCACATGTTGAATCATTTAAATTTGCCTAGGATTATCCTGGGATTTTGAAATTCAACAGGACTCAATCCTTGTAATAGACATTATAGTTCTCTCTCCATCTTTGTGTTGACTGTACCGTTTATCCCAACACTATACCATAAGATCCAAGAGGTATGCCCAATGAAAATGGTTTAAAAGAAAAGAGTGATTTAACAGGCACCTTGTG
Organism: Polypterus bichir lapradei; assembly: GCA_026402145.1. Taxonomy (NCBI): domain Eukaryota; kingdom Metazoa; phylum Chordata; class Cladistia; order Polypteriformes; family Polypteridae; genus Polypterus; species Polypterus bichir. The sequence continues at coordinate 12,830,054 of JANRMT010062798.1, forward strand.
CTGCCATAGCACAATCATCATTGATGTACAGTGGTGTGAAAAACTATTTGCCCCCTTCCTGATTTCTTATTCTTTTGCATGTTTGTCACACAAAATGTTTCTGATCATCAAACACATGTAACCATTAGTCAAATATAACACAAGTAAACACAAAATGCAGTTTTTAAATGATGGTTTTTATTATTTAGGGAGAAAAAAAATCCAAACCTACATGGCCCTGTGTGAAAAAGTAATTGCCCCCTTGTTAAAAAATAACCTAACTGTGGTGTATCACACCTGAGTTCAATTTCCGTAGCCACCCCCAGGCCTGATTACTGCCACACCTGTTTCAATCAAGAAATCACTTAAATAGGAGCTGCCTGACACAGAGAAGTAGACCAAAAGCACCTCAAAAGCTAGACATCATGCCAAGATCCAAAGAAATTCAGGAACAAATGAGAACAGAAGTAATTGAGATCTATCAGTCTGGTAAAGGTTGTAAAGCCATTTCTAAAGCTTTGGGACTCCAGCAAACCACAGTGAGAGCCATTATCCACAAATGGCAAAAACATGGAACAGTGGTGAACCTTCCCAGGAGTGGCCGGCCGACCAAAATTACCCCAAGAGCGCAGAGACGACTCATCCGAGAGGTCACAAAAGACCCCAGGACAACGTCTAAAGAACTGCAGGCCTCACTTGCCTCAGTTAAGGTCAGTGTTCACGACTCCACCATAAGAAAGAGACTGGGCAAAAACGGCCTGCATGGCAGATTTCCAAGACGCAAACCACTGTTAAGCAAAGAGAACATTAGGGCTCGTCTCAATTTTGCTAAGAAACATCTCAATGATTGCCAAGACTTTTGGGAAAATACCTTGTGGACTGATGAGACAAAAGTTGAACTTTTTGGAAGGCAAATGTCCCGTTACATCTGGCGTAAAAGGAACACAGCATTTCAGAAAAAGAACATCATACCAACAGTAAAATATGGTGGTGGTAGTGTGATGGTCTGGGGTTGTTTTGCTGCTTCAGGACCTGGAAGGCTTGCTGTGATAGATGGAACCATGAATTCTACTGTCTACCAAAAAATCCTGAAGGAGAATGTCCGGCCATCTGTTCGTCAACTCAAGCTGAAGCGATCTTGGGTGCTGCAACAGGACAATGACCCAAAACACACCAGCAAATCCACCTCTGAATGGCTGAAGAAAAACAAAATGAAGACTTTGGAGTGGTCTAGTCAAAGTCCTGACCTGAATCCAATTGAGATACTATGGCATGACCTTAAAAAGGCGGTTCATGCTAGAAAACCCTCAAATAAAGCTGAATTACAACAATTCTGCAAAGATGAGTGGGCCAAAATTCCTCCAGAGCGCTGTAAAAGACTCATTGCAAGTTATCGCAAATGCTTTATTGCAGTTATTGCTGCTAAGGGTGCCCCAACCAGTTATTAGGTTCAGGGGACAATTACTTTTTCACACAGGGCCATGTAGGTTTGGATTTTTTTTTTCTCCCTAAATAATAAAAAACATCATTTAAAAACTGCATTTTGTGTTTACTTGTGTTATATTTGACTAATGGTTAAATGTGTTTGATGATCAGAAACATTTTGTGTGACAAACATGCAAAACAATAAGAAATCAGGAAGGGGGCAAATAGTTTTTCACACCACTGTATAATATTGTTGACCACAACATAAACATTTTTTGGCATGCTTGCATTTTAGTTTTATCATGCACAGTATCTCGTGAGAAACAGTTTTGGTTTATTTGTACACTCCTTTGTTTGATGCACAGTAGCAGATGGTCAAAAGTAACATTTAATAAAGGGAATGTGTAGAAGTAGTATAAAGGCTGAAAAGTTGCTGTGACATAATTACTGGAACCCTTTTGAATGAATCAAATCAGTGTGATTAGAAGAACTTGATTCTCATTGTAGTGAAAGTAGACTCACATGTAATATGTTGCTATGCCAGTACTCACATAACTTGAATTAACCAATACTGAAGATGAGAGCTGTGAGAAATAATATCACAACCAAACATAAAAATGCAGGTGTTACAAGGCCATCTCCAGAGCCACGGTACTCCTGTTGCCTTGATTCACAATGCAATTAAAAGGTTTTCTGTTCATGGACTAGCCAGGAACACCAATGGACGTTGTGAGAACAGTTTAACTAATCAGAGAAATCTTAACAGGTTGTTGCAAATGTTAAAAAAAAATAAATAAATAAATAAAAAATCCAGAGCGCTTAAAGAAAAATGGGTATTTCCACCCATTTTTTTAAATATGTTTTTATGCCATGTCTTCATTTTTTTAAATGTTTTTATGGAGAACAGAGAAACTGAGAACTCTGGAGGCAGCAGAGTTAAAGATGCTAAGATTTGCATTGGGTGTGATGAGGATGGACAGGATTAGAAATGTGGACATTATAGGGTCAGCTCAAGTTAGACAGTGGGGAGACAAAGTCAGAGAGGTGAGATTGCGTTGGTTTGGACATGTGCAGAGAAGAGATGCCGAGTATATTGGGAAAAGGATGTTAAGGACAGAGCTGCCAGGAAAGAGGAAAAGAGGAAGGCCTAAGAGGAGGTTTATGGATGTGGTAAGAGAGGACGTGCAGATGATGGGTGTGACAGAGCAAGATGACGAGGGCAGGAAGATATGGTGATCTGCTGTGGCAACTCCTAACGAGAGCAGCCGAAAGAAGAGAAAATAAGTTTCTGATGGAATATCTCACAATATTCAGTTCTCTGTGAATGGGTTTCCAGTAAATGCACAATTCTGATTTCCGGGAGTTTTTATTTAATAATAATTTTGCAAAAAATGATGTTTTGCACATTGAGAGCAAACAGCTGAATGACTGACATTTTGAAATATGCAACACGAATAATGTGAGATTTTTTTTTTGATAAATGTTTTTCACAGTGCATTGTACTGCATTGTTCACTATTGGCTCCTATTATAGCTTTAGCTTTTTTCTCTCATTCTGCATGGAAACATGAGATAAAGTTTTTTCTCAGCCATCACTCTGTTCTGTTGGGCCCATAAGCAAGGCCTTTAACCTGCAGTTGGTCCGTCCTGGGTATGACGTTGGACCAGGTCCTCCAACTTACAGGGAAAAACCTGGGGGTTTGTGGCAGAATTAGCACTCCAGCCACCATAAAAAACCTCATACTGTTCCAGCGCTTGCTCCTAACCTCTTTCTCTCTCGCCTCTCATCACTACAAACTACATTAGGTAAATAACATACAAAAAAATATCATTTTGGATGGAGTATTCATTTAAGAACATCAACTTTCATCTCATGGGACACACAAATGTCCTTTTGTCTTCTCTTATCTAATGGCATTTTCACACCCACAGTCTGTTTTGCTTTGTTCCAAATCAGGGAGTATTTCATTCCTTTCTTTCAGTTTTCATTTAGTTCATTTGCTTTTCACGTTATAAAGTTTCAGGCGAACTTAACATATCATTAAACATCCCATGCTTGTGTCGTGGACTTCTTTCATTGGGCAGAAACATTTTTTCCCTGAGAAAAAATACAACAGTGGGTATTTGCACACCACTAAATTTTCCATAATTATTAACTGGAAGACTACTAAGGCTATGCACTGATGGACACATTTCAAAGAGCTGAGTGTACAACAGAAGATAAGCTCTGCTAATGGTATAATCTCTGGATGACTTTTTTACACACCTTTTTATTATTTTTAATGCTCCTTGTTAATCCTCGACTCATTATGCTGTGACTGAGATTCCCTAATTACTGACAGCAGGCACTTACTTTGACTACAATAGCACACAAAATTTCACCCTTCATGCACAGCATTTCACATAGTTAAATCGGTCCCATGCCAGTCCACGTTAAGTCCTTGCGCAGACCACTCCAGAGTTTGCTTGGTACTGCATGTACTACTATAGTACATCTACTTTCAGGAAAATCACACCAGAGTTTGAAAAAACTGGTCCAAAAGATCTAGGTGTAAAAACACAGGGCAAGGTAGGTATTTAAGGTTAAGAAAGACAGAGGTTTTGAGGTTAGGTGCTTCTGTTCACTCATCATCATGCCACAAAGTCTTGCTGTTTGTGGACTACTTGAGTTTCCCTGAATTAGAATATGCGACAGATATGGGGCGCTGTCGTCCCCTTGAACCCTTACACTGAACATCAGAGACCAGATAAAAGTCCAAATATTATTTATTTTATAATAATACTGTGCACAAAGCACCCTACACTCCACAATACTCATACAAATAAACAATACTCCTATAATAATCAATTCCTCCAACTCCCAGACACGTTGCCACCCAGCTCAGCTCAACTCTAGGATCTCCCACAGTCCTTTAAATAGTCCTTGACCCAGTAGTGCTTCTGACCCCTCAGTCCATGTGACTATCCAGCACTTCCGGGTCAGGTGAAAACTCCTTTTCTTCATCAGCCCGGAAGCACTTTATTTCTTCCAACCATGTGACTGGGATGTACTTCTGGTCTGTGTGAAAAATAAACGTCTGTGCCTCCCTACAGCGTCCCCTGGCGGCCCCCACGTTATCCAGCAGGGCTATGTATTAAAACTCCAAAGTCCATGATGCCCTGCTGGAATTCGGGGCGTCTCCACGTTGCAGGGAGGGCTCTATCTGGCGGCTTGGGGGTCTTGGCCGGGATAAACTGCTGGCCATGTCCACAATACAACCCCCTCAGCGAAGAACCATGGTTCAAAGCATCCAACCCCGCGAGGGATGTCTTCCTCCAGGAGGAGATTCCAGTCAGACCTTGATTATTCTGATTAAAGTAGTCCCTGGAGAACCTAGGGGGAACATCATTATAGTGGGACACTCTATCCCCCGATCTTCAAGGACAGTTTCGGCAAATATGGCCCAGCCAATGGCAATTATAACACAGCCTCTGTCCTCCTGCTGTTTTCCCTCTGCGGAACTGGAAACAGTCGGGGAAACTCTGGCACCACCCCTTTTCTCGCCGAGGAGGGTTCAACAGCTGCCTTTGTACTCTCTACTCTCTTTTCTACTTTGTCAGAAGACCCCCGTTTCTCTTTTGGGATCCCCTGTTTAATCTGGGGCTTATCCACAGTTTGTGTCTGTCTATGGGAAAGAGAGAGCCCTTTCACTGTCTGCACCCCCTTTGACTTATGAATGACCGGTGGCGGCGTCTTTAGAACCGCATCGCTCTGGGAGACAGCACTATCCAGCTGCTCAGGCTCGATCGGTTCTTCCCCCGCCCACTCGGTCAAAGTACTGAACTCCCTTGTAGGGCTTGCAGAGAATTGGCACCCGCTACTAATCAATCGTGGGCCCGGTTCACTCTGCGTCCCTCTATTATGTACAGTACGGGTCTCACTTACCTGTACCGTCGAATCAGTCATTACGGGAGTCTCTTGACCAAATCGTCGCAGGTACTCCTCCACCCGTCTCAAATGCGCTTCAGCCGTTGCTCCCAACTCCTTCACCAGTTACTTCACATCCAACAGCATCTGGAAGAAACTACTTACGGGCTCGATGAGCTTCTTGAGTTCCCGAAAGTCCACAATCTTATTTAATTCGGCCGGAGACAGGCTCAATTCATTATTATTCCTACCTACCGGCAGTGAGCCAATGAGCACGTCCGCTACTAGCACGTGATCTGACGGGCTTTGCAAAGGCTCTTGAGAATTGGAGTTTCGAACTATAGACGTCCGGGGTGCTGCAACTGGCCGACTGCGATCCGTGTTTTCTAATTTAACGGCGGACCGTTCAGTCATATCTCGTCCCTCTTTACTTTCATTCTTGGCTGGCGTCGATTCGCTTGCCTCTCCTTTCCCTGTCAGGGAGCTCGGTTCCATCGGGGAAACGATCTCATTTACAGACCGACGCTGACCTTCTCCTTCCCACAATCCCTCAGGAAAGATCACGTGTCCTGCTTCTGCAAATCGGCTTTCAATATTTAGAGTCCTAGATCGGCAGTACAACACGTCATTGCGGCCATCTTGCTCAGGTGGAAAGTAGGTGTGCAACGTACCATCTGCTTCAAGAAGACAGGCCTCTGACAAATAACTAAAATAAGGTCCCGGCAAATCAAGACCTTTTTTTGGCACATACATCCGGACTCCATTTGGATTTTCCAAGTACGTAGAGGTTGTCCTTTTGGTCTGATATCCGACAGCCATCCCGTTGTCGTAACGCTCGGGTCCTCTCAGCGTCAGTCTCCGCCCTGTCTTCCTCGCTTCCCACTAGGTAGGTCCATAGACGCGTGGCTTCATCTAGAGTCTCGTCCTGACTATAAGTAACATTTAGCTCTTGACCTCCACTTGTGCTGCCAGTCTGTTTGCTCTTCTTCTTCCCCATCATTGACCGATGTACTATGAGGCTTACTATGTTGCAGCACTGCCTGTTGGTTTTGCGTCCGTGTTAAATTTAAAGGCTTTTCTGCGTGTCTTGACAATGTCTTTGGGTTTCTGTCCACAGAAATATTTGTTTTTCTCAGGTCCTTTGCCAAACCAACGGGGAGAGTATCCTGCCGGCTACGCCACTGTGACAGATAGAGGGCTCTATTGTCCTCTTGAACCCTCAGACTATACGCCAGACACCAGATAAAAGTCCAAATATTGACTTTATTATTAATAAACAGTGCACAACGCACCCTCCTCTCCACAATACTCGTAAATAAACACAATTCTCCAATACAATAACAATCCACCACTCCCAGACGTGTTGCCACCCTTCCACCCAGCTCAGCTCAACCCTGGGATCTCCTACAGTCCTTTAAATAGTCCTTGACCTGGAAGTGCTTCTGACCCCTCAGTCCATGTGACTATCGAGCACTTCCAGGTCAGGTGAAAACTCCTTTTCTTCATCAGTCCGGAAGCACTTTATTTCTTAAAACCATGTGACTGGGATGTACTTCCGGGCTGTGTGGAAAATAAACGTCTCTGTGCCTCCCTACAGCGTCCCCTGGTGGCCCCAACGTTCTCCAGCAGGGCTGTGTATTAAAACTCCAAAGTCCATGGTGCCCTGCTGGAATTCGGGGCATCACCACATTGCAGGGAGGGCTCCATCTGGTGGCTTGGGAGTCTTGGCCGGGATATACTGCCGACCATAGTCCACAAATAACAATTAGAAAAAATGACTGTGTTTTGCAGTTGTGAGCCTACGCCTGGATGACCAGACACGTGGATAATGTGACACAAGTAACTTGATTTTTTTCATTGCCATTTTTTATATTCTTTGCTGTTGTCTAATTTTGGTCTCCACTGATGAGAAATTTTATTGTAAACTTTGTTAACTCCGATCTCAGTCAAAACATGAGATAAAGCAACATATAAAATTAATTTATGATCCACAGCATTAGAGAACTACACTGTAGACAAATGTCAAGAGGTACAACTAATCTTTTCACAAACCTACCTAAAGAAACAAAATCCTTCTTGGGTAAGATGCCATAGACTGGTGAAACCAAAAGAATAAAGCAAAATGAAGTTTAGAAGCAAAAGAATATCCAATCTCCAGTTAAATATGGTGGAGTTTCCATAATGTTTTGGGGCTGCTTTGTTGCGCCTGGTACTGGACACCTTGAACTCACTAAGCAATCATGAAGTTAGAGGATTTGCAGGTCTCTAGTGGAATGGCGATACCAAAAGCCAAAACTAGGTATGGATCGAAGATCAGGGTGACCTCCTGTAGGACAATAACCCAAAACACTCATCCAAAGCAGAGAAACAAGGTGAAAAAATAAATGATCAACTGTTACGTTGAGATACGTAATATACGTTGATTATATTTTGTGAATTTCCCCTTGGGATTAATAAAGTATCTATCTACCTATCTACCTATCTACCTACCAACCAACCAACCAACCAACCAACCAAATGGCCAGTCAATGAGTCCAGATTTCAGTCTGAGTGAAAACATTTGGAACGAGTTGAAGTCTGCTGTTTGGTAACATTAATTCTGGAAACATTTAAGACCAACTGAAGAGTGGGAGAAATGACTGGCAGAAAGGTGCAAGAAACTACTAAATGGCAACAAGAAACATTTGGAGACTTGTCATTATTACCATGGATTGTACATCTGTGGGGAAAAACAATGGGATACAAGTTGAACATACAATTTTTGGAAATATTAAAATACTAGCAGAATACCCGCGCTTCGCAGCGGAGAAGTAGTGTGTTAAAGAAGTTATGAAAAAGAAAAGGAAATATTTTAAAAATAACGTAACATGATTGTTAATGTAATTGTTTTGTCATTGATATGAGTGTTGTTGTCATCTCTCTCTATCTATATCTATATCTATATATATCTATATATATCTATATATATATATATACACATACATAGCAAAATACCCGCGTTTGGCAGCAGAGAACTAAAAAGAACAGGAAACATTTTAATAATAACGTAACATGATTGACAATATAATTGTTTTGTCATTGTCATGAGTGTTGCTGGCATATATATATATCCATCCATCCTCTTCCGCTTATCCGAGGTCGGGTCGCGGGGGCAGCAGCTTAAGCAGAGAGGCCCAGACTTCCCTCTCCCCGGCCACTTCTTCCAGCTCTTCCGGGAGAATCCCAAGGCGTTCCCAAGCCAGCCGGGAGACATAGTCCCTCCAGCGTGTCCTGGGTCTTCCCCGGGGCCTCCTCCCGGTTGGACGTGCCCGGAACACCTCACCAGGGAGGCGTCCAGGAGGCATCCTGATCAGATGCCCGAGCCACCTCATCTGACTCCTCTCGATGCGGAGGAGCAGCGGCTCTACTCTGAGCCCCTCCCGGATGACTGAGCTTCTCACCCTATCTTTAAGGGAAAGCCCAGACACACACATATATATACACACACACATATATATACATATATACACATATATACACACACACACACATATATATATACATATATACATATATATATATATACACACAAACACATATATACACATATACATATCTACATATATACTGTATATATATATATATATATATATATATACACTCACACACACACACACATATATATAAACATATATATAC
>JANRMT010062798.1:12839441-12873899 GCA_026402145.1 Polypterus bichir lapradei
AAAGTGCAGTTTTTCTTCTTAAAAAAATAAGTCAGAAACATAAAAGGTAATTTGACCAACTTAATCTTTAAACTCTGAGTAACCTTAGCCAAAATTATTTTGTACATTAGGCTAAAACAGTGTGATCATTGAACATTTTGTAATTAGATGTAATTAGAATTACTAACGGTCACGGAAGTCCAATGATCCCCAGTAAGAGCCACAAAGTCCGCTTTCTGTAATGCATCTAATTTTGCTTGGTTTTCACTGTGCACAAAACCATGCTTTTATCAAGGCTTTGCTCGGGTAGTTTTTTGAAATTAAATTTTCCTCCGATCAGGAACGCGCTTCATTCCGAGTGTAACATTTTTGTAGCTGTGATGTGTGCATCAGTGTAATCGATGTACCAGGAAATCATGCATTGACAAAAGTTCCCCTTTGCTTGGAATTGAAAATGTGATTAAATGCGTTATTTTTTGTTATGGAGTACATGCATTGAAGCTTCTCAGCTGTGCTTGTGCTAAGAATAGGAAAGATTTTAAAAATAACGTAACATGATTCTGTGTTAACCGCATATTTTTTCATACGTCTCAAACCAAGGAAATGCGAGGTTAAAATGAACCGAGAAGCACGCGTACATACTCAGTACATCCCCTCTCGGGAATCGAACCTCGGATGTAGGCGTTCGCCTCTACAATTACGCCAATTGGCTTATTTATTTGAGAATATATATATATATATATATCAAGGATTCGATTATCATTATTTGTTTCAATCAGGGTCGTATTTGTACGATGTGTTGTGTTCAAGTTACATTCTGTGTTTGTCAGTCGTTGTAAAGATTAAATTCTGTAATTACAGCCACATTAGCTCCACAAATGAGACACACGGGTTTACCGGCAATGTCAGTAAACATATACTCAGCCTCCCATCGGTTTTTAAAGGCTCTATTTTCAGAATCAACTTTTCTCTTCGGCATCGTGTGGGCTAGCTTCACAATAACTTGCAGCAACGCGGTAAGTGTTCGGCAAGGCAGCTGAAGCGCTGCATTATGGGATCTGTAGTTTATTGTGTTACCAGCGCTTCATATACCCGGGCCATTAATAACAATAATACAGTATATAAAATGATCTCGCGGGCCGGATATAATTGCACGCCGTGCCGGATGTGGCCCGTGGGTCTTGAGTTTGACTCATATGGACTAAATAGAACTTGAAAAGAAATATTTTTTGGAATGTGATCGCGCAAGTCAGTACATCGAGCCCGCGTGCTATTGTGGTTTTGCTTGTGTGCTTCAGTAAGTTACCGTCCCCTCGCTCTTACTTTTTTACCGTTCATCTAATGAATACACTGAGTATGGCTTTACCAAAACAATCATTGATCGCGAATAAAGTATCCATTATTCATGAAGCTTCAATAGGTGAATAGGTGATCTGTCTTTCTGCGTTAACCGCATGCGTTTTCATACGTCTCAAACTAATGTGATGCGAGGTTAAAATAAATCGAGAAGCGCGCGTACATACTTAGTGCATCCCCTCTCGGGAATTGAACATCGGACGTGGGCGCTACAGGCGAATGCTTTACTATCGCGCCACTGCGTGTGGTTTATCTATTTGAGCGTAGCAGTGTAATTCGGTTTTTGTTCAGCACTCTTTGGAACTGTTACTTTTTGTCTGCGCACTGCGTCAGTTCACGTGAGCCGCTGAATATGGTTTTATATGTCAGTCGCTCGCTTCTAATTGTTTCGCTGCCTTCTTAATTATATAATGCATGTTTTCTAAAGCGCGTTTTGTAGCTCTTCCTGTCTTTCTACGTAATGCGTGATTACGTGAGAGGCGTGATGATGTCATACGAAACTCCGCCCCTCCAGCTGAACTCCATTACAGTAAATGGAGAAAAACAACTTCCAGTTATGACCATTACGCGTAGAATTTCGAAATGAAACCTGCCCAACTTTTGTAAGGAAGCTGTAAGGAATGAGCCTGCCAAATTTCAGCCTTCTACCTACACGGGAAGTTGGAGAATTAGTGATGAGTCAGTCAGTCAGTCAGTCAGTCAGTGAGGGCTTTGCCGTTTATTAGTATAGATTTTTAAGATCGAAAGTTGGTATGTTTCCAACTGTTTCTGAAGGTACTATACATGATAGACCTGAAATGCAGAGGTGACAATAACCTTAACTGTATCAGCAGATTTACATATTTATAGCTCAAGGAATCAGATATTTGTAGGTGTAGCCGCCAAAGTGTAAGGCAAGATCAAGCACGGGTAAAACACATGCCGAAAGAAATCTCTCAGTCCAAGTTCGTTTAAAAATATTTAGTGAAAGTTAAAGGCAAATAATCCACACAAGAATAAAAGAAAAAATAGTTACACGTAGAATAAAAGGCAAAAAAAGGAAAAATGTATCTTCTCTAAACTTAGCTTTTCTTGAAAAACTTTAGTTATTTGTGTACTTAAAAGTTCTTTACTTCTTCTTTACTCAAAGATTAACAACTTATATACTTAAAGATTCTTAGCTTCTTCTTCTGTACACTTTAGACGTATGGCTATGCACTTAAAGAAGTGCTGTTTTACATTGCTTCACACACTCAAAAGGCCCGTAGGCCAGTTGGCACGAGCATGTGCCCAGGCACGGTTTAAAACCATATGCCTTCCACACCTTACACATGGCAAGGCTGGTCACTAACTGAAGAATAATATTTAGTCAGCGTTATTAGACATGACAAGAATATACCAATACAGTTCTGCTTATGGGGGGTTTGGGAACCTCCCATAGATTATGCTTTGTCATCTAGTAAAATATTCATGAATCTTATAGAACTAGGAAAATGGCTCTTACAGTAGGGATACCAATAAAACTATTTGGGTCTAAAGTTCTAATTTCTTACGTTCATCTTGTCATCAAAACAGACAATAAACGTAAAAAGGTTTGAAGTACCAGCTGGTAATTCTATTTAATTTCAAGAAATTTGGAACAAAGGGCAAAACAGATTGAACTCAAGGGTGCTGAAAGATTGGAATTCAGCCAGACAAAAAGAAAGCTAGGGCATGGGATTGGTCTTTCCACTTCTACCAGTGGGCCTGAAATAAATTACAACTTTTGGTGGCTTTGGGATTTTTTTTTTTTTATTATCGACCTGGAAGGGGCTTGTTTCCAGCTATGAAATGGACGCTGGGTAATTCGTCATCCAGTTAGCAAACACTTGAGCTGTGGATGGAAAAGGAGAAAGAGTTGGTGACAGCAGCCCCTCTTCGCTTGGGTGAAGTATTAGGATTTTAGAGCCTTGAAGGTGTAAGCGTACATCTATGACAATAACCATTACTGATGTGTGGGTACAGAAGTTATCTTTGTGTCCTGGCTTATTTCTTTATATTTGTGTAGCAATGTTTTATGTTTGTATGTTCAAGTTGCAAGCACATTCCTCCATCTGTATTTTTTGGCATTTTCATTGGTCATTTTCTTACTTCCTCATTAGTAATTTATCCACAATTTAGATTAGAGCTTTATATTCACATACAGTAAAGATCTAACATAATTTGTAGATAAAATGCTGATGAGGCTTTAAAAAAAGTTCAAGTTCCATTCTTTCACACGTCCTCTAAGCTGCTCTGTCCACTTCAAAGGAGTAATTGTTGAGCCTCTTCCAGCAGCTTTGATTGCAGAGCAGGAATTGGCAATGTTAAAGGAACCCTTTGCTTATACTGCGTTTCATTTAAACTGGGAAATCAGAATTTCTAAGTTCATAGTCATTCATTTTCAACTGGAATGCTTCCACAAATCAAATTGCCTACTTGGAAATTTGGGGTTGTTCTGTCAAGTCTGAGTCTTCATGACGTTAATCCTAAATGTTGACGTACGACATGAACTTGTTTGAAATCTGTACTGTTATACTGTTTATTTTTATTTCTATCTATTTGTGTCTCTTTAAATGATTTGTACATATAGTACTGTCCATCTTCTTTCTGTGGACCTTTTGCTCCGGTATTTGAATGTGCAAATTGCCATGAAGTGCATTGTTTATTAATTGTCTGTATTCCAAAACAGCAAGCACAACAAAGGCTTTCCTGTAGTCATCCGTAATTTTTTTTCAGAATGTTTTACTAGAGTGTTGGCAACTTGGATGTGATGTCATTCTCAACTCCGACATCCACGTTAAATGAAATGCAGCATTAACACTGAATTAAATAAAACTAGAATCCGAATGGTATGTTTTCAGGATGAAGTAAGCCGTGGCTTATTATCAGTGTTAAGACCATCTAGTATCATCAGTTAGAACACAGTAAATAAAACTTAGACTTGTCAGATATTCCCACTAAGTTTTAGTTACTGTTTCTCATTCTTTTGTTATACAATATTTGTAGAAACTTCTATGTCTGTTTTTCCTACTTGTTTTGGAACTGCTCTGAAAGAAGGTAAAGATGTTAAGGATAATGAGAAACATAATCCCTGAAATCCATATTACAGTGTTCCAAAATATAATGGCATGTAAAAGCCTGTGTCAAAGCACACATGCAGCAGCTTGCACTAGGGAGAGATCTCGGGGGCTTCAGTTTGCCTCCGTTTGCCAAGCAGATCTGATACTATTAACTTTTATTGTCAAAATCTGAGCTAAAGCGAAACCACACCGTGTTGAGACTTGAGTCTGTTCTTTGAAAGGGAGTGCCAGTCACTATGCAGGGAACCCTCTGGTGATGTAAGCTCTGAAGTAAGGAGACAATATTATAGAAATTGGAAAAACATGAAAGAAATACAACAGATAGCATTGCTAGTTAAATCTTACTTATCTAGCAGTGGTTCCCATAATCATTCTCAAAGTACTAACTTGCTTGTAAATGTTGGCACAGCCTTAATGGTAATTTTAGTTTTGGCCCCATTTTACCAATACAAATAAAATCCCGATTACAGGTTTCTTTAGACTTGTTGGGTATTTAGAGGCCCTCACAAGCTTGGCTAGCCTGTTGTTTTCTTTGTCACATTATCACTACCCACAACAAGGAATTTAGTACTGTTATCCACTTTGAAAATTAATATAGCTACACTAATACAACAAAACATCCAATAGTGTTTTGAAACCATACTTGTCTCTGATCAACAGATCAATGGGACCATATTGGCATTTCCTCAGTTTTTAATATTGTGTAGAAGTAAATTATTATCACTAGGGGGCTTTGCCCCCTTCTTGCTTCGCTTGCCTGGGCCTATGCTATGCGCCAGCCAGTTCGTGTCTATGCCGCTTGCGTATGTGGATTTCACTTTCACCAAACAACAAATCTTTTAATTCTTGTGGATACGCTTCTTCATAGTGAAGAAACACTACTTTTCCCTGATGGAAACAAAAATTAGACAAACTACAAGTCTCTGACTTAAAGTTTAAATCCGAACAATATATTCAATCTCTTTTAGCTGTTCCTTTATTTCACAGAGTAATAATTTCCGTTTGTTTGCCCTAATGCGATCTTTATTATAATTTTTTTGAGACTTTCGAATTTTAGTACATTCATAATCTCTAACCTGCTCTGCATGTGTATCTCACCAATGGTTTTGAACCTCTTTACAACGTTCTACTTTGTCATCTACTTTTTGTCTTTTATTTCCGGTCCCAGGCATTGTTAAATCTCTTGGCACAAAGTCTCATCTCACAGGACGTGAAAGTATCTCTCTGAAAAAGTCTCGTCTCATCCCAGGCTAAAAAGTTTTGTCTTGTCCCAGGATTTTTTTTATTGTAATAGAGAGATATATCTTCTAGTTAGAAGAGAGTGCATTGTATGACACCCAGGAAATGTGCACTATGCAGAAAAGTTTGTATTGAGACCTTTATTGAAATTTAATTTTGCACCTCTTCATTGTTGTGTGTCTTTGCATGTTCAAAATGCTGGGTCCTAAACATTTTTATTGCTATGTATCTTCATCTCTGAGTGGCTTAGATGTACAGTATAAGCTTTACATTGCCCAAGGGGGTATTTAAATTATATAACATTAAAGTCATTAACATGTTGATTTCTAATTTTGAATTTTTAATTTTTAATTTGTGCCTGTATGTCAATTCTACAATATATCATCAATAAAATATCTGAAAAGAAGGTCTTAACAAATACTGCTCTGTTCTGCTCCCCAAGACACGCCCATGGTGCTTTCAAAATGAAATGCCTGGTGGGGCAGAATGGCAGCCCTAGGAGGACATAGACTTTAAATAATGTGGTTTGTTTACTGAAAGAATTGGCCTCTCATTAAAAAATTGTTTGGAGTGAAAGTGGTGTCCCTCCAGGAGACCTCTGATTTAGCTGGTCATCTGTTGGCAGCCTGTTAAGGGAATAAATATTTGAAGGTTGTGAGTCTTAATGAGCAAGTCAATGAAAATGTAACCAAAATATCTATTTAGTTAAACAGCCAAAAGTGCTCATTAATTAAGAAAGAAACTGAAGTGCAAACCTGCAGCCACTGCAGGATACCCCTGATAGACAGTATAGTGCATATATGCATTCACTAAGACATTCATTCATTTTGCCATTTTTCCAAATATAGTTAGTGCAGTATTGTGTCACAGATAATCAACACTTTCAGATTTTATTATGTTGATTTTGTTTTTTCGACCTTTGAGGTTCTGCAGCTTCCTAAATAAAGTACCACTAATTGATTTGAGCAGCCCAGTGCCTTGTGTGTAGTGAACTTTGGAGTTGTCTGTTCATACATTGAAGCAGCTTTGCTTTTTATTTTTGTTGTACCCAGAGGGCCGCATGATAATTGTATTTTGCAGTGCAACTGTAGCAATGGTGATAGTTTAATTTCAGAGCTATAAATAGCATTTGTCTTGTACTGGGAAACGTGATTTGTGCTCCTATAATATAATTAAGAAATTTTATGGGAACTGCAGTTGCATGGCAACAAACAATAATCATTAAAGCTGGAGCCCTGCTAGGCTGCTGTCCTTTTTATCTTATTTCAAACTAATTTCTATGAATATGTAAAGCATACTAACAAATATATATAAGTAATTGAATATTCGTTAGAAACTACTATTCAGGTAATAACAATTATTTACCCAAACCTTATTTGTTAAGCATTGTGGGAATCATTATTGGTTAGTTTAGTTAGAAATGATAGCAACTATTATGTCCCATGACCTATAATTAAGACATTATTTTTGGTTCAAAATGTCCTTCCTTATAGGAATCATCAGTAGAGATATATTTTCTGAAATTCATGCCAAAATTCAGTCATGCACTTAGTTAAGGCTTCCTGGGCATGGTGTGGGTCACCAGTTCATATACTGGAATTGCCAGTATGGAGTAAAACAAACTAATATTCAAGTGTCAGTGGCCTTTTTTGAGGGTGCTGTGCAGCACTTTTGAACTGCCACTCAGGTGCTGTCATCCCACTCACGCCCCCCTACTGCATACTACTTTTTAAGTGCCATGCAATTGTGCATCCAAAACTCCATGGGGTAACTGATCGTCGTTCATGTGTTGGTGCTTCAGAGGAATCAATCGATACTTCAGGCTGGAAACTCACATAGTGCATTGGAATTGAAGAAGTTGGTTGTAAAAGAAAAGTATCAGCTAATCTATTATCTATACCCACTCATCAACTTAAAAAATAATAATTATTAGAGGGAACATTAGCGACAAATGGCTACAGCTTTGTTGGCTGTAAATCAGTACATGACTGTTTATATTTGCATTGAAGTGCAGTTGGATTACAGTTCTCCAGCATTAGCACACTTTCTGGTACAGAGATGGAGTTTCAGTTGTCTGCTATCTTGCACAGATTTGGCAGACTGCCTACAGTATATTTATAAGCTGTGGCCATTTTTCTTTAGGGGATAAAAACAAGAAAGAACCACTACCTCAAATCACAACAAATCATGAAGTTCCTGTGACCACAAGGGGGCACCAGAAAGCTCCAAACCACTGATGCAGTAAAGCACCACACATTAAATCAGGGGTGTCCAACTCCGGTCCGGTGGACTGCAGTGGCTGCAGGTTTTCATTCAAACCATCTTCTTAATCAGTGAGCCGTTTTTGCTTCTGATTAATTTGTTTTGACTTTAGTTTCAATTGATGTGACTCAGACCCCTTAGTTGTTTCTTTTTCATTAATGAGCAGCCAAACAATAATGAGCCACAAAACAAGCCACCACATGAGCAGCTCACCTGTGACCATCACACAATATCTGAAAATAAAGAAGGTGAAGGACTCAGTAAGGTTGATCTCTCAGCTCATCAAAACATTTTGAGGGTGTTCTTAGAAAAAACAAAGTTAAAAGTTTTGGAAACGTCTGCTATGGCAGAATGAGAGCAGCAACAAGTCATGATATTCAATTACACCTTTAATTAGCAGGAAGAATTGGCTTCTCATTAAGAACCAGGTTCTATTGGTCCATCCATTATACTGGCCTGGTAAACAGTTATCTTTTTGTTCAGCTGACCAGTTCATCTGTTGTTCTTTTTGGGTCTCCCTTCCAGGTAATAAACTATGTTCCTCCTTGGACGGGATGCCTGTTCTTATCCCACAGTTCCTACTCCTTAAATTATTGAATCATCAGTCCCTAAAATACTCACAGCTAAGATGATAGCTAAGATATGGAGGAAGAGGAGCTTACTAAGCACAATACAACATTTATTGAAATGGAATGTTTGCCTATCATTTATAATCAAAATTAAGATTGTGGGCTTTGCTAACCAAATGCAAACAAAAAAAAAAAAACAAATTCACTGTGGTTTCTGGCCTTCACCGTTTTTCCCCCCTTTTGTTGTGTTTTTATTTTACTTTATGAGATATATAGTGTAAGAGTTTGGCTAGTTGAGGGCGTCTTATTAACTGTTTCTGTCATGGACAAAAACTTTCCTCTGTCTTCAAAGAAGGCAGTCAGAAAAAAGCTCAGTCAGTACCTGAAGCTTAGTGATTCATTTATGCTGGCATTTTCACTATTTTACCACTACACCGTAATAACAGCAGCCAAATGTTTACACAGAATTGTGGGGTCATTTGTTTTAACTGACATTCTTATAGATAAAAAAAAGCTTTTTTTAAAAAATGACTTTAAATAATAGGAAACATCACATGAAAACTAAAGTGGTATACAATGGGTCATCATAACTCGACCATCAGCTAACTAAATTGCCTATATGCAAACATTGGTGTTATGAATAGATAATTTTTTTTAATAGTTTGTTCCTGTGAAAGAAAGTTTACTCAATCAAAAATAAAAACCACGACTTTCTTGATATTTTGTTTATAATTTAAAAACGGAATAAGAATCTGAAAATCTAACAACATCACATTAAAGTTCGATAAATTCTGAAAAGAATGATACCAAATATATAAATGTAGATTTAAAGCGTGACATAAAAACGTCTCACAAAATCGTTTCACTTTTAGGCTTAGGATGTTATACATATATATAAAATATATATTTGTGTTTGTGTATATATATATATATATATACACAGTACAGGCCAATTCAATGTGTTTTCTTTATTTTCATGACCATTTACAGCACTCCATCACTCTCCTTCTTGGTCAAATAGCCCTTACACAGCCTGGAGGTGTGTTTGGGGTCATTGTCCTTGAAAAATAAATGATCGTCCAACTAACCTGACTTCTGCACAACACAACTGCTGGTCCCAACCCCATTGATAAAGCAAGAAATTCCACTAAATAACCCTGATAAGGCACACCTGTGAAGTGAAAACCATTTCAGGTGACTACCTGTTGAAGCTCATCGAGAGAATGCCAAGAGTGTGCAAAGCAGTAATCAGAGCAAAGAGTGGCTATTTTGAAGAAACTAGAATATAAAACATGTTTTCAGTTATTTCACCTTTTTTGTTAAGTACATAACTCCACATGTGTTCATTCATAGTTTTGATGCCTTCAGTCATGAAAATAAAGAAAACACATTGAATGAGGAGGTGTGTCCAAACTTTTGGCCTGTACTGTATATATATGCACATTTGTATATGTTAGTGCTTGGATAGTTATTGTGTAAGATTTATATTTAAACTATTCTACTCCTACTTCATTATTTCTTTGACTGCATTAAATCTTGCATTATCACGTGTTAATTCTGATATTCCGATAGGAAGTTGATAAGAGCAAAGATTTTCATAAATGCTTATAATATTACTCCCTGATTCTAAAAAGCACAACAGCTTTGGTTGTGATAAACCTTTAACTCATCGCTAAAATCAAAACAATCGGTCCACGACTCACAGCAAAGTTTGTGGCAGGGAAAGGCAAGGGAATAGTGCTGCTATAGTGTCTTAATTAGTTTTTAAAAAACTACCTGACTGCTCAGAGGAAAAAAAATATTTCAATCTGCCATATTTGTGTAGCCGAATTCAAATATCACAGGAGCACTACTTTGTTACCTTATCACTTGAAGGTGAAAAATGCTGGTGAAAAAAAACGATCGTTTGAGTGGCAGCGTGCAACAATCTACAGTTCACATATGTGTGTCAAGTTGGACCATGTCTGATGCTAAGGTAGATGTCCTAACCAATGCAGTAGCAAAATCGATTGTTGAGGATGAAGGCTTTCTCAACATAGACTGGAGAGCTTTGACATTACAAAAACATTCCCATTGTGTTGGACAGTTGCTCTTGAATTGAGGATTTACATGAGAATCTAAAATTAAGCAAGGTGGAGCAGCTTAGAACTACAAAAGCAATGCCATTGGCAGGTGACTACTGAACATCATTTAGCAACCACAACTACCTTGGTAAAACTAGTTGCTCAATTCATAGACATTTTGTACACATTTTCTCATGTTGCATTGCAGCTGGAAATTCGTGGAAAAGTGTCAGTAGTAGGCACAGACAATGGATGATGGCTACAGCCAGACACATGCCCTGTGAACACATACCTTGCATTGGGCACAGTACACAATGGTCCTTCATAATTGTTCTTTGGTACTGTGGAGTTGATAGTTGACTGGCAAAACGCAGTAAGTTGGTTGGACATTTGAAGCATAGCCCTGCTAATACCGTTGATCTAAGAAGACAGCAGCATGAGACAGAGCAAAGGGAAGCGCCATTTCATTCAGGATGTACCCACTCAATGGAATTCTATATTAGGAAATATTTACTCAACTGATAAGAAATAAGGATGCCAAGAGAGACACCATCACCCACCAAAGAAACCCCCAGCAGTGCTGACCAATAGTGAGTTTAACAAAATTGAGTTGCTGAAAAAACTTCTTTAGCTTTCTAAGTAAAGAATGTCATATTTCCATAACTTGCTTCATTAATGCTGTCAGTTCCCTAAAAAATGTGCTGAGAATTTTAAGCAACTTAGTTCTTTTAAATAAAAGGAATAGCGCTACATTTCAGCTGCATAATGATAACTTATTTTACCGTTTTTATTAGCACAGTACACAGGAGGATTAAGGTGTTTGGAATATAAAACAATGTATACTATATAATCTACTCTAATAAGGAATATACTTTAAAATAAACTATAATGTCATTTTCTATGATTATAATTGCAATTGATCATGTGATTAATCACCAAAATGTGTAATTAATTGCACAATTAATAGCTAATGTGCGTGATTTATTGTGATTAAAAAAAAAAATTCTAAAATCTAATATATACTATATATCAAAAAGATGTTAAAATGCTGAGACCATATTCAGGTATGGGATGCTTGGCCTTTCCAAGTAGACATTTATATGTGTAGTGACACGCTGTGTGCTCTCAGCCTTGTCTGTGACTCTGCTGGAGTAATGTCTGTGTCATTAGGCACATTTACTCTTTCCCATTGGAAGTGAAAACTCCTGTGGCTCTTCTTTAACTTCAAGCTTAACAGCAATTCTTTTCACCTTCTTTTAGCAACATATGTGGGAGACTGTTATGTTCATTCATAATCTGCTTATTCAGGGCAGGGTCAAAGCACCACTGGAGCCTTTCTCAGCAGTCATTAGGCACAAGGCAGGAACAACTCCTGAACAAGGCACCAGTCACACCATTTAGTCTGAATGCATATTTTACAGTTCATCACTTTATGGATATAGCTGCCATTTCATTTAATCCAACTATGAACAACAGACACAGCATACAGGCGGCAGCAGTTCACAGTTAACATTAGTCCAGTGATGTCTTTAAATGCCACAGTATAATCTGCTTTCACAGAAAGGTTTTTGCTTTGCCACAGGTTATGTGTATTCATAACACGTGTGAAGTGTTCACCACAAACACAGTACTTATTTATTCTATACACTGCTCTCCATACTGTTTGGGTCAAAGACACAATTTTCTAGGTTTCCCCCTCACCTGCACATTTTAAAATTACAAATCAAACAATTCAGCCTTGTGATTAAAGTGCACATTGCAAATTTTCATTTAAGGGGATTTGCATACATTTCCGTCACACCATGTAGAAATGACAACACTTATTTGTGTTGGGCTGTGAGGCACAGGAGAGTTTGAGTACATCAGGCAAACAAGGGCACAGGAGGGGTTAAGACTTAAAAAATTACACAGCTGCCATGTTTGACTAAATTGGTGTAGCTTGTGTTTGCCTTCTGTTTAAATTATAAATGGATCTGAATTGTTTTAAGTTTAAGTGGTTGTAGTGGAAAAAAGTTTGGAAATTAGATGAATGTTTTGGCTAATTGGCTCTGAAGCCCCTGTAATTTAAGTAGTTTGTTCCAGTTTGGGGAGTCAGGTATAAAGTAGTATTTGTTTACAGGAAATATGTAACAGTTTTAACTAGAAAGTAGATTTGTTTTATATTGTGTGGATAAATGAAATAATCTTCACTCCTCAAAAAAAAAAAAAAAATTCATAAGGCTTTAATGAGCATTCATTTTAGACCCTAATACAATCTAATAGAATGTTCTTTTGACTGCAAGACCGCTGATGACACAGCCTGGACTCGGCACTTGCCGTAAAAGGTTATTGTTGACCCCATTCATATTGTGAAGCATCACAGCTCACTATTAAGAATTCTGAGGCGTTCAGGAGCAGCATCCATAGAATAAAAGTAATCGATTGCAGAAGACAGTTTTATATCTTGTGTGCATTTATAGGAATAAAGATATGCAGTGCAGTATGTAGTCACGTGCTGGTCTGCAGATACTGTCGTTATATTTTCACTAATCTGCCAATTTTAAATTGTGCACAATGAACTATCACAGCATTATGAATGTTGCCTGATACAGGTCAGGAAGAAGGTGATATATCTGTTTGGCAACAACACTAATGCCTTTCTAACAATCTTTGTCAGCCTCACTCCTTCCTCACTATCCTCCTTTGCCACCATTATCAACATTTCTGAATATATTTAAAGTAATACTTGTGTCCTCCAGTGTCTTTATTTTGTGTCAAAACTGTTACTGGATGTTGTTACTCAAGAAGCTATTGGGATCTTCTACCACCCACATTTGTTCCTGTCTCAAAGCTTTACTACAAAACTGTAGGCAGATGCCACTCAGTTCTATAGTGCTGCTGGACGTCTGACTCACTTTTTAATTTTAGGCCTTCCAAAGACTGAACTGTGTTGATCTTTTACATGGATGTAACTGCGGCTACATCTATAAAGCATCTCAGTGTATATAAGTAAATGCCAGGTCAGAATTGGACCATCTGTTTTCTTGATACAGATAGTAGACAGACCCTACATGCACAGGTAGTGGCAGCTCAGTAGTCTGCAAAAGACAATGAAATTCAGATACAGTTGTGCTTGAAAGTTTGTGAACCCTTTAGAATTTTCTATATTTCTACATAAATATGACCTAAAACATCATCAGATTTTCACTCAAGTCCCAAAAGTAAATAAAGAGAAACAAGTTAAACACATGAAACAAAAATATTATACTTGGTCATTTATTTATTGAGGAAAATGATCGAATATTACATATTTGTGAGTGGCAAAAGTATGTGAACCTTTGCTTTCAGTATCTGGTGTGACCCCCCTTTTGCAGCAATAACTGCGACTAAACATTTCCGGTAACTTTTGATCATTCCTGCACACCCGCTTGGAGGAAGTTTAGCCCATTCCTCCGTACAGAACAGTTTAAACTCTGGGATGTTGGTGGGTTTCCTCACATTAACTGCTCGCTTCAGGTCCTTCCACAACATTTCGATTGGATTAAGGTCAGGACTTTGACTTGGCCATTCCAAAACATTAACTTTATTCTTCTTTAACCATTCTTTGGTAGAACGACTTGTGTGCTTTGCGTCGTTGTCTTGCTGCATGACCCACCTTCTCTTGAGATTCAGTTCATGGACAGATGTCCTGATATTTTCCTTTAGAATTCTCTGATATAATTCAGAATTCATTGTTCCATCAATGAATGCAAGCCGTCCTGGCCCAGATGCAGCAAAACAGGCCCAAACCATGATACTACCACCACCATGTTTCACAGATGGGATAAGGTTCTTATGCTGGAATGCAGTGTTTTCCTTTCTCCAAACATAACGGTTTTCATTTAAACCAAAAAGTTCTATTTTGGTCTTATCCATCCACAAAACATTCTTCCAGTATCCTTCTGGTTTGTCCATGTGATCTTTAGCAAACTGCAGATGAGCAGCAATGTTTTTTTTGGAGAGCAGTGGCTTTCTCCTTGCAACCTTGCCATGCACACCATTGTTGTTCAGTGTTCTCTTGATGGTGGACTCATGAACAGGAACATTAGTCGATGTGAGAGAGGCCTTCAGTTGCTTAGAAGTTACCCTGGGGTCCTTTGTGACCTCGCCGACTATTACATGCCTTGCTCTTGGAGTGATCTTTGTTGGTCGACGACTCCTGGGTAGGGTAACAATGGTCTTGAATTTCCTCCATTTGTACACAATCTGTCTGACTGTGGATCGGTGGAGTCCAATCTCTTTAGAGATGGTTTTGTAACCTTTTCCAGCCTGATGAGCATCAACAACTCTTTTTCTGAGGTCCTCAGAAATCTCCTTTGTTCGTGCCATGATACACTTCCACAAACATGTTTTGTGAAAAGCAGACTTTGATAGATCCCTGTTCTTTAAATAAGACAGGGTGCCCACTCACATCTGATTGTCATCCCATTGATTAAAAACACATGACTCTAATTTCACCTTCAAACTAACTGCTAATCCTAGAGGTTTACATATTTTTGCCACTCACAAATATGTAATATTCGATAATTTTCCTCAATAAATAAATAACCAAGTATAATATTTTTGTCTCATTTGTTTAACTAGTTTCTCTTTATCTACTTTTAGGACTTGAGTGAAAATCTGATGATGTTTTAGGTCATATTTATGCAGAAATATAGAAAATTCTAAAGGGTTCACAAACTTTCAAGCACAACTGTATGTACGTCTAAACCAGCTTCAAGACTTGAATCACAACTAGGGGGAGTTTAACAAAGCTTAACACAGAACACCCAGATTAAAAGTCAACTTGTGACTTGAAAGTTAAATCCACAGTTAATACCCAAAGCAGCTTCTCAAGTAAAGCTGTTGGCTCTTTGTGGTGTGACAGATGGCTGGAAGCTCAACCCGGCTGGGACACCCTGAGAATGGAAGGATGGAGAAAGGCAGCAGCTTTTGGACGCTGCCTCCCCCAAAATGCTAGATGGCAGTTCCCCTGTGATATAATGGTGCTCCGGATTCCCGCAGGGCATCCTGGGACTTGGAGTGTGTTATCTCAGCCCTGTTGGGAACCGTGGGTTCCACCAGGTGGAGCTGTAACTGGACCAAAGGAGCCATGTGTCATTCATAGCCCGGAAGTAGTCACGAGGATGAAGAGCTACAATGTACTTCCGGTCTAAAGAAAACTCAAACCCTCCATCTGACCCCTGCTGGCAAGTCACGTGAGAGGAAGAACGGAAGCACTTCTGGGTCAAGGACTATGTAAAGGACTGTTGGGAACCCAGCAAGTAAGCTGGAGTCGGGAGGAGTAGGACAGAGCTTGCTGGGAGGTGTGGAGGAGAGAATTGTAGTGATTTATTATTGATTTACTGGTGTTTATTGGTGGCTGTGGTGCTGAAGGAGCACTACTTAAAAAATATCAAATATCTTCTTAGTGGTTTTACCCTGTGTCTGTGTGTTTGTTTGTTGGGTTTAACGGGGCAACAGCGACGCCTAGCGTTCTTACACTGGACACTAGACTTTGGTTTCTTCCTAATGGGGGAGAGAGTGACTAATGGAATCTAAGTTATCTGTTGTTCATAATACCCTTCTTAGGGCTTCATCCTTGTTCCTGGAGGATAGAAAGCGGTTTGGTGCTGCACCACTGAAAGTGGGCATAAATGCCAAACCTACTGTAAGCACAATGGATGGGTGTCAGCCTGTGTAGCTCATTGCTATGAAGCCAGTGTATCTGTGGAAGTACAGGTGAGATGTGGTTATGGTTTTGCATTTGTTACCCTGGCAGCATTATTACACATGTGATGTATATCTCAGGGGACAGAAAATAAGTAAAATAACTAGGGAAAGACAGGTAGAGAGAAAAAGAATCTGAACAGAAGGTTTGACATCAAGCGAAAATAGAAACGAAGATTGCTATGATCAATTCAGGATCTCCGTAACATAAGGTAACTGAAGTTCTGTTAAACCTTCAATTAGATGATGGATGCTGTACAGCCTCGTTGGTGCTTCTCTGGAAGAGGTGTCCGTGTCTTTAATTCATATTTCTTGATTCAGGTGTTTTGAGTACTGAAATCTGCATCTTTTGTGGCTCCACGTTATCCTTTACACCTCCTTTTGACAGGATGTTGCTTCAGATGTACATTTTGCATTTCATATTTTCTAAACATAGCTGCCACTACTTTCAGTCTTCCATCCAACATCATATTCTATAGTAAATGTCTATTTGTTTATAGTACTAGGGTGTTGTACCGTGTTAGCCATTATGAATGTAGAGAAAAGCCAAGCAAAATGACACCTTTTATTGGCTAACAAGATGTTGCCTGAAGAAGGGGCCTGAGTTGCCTCGAAAGCTTGCATATTGTAATCTTTTTAGTTAGCCAATAAAAGGTGTCATTTTACTTGGTTTTTCTCTCTATTTATTTAATAATGCTTTCAATTTGATCTCTGTATGTGCCTCGCACATGTACATGTGTTTTGGCTGTTGTCAGTTTTTCATAATCAGAAGCTTGCTCTTTGTCAGACCAGGTTAACAAGAGCACCATTGTTCATTGCAGTTCAAAATCACTGCTGCTAGATTGAGCATTGCTTTCATGAGGCGTTGGATTGTTAAGAATTGTGGCACTCAGTGAGCTGTCTAATTGTTTCTGCCTATTGTAAGCAAAATTCACTCCAGACATATATTTTATAGGCCTAGCTATGCGAGACTAGGTGCTCCTAGGAGTATACACACAACTAATTTTTTTTTTTTACTTTCCCAAGTAAGTGAATGTCCTGTTGTCGGATCGCATAATGAAACAATGTGTGCCCAAAAGTAAGGCTTGTGAGACCTCATACAGAACCCTTAAGTATTAGGTGAAATTCTGCAAGAGATATACTTTCAGTCATTATAGTAGAATGGAAGAAGAATCACCTTAAAACTAACTTAGAAAGACTTAGAAAGATAACATTCAGTAACTGATGTCTACCTATACTACTGTAGCTGCATTTTCCCCATACAGCATTACCAAAGTTCAGCAGCTGTATTATGCAAAATGGGATTCTGGCAAAAGCTTGATGCGTTGAAATGATTCCACAGACAAAATATCTTTGTTTTAAAAAGCTTTAGTAAAAATTCAAAGTAAAACAATTCACACAAAAATAGAGAAAAGTTCTGTTTAAAGCTTAAAAATCTTGTTTCATTTCTTGAAGTTTGCTTATAAAGTTGAACCATATCTAAACGGTCAGAAAACTGTATGCTTTCCCCATTTCTATGCTGTAAGTGGGTCTTTCAGTCCCTGCTAGCACTGGGATCTGCTCTAAACAACAACTGACTCAATTAACACACTGTATCTTAGTTATAGCAAGAACATTCTTTCTCTTATTAACTTACAGGGGATAAAAGGCTATATCATTGTCTATGACTGTAACTAAGCAAACACTAATATGAATTTAACTTAAAGCATTAACTTTTAAATATTGGCTCTTACAAGTACCTTGAAAAGTTTTTTCAGACCCGGTCTATTTGTACAAAAACTAGGGGGCTCTGCCCCCTGCTCAATTAGCTTGTGTGGGCCTGCGCTGTGCTTTTGGATAAACACAAATATCAACTCTGTCTTTGATATCTCCGTCTTTCGAAACTATTATCGCTGACAATTCTTTACATGTTGGTATATTATATATGCACGCATGATCTTTCATATTCATATAGAAATCCAAGAAAACTTCTTTGTCCGTGTTTTTCAGATAAATTTTGTGTAAAGTGAGATACTTTTGGACGTATGGATTTGTATCCATTATTGGCTGTGGAATTTCTAATGCGTCCGATTGTTTAACTCTTTCGATTCTATGTTGCATCGCTTCTCCGTGATCATAAATATAAACCTGACCGAACTATGGTTTCTTTGAAATTAAACTTGTAGTAGCTCTGCCATATCACCTATGTTCATATATTCAATCTCTTTCTGCTGTTCCGTTATTTCAGTGAGTAATTTCCGTTTCTTAGCACTAATGCGATCGTTACTATCAGTTTTTGAGACTTTTGAGACACCCCCCCTTGGATCTGTTAGGTTTTCAGTTCATCTCTTGGCACAAAGTCTCATCTCAGGGGATTTGAAATTATCTCTCTGAAAATGTCTTGTCTCGTCTTTCTGAAAAAGTCTTGTTTCGTCTCTTTCCAAGATTTTTTTTATATAATAGAGAGATATTCTTAGGGGACCAACAAGTTAGTGTCAAATCAAAGGGAGAAACTGAAAAACTTTTCAGCAGTTTTTTGAAAAGGGAAAATCTAAACTGTGATGTTTTAAAACTATCTACATCTCAGGCTGCTTTTGCTCAGGTATGTTACCTGACCACCTCTCTGCAGTTAGTTGATGGCCTCCACCTGCTGCCTCGCCTGTTCTCAGTTATGAGGATAAATCCCTCCTTCTTGCCTAGGTCCAAGAGAATGGTAGAGACTTTCCATTATGCAAAACTCAATAAAGACAGAAGAGCATTCAAAACAAGTTGGGGACAGAATTATATAGTAGGGTACAAGAGCACCTTAAAGACACTGAACATACTCAGTGGTGTGCAGTTCATCATGGAGAAAAAAAAATTGAAACTACATCCACACAGTCAAGATATGGGTGGTCACCGAACAAGTATGGCATTTGTTAGAGAGGCAACTGTGATATCATTTGTCACTGTGATTGGAGGGAGTGTGCATGGTTCAACAATCTTCCAGGCACTGCACAAACAGGGCCTATGTGGAACAGTAGAAAGGAGAAAGCCCTGGCTGAAAAATGCAGAAGGCCCTTTCCCATAAAGCCCTTTCTGCATAAAACTGTTTCAAAATATCTAACAATGGTATTACCATAATATGATTTCTGCCAAAAAAAGTCAATAATAACCTGGTTGTTCATTATTTGTATTCATTTTATTTTTCTTTAGATGAAATCCCAGTTGCTGCAGGGCAGGAGGAAGGAGAACTTGGAGAATTTCGAACAAAGCTGTTGAATTTCCTTGAGATCTCGACTAATTATGAACCAGACCGACTGATAAGTGACTTTCCTTTTGATGGTAAGCATTCCAGTGAATGCTGGGTTTGCAGATCATTAGCCTTAGCCCCTCTGTATGGAGAAGTTAGAAAGAAAGGGCAGTGGAGTCTGGCATTCTTGCGATAAGTATGGTAGACATTTTTGACACTGTAAAGTTCACGCCTTCAGTTTGGCGCTCCAGTGTCACATACCTTTGTGTACAATAGGGGATTGTTTTGAATAGCACGATAAAAGTAAATGCAGGGCTTAGATGGAATCTGGAGTCACACCATTGTGGTTTCTGTAGATTGCTAATAAAAGAATACATTGTTTCAAATACATTTGTCAGTTTAGCGTCTGTATCACCTATGAAAGGGTAATAACATGCTGCCGTTTGACTTCATAAATTGACATAAAATAACGCTGCTCTTCACCGTATGCTTGTCCAAGTTTATTGTCAGGTTCCATTTGCACACTGGTAATTTTCCTCTATTTTTTTCCATATTTTACCCAATGAATGGCCTCAGGCCTGCTCATACAAAATCTGAGAGAAAAGGAACCCTAAGTGAACACACAATATAGTTTTGACATCATTACTGTCTTTATTCAAGGAGCAAAGTTGTCCAACACCCAATCACCCATGTGAAAAAGTAATTGCCCCATATTTTGAATACTTGTTTGCAGCACCTTTAGCAGTAATAATCACAACTAAACTTTTCCTTAATTTGTTTCCTGTCTTTTACATCTTTGTTTTAGTCCACCCTTCTTTGACTAGAGCTGTTTCAATTCATACATGTTGGTAAGTTTGTGGGTGTGAAGTGCTTGGTTCAGGTTTGATTACAACATCTATATTGGCTTCAAGTCAAGAGAGTTAGACTAAGACATTCCAACACTTGAGTTTTGTTTTTCTCAGCCATTCAGTTTAAGATTTGCTGTTGTGTTTTAGGTCATTAGTCTGCTGCATAACCCTGTTACGCTTCCAGTTCAAGTCACAGGTAAATGAAAAATTGCAAAACTTACTGTTTCTTCAGGCCTTCTAGAGAAACGTTTTTCAACATTGTTGGTGTTGTGAACCACTTTTTCTCCATGAACCCAGGGGGATCCCCTTTGAAGAATGAAAGACAATTATCAGAGTCATACGGGCTATCTTTAAGTGGACTGAGTAGGTCAGAGCGGGAACTGGAAATAAATCACACAGCAACACTGGTCACTTGAGCAACCAGTCCCGACCTTACTTCCATTATAATATCAATAGAAACTCCCGACCCACAGGTGGCAGCCCACAACCCATTGAGAAACACTTTTATAAAGCATCCCCACACCATCACTTTAGCACTTCCATCTTTTGTTGTATTCTTGATTTTCTTACTGTTCAGCTCCAGACATGGTATCATCCTAAGTTCTCAATTTGAGTTGTCTGTTCATAGCACATTATTCCAAAAGGCTTAGGAGTCATCCAGGTTTGTATTTGCAGATGCAAGACAAGCACTGACGCTGCTTTTGTATAGCAGACATTTACAGTGGGTACGGAAAGTATTCAGACCCCCTTCAATTTTTCACTCTTTGTTATATTGCAGCCATTTGCTAAAATCATTTAAATTCATTTTTTCCCTCATTAATGTACACACATCACCCCATATTGACAGACAAAAAAAGAATTTTTGAAATTGTTGCAGATTTATTAAAAAAGAAAAACTGAAATATCACATGGTCCTAAGTATTCAGACCCTTTGCTCAGTATTTAGTAGAAGCACCCTTTTGAGCTAATACAGCCATGAGTCTTCTTGGGAAAGATGCAACAAGTTTTTCACACCTGGATTTGGAGATCCTCTGCCATTCCTCCTTGCAGATCCTCTCCAGTTGTCAGGTTGGATGGTAAACGTTGGTGGACAGCCATTTTTAGGTCTCTCCAGAGATGCTCAATTGGGTTTAAATCAGGGCTCTGGCTGGGCCATTCAAGAACAGTCACAGAGTTGTTGTGAAGCCACTCCTTCGTTATTTTAGCTGTGTGCTTAGGGTCATTGTCTTGTTGGAAGGTAAACCTTCGGCCCAGTCTGAGGTCCTTAGCACTCTGGAGAAGGTTTTTGTCCAGGATATCCCTGTACTTGGCCGCATTCATCTTCCCCTCGATTGCAACCAGTCGTCCTGTCCCTGGAGCTGTAAAACACCCCCACAGCATGATGCTGCCACCGCCATGCTTCACTGTGGGGACTGTATTGGACAAGTGATGAGCAGTGCCTGGTTGTCTCCACACATACCGCTTAGAATTAAGGCCAAAAAGTTCCATCTTGGTCTCATCAGACCAGAGAATCTTATTTCTCACCATCTCAGAGTCCTTCAGGTGTCTTTTAGCAAACTCCATGTGGGCTGTCCTGTGTCTTGCACTGAGGAGAGGCTTCCGACAGGCCACTCTGCCATAAAGCCCTGACTGGTGGAGGGCTGCAGTGATGGTTGACTTTCTACAACTTTCTCCCATCTCCTGAATGCATCTCTGAAGCTCAGCCAAAGTGATCTTTGGGTTCTTCTTTACCTCTCTCACCAAGGCTCTTCTCCCCTGGTAGCTCAGCTTGGCCGAACGGCCAGCTCTAGGAAGGGTTCTGGTCGTCCCGAACGTCTTCCATTTAAGGATTATGGAGGCCACTGTGCTCTTGGGAACCTTAAGTGCAGCAGAAATTTTTTTGTAACCTTGGCCAGATCTGTGCCTTGCCACAATTCTGTCTCTGAGCTCTTCAGGCAGTTCCTTTGACCTCATGATTCTCATTTGCTCTGACATGCATTGTGAGCTGTAAGGTCTTATATAGACAGGTGTGTGGCTTACCTAATCAAGTCCAATCAGTATAATCAAACACAGCTGGACTCAAATGAAGGTGATCTCAAGGATGATCAGAAGAAATGGAAAGCACCTGAGTTAAATATATGAGTGTCACAGCAAAGGGTCTGAATGCTTAGGACCATGTGATATTTCAGTTTTTTCTTTTTTAATAAATCTGCAATAATTTCAAAAATTCTTTTTTTTGTCTGTCAATATGGGGTGCTGTGTGTACATTAATGAGGGAAAAAAATTAATTTAAATGATTTTAGCAAATGGCTGTAATATAACAAAGAGTGAAAAATTGAAGGGGGTCTGAATACTTTCCGTACCCACTGTATGCTTTGTTTCTGTCCTATGAATCCCAATTTCCTCTATCTTTATCTTGGAGTCATGAACACTGATCTTCACTTAACCTAGAGAGGCTTTGCAGTGCTTTTAATGGTCTTCAGAGATCCTCTGTGACTTCTTGTATAAGTCGGCAATATGCCCTTGAGGGTCATTTGGGAAAATTCTCCACTGTTCTAAATATTACGTTCTCCATTTGGAGATAAAGGCTGTCACCGTAAAGCACTTGAGTCCCTGAGCCTTAGAAATGGGCTTAGTAACATTTTCCTGATTGTCCAGTTTCAACAATTGTTCTCATCTGTTTTGGAATTTCCTTTGCTTGAGACCAAGTGTTATTTTAGAGACTTTGTGGTGACCACAACACACTCATGATGAGGGGCAATATGTGATTAGGTTTTGATTCAGCCGGGCTGACTATGCTCAGTCAGCAGAGTCCAATGTAGTCATTTAATTTTGGTCAGCTACTTGAGTGATTAAGGGGCTGTTACAAATTTAGAAATGGTGTTCTGTGCCTACTCTATTTCTCTTTAGACAAATTTAATACTACATAAAGATGTGAAGCCATCAGTTGTGAGAAATATACAAAAGAAGAGGATATCGCGAAGGGGCAAACACTTTTTCACAGCACCTTCTTTTGTCAGTTTGCAAGCTAGTTGACATAATTCCATAATTCATTAAAGGACCCTTTAGTATGCTTGCCAATGACTTGATTGTCATATCAAAAAAACATGAACTTCATTTTGCCCTAAGCCTCTGTCTGGGGCTGCATGGTGCATATATGCCTGTTTGTTTGGCTCACAAGGGTCTGTGTTTTCTTCAATTTGCTTAGTTTTATGTGTCCCAATTGTATGTGTGCTGTTTGTCTAATTTGTAACTCTGTAACATCAGGTCTTCTTGAAGAGCGGGCCCTCCTTCTTGGCAGGATGAGGAAGCACGAGCAAGCCCTGTTTATTTATGTGCACATACTAAAGGACATCAAAATGGCAGAGGAGTGAGTATATATTAGAAATAGGTCCAGCACTGGCAGAATTATTTTAAGCAGGATTTTTAAATAAGGTGTAATTTTAGTAGACACTGAAGTATCATAGCACCACTAATCTGTGCTTGGTTTATCATTTGGCCACTGTCTGTGTAGAGTTCTCCTCATATTGCCTTGGGATTTCTTTCACTTCCCAAAGTCACGCATTTTAGATTGACTTAGTGACAAGTTAGGGTTTAGTCTCCTGCAGCTTTGAGATTCTGCATAAAGATGAAGCTGTGGGAAATGCTCACTAACGTATGTCAGTCTTTTATTTGTGTCAACATAAATGGTGGGGAGGAGGGGTTGCTGCCAGAGGTCACTCGGGCCATCTGTCTCAGAAAGGTTACCTTTTACTGAGTATAACTTAAAGTGGAATGAAAAGATGCAGTTCATAGAAAGAGATCATCACTTCCATATGTGGATGCTTACCAGTCTTCCTGTTGCCGTTTACTCAGGTACTGCCACAAGCAATATGACCGACTAACTGATGGAAGCAAAGATGTGAGTAGTGTACTAAGCCCATCTGTTTAAATCTTATTAAAAGAGAAAATGCCTGGCCCCATGTTTAGATTTAATGCTGTTGTCTGATATTCATTGCTATGTAAAGGCAGATTTATTTTTTTAAGGGATAAGTTTGGTGTTTTTTGAGTCAAGTTATTTCTTCTTATGCATTTACCACATAATATTGTGTTCTGAAGTTAAGAGTTTCCTATAAAGTTGAAAAAAATACATAGCTTTTTATAAAGTGACCTTTTGAAGCATGATACACAACTGGAAAATAAAAGCCTAAAAACTTACTGATGAAATAGCAAATGTTTTTATACAGGAAAACCTGCCTTCCGTGTTTCTGACGCATGTTTGTGACATCAAAATTGATCTGGAAATAATCATTGTATTTCATATTCCTGGTACTATTTTTTTTGAGGTATGGATATGTTTTCTGTTCACTTGTGTGAGTTCTTACATAAATACAGAAGTAAATCCAACCACATGGCAGGAACAGTTTACAATGATTTTGTCTTTCAAGAACAGAACACATTCCAGGGAGTGAAAGGTTGTAGCAGAGGAAGACAATCACTCCTGGTCATCTTTGAAAATAATTGGCTTTCATAATGGTGTGTTTTTGTTCAAAAATGACACGTATGAGCTGTTTTATAATATGTGTGTGACCTTAAGACACGCATCAATCATTAACAACTGCCTTGGCTTGAAAAATGGACGTATTTGGTAAGTTTTGTTTTCTGAGCCCCCTGTGTCCCATACTAGGACTAGCTATGTATTTTTTTAAATTTATAGAAAACCCTTAACTTTAAAGCACACTTTAGTGCAGCAAATACATATATGCCATGTTTGTGAAGAATTAAGTTACATTTAAAAAAAGTACCAAACTTATCCTTTAACACTGATCTGTTCCTCTCATTGATTCATCAGTGAATAAACATGATTTTTAAGGGTGGTAGTGTGTCAGTTTTACCTGTTTTATCATGCCTGGCTAGTTCTAAACTATAATAGACATGTGATGTGTTTCTTTATTTTCTTACTTTCAGGTATATTTGTCGTTACTGAGGATGTACTTATCACCCCCTGATGTCCACTGTCTTGGACCAATCAAAATGGAGGTGTCTGAGCCACAGGCCAATCTACAAGCTGCTTTGCAAGTCTTGGAACTCCATCACAGCAAGCTCAACACCACCAAGGTAACTGGTTGAAGCAAGTGCAGAGGCTAGCTATGACTATGTGAATGCCATTTGCAGACAATAAAAGCTTCATAACCAGCTAAAGAAGTTCTCCCTCTTAACCACATGAATTGAAAGATCAGAATTCATAAGTTATGTGCCTTTTTCTATATGAGAGGAAATTTTAAGTAAGCTTTTTAATTTTTTTCATTTGTGTTGTGTTGCATTGTCTTCTGTCCATATAGTACTGTGGCGGAGAAGTAGACCAGAATACTCTGGGGAAATAGTGAGGGGTAGCACTAGGTCACCCCTTTTAGTTGAAACAAAAAGATTGCCATTAGCGTCGAAATAACAAATATAAATAACAAGCTTTCTACCATAAGAATATATTAAGGTTGGAGCTGTGTCCTTTTTGATCATTGTTTAGAATGCAATGGCACCTTCCGGAAGTGGCAAATTTTTATACCTTCAGGAACGGAAGGTGTGGAGCCTTCACTGGGCTTTTTGGGTGTTCCTAGGCATCCCCTAGGGCAAAGGAGAAGATACAATTAGAGTCAGCACCCCCTCTTGTCCTTGGGTGGTCTTCTTACCTCATCAGATTCAGGAAGGTGGTCTCTAGATGCTCGTGTGAGAAAATACATTTGTTGTTCTTGTATACATCCATCTTCTGTTATCTTTATGTTATAAATACATTTTATTCATCTCTTTATTTCCACAAGCATGTCTGGGTTATTTGTGAAAGTAAATCTTTAGTTATGTCTGAACCCCAACAAAGTGAAAGTGTTAATGTAGACTGTGGCTGATTTGTGAACCTTATTCTTAAACTGTGCGGATCTCTTTACTTTTCTGGCATCCCAGCTGGAAAGTGAAACGGAGATCCCTCACTCAACCTGTGTTTAACTTGATACCCCTTGACAGGGGTCTTGTTGATTATTTGAATTAATTACTAGCATTGCTGAAGATAAAACAGATAATTAACTGAGTGATCATACAGCCCACACTACAGTGCTACCGAAAATAGCTTTCCATCTGACTTATATTCAGATAAAATAAGTATTGTTTTTATGGTATAACAGAGCTTTGAGAGTTGGCTTTTCTGAGCTGCTCTGTACTCAGGACACAAAATTTACATTGTTGAAGGTTTATACTGTAGGTACTTAGAGCAATTTTATGGGTTACCATAAAAATTCATACCTTATTCTATTCTATAATCTTATAAAAGATGTTTACCACTCTGTAGCATTTGGATTTAGTTTCAGACTTAAGATATTTTGGACTGTGTTTAAGCAAAAATTCTCAAGGAGCTTGTAAAGGGTTACTCGTATAATCCTGATTTTTTGCACTTCTTTTTACATGGTGGTGTACATTAATGTAAACCATCAAAAGCTGAAAAAAAGAGTATTTATGAACAACAATAAATACATGAGGAATAATAAAAACTAAAATAAGCCCTATTAGCCCAAAATCAGTGGCCTCATGGCCATTTTGCTACTTACTCTGAAACTTTCTCTGAAACTTTCAAGTCGCTGATTACCATTTTTATTTTTTTAAGGCCATTGACCTCCTGCCTGCTAACACCCAAATCCATGAGATCAGAGTGTTCCTCGAGAGCGTGTTGGAGGAGAATGCCAGAAAGAGGCGATATAACCAAGTTCTCAAGAGTCTACTGCATGCAGAATATCTCCGGGTAAGTAGGTGATATCAGATCTGACCAGCAATAAAACAGCCTGTTCTAAATTTTACTAATTTTTTGTCTCTGTAAAGAAATTTACACTTGTATTCAGGTTAGCCCTTAACCACCAATTATATAATATAATATT
Source organism: Polypterus bichir lapradei (assembly GCA_026402145.1). Taxonomy (NCBI): domain Eukaryota; kingdom Metazoa; phylum Chordata; class Cladistia; order Polypteriformes; family Polypteridae; genus Polypterus; species Polypterus bichir. The sequence continues at coordinate 12,866,651 of JANRMT010062798.1, forward strand.
ATATAGAAATTACTTAGGACTACACCCACATTCTCGTTTGTGCTGTTGACCCCGAAACATGAGCTCATAATATTGGAATGACAAGCTGCCAGGTCTACTTCTGTAGTCTCCTTTAGGCAGTGTGCGATATGCCTTCTTACCCCGTCACATGACTTTGTCCTGCGCAGTGGCTTTCAGTGGCTCCTATTTGCTCCACTGGTCACATTCACTCCCTTGCTGAGTGATATTTGGAGATTGCCCCAGTTGACTTCTGTACTGACTTGCATGAGACAGCAAAAGAAATTAAATGACCAGGAGATAACACAGTCAAAACAAAAAGTCAAAGTAATCCTCCTTCTAAGCAAAAAGGTAATTAAAAATCTACGGTAAGGAAAAATAGAGTGTTCATGAATCAAAACAAAATTCTTTCAAAGTCATTTAAAGAGTTTTTCACTGTAGACTTTGTCCTGGGTATGACGGTAAACTGCAAGCGGTCCTCCAACTTGCAGGGAAATCATGGGGATTGTTGGCAGGACTGGCAATCCAGCCACCGTAAAAACAAACTTCACAAAGCTCCAAGACTATAGAAAGGACTCCTTTTTGCTCTCCACGGGAGTAGCTCTGCTGCAGCCGCCCATAGGAAGGCTGCTCGCATCATGAAGGGGATGGGGGAAAGCCCTCGGGAGCCCCATCTCCAGAAGAGTTGAAACCGTTGGAGAGCCAATAGGGTCAGGTCTGTTGGGGATCAGAACTGGTGTGGTGCTGAGGTGTCACCCACTGCACGGCAGCACTCGGGTCCCAGTTTGAGGCGGCTGATACGGGTGGGCACATGGAACGTCTTGTCTCTCCGGCAAGATGATCATCTTCCTCTGCTGTCGGAGGAGCTGCGTAAACTCCACATTTCAGTGGCAGCACTTTCTAAGGTATGCAGACTGGGGACTGGCCAGATCTCTGTAGGTGGATACACCTTTTATTGGTCTGGTCAGTCTGATGGCTGTCATACTCGGGGAGTAGCTGTTGCTGTAGTGGATTGGCTTCTTCCGATGGTGTCTGATGTCACTCCTTTCAATGAGCGTATTATGAGACTCAGATTATGGCACTCCCTGTGTCCCTTGTCTGTTGTGTCAGTGTATGCTTCGACCACGGTGAGTGATGTCTTGGCGAGAGACATTTTATTCACAGCTTCGCTCGGTGGTTGATGGGTGCCCATGGTGTGACACTCCTCTCGTCATGGGTGACTTCAGTGCAGCCACTGGCACTGACAGGGCTGGCTATGAGGATTGTCTCGGTCCCCATGGGTCTGGTGACCGTGGTGAAAGTGGCCCTTATGTTCCTTGACTTTGCAAAAGGTCAGGGGCTGCGAATCGCTGGATCCTGGTTCCAGCGCCCTGAACTGCATCGTTGGACTTGGTACTCCAATACTGTTGGTGCGGTGAAGGAGATCGATCACATCCTCATGGGCAGAGGCAGGAGGCTCTTGCAAAACTGCAGGGTCTACAGAAGTGCCCAGTTTGTGAATTCTGACCACAGACTTGTTGTTGCTACTCTTAGGATCCAGCTTAGGTCCAGTAGGTTACCACCTACTAGGAAAATGACTCTGGTCTTGGCCAGACTCCAAGACCAGGCTGATTCTAATGAGTTTGCACGCAGTTTGTGCGAGGAACTTTCAGATTTGGGTACGACTGCCGATCCTAATGTGATGTGGAAAACCTTCTGTGACAAGACTCTGAAGGTTGCTGAGGGTTAATAATAATTAATAATAATTCTCTACATTTATATAGCGCTTTTTTCACTACTCAAAGTGCTCAGCAATTGCAGGTTAAGGGCCCTGCTCAAGGGCCCACCAGAGCAGAGTCCCTTTTGGCATTTACGGGATTCGAACCGGCAACCTTCTGATTGCCAATGCAGATACCTAGCCTCAGAGCCACCACTCCAGGTTGTGTTGGAGTTACCGGTGTTCCCAGAAGGAGGTGTTTCATCTCGCAGGGCACCCTGGATATCATCGAGAGGAGTCGCAGTGCACGGCTCAATGGCAACTCTGGTCTGTACCGGGAACTGAGAAGGATGGCTGCGAGGGCTCTGAGGGCAGATAAAGAGGTGTTTGTTAGAGAAATCTGTGAGCAAGTGACACATCATCAGTGGTCTAACGACCCACGTCCTGCTTACAGAGTAATCGAAGCATTACACACATCTGAATCGGTTCCTTGGAGATTCGCAGTCAGGGCAGCTGATGGAACGGTCTTTATGGATGACAATGCAGTTGTGACCAGCTGGGCTGGCTACTTTGAGCAGCTGTTTAAAGCTGATCCTCTGGCTAGGACGTTGGATATCTCTGAGTCCACGGTTCTTGCGGCTGATCCTGCTAGTAGTAATAATAATAATAACACATTTTATTTATATAGCGCCTTTCCCATGCTCAAGGCACTTACAGAATATAAGAAAGAAAGGGTATACAGTATATAGCATTGTACAAACCAAATAAATAAATAAAGAAGATTAAGACAGTAAATTCAGAGAAAGCCTAACAGACAACATAATTGATGGTCTAACACACACACATACCGGTTACATGAGCATCTTGACAGAGAGGAAAACTGAGAGAAGGGTAATAAAGTCAAGTAGAGCTAAAAGCCTTCCTGAACAGATGAGTTGTTTTTTAAAAGAATTCATGGAGTCAGCTGATCTGATTAATTTTGGTAGGTCATTCCAGAGTCTGGGCGCTATACAGCTGAAGGCCCTGTCACCCATGGAGTGTAGATTACTGTGGGGCATAACAAGATTTCCAGAATCAGAGGACCTTAATGGGCGGGCAGGCACATAGTGATGGAGAAGGTCACTGATGTAGTTTGGCGAAAGGTTATTTAAGGCTTTGTAATAGCTGTGAACCACCCGATCTCACTGTGATTGCATAGGTGTTGAACTAGCCCTGGGGTTGGCTGCAGGGATCTGGTGAACTTCTCCAGGCTGGTGGTAAGGCTGTCCTCCTGTCATTGCAAGCAATCTTTGCTTCCATTTGGGAGACTGACATCATCCTAACTGACTGGAAAACGGGACTTGTCCCTATCTGAAAAGGGAAGGTTGATCGCCTGGATTGCAGCAACTACAGGGGGATAACACTGCTGTCGGTGCCGGGTAGGGTCCTTGCTAGGGTCGTCCTCAATAGGATCCGTGATCACTTGCTCATCTACCAGCAACCGGAACAGTCTGGTTTTGCACTTAAGAAGTCTACCATTGACCGCATCCTGGCACTGAGGGTTCTCATTGAGTGCAAACGCGAATATCGGCAGAGTTTATTTGCAGCCTTTGTCGATTTTCGCAACGCGTTCCACTCAGTTGATCGAGCTGCCCTGTGGGACATCCTGAAGGTTCGCGGGATCCCCTTGAGGTTGCTGGATATCATGACCGGCCTGTACACTGGTACTGTGAGTGCTGTGCTGTGCAGAGTGGAGGCAGGACCTCTGCGTTTTTCCCAGTTGATTCTGGATTTCGTCAGGTGTGTGTTCTTGCTCCTACTCTGTTCAGTGCTTGTATGGACTGGGTATTGAGCAAGGTCGTGGGGTCCAGTGGCTGTGGGGCATCTGTTGGTGAAGAAAGATTCACGGATCTTGACTTTGCTGACGATGCTGTGATCTTCGCGGAGTCAATGGAGGCTCTGATTGGGACGCTCGAGAGACTGAGCAAGGAGTCCGAGTGTCTGGGCTTGCAAGTGTTCTGGAAAAAAACCAAGATCCAGGCATTTAATGACCTCTTGGGCACAGCCATCAGCAGTGTGTCTGTTTGCGGAGAGAGCGTTGACCTTGTTGAGAGGTTTATTTACCCTGGCAGTGACATTCATGTCTCTGGTGACTCTTCCTATGAAGTCAGTAGACTGATTGGAAGAGCATATTCATGAGGTCACTGGAAAGGGGTGTGTGGCGCTCCCAATGTCTATGCAAAAGGAGGAAGGTTCAAGTCTTTAGAGTCCTGGTGCTTCCTGTCTTGCTATATGGTTGTGAGACATGGACGCTATCCAGTGACCTGAGACAAAGCCTGGGCTCCTTTGGTACTGTGTCTCTCAGGAAAATCCTTGGGTACCATTGGTTTGACTTTGTGTCGAATGAGCGGGTGATCTCTCTCGTAAGATCCTCATTGTTGGGGACCCGAGTGGCTGGACCAGGCCAAGGGACTGCCCATATAACACCTGGCTGCTGCAGATAAAGGGTCATTTCCGGAGGGTGGGGCTGAACAGCGTGTCTGCCTGGGGTTTTGCAAACCGGGATCCCGAGGTTGTTTCGTCGTGTAGTGGGTATCAGTGCATGCTCCCCAACTTGACTTGACTGTAGACTGACATCTCAGAAATTAAGTCACTCTGACCTCAGCGGTGTCAAGCACTCCAAGGAGTTCTGGGAAGAGGAAATGGGAGCTGTAAAACTGAGTGAAATGGCTACAACATCCAAATGAAAAAACAAATGGCACTGAGCTAAAACGCTAATAAATAATAACATTATCAGAGGTGCCTTAAACCCAAAATTTGACCTTAAAATCAAAATCCTCAAGGTCCAAAATCCAAAGTAGGACAACATGTTAGAATTCAAGCAGATAATCAAATAAATAATTAATGACAATGACAAATCAGAACAGCTGCTTACCCTGTGAAGCATTTTTGTCTTGAACAATGGCTCTCTCTGGCAACAAGCCTACTTCCATTACTCAATATGTTATTTTCAAATGCTTTATCTTGTGACAGATATCACTGCATTCACAGTGCATTTGAAGCTGCTGTGTCTGCTTATTTGTCTTTCTGCTTGGCTTTTACAATTACGTATTCCAGTAGTGTCCAATTAGGAACAGTAACATAAGGCTAGACACACCCTAGTTTCACAGTAGACATCCTTCTGCCTGGGTCCCCTTACTTAAATCTTTTTTGCCTTATTTTATTTTTACTCTTCTGCTTCACTCACACTAAACATTCACCTTACACATAACTTGGCTTCTAAATCAACATTCACTGTTATTTATTTATTAACCTTCCTTCTCCATTAGGTCAGTCACATGGACACAGTATGGAACAGGCTAATTAAGCTGGCTTCTCATAGAATGGACACTGTGCACATGGTCACTCTAGAATGATACATCCACTGTATCCAGAAGTTGACATCACAACATATTAACATTGCAGTGTCAAAATGATTCATCATTACAGTTTTGTTAGCAGAATAAATTATTTTTTGTTGTTCATTCCACATTTGCAGAGGGAGTACTATCAACGTTAATAAGGGTGATGTAACTTACCCCACTAGGCAGGTAAATATCACATCTAACTTCTAGTTGGAGGGGATGCCAGTTTTACTGCTCTCTCCCTCGCTCTGTCATTTAGCACATTTGACCATAATCCAAAGATGACTGGAACAAACAAAACAAATCATCCCTCTCAGTACTCATCTCAGGCATTAATATAACCATGGGGAAACCTTGTCAATTTCCCTTTGACACTCTGTTTACCTCTAATCACCAACATGCCGGAATGCTAGCGATCTGGAATTTCAGTAATAATTAAACGCCATGCGACATAAGAGCCCACACATCATCCACTCTCATTCAGTCCCTTTCTATCTGTTATTTCCAGGAAAACCAATTCTGCTGTGCTCCAAGCAGGGGCACACCAAATCGTGCCCCAGCACCTTCAATGGAGCAATGGTCTGCACCATCTCCTCCCTGGGTATGTGCACATATTAACTGTTTACACTGTCATATATGTCATCAGAGTCACCGTCAGCCTCACTAAAGGTAAGCACTACCCCCCAGGACAACAGGGGGTGCGACTGCTAACCGCCTTAACTCTTTTCTACCTACTGCTCTGAGATGATACCCAATAAGGACAACTAACTCCACCCCTTATGGTCTAGGAGCTATAAAAACAGGGTGCTCCCAGGAGGAGGCATCTCATTTAGAAGACAAGCAACCTGCAAGTCTGAGCTCCAAACCATAATTCTGACCACTGTGTACAAGCATCCTTACATTAGCTAATAACTAGTTATATTTCAATTAAATTTTGCACATTTGAGTCCCTGTTCTTTTTGTTAAAAGCCTTTTCAAGTAAGCGGGATGGCCCAGTTGATACCCCAGTGTTTCATCTGAGCTACTGCCCTTACTACCATTCAAAGACAACAAAGCATATCTCCCTTCCATTAATATTTCACTAAACCAACATTTAACTTCTGTGTGATGCAACTCATCACAGCTGAGACATTTCAATTTACATGATTAAAAATTGGTGGGCATGTCAAATTACATGAATATGCGATGACTATGCATCCCAGTTTTACATTTCCAAGGAAGTGCATGCTCTCCTCTTGTTCTGACTGTCACTCACTGACTGACTGACTATCCACCATTGCAGACTATATAGCCTTTGGGTATGCTGCTTTATAGGAGCAACTTGACCTAAAATTCATGTTCATTACATGCCGTTTTCTGTAACATTCTGAAGATTTTCATTCTGAATCGAAGCCAATTTGGTGACGAGTACTGTAAAGCCTTAACCCAGACTTTGCTAGGAATTTCAACTAAAAGTGATGAAGTTTACACTGCCCTCTCTTAGGTGGTGCTAAGTTCCTTCTCCAGGAAGACTGGACTATTGACAGCCATTAGGCAATCCTGTTCATACTGGATATGATTATTGTTTTAGGTTCAGGAGGAGAGAATATTTCACCAGCAAGTGAAGTGCATTATCACCGAAGAGAAAATGTGCAGAGTGTGCAGAAAGAAGATTGGAAATAGGTGAGTCCCATATCTAGGTTTGTGTATACAATGAAAACCCTTTGAAGGGGTGGGGGGGGAGGATTCGGGGGATGGCTGCTTGAATTGATCTCATTGCTTAATCTCTTATCAACACATGGGCATTTTGTAAATACAATAATGATTGTGTGTGTGTGTGTGTGTATGTGTGTATGTGTGTGTATATATATATTAGCAAAATACCCGCGCTTCGCAGCGGAGAAGTAGTGTGTTAAAGAAGTAATGAAAAAGAAAATTAAACATTTTGAAAATAATGTAACATGATTGTCAATGTAATTGTTTTGTCACTGTTGTGAGTGATGAGTGTTGCTGTCATATAAATATATATATACTAGCAGAATACCCGCGCTTCGCAGCGGAGAAGTACTGTGTTAAAGAAGTTATGAAAAAGAAAAGGAAAAATTTAAAAAATAATGTAACTTGATTGTTAATGTAATTGTTTTGTCATTGATATGAGTGTTGTTGTCATATCTATCTATATATATATATATAT
>JANRMT010062798.1:12878899-12897553 GCA_026402145.1 Polypterus bichir lapradei
AAAATCGCAACATTTTACTCACCAAAAATTCAGATTATTTGTAAACAAAATCCATCCTCCTCTCTTTCCTCAAAAACAGTTCAATTACTCTGTCGTACGGATTATCTGTGCGCTTCAGTTCCATCAAAACGTCCCTTTCTGTCGCAGTCGAAGCTAATGCTGAAAGGCGAACCCGCCCTATGGTATTTCTGGCATAAGTTTGAATTCGCTTTAGGGCTGAAAATGTCCGCTCGACAGAAGCAGTGTACATGGGAATGCTCACCGCCAAATATACCAATGTGAACAGCTGCCCCATGCTCTCATTCAGATTTTTCTGGTGAAGGAAGTCAAGGAGATCAGTGGGAGATTTTCCTACAAAATCATCCGTGGCATACATTACAGTCAGTTCTGTTTTTAGCCAAGACAGATCAAAAAGTGCTCCGTGGCTCTTGTGTTAAACTGGAGAAGGCTGCATTCGTGAAATATTTCTTTTATTCCCGAAACTTCTGGGGCTCGAGGAGCGTGACAAACATCAGGTTTTCGTGGTCTTGAAATCTGGTCTGTGTCTGGCAAATAATATTGTCCAGAATCCTGCCATGGAGTTGGCCGTAGTGCACGCGACGATCTTTTGCTCGGAGCGTTTGCGGTGCGTTCAGTGGCCTCGTAGAGTTCCTCATATCGGCTTCTATCCAATCAATGGGTCTGAATACGGTGATGTTGCCGTATGCCTACTACAGGGCCCTACTGACACCAACTCAAAATCTGATTGGTTGAAGCAACAGGTTGATCAACATTTAATCTGTGTTAGAGTGCCTACACAACGGATTGTGAAAGCCTCTCTGCCTGGCAACAAATGATGGCTGAAATGTGATTGGTTAAATGCTTTAATACGAAACTGGCCTATCTGAACGAATTTATATATATCTGAACCATTGTATATATATTTGAACCGGTGTATATATATGTAAACCAATCTGAACCGGCATATATATATCTAAACCATCGATTTTCAACCCTTTTCATCTCATGGCACAAATAAAGTAAGTACTGGTTTGTGTCCGGGGGTGGTTCCTTTCTGACTTCAATAAAGTCTTTAATTAGTTTGCTTTAAAAAAATCTTACAGCACACCTCTGAACCGTTGAAAATCGCTGATCTTAATCAATCAATAAATATTTGTTCAGGTGCTCTAAAATATCTGTGCCTCATAGAATTCAGTGTCCCTTCTTTTAGGTGCACTGAAATGTGATTGCTGCGGAACTCCTCTTGTTCGCGTGCCTTTTCACGCACTTGTCTTTTGTTTTAACGCAAGCTCCATGCAAAATGCTGTCATATCTGTTAGTAAACATGCACGCACAGTGATGTCCTGATGTCTGCGTTCTAAGGCTGCAGGTATATTAAACGCTATTGACGTTTTACCGGGGTGCTCTGTGATTGACGGCGAACAGTATATTTTCAGTCGTTTTGGCATGTTTACTGTTCTGTTACCAAAAAATTCTTTAACGGGCTCATCAATAAAGAAACATGGATAGTAAGATTTAGTAACATATCAGTAATCATAATACATTGCTCGACACCCAGTAACACTTTACAAAGACAGCTTGTTAAAATAAATGTAGCAATCCATTGTCATGCTGTAAGTGATAGCTTGCTCTTAAACATTTACACAGGTGGTGTTTTCTGGGGATAAAAAAGGAAAAAAAATCCACGGGAAAGGCTTTGTTGTTGAACTCAAATTTCACCTCCACCATGTAATTCATTAAAACTATTGGAATGAAAACGCATGTCTCATCCACTGGTCGGGACGCTCATTTCCATGGCTGCTGCAGAGCCGTAAAATGTGTGCTCTCTGACTGCTGATTATAAAATGAACACCGGAGAGGTAAAATTATGCAAAATTGATTTTAAAAGGTCGTAGGTATAGTCTTCTATATAATCTTCTCCACTGTGTGTCTGCATCCTATCCCCTACAGCAGGCATGTCAAACTCACTACCATTGGTGGGCCACTTCGACTGCCATACGTGCGTCAGCGGGCCGCACTGTAACAAATACTATTATACTATTATGCAAAGTTACTGTAGCTATCTTTCCAATACTGAAAACTTTTAAAAAAAAAAAAAAAAAAAGTAACACTTAAAGTTTAAAGAAAAGCAATTTATTTCCATACACTCTCCGTACAACAGCATACAATTCGAGTCTTAGCCTCTTAGCTAGGTCCTTATATTATTATATTATATTCATTGCTTATATAGGAGTCTTACAGTGTGAGATTTATTTCTATTGTCCCGACACTTGGCATCTCTTGTTAGTAACCAGTTCGTCAATATCAGGCTTGAAATCTTGTGCAGCTGCAACTTTTATGAGGGATCAAAGGTGCTCAACAGCAAGTCTTGAGCGATGTGGGGTTTTGGTAGCTTTCATTAAGGAAAACAATTGCTCACAAAGGTAAGTGCTACCGAACATAGACAGTACTCTCAATGCCAAATTACAGATCTGCACATACGAGGGTGGCAGGTAAGCATACAAGCCTGGCACACCAACTTCGTTGCATTTTGCCTTCAGAATAGAATCTGACTGCAGTTCAATCAATTCCATTTGGACATTCTCAGGCGCATTCTCAACGTTGTAAGAGAACAGCGCAAAGTCCTGTTCGTGTGAACTGAAATCACGAAAACGCTCACTGAATTCATTGCTCAGTAATTCAAGTTGGAAAACAAATCCTCCAAAAATCTAATTTTACTTTACTACGTTTATTTCAAAGTTTATATTGTAAAATAAGCCGATATGCAAAAAGCCACCTGACCTACACTAATTTTACAAACTCAAAATCACAAAAATATGTTAATAAACAACTCACCAACTTCTCGCGTCCACTTCAGATCTTCAGCTGTAGTCTGCACTGTTCGTTACAATACTAGCACAAAATTACATAAAACTAGAGCAAAAAAACGTGAAAATATGCGGGCTATTACTACTCATGATGGTCAGTTCTGCCCAGTGGCCAGTCTCAGCAGCCCAGCCAGTAGTGTAGCCTAGCAGGGGCAGCTCTAGGCTTGTGGCGGCCCTGGGCAGAGAAAGAATCGATGGCCCCTTCGCCCGCCAATGTCAATATGGTCAATCTTATGCACGGCAGATGGCCACGTCCGTTGCAGACACTGTATAGCCACCTCATGCTCATGACACGCTGCTATATGCGCTTGTCTGTAACTTGAAAACCAAGTGGTGGCCCATGATATTCTCATTACGGCAGAACGTTCTAATACTACATATAGCTTACTGCTCCGACTCTAGCGACATTAGTAAAAATAGCGTACTAATTAACAAGAAACACAATGATTTTTCGGCCACATTGCTGTCAGCTGTGTCGTTATTTTCTCTTTCTGTTTTATATTCAATATATATTGGTGTGGCACCCCTGTGCAGGTGCACAGTTTGCACATGCCTAAGGCCGCCCCTGCTGCCCGCTAGCACTTCAGTTGTGACGTTGTGGCTCATTAACTTTGGTCAAGGCTCGTGGCTATACTAGCAGATGACGTTTCCGGTACCTAAATGCCATGGGAAAATGTTCTTTTGTCAGAAGGCAGAAGTAAGAAAAGTCAATAAGTAACGGCAAAGATGCAGAATGATTCAATCACAAACGATAGTAATCATTTTGTACAAGTTCAGTGCTAACTAGGACCTGTCATGCGGGCCGCACAGATTTCTGTTGCGGGCCGCCCCGGAGGCTGCGTGTTTGACATGCCTGCCCTACAGGGAACACTCATTTTAATGGCTTAAGCAGATCCATGGGCTTGTGTGCACCCTGTCTGCTGTTTTCAAAATGAACCCTGGATAAGTAATATTATCTGAAATCTATGATAAAAGATTGATGAAAGTCTTCAACATCATTTTCAAGTCTACCGTGTCCCATTGTCCTCTCTACTCAAAGGGACACTCACTTCTACAGCTGAACTTTTGCCTCAGAGTTGTGAGCCCCAACTGTTGCTTGCAAAATGAACATTAGACAACTTAAATTGTTATTGGATTGGCTGTTTTTTTCATTATATATTAATATTAATTTATTTATTCATTCAGCCTCTGTTGAAAAAAAGAAGCACATTTTTCCTTAGAGGACAAATAAAGTTCCCTCTTTCTATCAATCTATCTAAAATATATGAGACTTTGAAACATTAATATTATTTGTCAAATGAAGTACCAAATATCCATGGATACACATTTGTATGACAAGTCAATTTAAGAGTCTGACAAACAGCAACTGAGATATTAAAACATTGTATTTAATATATTCTGTCAATTATAGTCTTTTAATTAAAATAATGATTATAATTATCAGAAAATGTAGCCATTTTAATGTCAGCATAAAACCAGGCCAGTAACATCTTTGTGAAATAATTTCAGCAGTTTTATAAATTCCAGAATGTACACCGATAGCACTGGCATGAACTTCCTTACAAGTATCCTTTGTCTTCTAAACTCAAAAAATAATTTTCATATTCCTCCTGTTGCCCTGCTTGTCTTTTTCGACAATAGTAAAGGTCATCACCTTGAAAAGATTATATTCTCGCAGCAATTAATAATATGGTTATAATGTAAAACACTTCAAACAAACCTCCAAAATGTACATTTTCTTTGTTTAAGTTGACTTCTTCAATGGATCTAACACTTACAACATGGTGCCCTACAACACACATACACAAATATCTTTTATTATTGTTGTAAATAGCCTTGAAAATTGTTAGTATCTGTCCTCTACACAAGCCACCCATTTACAAAAGAGATTTACAGGTTTGGGCCAGAAGACAAAAAAATGAGACGGAAAGAAATGCCAATGTAGTGCTTGCCACACTGACACTCGCTTATACTACTACAGTTTAAAAGTGCCACCCAACCTGATGCCAACTCTTTCAGATGGGTAGTGAAACCCAGAAAATGTATTAATGGACACAGGAAAAAATTTAAGACTTATTCTGACAGTGACCAAGTTGGGGATTGTTGATCTGTGAAGTGGCAGTAAAAATCAAAAAAATAATTTAAAATATGATTACAAAATATATCAAGAAACCTCAAAAGGTATATAATGATTCATTTATGAAAACTCCATAGAATAGATTCTAACACGTTTTTCCTTCAACAGTCATGCTAATGTCAGAATTTGTGTGTTTTATTACCTACTTTGTGCACATATTGAAGCTGTTTTATGGAAAATGCAAGCACACGAATAAATAATTGTCGGCGGTTACAATTTAAATGTATATTTGCAGTTATATACTGTATCCTGAAATGCCAAATTAGAAATGAGAGGATGATAAAAAGTTATTGTTTGCTTAATATGCTTTAAACAAGCTGATCACAAAATTTCCTAATGAGTTTGACTTTGTTGGTACCCTAGAGTTGGTACCCTAGAGTGGTATCTTGGAAGAAGTCCTATCAGGTTTATTTGGATTTAAAATAACCTAAATAATAATAATAATAATATCTTACATTTATATAGCATTTTTCTGGCTACTCACGGCGATTTTCATAGACAGTTAAAAAAAAAAAAAAGACAGTGTAAGTGCTTGATTTTTTTTTTTAATTAAAAATGTTAATAATTAACTTTTAAAAGGGATTTTGAACAATTTTGCAATTCCAGTGTTCATTTTAAAAGCAGCAGATGGGGGCCCACATTTGTACAGCTTTGCTCCAGCTGTAAAAATTAGTGTCCCCTCAATACAAGCTCAACAATTTAACTGTTTAGCGTTTATGTTGTAAGCAGTATTCAGGTGACACACGTTTCTATGGCAAAGGCTCCACTGAGGAAATGAGGGCCCCCACCAGTGGATGAGTAAGGACATAGTAGGCAAAAAAGTGATATAGAAGACTTCCTTCAATCTTTTTAAATAAATTGTGGACAGTTTTGTAACTCCAGTATTAATTTTGCAAGCAGAAGACAGGGGGCACACATTTCTACAGCATAGACCAAAGCTGTGGAGATGAGTGTCTCCTCTGCTAGCAGGGATTAAATGACACACTCGATATGAAAGTGCTATAAAAGACTATCTGATGTGCACAGCTTCTTTAATAAGCCTAATTTTAACTGCCTGGTGTTCATTTTGTAATGGACCACGGCAGATGAGGAATGCGACTGCTTCCTACAAGTTTTTAAAATACATTTGATGAGTTTTAATCTCCCATGAAAAACGGTGCACATAACTCCAATGGGTTTTATAGGATAATTGCACCTGCTGTGAAAATGAAATCCTTCTCCAATGTACAGGGGTGAAAGGGTGATTGTGATAGGAAATGTATTTATTTATTTATATAGAACTATATATATTTCATTCCAGTGGTTTTGATGACTCATATGGCGGAGGTGAAATTTGAGTTCAACAACAAAGCCTTTCCCATTGATTTTTTTTTTCTTCCTTTTTTTTATCCCCAGGAACAACCACCTGTGTAAATGTTTAAGAGCAAAACAATGAATTGCTACATTTATTTTAACAAGCTGTCTTTTAAATGTTTAAAAGACCCCCCCGCGATAGGTGAAAATCCGCGAAGTAGAAACCATATGTTTGTATGGTTATTTTTATATATTTTAAGTCCTTATAAACTCTCCCGCACTGTTTATAAATATTCCCAGCAGAGTTATACAGCATAATCCCTTTGTATTCTCTTAGATATTAGGTAAGATTCATTGAAATTATGTATATAAACACACTCTTTATATACAGTAAAACCTAAATATTATTTTAAAGATATTGAGTGTCTCCGATATCACATATGTTACAGCCATTACGATAGACAGGTCACCAGCAATAAATACGTACAATGCAAGAAAAAAAATATACACTAAATGTGTGTACAGTGACACTAAGCGTACGTACACGTACTAAGCACTGTAAGAAGAAAATTAATTATGGTTACTCACCAACAATGACACGATGACTTGTCCGATAACAATGAGTTTAATTTTACTGCACAACAAAGGAGAGCGTTACAGCCCTTGTAAAGGAGCCACTTCAGGCGATTGTGTAGCACTGCCGTTGTTCTTCTTCTGGCAGTCTTCAATCCAAATCCCTAAAGCAGATTCCATCCAGACTACTGCCTTATTACATCCACTTACAACTCGTTTTGCACCCTGGTTAAAAGCACGCTGCAGCCGTAGATCTTATATTCCTGTCCTACTTTTTAAATAAAAAGAATCGTAGCCTTCAACAAATCCAAAACGTTTACCTTTTCGGCAATCATTAACATCTTCTTGCGCTTGGGCACGGCCCCTGAAGCAGTAGCAGATTGTTTTGGAGCCATAATGAAGGGCTTGACTATGCACAAAGATAAACACTAAAGAGCACAACTCTTTACACAGCCAAACACGTTGATGCTGAATTAGCGAGACGAGACTTCCTGGTTAACACTGCATTCAGAACGCAGGAGCTCAACTGCGTGCTCTGATTGGTTAGCTTCTCAGTCAGGAGAACTTAACTGCGTGCTCTGATTGGTTAGCTTCTCAGCCATCCGCCAATATCGTCCCTTGTATGAAATCAACTGGGCAAACCAACTGAGGAAGCATATACAGGAAGTAAAAAGACACATTGTCCGCAGAACCCGCGAAGCAGCGAAAAATCCGCGTTATATATTCAGTTATGCTTTCATATTAAAATCCGTGATAGAGTGAAGCCGCCAAAGTCGAAGCACGATATAGCGAGGGATTACTGTACTGTGTTTCAACATTTACATTCATAGCAAATTTAGAAATATTCGTTTTTTTTTTTTTTTGCTTGCTAAAGTTGACTGTCTTTTTTCATTTTACTATTCACTTTTTAATATGTAGTTTGTTCTCTTAGTTGTATCTTATTAATGACTCTTTCATAAATGAGTTTGCTAAATTTTTATTGGAATGTACCAAGCATTTGTGTGGTACATGGAGATAATTTAGTGTGTTTTCTTAATTTTCAATCTGTTTTTCCATGTGTTCTGGTTATTTAAAGCTCCCAATCTCGCTGCATGATTTTTGTAGCAGTTTTCATTCGTACCCTTCATTTATTGTGGTGCAATCCAGTGACTTAGGCATATTGGTTTACGACTTGTTGCAGCACAATTCAGTAGATTTAATTTTGTCTTAAGACATAGGATTGTCGCAGATAGAAGAGAGGCTTGTCTGTCTGATGTTTTACGTTTGTTTTGTTATGACAGAATGGAAAAAGAAAGGTCCAAGATTGGAGCTCAACTTGCCAGACCTGGGAAGCATTTGAGCAGGCATCAGTGCTGTCAGGCAGCACATTATTGACTATTAGAATGTGACAGGCTCACGGTAGTTTGGAAACTTGAAACTGTACTGAAAGTCGTCACGGAATCCTATAATCCATCATCCTCTGTGTTTCCTAGTCCTATAATTTGATATCCTCAAGGCAATAAGATTTAGTAACTACAGTTGTTAAATTCAACATGCTCTCCAACTAGAAACTGAAAAATATTCCACTTTAGTCATTATTTACTAATGACCACACTCGTGGGTCTGAAGCCGAAGTAGCCATTGACTTGCAGCATTCAGAGTTGCTTCTAAATGTCCTATGAATATTAATTTCATGCTCATGCAATGCAGAATAAAAGAATACTATAAACTTCCAATCTTGTTTATCAATAAGATCAGTTAAAGATAAAAATGACTGAATTTTTTTGGAACAAAAATGTGCTTTTACAGGTTTTAGTCTTTGAAACCCCTGGATGAGAGTAATGAGGCA
This sequence comes from Polypterus bichir lapradei, assembly GCA_026402145.1. Taxonomy (NCBI): domain Eukaryota; kingdom Metazoa; phylum Chordata; class Cladistia; order Polypteriformes; family Polypteridae; genus Polypterus; species Polypterus bichir. The sequence goes on from JANRMT010062798.1 coordinate 12,887,598, forward strand.
TGAAGAAGACACCTAGTCATTTGTCACTTTTTGATATGGCAAATCTGAGATGTTTGGCTTACTGTTTCATTTTGATCATTTTATGTAAGCCAAGAGTTGGTTTAATTATATGATACGTCTTCTCTGAAGTGCCCAATGCTAGACTACACAAATATGAAAATGAATGATTCGGTGTTTTTTGGTTTTTTTTTTTACATTTTTGTTTAGATAATGTAAAATGTGTTTTTGATACTATGCTTCCTCTAGTAACCAATATGAATTAGAAAACTAAAAAAAAATTTGATGAAAACAGGCCATTCGCCACAACAAACCCAAAAATATTTTATCATTTAAATTGTCCACAAGAACATCAAGCTGAAATTTCAAGGTCCCTAAAGTCCTATTCCCTACTACACTACTTGGTAATTTATTTCATGTGTTGTTGGTTCTCTGTGTGAAGAACACTTTTCGTAACGTTTATGCTAAATTTACCTTTAACAAGTTTCTAACTGTGCCTTCTTGTTATAGAATTTATTTTAAAAGAACAACTGGAATTCTCTGTACTTAATCCCCTTAATAATTTGAAACACATCAGTCATGTCACCTTTTAATCTCAGTTTGCTTAAACTGAAAGATTCTGCACATCTTTCCTCATAGTTCATACCTTTCAGACTAGTTTCTCTCCTCTTAAAAAGTAGGGCTGCTCTTCAATTTAAAAATGTAATCAGAATTAATTGAACGATTAAAATTTAAATCAAAATAATCTGCATTTTAATCATAATTTATCATATTTTCTTTAAGCATACTACTGTAATATCTATAAAGCAGGAATAACTCTATGATTAATTTCTGACGTAACAAAGTTTTAATAATTGCTTGATTATGCAAATTATTTCAGTTAGTTTATTGAACAGTTTTGTAACAAAAACAATGACCACCAAACATCAACCCAGGAGGCTGCAGTAATTTTTGGGAAAACCAGTACTTATGGTTGAAAGACGACGTACCAAAAGCAATCACAACTGTAAAAACGATTAAATATTAAAAAACAGAAACATCAGATCCTGGTTCAGCTGTTGTGCATAACAGGTTTATACACACAAGTTGACTCCTCAGCTGTTATTTAGAGAGGAAGAGTGATTAGATTAGAAATGTCCATAGATTAGGCTTTTAAATAGCAAAGGATAGACTGAAAAACCCTTCTAAATATGTATCTGATAAGGTCATTGATTTAGATGTTTTAAATTGCACGTTGTCCTAGAATGTATAATGTATGAATTATAAAATAAGTCTAACTATTTTAACTTTTAGCCCAAATGAATGGAAATTGTAGCTTAATCGATTTGAACTGATTAATACCTAAGTTTTTTCTTTCCACTATTGGCTAATGGAGGTTATAATGTTGGGCTATAGTAGATAACATAAAATTAATTTAAAAACAACAACATACCATGTCTGCTTTGTAGGAAGTGTGTGTGAGGTTTAAGAATGGAGCGATTCCACTTTATGTCATCTGCTCTTTAGCTGCTTGGACATGAGTCACACCTGCACTGTGCTGTTTCAGGTCAGATATCCCTCCATGGGTGACCGATAAAGCTCCATGGCAAACACATTCATGGCCAGGGATAGGCCTCAATAGCCTCTTAGTTTCAAGAGGGAACTTGCATTAGCATACATCACTGTGTGTAGATTTTTTTACTGGGCGTTCTGCTATACTGCATAATGATTTTTACCAGTCAACATGTGAATGCAGCATACTGGTGAAGATAACTCTGATGTGCAGTCTTACAACCAATATAGGAAATGATCACGGGCTATTAATAGATTTGGATTTATTTGGCACTGTTTCATCAGATTGACCAAATTAAATGAACACATTTAGGGCTTGCGTTTAAAAAAAATTAATCACAGGAGTTGTTGATGTGCTAATCCCATACATTAATGACGATAAAAAGATACAGTTGCTGATTAATTTTCACCAGTTTATTATATAACTTAAGCAAAACCTCAGTTGACTTTTACTTCACACATATCAGCTACTGGCATTTGAGAAGGTCATTGTACAATTAGTAATATTTTCAAGAAAAAGATGCTGAAGAATATATGGGGAAATGAACCTGGTGAAAATTTTATAAGGTTTACCCAGTTATCTGCTGGTGATATATCTGCTGGTGATATAAGAGAAGTGATCTGCTGGAGAAGTGGACAAATTTGTTGGTACCCTTACTTCTCTTTGAAAAAGTGCCATATGCCTCCTGAATAGTGACAAAATGAAAAGCAATTGTCCCCCGTATATGTGTATGATTTTGAAATGTCATCCAGTAAAGCAAAGCAAAGTGTGACAAGAGATCAAGTATTGCTCATTCTATAAAAATATTGTAAACTGGCCTGGACACATTTGCTGGTACCCCTAGAAAAGATCCTAAATAATTGGATTTGAGTGGGTTTTTTTTTTCAAACTCGCTGTTTTGAAATTTTTTTTTCATATGTCACAAGTCATGCAATCAGTAATTTAGCCGATTTAAATTGAGAAAAGTCATTAGTCTGCTGTTTGGTTTCACTGTATGTCTCATACTGAACATGGACCAGAGAAAGCAAAGGAGAGATTTCACTGAGCAAATCAGAAAGCACATGGAAGGCTAAGGCTGTAAGACCCTCTCCAAGCAGCGTAATGTTCCTATGTTATTAAGAAGCTTAAGGTCCATGGGACTGTAGCCAAACTCCATTGACACGGCACCAAGTGGTATATCAACCCAAGAATGGGCAGAAGGATAGTGAGAATAAAAGACAAAGAGCCAAGGACAACTTCCAAAGAGATGCAAGGTCAAGGTCCATCAATGTCTGATCACACCATCTGTCGCTTATTGAGTGACAGTGGCTTCAATTGCAAAGAATCAAGAAGACTCCACTGTGGAAGACAAACATAAAAAAAGCCATACTGGGATTTGCTAAAATGTGCTTCTGGGAGAATTGCCTTTGGACAGATGAGAGAAACCTGGAGCTTTTTGGCAGGTCGCATCAGCTCTATCTTCATGGACAACAAACGATGTTTTCAAATAAAAGACCACCAAACCTACTAAGAAACATTAAGGGTGGTTGGTTATGTTTTCAGGCTGCTTTGCTGCATAAGGCATGGGGTGCCTTAAGTCTGTGGAGAAAGCAATGAAATCTCAAGATCTGCAAAACGTACAGCCCAGTGTCAGAAGGCCCTTTCTTAGTCGTAAAACACACAGCTAAAAGCACCTAAGAAAATGAGCTCTGATATGAATCCTATCGAACATCTATGAAAAGAAGTGAAACGTGCAGTCTGGAGAAGACCTTCTTCAAAACTGACACCACTGGAGCAGTTTGCACAGGAAGAATGGGCCAGACTACCAGTGGACAGTGCAGAAGTCTCATTGAGAGGTCGGAGAATAGCTTGTTTGTAGTGATTACCTCTAAAGGTCATGCAACAAAATATTATGTTAAGGGTCCCATCATTTTTGTCCAAACCATTTTCATTTGTGTTATTATTTGAAATAATCTATTGAATCAAAACTCTAAAGCAAATTCGGATTTTTGTTAAATACAGAATAAACAATAATAGGGGTCAATTACTTTGGTCAGTTTCAAGTTATTTCAGTGCCTACTGTGGGTTTTTCCTTTTCGTCAAGGTGTATCCACAAGTTTGTCCATGTTTGTATCCATTATTGAAAGTGTGTAATCCAGTTCAAGATTGCAGGGAGTCTGAATCAACCCTGGGTCAGGACAGGAACTTGGCTTGATTGTCAGCCTTTAGCAGGACACACCCCCACACTCTCATGCTTCACTGATTTGATAAGCAGAGTGTGTAGAAACAAAGTGGACTGGGGAAAATGTGGAAACGCCACACAGAAAGTGGTCCAGCCATGTACAGAAGCTTGTGTGGTACTATGCAGCTGAAAAATTAGCTTCTGTGCTATTTTACTGAATTAGCTTTTACCAAAGTGTTCATAAAGAAGTGCAGTATATTCTGCGCATGTGTTGCATTTCAACTTCTGTCTGTCAGTGTTTTATAATATACTGTGAATGCTTCATCATCCTGTTGTAACTTGAATCTGCTGGATCTCTTCACACCTGGTGTGTTTTTTGGCACCTTGCCTGAATGTTTATTTTCTCTTGTCAAAAATGAATTAAGATTTTAACCATAAAATCTTTCAGTATCTTTAGTCCTAGTTGTGTCACGTATATAGAGTACAGTGAAATTCTGACCAAAATGCAAAATGTCATCCCGCTCCATCACCATGGTAAACATAAATATTGTAGACTAAAGGACTTTATTATAATTAATAGCAAAAATGATTCTTACTTATTTTTGAGGTTCTGTTTACTTGAAAAAAGCTCTGCCTCTGTTTCAATCTGGTTTAGATCTATGTTGGATTTAGTGCAAAAAGAAATCAGAATGCATAAAAAATACCAATTAAAGCTTAAAATACAGACATTTTTCCATAAATCAAACAGATAGTGAGGTTTGATGTCTGTAAATGAAGATGTGTTATGCAGCCGATTTCTGGTGACATTCACTCCGTCGTCGGTGATGTGCAGTGTTGAATTTCAGCTGTCATCTTTCAAAGCAGATGGTTAATTTAAGCTCAAACATTAACATAATGTCCAAACGCGGCTGGAGTGACTTAATTATTGGCTGACCTCTGCATGTTGGGAACATTGCCATTACTCGTTAAAACACAGTGAGCTATTTTTTTTTTTTTTTGTTTGTTTAGCTTGGCACAAAAGTCTTGAAAGCTTTGCGTCTGGCAGACATTATTTCGTAAATTTAAACACATGATGAATATGCAACACTAATGCTGGATAACAGGGAACACCTTTGTGGTGGTAATCAGCAACATCCACATCTTTTATTGTTGACTTAATTCAGAAGCCAAAATCGCTACCTAATACAGAAAATATAAAATCCAAAAGAATACTCTCATTGGTGTGAACTGCAGTATCATTTTTGTTTTTGGCTTTCTGTTATTTTCATTTTTTTTATTTAAATTACTGTTGTTCTACTATAATTACATTTTTTAAATATATATCAAATTGACTTTTTTCAGTTGTACTATTTCTGTAAACTAGACCTTAGTGAAACGTCAGTTTTTAAATTAAGTGCAACGTCTTCAGTCTTGTCTGTCAAAAATAATTTTGCAAGAATGGAATCCCAGGTGTGAAGGTAATTGAACCACTAGGCTCAAGTAACCATAATGTTATACAGATCTGTGTTTTGGCAGAATGCAAAGACTGAAACTGTTAAGTTTCACTATGGTAGGGAAAATATGGAACAGATGCACCAAAGTTTGAAAGGGATCAGCTGGGATAAGTGTGAGGACATTCAAGGAGCAGGTTTAAAAACATTATACATACGAGTTTTCCAACATTTTGGATTTATAGTGAGAAAAAAACTATGCATTTGGTAATTTATGAGATGAAAGAAATTGCAAAGGAAAAAACGGAGAAAAAGATGCACAAGACTTAACTCTAGTGTTGACTGTAGGCCATATGAGAGCATGAAGGCCATGTAAAATGTGCATGAGGGATCTGTTTCACCTTCCAGCCAGGATGCTAAATATATGAAGAGATTCATACTATTTATGAACAGAGTTCTTAAATGGGCAAAGGTCTGCTTTAAATAACTTTCACATTCTGCATTTGTGGTTTGAACGTAGTAATAACCTACTTTTCAACAAATAACCTAAACATGCCTTTTGCAATAAACCAATAAATACAATTTATTCATAAGGATAATAGAAGAATATTTGCAAGTATACAATCTCTATAATATATAGATGAAGAACTACAAACAAAACTAAACACATACATTTACGTATGTTAAGCTTAGTTGAACTATAGAAAGGCACATCATTTATGAATTCTGATCATGCAATTTATGTGGTCAAGATTGATAAATTCTTTAACTACCTCTTACATTTCTAGCATCTGCACCATGGTAATGGTGTTCATTTGCTCAGAACTAGTCTACACCGATTTCCACCGCCCTCTCACACACACATTTTATGCGTATATAAGCAGGATGTTGCCTTGAACTTTCTTATTGGATTTAGGAAGAAGAGCTTATAATTGCTGTAGCTTTACTTTAGCTAGGTTTGGAATTGTGGCACCCTCTTCTAACTCCAATACAGATAGGTCTTCAACTCTTCCAGTCTAGTACCTGTTTACCATTTGAAGTATAAAGGATTGTTCCAGCTTTTGTTACAGGCAACAGGTCCCTGCAATGGAGCAGAGGTTATAGCCAGCCCAAGAGCATTGAGCATGTAGACAGAGCATGGATCTGGTATTTACATTGGGTTATAAAGGAAAGTGTGGATCTGTTGCCATTGGTTTCTTGGGTGCACAATAGGCCAAACATTTGTTTGACAATTTGTGCTAAGTTTTGTTCACCAGGGTTTCGAGTCATTGAGTTATAACTCATTGTTCACTGACCTTGTGTTTAAAAAGTGTATCACAAAGTGCTTTACATGCACACAAATAACGGGTTAAGGTGAATAACCCAGTTAAAGGCAGAAACCTAGTTCGTTAAAAATCTATGTTTGCAGTGACCCTTCATAAGGTTTTGGGACAGACACATTTTTTCCTTGATTTACCACTTTGATCCACAGTTTAAAATTATAAATCAAATAATTTAGATGTGATTAATGTGGATTTTGCAAACGTTAAATTAAAGGTATTTGCATATACTGTATTTCCGTTGCACACTTCTTATACTTGGTCATTCTATTTCAGGGCACTATAAAGTTTGGTTTGTGATTACTCGGGTATTTTTCATTGCTTCATAAGATATCTTAGCTTGCTTCTACACTTTGGAGTCTGTAGTTGCCAACATAAGGACAAGAGCTGCACCACTTAAAGTCAAAGAAGCCATTATGAGGCAGAAAAACAAGAATAAAATCATTTGAGACATTAGTAAGACCTTAGGATGACCTAAATCAGCTGTCTGAAAATCATGAAGAACAACATACAGGTGAGATTGACAATCGCAAAGGGACTAGTAGGCCAAGGAAGACCTCCACTGTTGATGACAGAAGAATCCTCACTATGGTAAATAACAAGCCAATGTATAAAACATGTTACATTTTCTGTGAATGAAATGTATGCAAATACCCTTAAATTAAAGTCTACAATGTACAATTTAATAATTTCTAAATTGTTTCATTTGTCAAAGAAGCAGAAGTATTGCGTTAGATTACTTGTCAACTTTATAAAGTAATCTGACTACATAATGCACGTAACTTTTAATATGTTACCCTTCTGTTGTCGAGGTTGTGATGCTTAGCTTTGCACTGAACATTCAGTACATCAATGTAAATGTAGAGATTTCTGAAATATTCTGACAGATTATTTTAGCTAGTATATAATCGCCTGAAGATTTGACTCTGGAATTTTATTTTGTGGAGGCTTCCACCTGTGGCTGCTGAAAGAGTGAAAGAAGCAAATGCTTGTTCAGGCTGACAGAGTGCAATGGACATGCACAGACTACAAAATCCTTAGCGGTAACCTAGTGAAGGGTTTACTTGGGCACATAATCGGATTATTCACAGACAAGTGCACATTTCTTAACTCAGTTTCTCTAACTGGAATAAGGGTTTACATGGCATTTTAGAAACACGGTTTCTGTGAATAAATGGGTTATTCAGGCTGATGTAAGTGCATGTAGTGAGGCATCTCTGGATGTCACTTTTTTGGGAATTGATCTGTTTTATTATATAAGGCCCAGAAACTAGTGGAGAGAAATGACCATTTACTTAATATCACCTCTTGGATAGCTGATAAGGGATATCCAACACCTTGCCCTGTCCTAAAATTTTTCTCATGTGCCACAGGCCTTCTTTATCTTCCTGTGGCCTGGTCTCTCACAACACATTTTCCTCTTTAACTCATTAGTACTTAAAAATGCTGAAAATAAATAAACTGTATTATAATCTTGTCTGTATATGCTGGGCAGACCTTAACTAAAATTCATCAGTGGTATCTTAAGTTTAATCTTTCACATATTCAATACAAAATGCACCTTAATAACCCAGTTTTTCATAGATATTTGGTTTCAGAAATGGCCATGTAAGCCTTAATTCTGGATAGAGAAATCTGGCTAACGCACAGATTTCTCTGTGAATAACCCAGTTATTTGGCCATGTAAGCCCTTTACTGCATTAAAGTTAAGGTCTTGGTAGTCTGTGCATGTCGGTTGTACTTTGTTCACCTTCTTTTAGAACATAACAATCTAGAAAAGAACAGGCCATTCAGGCCAACAAAGCTCACCAGTCCCACCACTTAATTATCCTAAAGAAACATAAAGTTGAGTTTTGAAAGTTCCTAAAGTGTTACTGTCAACCACACTACTTGGTAGCTTATTCCAAATGTCTATGGTTCTCTGTGTAAAGAAAAACTTCCTGTGGTTTGAGTGAAATTTACCTTTAACAGGTTTCCAGCTGTGTTCCAGTGTTCATGATGAATTCATTTTAAAATAACAGCCTCGATCCACTGGACTAATTCCCTTCATAATTTTTAATACTTTGTCACCGCTTAATATTCTTTTGCTCACGTCTTTTAATCTTTCTTCATAATTCATTCTCTGTAGTCATGGAATCACCCTAGTTGCCCTTCTCTGGACCTTTTCTAGTGCTGCTATGTCCTTTTTGTAGCCTGAAGACCAAAACTGCACACAGTACTCAGGATGTGGCATCACCAGTGTGTTGTAAAGCTTTGGCAGAACCTCCTGTGACTTGTACTCCACACATCAAGGTGCTATAGAACCTGACATTCTGTTTGCCTTCTTAATGGCTTCTGAACACTGTCTGGAAGTTGATAGCTTAGAGTCCACTATGATTCCTAAATCCTTCTCATAAGGTGTACTTTCGATTTTTAAACCTCCTATTGTGTATGTGTATTGAAACCTCACATTTTTACTTCTTATGTGTAATACTTTACATTTACTGACATTAAATTTCATTTACCACAAATCTACTAGAGCCTGTATGCTTTTTAAGTCCTGTTATGATTTAACGGTTTCCAAGTTATCTGCCAATCTACCTATCTTGGCATCATCTGCAGACTTAGGAATATATGTAACAAGCTGGTTATCAAGATCATTTATATCTATACTAATAAATGGCAAAGCCCTCACTGACTCACTGACTGACTGACTGACTGACTGACTGACTGACTGACTCATCACTAATTCTCCAACTTCCCGTGTAGGTAGAAGGCTGAAATATGGCAGGCTCATTCCTTACAGCTTCCTTACAAAAGTTGGGCAGGTTTCATTTCGAAATTCTACGCGTAATGGTCATAACTGGAAGTTGTTTTTCTCCATTTACTGTAATGGAGTTCAGCTGGAGGGGCGGAGTTTCGTATGACATCATCACGCCTCTCACGTAATCACGCATTACGTAGAAAGCCAGGAAGAGCTACAAAACGCGCTTTAGAAAACATGCATTATATAATTAAGAAGGCAGCGAAACAATTAGAAGCGAGCGAGTGACATATAAAACCATATTCAGCGGCTCACGTGAACTGACGCAGTGCGCAGACAAAAAGTAACAGTTCCAAAGAGTGCTGAACAAAAACCGAATTACACTGCTACGCTCAAATAGATAAACCACACGCAGTGGCGCGATAGTAAAGCATTCGCCTGTAGCGCCCACGTCCGAGGTTCGATTCCCGAAAGGGGATGCACTAAGTATGTACGCGCGCTTCTCGATTTATTTTAACCTCGCATCACCTTAGTTTGAGACGTATGAAAACGCATGCGGTTAACGCAGAAAGACAGATCACCTATTCACCTATTGAAGCTTCATGAATAATGGATACTTTAATCACGATCAATGATTGTTTTGGTAAAGCCATACTCAGTGTATTCATTAGATGAACGGTAAAAAAGTAAGAGCGAGGGGACGGTAACTTACTGAAGCACACAAGCAAAACCACAATAGCACGCGGGCTCGATG
>JANRMT010062798.1:12902553-12929899 GCA_026402145.1 Polypterus bichir lapradei
ATATATAGATATATATAGATAGATAGTAAAGAAAACACACAAATCGTATAAAGGGTTCAGGGTTTTGAGCCCCGTATATTGTAACAAAAAACAAAGGTCTTCTTCTCAGACAAAAATTGCATGAAATCGTAAGACAAACATGGCGAGTTTGGAGGGACAATATAAAGGGGCGGACCGGAAATCAGACGTGATGGTTGCTGGGAAGGCGTGATGGTGTATGGGAGTTTGACGTCATCTTTGGGGGACCAGAGGGAAGAAAGGAACCCGAAAGTGTAGACCGCTGTTTACTCCGGGTTGGTTTATGGCTGCGTCGCTTCGGCTTTTCTGAGGAACAAGAGAGAGAGAGAGGTTAGTACGCTGCCTTCGTCCCCTGGCGGGTCTTATCACGGTGCGCGGCAGGTCCTTCAACTGCTCCCGATGCACTTGTGCGTGACTATATATATATATATATATATATATATATATATATATATATACTTTCGGGGTGATGATTGACCTCCAAGTTTATTCCTTTTTTTTTATTTTATTGTAGAATCAATTCTTAACAGCAGATAGCAGGGCGACCGTGTGGCGCATGCATGCAGGTGCCGTTTTCACCCCTACCACCTTCGCTGTCACTTCCCCTACTTCTTCATATCTTAAATCATTCTTGAGGCAGATTGAAGAGTTAAGTGTTAGCTTAAGTGAAAAATTAAGGAAAACGTACTAAGTAATTGCAACACGAACACTGACTTAATCAGTTTCTACACGAAAAGAATCACATGAAAGAAGAGAAGAAGCGGGCCACTAAGGTGGAGAAAAGAAGAGCTGCTCAGGAAGCATCAAGCACATCAACCTCTGAGCAAACGAATGCTAAACGTAGAAAGAAACAGTATGAAAACTATGAATGCTCAAGTCAAGTGAATTCACTGCATGTTATCGTGCAGTGCGCCATTACTGGTGTGATGATATTTGCCATTTTCCAGTCCAGCATCCTTAACACTAGAATTACCAAAACCTATGAAAAAAACTCGTAAGTCAGCTCACCTTAAATCCCTTCGCACCTCTCCGTCAGCATCTTTGGTCTTATAAATGTGTTGATAAGCACAAGCAGCAAACAGTCTGCTATACCATCCCCTCCACCGCCACAGAATGTGCAAGAAGTTCTCCCAGTTCAAGCCTTGATTATGTGGGAGTGAACCACCTTGTTAAACGTTTCTCATGATTTAATAATAAATGACATAATACAAGTACAATACGACAGCTTCAATGGTGCAGCGGTAAGAACTGCTAAGTTATAATCCAGTGGTCGTGAGTTCAAAACCAACTCCCCACAAATTTACTGTTTTGAGTAGTAAGCTGCTCTTGTTAATATTATACAATAAAAACATGCATTTGATTTGTGTCTGTAACAGCCAGTGTAAATTTATAGTACTTGTAAAAGTTAACTTTTTTTTTTTTTTTTTAAACTTTTATTCTTTCAGTCACGATGCAACACCCACTCCCACCACCCCAGATCTGATGCTGTTAGTTTTTATCTGAAACTGGGAGTAACTGTAGATATGAGTGGTGTTTTAAGACAATGGAACTGGAAATTCTCTGATCTCAATGGATAAAGGCTGACACACAAATGCTGGTGAATCTGCCTTATTCGTATCGCATTGTCACTTTAATTTTGTTTTATTCAGTTTTATTGAGTGTTCCTGCTCATGCTGAATTAGTATGCACCTTATGGTCCATGATGTTAAAGCCACAGTGCCAAAAAACAGAGACATAGTTATATATGATATTTGGAATAATTCATTTTATGACGTGAATACATTTCGGCAAACTTTGTGGCACTGATGCAACATTATTCATATTCATTCGCATGCCTTCTTGCGGTTGTAATCAGTGACCGCATTTTTTTTCCCCCGTTCTTGGCCAATCTCCACGTTTGGTGCATGGTGGTGTTTCTTTTGTACTCCAGGACAAGCAGTCGAAAGAATACAAGAACAACATTTATTTATATAGCACATTTTCATACAAAAAGTAGCTCAAAGTGCTTTACATAATGAAGAAAAGAAAAATAAAAGACAAAATAAGAAATTAAAATAAGACAGCATTAGTTAACATAGAAAAGGAGTAAGGTCCGATGGCCAGGGTGGACAGAAAAAACAGAAAAAAAAACTCCAGATGGCTGGAGAAAAAAATAAAATCTGCAGGGGTACATAGTACAGAGAGGTCAGTTCCGCGCTATATGCAATCATCAAATTCAAATGTTAACAGTTCCCACACACCCAAGGACTGTCCTTCCTACATTTACAACGTGTACCTGTTGCAATGTACACACTTCTCTCTATGCTGTGGTTCCTCTTACACTGAAGGGGCGCATGACACTGACTGACTGAGTTTGTTTTCCTGGGGGAAGCAGCAGTCTTAGAACAGAGGCTTATCAATGTGCATCCTCTTTTGCTTTATCCATCACATTTTCTTGTAAGAAATGACGACGAAGTTCCTCTGCAAGTTGAGCAAAGAACACTCTTCTTTTCTCAGTGGACCACGTGCATGCATTGCGCAGTACATGTGCGTTCATCGCCGCCAGGTCAAGCTTGCTATAGCATAAGCAACTGGCCACCCGCATGCTCCTGCTCGTACTGAATAAGCTCACGCCTTCTGGTGCATGATGTCAACCCAGAACTGGGCAAAAAAAGAAAGAGACAAATATATGTGACATTTTGAAGAAATTTTTTATGACCTGAATAGTACCAATCAGAAAACATCATTGCACTAATGCAATGTTATTGGAAAATGAACAGCGTCAGATCAGGTGTGAATTTATGCTGGCGCTGTTAGTTAGATCGGGGAGGGAGGGAAAGCGTGAACGCGACTCAGAGAATAAAATTGAATTAAAAAAAAAAAGGGTTAACCTTTACAAGTACCACAAATTTACACCGGCTGTTACAGACTCGAATCAAATGTATGTTTTTATTCTAAAATAGTAAGAATAAGAGCAGCTCACTTCTCAAGACGGATGCATCCAGGATCGAACTCATGACCTTTGATTACCAGTCAGCAACTCTTACCACTGCACCACCAAAGCGGTCATATTAAAAATGTGTCAATGTCACACCCTAACGCGGGTTCTTTTTCTGCAGTTATATTCTTGAATAAAAGTGTGCTTGTTTTGTTATACTTGTATCTTTTGTGAAAGTGTTTATTTGATATTTGGACTTCATTCTTCACACATAATATGCTTCTTGTCTACATTTTGTCAATTACTAAAACATGAAAAGCGTTTCTGTTTTAACGATGTGTTTACATAGATGATTGTAGACACGGAATACACATGAAATGCATGTGTTCCAAATAACGATATAGTATTTACTCTCTACAACTCTAAGCAACTGACACGCAGGTAAACGCTGAGCTGAGAAAACTTTGTGCGGCAGTGGGGGGATGTGATAGCAAGATGCTTGCTGCTTATCGACAGATTTACAAGGCAAAAGACGCTGACGGAGAAGTGTGAAGGGATTTAAGGTGGGACGGATTTACAAGTTTTTTTTGTAAGCTTTGGTAATTCTAGTGTTAATTCTTCTTTATTATTCCTGATGTACTTCACCCCCTCTTTCACTGTTCTTTTACTACTAAAATACTGAAAGAATCTCTTAGGGTTGTCTTTTGACTTAACTGCTATATTCCCCTCCAACTGTCTTTTAGGCTCCCTTATATCCTTCTTAATGTTTGCCCTCATGTTCTCATATGCCCTACAATTCATTTTGGAGTTATTAGCCTTGCATGCCTTATAAAGCTGTTTTTTTCCTTTGCAGCTTCATTTTTTTTAACTCTTTATTGATCCACTGTGGAGTTTTTTAAAGTTTCCTATTAATTCCAAATTGTGGTATGTACCTGTCCTGCATTACATGTAAAACATTTTTAAACCTGTTCCACTGCTCCTCGACTATCTCCACACTTATAAGCTTATCCCAGTCTATCCTCCTTAGACTTTGCCGCATCTGCTCAAAATTTGCCCTACCAAAGTTAAAGTTAACAGTTTTAGTCGTTGCATCCTCACTCTTATAAAACACTGAGAACTGTATTATATTATGGTCCTGTAACCCTAGTGGTTCAATCACTTCTACACCCTCAATTCTATCCTGATTATTACAAAATGCTAAATCCAGACAAGCTTTACTCTGCGTTGGTGCTTTAAACATACTGTGTTACAAAACAGTCACTGATTACTTCTAAAAACGTATGCTGTTGTGTTCCTCCATTTGCAAAGTTGCCAGTTAATATTCGGATAATTAGTTCCCCCAAGACTATAACATTCCCTAAAAAGATGTGTGTTGAAATTACTGTCTACATTGGACGGTCTATAACACACTCCTAAAATAAGACCTCTTTCCCTAATGCTTTTCAGGCAAAGCCACATGTCCTCACTAAGATGGGGCTCATTGTCCAATTGAAAAGGACTTGTGTTTAAATTCTGTTTGACATAAGCAGCAACTCCACGTCCTTTTCTGTTCTGTCTATCCTTCCTAAAATGTGTATCCCTCTATGTTACACTCATCCCTATCTTTGTTATATAGCCAGGTTTTCATTATTGCTATAATATCATAATTGTGCTCTGCTACATGCAACTCCAATTCACTTGCCTTATTGTTGATACTGCTAGCATTAAGGCAAGCTATTTTTAATATGTTACTCCTTCTATATTTAAATGTTGTATTAGAAATTACATTACTACACATTTTTATTTCTACATCATTGCTTGTTCCTCCACATATAATTCTAAACCTGGCCTGTCCTAAACTCCCTGCCCCCCCAATTCCCTAGTATAAACAATCCTCGACTAGCCTACTCATATTCCTTCTCAATACATTGGTGCCCCTTCAGTTCAGATGTAACCCATTATGGCAAAACAGGTCCCATCTGTTCCAAAGGAGTCCCATTGCCCCATAAACCTATAACTTTCTACCCTGCACCAAGATTTGAGTCACGCATTAAACCTTCTAATCTTCTCAATCTTACCTGGATTGGCTTTGTAAGCGCTTTCAGCAGCCACGTGTAGAAGAGTCTAAAAGATACATTTTCTGAGACAAATGCTGGGGCGATTGCATTGTGTTTTACACTGAAAAATAAAAATCTGACTCAATTTCAGTTGAATGTACAGTGCTATTTTAGGCAGCACAATCTCAGGAACAGTAGTGTAATGCATTAAGTTGTCTGATTACTTTTTAAAGTCACGAGTAACCTAACGTAATACTTATTTTATTTATGTAAGAATGCCTGCATTTTTGTTATCCCAGCAGCACTGGGTGTTAAGCAAGGAGCATACGTACTGTTATGCCATTTCTTTGCAGGGCTCAGTTAAACTACCAAGCAGAAAAGTGTGTGCTTCATGCAATCCTTTATAAATAAAATGTATTATTATTATTTTTCCTGTAACAGAAGCATAGTAGTAAAGCGTTAGTTTAGTTTTCATCCACCTATTTGCTAGAAACATGTTGGAAGAGGGTGACTGGGTGATGCTGTAGCCAGTGTCCATACCGCAAATCATAAGTGGCTCAGATCAAGGATGTTTAAAAGGGGATGGATGTTGTTTTTATAAAACATAAGAAAATGATCACAGGCTTCATTGCTTATTTTTGGATTCATAGCAGCTGATACTGTTTAACTCTTTCTTGCGCAGTTTAATGAAGATAGAACATTTTGCCAAAGGATAGCTCCAGACATGTACTTGCACATATAAAGAGAGGTTTTTAAGAAACCAGGTTTTTGTCTTTACTAGGTCAATGACCTTATCCTGGATTTGTGAGTTCATGCAAAACTTACTCATTGATGCTTCAAGTTCAATAAATATTCTAAAGCTAGTGCTGATCATAGGTGAGGGAAGACAGAAGTTTGGTGTAAGGCAGTTCTGCTCACAAGTCATAGCACCTAGGGACACCTTGTCTCATGTGGATTAACACATGCAACAATTTGACTGTACTGTACCTTGTACAGAGGACAATTAATGACCCTGTAAACCAAAAATAATGAAAATTGTGTAATGTCATACTATAGATTAATAAGCTGTCTGTGCTGCTTGAGCAGTTAAGTGGTAACTGTGCGCTTTGTGATGATACTTCTTTGTGTCTCCTTAAGTTGGCAAATCTAATATGATATGAAGTTGCTTAACTTGACCACCGTAATATGTCAAAAATAAATATGGTTTCAGCCAGCAGTTGTTTTATTGAGCAGTTCATGTGGTTTTGCAGAATACCATCATCTGGTTTTAATTAAAAGATCTTTTGAATTCTCACTAAGGAAAAATCTAAATAACAGAACAAAGAGAACAAAACAAAATGTAGCCATCCATTTTCTGAATCTGCTTGTTCTATTCAGGGAAGCTAAGGCCTCACTCTTGGTCAATAAAGTGACATACAGCACATGATACACAGAAATCTCTGAATAAACTGACAACTGTTTTCTTCATCAGTTATCATCTACAACGTCAATCAGTTTTTGCGGCCCTAGTGTCGCGAAAAATATTTTGTTACTTATTTGTTGTTGTATTTAATTATTGAATCATTTATTTATTTCAATGACATGACATGCTACATGAAGTTTGAACTGTCACCCGTCAAGGATGTGAGAGTGGGCTCCAGTGATGACAGTTTTTTAATTGGCGTGTCCTCTTCCAGTTGAGGAAGTAGTTGGTAGAATGGATGGAGATGTTTGGCTGTCAATTGCCACATTTACAACAGACACTGCAGATGCAGTATTCAGTTTTAGTATGTGAAAAAAGAGATCAGATCTTCCAGCTCAGCATGGTATGATAATTTTTTTTTTTTTTTAAAGGAAGACCCAAGTGTTATGGTAAGGTAGCTCTACTCGCTCATCATGGTGCCAGAGAGTGGTGATGTGTTGTATGTTGCTTGGCCTTTTCAAGTAAGAATTTGACTGGGCTCTGTACATGTCTCAATAAGGACCCTATAAATCTGTAAAGACCAGATGCACATTAATTGAATTGGTCTTTTGTGGTAACAGATGGCTAACACAGACTCATTCTTTGTCTTCACAGTGCATTTGCAAGATACCCCAATGGAGTGGTGGTTCATTACTTCTGCTGCAAAGACCGCAGTGTATGTCCTACTGAGCTCTGAACTTGGGCCTGGCTGGCAGCTTCACTTCCTTGGATTACAGGCTGTTTTGCTCAACCTGATGCCTGGAAGAAGCAACACCATAAACATTAGACAGCAGATAATAAGGGGCAAGGATGAGCTTTCTCTCATGTGCTCCAGCTGTTGAATTTGGAAGAGGAAAAACAGAGAAAGGAGGACATTAACTGGATTAAGCAGTTTTGTTTCTAAGCTGTTTGTTCTGTGGCTGTACATGCAAGCAGCTGAGACCTTCCCAATCTAACTTTTATACAAGGGGAGGTGCAGCCAAAGGAGGGATCATGACAGCCTGGTGGGAAACCGACAACTGGCATATAGGGACAACTGCAGACAGGATGGGAAAAGGAAAAAAAAAGATTTCTGAGCTGGCGCAGGCCACAGGGGAGTGGGGATTTGTGTGCTTTGTTTGACCTCTCCTGCTTGGAGGATTGTCAATCCCTATAGGGAAACATGATCTTATTGGAAAGGGTTTAATACCTCCACCCCATGTGTTGCCTTTTGCTTTAAGCGTTACTCATGGGCTAAACATGCAGCTTGAAAATAATCTTGACCTAAAATGAAGTCAGAGAAAACCGAGGAACTGACTCGAATAAAAAAAAAATCAGATGAGAAGAAACCAGGGGCTTAAGCACAATGGACAGCCCACAGCTGGGATCACTTCAAAAATAAAACGGTTTCTTCTTCAGACAAGTGCCCGCTTTATGTTAAAGAACCGAATACTGAGCTGTAATTGAAACAGAGGACTACATTGACATAGTTGATGACTGACCTCCGGCCGGTTACTTCTCTGACACGTTCTAATGCTCCTTCAGTCTGCTGGTTTGCAACAGTGTCTACGAACTTGCACCTGCTCTTCAGTGTTTTTCTTTCACTTTTTAGAGCTGTGCCTACAGTCCATCTCTTTATTTTTTTGTCTTGGTTTGCCAAAAACGCCCACTCTGATCTGAAATTGCTTTTATGCTTTTCTGTCAAAAAAACCACAAGCTTTATTTTTCCATTTTTGGAGCAGAGTTACATATGTAGTGCTTGTTGGCCTTTAAAATGTGGGTTTTAGTGGGACCAGCTGCCTCTTATCGGTAAATTGTACTTTGATCGATTAGAAAGATGTGGCAAAAATCGCCTTATCGATTCACTGGTGTCTTACTGTGGCTGATACGATGTGATAAATAGCTGGAAATTATGGCTGAGATGACATATGGATGGTAGATGAGGTGAAGAACTGAAAGGACAGGAGCTGGCAACATCACACATAGTCGTCTCCATGCCATTTCAAGATGCTACTTTTTATGCACCTAAAGCACTTTTATTCTTTTGATGGACAGCTGTGCCAGAGTGCCTAATAATTGTTTCTTCTTATTAATGTCACATTGCGCTTGAGGGGATCTCTTTATGCTTGATCACTGAGTAGTAGTGATGGGAATCCTGCTTGCTCACGTACTCTGGATTTTTTTCTTAGGTGACAAGCAAATATGAGGACAGAGGACATTCTAATGCATGCAAGCAAACTAAAATCGGTCCAAGTGGGGAAAAAAACTAGATTTATCATAATGTGTCTTTCTAGCAGAAGGTTGAATTTGTGTGGTCACCACTGCATCCAGTCAGACGTTTGTACAGAAGCACTTGTATTATAGTTCCTCTTTTAGGCACCTTGTATGTAAAGTGTTTATAATTGCATATCCAGTCTCATTCTGTAAAGGACTTGATGCTATCACAGCTTTGGACAGCTTAATATGAACAAACTTAATAAAAACTATTAAAGATTTTAAAACACTTCTTAATTTCTGTCATGGATATTTCAACACAGGATTTTTTTTTACATTTCCAAATTGCAGCCCTGCGTATTTGAGTGCTTACAGTATGTGTTGTATGGAGCTGGACAGACGTGTCCCGTACATCTGGTCAGGTAGGACAGCATGTTTTTATTTCATTATTTTCCACCTTAAATACAAGATTTAAATAATTGATGCCTTTCTCAATTCAAAAGTTGGCTTCTTTTGAACTCCAGTTCCAGTTTTTGAGAATTGCTGTTTGTTCCTGCACTTCTGGTCATGCCCTGTTTTAGACTCCATTTCACACCACATTAAATGTGTGAAGAGCAAATAAAACTCCCTAAGCTAGATTCAGGTCAGTTTTCTATTTGTGAGGTTTGATTTTTTTCTCTTGTGATTTGTTTGATTTAAGGTGACCAGAGGATGTTCCACAGGTAGATTGATTCTTCTGCATAGGATATAATCTGAAGGATACAGTATTAAAGACTGTAAAGTGGTGGCAGCAGAAAGTGTAGTTAGGCAGCATAGGTTGGTGGTCTGTAGGATGACATTGGAGATCAAGAAGAAGAGGAGGAGAGTGAGGGCAGAGCCAAGGATCAAATTGTGGAAATTGAAAAAGGAAGACTGCAAGGTTGAGTTTAGGGAGGAGATAAGACAGGCACTGGGTGGCAGTGAAGAGTTACCAGATAGCTGGGCAACTGCAGCGAAGTAGTAAGAGTGACAGCAAGAAGGGTGCTTGGCATGACATCTGGACAGAGGAAGGAGGAAAAGGAAACCTGGTGGTGGAATTTGGAAGTACAGGAGAGTATACAGAGGAAGAGAATGACGAAGGTGGTGTGGGATAGTCAGAGAGATGCAGAAAGTAGACAAGTACAAGGAGTTAAGGCGCAAGGTGAAGAGAGAGGTGGCGAAGGCTAAAGAAAAGGCGTATGACGAGTTGTATGAGAGGTTGGACACTAAGGATGGAGAAAAGAACCTGTACTGATTGGCTAGACAGAGGGACCAAGCTGGGAAAGATGTGCAGCATGTTAGGGTAATAAAGGATAATGATGGAAACGTACTCACAAGCGAGGAGAATGTGTTGAGCAGATGGAAAGAGTATTTTGAAAGGCTAATGAATGAGAGAGAGAGAGAAGGTTGGATCATGTGGAGTTCATGAATCAGGAAATGCAATGGATTAGCAAGGAGGAAGTAAGGACAGCTATGAAGAGGATGAAGAATGGAAAGGCCGTTTGTCCAGATGACATACCTGTGGAAGCATGGAGGTGTTTAGGAGGGATGGCAGTGGAGTTTTTAACCAGATTGTTTAATGAAATCTTGAAAAGTGCAAGGATGCCTGAGGAGTGGAGAAGAAGTGTACTGGTGCCAATATTTAAGAATAAGGGGGATGTGCAGGACTGTAGTAACTACAGGGGGATAAAATTGATGAGCCACAGCATGAAGTAATGGGAAAGAGTAGTGGAAGCTAGGTTAAGAAGTGAGGTGATGATTAGTAAACAGCAGTATTGTTTCATGCCAGGAAAGAGCAGCACAGATGCAATGTTTGAGCATATGACAGGGTGCCTCGAGAGGAGTTGTGGTATTGTATGAGGCAGTCGGGAGTGGCAGAGAAGTACGTAAAAGTTGTACAGGATATGTACGAAGAAAGTGTGACAGTGGTGAGGTCTGAGGTAGGAGTGCATGCATTCAAGGTGGAGGTGGGATTACATCAGGGATCGGCTCTGAGCCCTTTCTTATTTGCAATTGTGATGAACAGGTTGACAGACGAGATTAAACAGGAGTCCATGTGGACTATGATGTTTGCTGATGACATTGTGATCTGTAGTGAGAGAAGGGATCAGGTCGAGGAGAAGATGGAGGTTTGCTCTGGAGAGGAGAGGAATGAAGGTCAGTAGGAACAAGACAGAATACATGTGTGTAAATGAGAGGGAAGTCAGTGGAATGGTGAGGATGCAGGGAGTAGAGCTGGTGAAGGTGGATGAAGTTAAATACTTGGGATCAACAATTCAAAGTAACGGAGATTGTGGAAGAGAGGTGAAAAAGAGAGTGCAGGCAGGGTGGAATGGGTGGAGAAGAGTGTCAGGAGTGATTTGTGACAAACGGGTATCAGCAAGACTGAAAGGGAAGGTCTACAGGACGGTAGTGAAGCCAGCTATGTTATATGGGTTGGAGACAGTGGCACTGACCAGAAAGCAGGAGACAGAGCTGGAGGTGGCCGAGATAAAGATATTAAGATTTGCATTGGGTGTGACGAGGATGGATAGGATTAGAAATGAGTACATTAGAGCAGGGGTGTCAAACTCCGGTCCTGGTGGGCCGCAGTAGCTGCAGGTTTTCATTGTAACCCTTTTGCTAACTGGTGATCAGTTTTCACTGCTAATTAACTCCTTTTCCCTTCATTTTAATAGCCCTTTCTTTAAGGATTCAGTGCTCTGAATTGATTCTTTTCATCATTATATGACAGCCCAACAGAAATGAGACATGAAACAAGCCAACAAATTACAAGCTTAAATTGGGTCTTCAAACTCAAAACAATTTCACTCCAACCAGTTTCTAAACAAGAAACTTGTTCTTGCTGTTAATTAAAGCCATTATTTATTTCCATGGCTTGTGGCTACTCTAATTCTGCCACAGCAGACATTTCTAAAACTGTTGACTTTGTTTTTTTCTATGAATACTGCCAAAAATGTTTTGTTGACCTGAGCGATTAACTTTTCTTTATTTTCAGATATTGTGTGATGGGCACAGTTGAGTGGGTCATGTGGTGGCTTGTTTTGTGTCTCATTATTGTTTGGCTGCTAATGAAGGAAAAAGAAAGCACTAAGGGGTCTGAGTCAAGTTAATTAAAATTAAGACAAATGTTAAATCAGCAGCAACAACTAGTCATTAATTTAGAAGAGGGTTAGAATGAAAACCTGCAGCCCTCCAGGACTGGAGTCTGCCACCCATGCATTAGAGGGTCCGCTCAAGTTGGAAGGTTGGGAGACAAAGTCAGAGAGGTGAGATTGCGTTGGTTTGGACATGTGCCGAGGAGAGATGCTGGGTATATTGGGAGAAGGATGGTAAAGGTAGAGCTGCCAGGGAAGAGGAAAAGAGGAAGGCCTAAGAGAAGGTTTATGGATGTGGTGAGAGAGGACATGCAGGTGATGGGTGTAATAGAACAAGATGTAGAGGACAGAAAGATATGGAAGAAGATGATCCGCTGTGGCAACCCCTAACAGGAGGAGCTGAAAAAAGAAGAAAATTTTCCCTTTGTGTGTGTGTGTGGTTTTTTCACCTACTTCTCAAAGGGTATGCCGGTTAACACCTTGGTGACTCTGAATAAGCTAAGTGTCACCTGCAGGGTTTTCAAGTTCCACAACTCTAAATTTCCATTCAGCAGGTGGAAGGTTGGGTGGACATTTCAGCATTAGGGGGATTTAGCTTTCTCTGATGCTTGTAAACTACAGAGGGCATTCTCAAGCAGCCCCAAACCTAATAAATGTCCTGGCAACAGGTAACATTAAAAAAAAATTAAAATTCATTGAGGTCAGTAAGGGTATCATTAATTAAGGGTGAGCCAAGAGTGACAAATATACAGAATAGCAAACCAGCCTCACTTGGGCTTTGTTGAATCTAGCTTCCTGAACCCTTGCAGTCCTCCCTTACCTCTTACTTTTTACTTTATCATTGTCCTTGAACACCTCCCCTGTTTGATGCAAGCCCTTACCTCTTCTCCAGGCCCCAGATAAGAAGTCATTTTCAAGACAGACCTTCAGAAGACTTGTAGAGTACTGGCCAATCTAACCAGGACATACAGTATTTCTGGGCTGCGTAAAACCCTGTAGGATGGCTAGTACTGTACCTTCAAAAGATCAAGCTGTCAATAACGGGCTGGGCCACAGCTGAAGCCACCTGCTGCTTCTCAGAGTGACCCAGAGGACTGACTGCCAGCTGGAGACCTTGTTTGGCTGCTGGCATGATTTCCTCAAATCCCTGGGCGACTTCCGCAGTGTCCAGATTGCAGTGTTACCAAGTCCAGTTGGGCTATGTTTGTGTTTTTTTTTTTTTTTTTTTTTTAATAAAAACAGTGTTTTGGGCTATTTCTCAAGCCCTTTCCTTCGCTGTGTTAGCATGCTGTTTACCCTTCCCTGTTCTTGAGAACTGACAAAAAGAAATCAGAGGAGTTGTTCTATGCAATTAGACAATTAGATGACAAGAAAAGCTACTTGAATGAATTCAGAACTTTTTATGATAGATAGTGTGGAAACCTGGGGCACGTGCAGCTGCCCCATACCTGATACAGACAGTTAGAGACACTAGTTTGCCACCCAACACACGTTTATTCACATGGGAAGCGTTTTTCCATAACTCCCCACATCAGCACAGTACAAGCAACAATTGCACAGTCCAGCATAAACCCCTTTCCTCCTCCACTCTTCTCCCTGCAAGCTGCATCCACCTTTTCCCGACTCTGGCTCTTTGAATGGAGTGAGGCGGCCTCTTTTATGTTGCTCCTGGGAGTGCTTCAGGTGGCTCATTAGTGTTACCTGGAATCACTATACAGGTGTGATGGAAGTTCAGGGAAAAGGCTCTGCAGCTCCCCCTGGCGGCCCCCACAGAACCCAATAGAGCTGCACCAAACTCCCAACTCCCAGCATGCTCGGTGGAAATCCGTAGTGCCACATCACTGTAGCGTCCGAAGGGAGGCAGTGCCTTGCAGATGCTCTCTCCCCAACTCCTTCCATCCAGCTGGCGTACTGGCCTCCTGTCACAACAGATAGAACATTATTTATTTTGTCCTTTAAAGCAGACACCATTTTAGTTGGACAGTGAGTTTAAGTGCAGCAGCTTACATTTTCAATTGGAAAAAGATAAATGTTAGCTTACAGCAAAATGTCTTTTACTTATAAACCTGTTAATAATGTTAGTCTTGTGTCTTCTTTATAAACAACTTAGAAACATTTGATACATTTGTGGCTTTTTAAAGATTTGTACTGTGTTTATTATTTGTTGCTGTGTGTCATACAACATGAGTTTTGGTAAAAAACAAGTGCTACATAATTAAAATGGTAATCCATATTTTATAATTACAGCTCAAGAATTACGAATGTGTAGCTGATACACTGAAGAAAAAAACAATGCTAGTATTAATATAGTAATTGTATATTATTTTTATCAGCAAAAAAGCTGTAGTGAAATTAATGATTTAAAATGATTAAAACCTATAAGTGCATTTATATATAGTTACTAGGGGGGCAAGCCCCCCTGGCGCCCAACCCCCAGTTGCGGCCAGAATATTAGTAAAATCTGTAAATGTACAAAAGAAAAATTATTATTTATTGGAGTCAAAAATCATGAAATTCTATAAATATGTAAAAGAAAAAATAATTATTATTTACTGTCTTACTGATTGGAGTATTCCCGTTAAATTGAGGTCTACTATGCTTGATGCATGACTTTCTTGATATTTTAGGATTGTTCTTCCGTTTTTAAATTATAAACTAATATCTAATGACATCACATTAAAGTTTGATAAATTCTGAAAAGAATGATATCAAACATATATATGTAGGTTTTAAAATAAGCCCGATTTAAAGCGTGACCAAAAAGTCACATAAAATCATTGCACTTTTAGGCTTTGGATTTTAAATATATAGAGTAGATATACAGTATTTATATTTGTATATAATATATATACTGTAATAGTATATACACACACACACAGGGTGAGTCAAAATTATATTAACACTAATGGATTATTTTTATGACGACCATACCTTTCCAGGTTGATGGATACAGTAGGTCTTGGTAGACCATTGCCATGGCCTCCATACTCCCCGGATTTGACACCCTGTGATTTTTGGTTATGGGCTATGGTGAAGGAGCACATGTATAGCAGGAAAGTTTGTGATATCAATGTCTAGAAGGACAGAATATGGACTGTGGTATCATCTATTCCCCGCTAAATGCATGTCCAGGCTTTAAATGGTACTGCTGCTCTTTGGTTTTTGTGTGTTGAACATGATGGCAGACAGATTGAGACATTCCTGTAAATCATCTTGAACATATGAAGTATGTTTTGTGAATAAATTGTTTCGGCCATTCAAATGTTAACATAATTTTGACTCACTCTGTGTGTGTGTTTGTGTGTGTCTCTATATACAGTAATCCCTAACTATATAGCGCTTCGACTTTCATGGCTTCACTCTGTCGCGGATTTTATATGTAAGCATATCCAAATATATAACGCAGATTTTTCGCTGCATCGCGGGTTTCTGCGGACAATGGGTCTCTTTACTTCTGGTACATGCTTCCTCAGTTGGTTAGCCCAGTTCATTTCATACAAGGGACGCTATTGGCAGATGGCTGAGAAGCTACCCAATCAGAGCATGCAGTTAGGTTCCTGTGTGCTGATTGGCTCAGCGACGGAGCACCGAATTCGATTGCACTGCATTAACCAGGAAGTCTCGTCTCACTCATTCAGCATCAACTTGTTTCACAGTGTAAAGAGTTAACTTTTGTGCTCTTTTGTGTTTATCTTTGTGCATAGTCAAGCCCTTCGTTATGGCTCCAAAACGATCTGTGTATCATAATAATATATAGGTTTTACTGTATATAAACAGTATATTTACATACATAATTTCAACGAATCTTACCTAATATCTAAGAGAATACAAAGGGTTTATGCTGTATAACTGTGCGGGAAATGTTTATAAGAGTGTGGGAGAGTTTTACAAGTGCTTAAAATATATAAAAATAACCATATAAACATATGGTTTTTATGTTGCGGATTTTCACCTTTCGCGGGGGGTTCTGGAACGCAACCCCCGCGATAAAGGAGGGATCACTGTGTGTGTGTGTGTATGTATATATATATACTAGCAAAATACCCGCGCTTCGCAGCGGCGAAGTACTGCCTTAAAATTTTTATTAAGAAGACAATTAAACCTTTTTAAAACTGAGGGAAAATATACCAATAATTATTTATTAAGGATCTCTTTGTATGCCACGTTGTCAGTTCGGCCCTCCAGTTATAATATGACCAAGCTGTAGCTGTGCGCTGAGCTTACTCTTGAGCATGCAACGTACAGTTGGCCATGTGAACAGTAATCCTGTTTCAAATCTCACAGCTTGGATTGCTGCTGTCATAATCGGTTTGAGTTTCATGGTTTGTTTCAATTACGACAGTGTTTGTAGGACTTGTGTTGAAGAGACATTCAGCATCTGTCAAGCGTTGTAAGTATACAACCAGTTTGATTGATAACTTCACATCCAGCTTTTGAGAGTTTAAACATTTTTAAACATCAAAGTGTCCACTACTGACATCGTCACCTGTGAATCTAAGATGTTTAAGAGGCATTGGCGGTTGTCCAAAGGTGTAAAATATTTGGCCATTTCAGTACACTTAAGCATTTCACTCTGCTAGTGCTCCTGTGTAGTATAATTATCTCCTGTACTGTCATCAGTCCACACCTTGAACCTGTCCCAGTCATTCAATACATAAGACACAATGTTCCTCCGGATATCAAGAGTGAGCCTGATATGGCCGTGCAATATGTAACAAAGAGAATGGAAAAGGCAGGTGCCATCTCCGGGCATGGAAACCACTTGGTAAGTGACAGTTCTTTGATCGATGGTGATCACCTCGATAGACATGTTAATGGGGGTACGGTTGGAATGATAAAGGAAATGGGTACCTGAACAATGTAAAGTAAGTCTAAAATACCTACACAATAACTATAATCGTAATAAATGAACAATAAAACAGCGGAGAAGCCGTGGATTAAATAAAAAGGCTGTAGTTATCAGCAGGGAGACGTGAATACCGTGGCGAAGCAAGGAAGGGAATGTAGAGACTGGAGCGACAGACGGCCTTATATAGGCAGGCAGCCAACAACGTGGGAGGCGTTGGGATGGGGGACCCAACGCCGCCTCACACGGTGACCGAGCTGCAGGCTATGGACGTATATATGTACGTAAGTAGGATTCAGTTAGCGTTGGGAACCCGTGTACCAAATTTCTTGAAGATGGGCCCATAAGTAACAAAGACCGTTGAAAAGTTCAATATGACGGCCGACAGTGGCATCATATCACCGAAATAAGTACCAAATTTCAGCCTTCTACCTACACGGGAAGTTGGAGAATTAGTGACGTTGGAAAGTTCAATATGGCAGCTGACAGTGGCGTCACACCACCGAAATAAGTACGTACATTGGTTTCGGTTAACGCAGGGAAGCCGCCTACCAAATTTCGTGAAGATGGGGCAATGAATAAGAAAGTTCAAGATGGCGGACGCTGTTGATTGTTATGACCGTTATGCGTAGAATTTCGAAATGAAACCTGCTTAACTTTTGTAAGTAAGCTGTAAGGAATGACCCTGCAAAATTTCAGCCTTCTACCTACACGGGAAGTTGGAGAATTAGTGATGTTTGGAACATTCAATATGGCGGCTGACAGTGGCGTCATACCACCGAAATAAGTACGTACATCGGTGTTGGTTAACATAGGGAAGCCACCTACCAAATTTCTTGAAGATGGGGTCAGCCTTCTACCTACACGGGAAGTTGGAAAATTAGTGACGTTGGAAAGTTCAATATAGTGGCCGACAGTGGCGTCATACTATCGAAATAAGTACGTACATCGGTTTTGGTTAGCACAGGGAAGCCGCCTACCAAATTTCGTGAAGATGGGGCCATAAATAAGAAAGTTCAACATGGCGGACGTTGTTGACCGTTATTGACCGTTATGTGTAGAATTTCGAAATGAAACCTGCTTAACTTTTGTAAGTAAGCTGTAAGGAATGAGCCTGCCAAATTTCAGCGTTCTACCTACACGGGAAGTTGGAGAATTAGTGACATTGTAAAGTTCAATATGGCGGCTGACTGTGGCGTCATACCACCGAAATAAGTATGTACATTGGTTTTGGTTAGTGCAGGGGAGCCGCCTACCAAATTTCGTGAAGATGAGGCCATGAATAAGAAAGTTCAACATGGCGGACATTGTGAAAATTAGTGACGTTGGAAAGTTCAATATGGCGGCCGACAGTGGCGTCATACCATCGAAATAAGTACATACGTCAGTTTCGGTTAGCGCAGGGAATCCGCCTACCAAATTTCGTGAAGATGGGGCCATAAATAAGAAAGTTCAACATGGCGGACGTTGTTGACTGTTATCGACCGTTATGACCGTTACGTGTAGAATTTCAAAATGAAACCTGCTTAACTTTTGTAAGTAAGCTGTAAGGAATGACCCTGCCAAATTTCAGCCTTCTACCTACACGGGAAGTTGGAGAATTATTGATGTTTGGAAAATTCAATATGGCGGCTGACAGTGGCGTCATACCACTGAAATAAGTACGTACATCGGTTTTGGTTAGCGCGGGGAAGCCACCTACCAAATTTCGTGAAGATGGGGTCAGCCTTCTACTTACACGGGAAGTTGGAAAATTAGTGACGTTGGAAAGTTCAATATGGCGGCCGACAGTGGCGTCATACCATCGAAATAAGTACATACATCGGTTTCGGTTAGCGCAGGGAAGCCGCCTACCAAATTTCGTGAAGATGGTGCCATAAATAAGAAAGTTCAACCGTTATCGACCGTTATGACCGTTACGTGTAGAATTTCGAAATGAAACCTGCTTAACTTTTGTAAGTTAGCTGTAAGGAATAAGCCTGCCAAATGTCAGCCTTCTATCTACACAGGAAGGTGGAGAATTAGTGATGAGTCAGTCAGTCAGTGAGTGAGTGAGTCAGTGAGGACTTTGCCTTTTATTAGTATAGATATATAAAAATATTGTGGCAGGCGGCCGGGGCCCATGCCCGACCGGGATGCCCCTGCCACATATGTTCTGGGGGATAAGGCATGGGAAACCCAATACCTCCCCCTGGACGCTAGATGACAGCCTCCCTGGGTTGGAGCGGTGCCTTGGTTTCCCGCAGGGCTCCATGGGACCTGGAGTTGGGTGCAGCCCTGTTGGGTCCTGCAGGCACCGCCAGGGGGTGCTGCAGCTTGAATTCGGTGATCAACCACCTGGAGCACTTCTGGGTGGACTATAAAATGGCCCCGCAACCACCACTCAATGGCCAGAGTCGGGAGGAGGAGGACGAAGCTTGATGGAGGAGTGGTGGAGGAAAAGAGTGTTTAGAGAGCTTGTGTTTATTTGTACTGCGGACTGTGTTGTGCCTGTGGGGATTACAGGGAAAACGTGCCCCACAGGTGAAGAGAATAAATAGTTTTATTTTACGTGTGCCTCTGTGTCGGTTTGGGTGCCTTTATAGCGCCTTTTTACAATATATTATATAGTTGTTAGAGAGATGGTGAAAAATTACCTTTATTTAAAAATAAGCTTTGTTTTAGATAGGTACTTTACAGAAAAAAATTAAAATGCTTCTCTTGTTCAATTGATTATTTTTTTATGTTGTACGTATTATGGATATATATTTTCATACATATTCTACTAAAGTATGTAATTTTAAGGAAATTTTATTTTAGTATTTTTACGGTCACTGAACAGTATGCCTACGGAGTTTCATTTTGTTAATAAAAAATGAACAGATAACACCCTTGCTCTATAGTTTGCTAATAGAAATACAGTTTATTATAGGGGCAAGGCAGCCATGTATCTAGTTATGCAGGTGATTAGTGTAAAAAAAAATTTTAAGGGATAAAGGAAAAACAATTTGGAATCAGCTGATGAAGTAACATGAAATCGGTGATGGGCATCAGCCTTAATAAACCTGATCAGAGTGTCCGTAATATGTACCTCAAATCTCCAAGGGGGGTTCACGCCCTTGCTGATTGGTGAGTCAGTTTGTACAAGTCATGGAATATGGCTGTTTTCTTGTGCCACTATGCAGGTTTGGAGCTATCCTTGATCTGGCGGTTTTTTCATGACCTGACAACCCTGCCAGACTGGGTAGTGTTCTCAACCAACTCCCAGACAGCTTCTTAACAACCCATCTGCTCAGTGCTCTGGATTGGAGGTTCTCCTCAGCACCCTGCTGTCTTTCGCAGTAATTGAAAGGCAAATGGACTTGGCTACATTTTGATTTTAATGATGAGCTGCAGAATTCTGTCACACTTTTCCCATCTTACACATTGGCGTAATCTTTATGATATTTTGCCATTTCAGATACACAACAACCTGTTTGGTGGGGTTGTTCATTAAGCTCAGCAGGTACTGAAGCCTTGTATTGTTACTGCTGTACTGTTTCACGGTACCCTAACCCATGGGCTCGATTCAGCCTGACTCGATCCTTTTGTGAGTTCATCAAACTGGTGGCAGAACTGAATTATGGGGCCAAGCTGGCCTTCAACAAGGAAATCCTCAGGAATGCTGGGAGTAATGTGCGCTCAAATGCTGACAGTCGCACAGTATTTGAGTCCCCTAAGTGGATTTATTGTTAAGTCTTTACTGTTGCAGGAGTATTTGAACCGAATGTGCTATTAGGCTGTTAATCCATCTTCATCCTTTGGAGAGCGGAAAGTAAAAATGCTTTTGAATATCCTGCATACTGTTAATGAGATAGAATTAGTTGTTCATTTTTTATTGACTTTCAACTACTTTACTTTCATAATGTGATTGTTCATACTTTATTAGTCTATGATGGTTGATTTTGCCAGATTCCTTTTCAGTAGCAGTTTACCATCCTACCTGGGAAGACCTAGCAGGGGAAATTCTGGATGAAGGCCACCCATTTTATGACCTGAATTTGCCCTTGAAGAAACAGTAAGAGATGCACAATAATTTGAGGTGTTTACAGAAAAGATATGAGGATTTCCAAAACTAAATAAAAATTTTGGAGCAGGGATGTCAAACTCAGATCCTGAAGGGCTGCAATGGCTGCAGGTTTGCATTTGATGAGTTAGTAAATCAATCACTGCATCACTTCAGCTAATACGGCCGGCGTCTTGCCTTCATTTGAACTGACTTGCTTTTTAAGATTCATAAGCCTTCATAAGCCTGTTATCCTTAACCAGCCACCAAACGGTAGTGAGATGCAAAGCAGATGACCCACTGACTCAGCCGTTTCAAATTCAGTTGCTCGAGGGCATCATTTTTGCTGCCACCAATTTCTCAATCAGAGGCCATTTCTCACTCCTAATGTAAGTCATTATTTTATTTATGGCTTCTCAGTGCTCTCATTATGCCACACAGGACAATGTCAATGGTTTCCTTTTTTCCAAGAGCACCGTAGAACTGATTTGTGGCCCAAAATTCTGTTGGCTTGCTTTCCAACTCGTAATGTTTTGGCTGCTGGAAACAATTAAGGTTTGTGAATCTTACAAAGCAAGTCATTTAAACAGAATGCAAAAAGTAGGCCTCTGTTAGAAGCATGAATTGTTTTCTAATCTGAAAAGTGGATGGAAAGAAAAGCTGCGGCAACTGCAACCCTTCAGGTTCTGAGTCTGATTTATGTGTTTTAGAAGCCATAGTTAGAATGGGTCTGTCCCAACCTAATCAGACTGATGCTGGCACAGGAACGTTTTGACTACAATACATTTTAGTTGGAGAATAAAAAGAGCACCTGTGAAGGTCAATACTAATAAAATCTTGCCCCATATATTAGATACTAGCTGTGTTACATGGCTTCACTCAGGAAGTTTGATGACACAGTGGGCCTGAGGTATAGTGCTGTCAGTTAATCGATGTGTCAGAAGTAACTAGAGTGCTTTTCTGTATAAAACACCAGTAGAAGTACCAGTTGCTTCTTTGTATTTAGGTTAAAGAAAGAAAACAAAGGTTTATGTGTTTTTTAAATGGTGACCCTCTTGTTATTGCTGGCTGCCCCATCCATCATGCACCCTGCCTCTCTACTCTTGTGAGTCAAAAATATCCTTTCAGGTCCAATCGGATTCTCCTTGCTGAAATGTAACCATGAACACTGTAATGTTCTGCTAGTTTTTGTAGTTCAAGGTGGACCATTCATAGTGCTTAAATTATGAAGAAAAGTCAACAAAGCAGGAGTTAAACAACTCTTTGATTTTTCATTGTGTTGCTCAGCACTTCCACTCACAATCAAGCCTTCTTCAATGCCTCCCTGCAAAAGCACAGAATGTTCCATTTTATATGACAGTAAACAGAAGCATTAGTTGGGGTCCCCTATCAAAGTCCACAGATGTGAAAATTTACTGCAGTGGTGTAGCTTGTGGGGGACCCGTTAAGTTTAAACTGACATTGTCAGTCCAGCGGACTTGCAGGTGTCACCATTATAGCCTCCTCTGGTTCTGTGACTGTCGACTGTGATCTTACATATGTAAAAAATAAAAAATCGTAGAACAAACGGGGCTCTGCTTTCATACACATTCAAGTAATAGTGAAAACATTGATAAGGGGCTATATTGTATGTGATGGACAAATAGATCAGGGGCTTTGCACTATTGATCATGTGTATAATAGAGAAAAAGGTAGGGGGCTTAACCTTCTGAGATCTATACCCCTATCCCAGTGCCACTGCTTCACTCCTGGCTTGTCTTGGACCCGAGGACACCACTTGTACCTCAGCTTCTCTCTCTCCTAACACAGCCACAGCGTCTGGCACTGGCATTCAAGGTTTAAGGTGTGCATGCCAACTACTGAGCTCTGCATCTTCTTTGATCTTTGCCAAACTTTGTCCTTCCATTTCCTACCTGACTGTACACACCAATCGTGATCCCATCTCCTTTTCCCTGTCTAGTACACCACTTATTCTTAGTTGTCCGTCCACCTGATTGGTTAGTGGTGCTGTTGGCTTGGCCACTGAATCGCTTTTGCTCCATCCTAGGTTTGCATAGAGCATGCTCTTAGCAAAGTACAGAGCATATAGAGATCATAAATGTTAGCATAATACAGTTGACCCTTGATATACGACCGGCCTGACATGCGAACAATTTGATTTACGACCAAAATTTTTGTTTTAATTTATGAACATCTTGCGTTACAACCCAAATGCGGTCACGTGTATCCGCTTGTGCGATTGTAAACAAACAGCCGAGAGCGTTCATAAGCGTCAGTCGGAGCCCAGATACATGTGTTTGTGGACGTAATTTCAGTCAGTGCAGTGATTTATCTATATATATAATTCACTAAGACCATGGCAAGCAAGAAGCATAATTGCTAAGGAAGGAAGAGAAGGCAACGAAGGTAAAGAAAGCGATTGTTAAGGGATGTTAGCTAGCGGGCTGGCGCGGCACATGATGATGTCATCAGGGTGAGTCAGCACCGGCTTACTTTGGAGTGTATTATTACAGCAGTTCACAACACGCCCAGCTTTGAACTGAGTGCTCGACTACTGTCATTATTAACTTGAGAAACAGCTATCACAATCGAAACGAAGAAGGAAATTGTGCGGAAATATGAGAGTGGTGTTCGTGTGACCGATCTTGCTAATATGTACAGCATGTCGAAATCCACCATCTCGACAATTTTACAAAGAAAAGATTTGCATAAGGAGGCTCCTTCTAAACAATAACCACCTTCCGTTTCATTCTCCTCCTCCTTCCTTCCTGCAGCCCAAAGATGTCAAATTAAATGGTGAGTACAGTATGAAATTGTTGTTTCTGGTAGGCTAGGCACTTTTTATAACTTTTTGGTTAGTACATTAGAAAAATTATTGGTGGTTTTGTAAATTATGCACATTATACAACCCTTTTTTATTATTAAAAGGTTAAGTAAGTGTTGCTGTGGGAGATTCGGAGCGCATTATGGGTATTTCCATTATTTCTTATGGGAAAAATAGTCTTGACTTACAACCAGCTTGAGTTACAACCAGCCCTCGCGAACAAATTGAGTTCGTAAGTCAAGGGTCCACTGTACTAATAAATATCAGCCAAAAAAAACTATTGACAAATAAAGAAAAATGGTTGGCTAATTTGATTTTTTTTTCTATGATGTCACAGAATTTAAATTTAAATTTTTTTTATTAAGTTGAGGGGGATTACCCCTAATTATTAATGTATCAAAATGTTGTTTCTTATCGGAAGTTTACTGCCCTATATGTAAAATCCTGATAAATTATTGCTTTTTAACTACATTGGAAATAGTGTTTTTTTGATGAGTGAGTCTGTCAGTCAACTTTGCATTATATTATCTATCTGTCTGTCTGTCTATTATATAGTACCTTTCATATCTATCTATTTATCTAGTGCAGTGGTCAGCAAACTCATTAGTCAAAAGAGCCAAAGATCAGCAGTACAACGATTAAGATTTCTTTTGAGAGACAAATTTCTTTTCAAGAACCATGTATTTAGGAGTCGGTTTAAACTAGCTACTAACATTAAATAAAACCAGATATCATAATAATAATAATCTTATTTGACAAAAAAATATTTTTTACATTAAAATAAAAATATGACAAAACACGCATTAATGTGAACAATGACCTTGTAGTTCCTTGGAAAGTTTGGATATGTCAGGTTTGTATGTCGTTGTTTTTAATTTCAAGCAGGATTCCAGGTTCTCATCAATAAGACGATTTCTCAATGTACTTTTGATAAGGTTCATGCTTGAAAAAGATTGTTTGCATGAATATGTAGAGCCAAAGAGTGAAAGAACAGCAAATGCTAGTTTTTTTAACTGATCATATGAGTCTGGAATACTATTCCAGGTGTTGAAAATTATCATGTCTTCCTTCTCCAGGTCTTTCAAAGCAGACCACTTGTGCTGTGAACTAAAATCACATTTATTTTTCTCCAATTTTTCCAGATCAGCATTAAGGAATTCAAATTTCGAGCTCCATAATTCTGTTTTTTTAACTCCAGTAATTGCATTTCAAAAGCGTCAATATTAAAATGAGAAAAATTAAATTCTGTTACGTCAGCACTGAGTGGTTTTTAACAAAGGCTAATGTAGTCATGCTATTTCTGAATTCCTGAAACCTCCGTAGAAAAGCTTCCCTCATATTTAAAATTGCTGTTTTGAAATAGTAAATGTCAATTGATGTTTCAGCAGGCTTGGAAAATGAATTAATGTTTCTCTTTCAAAGTCTCGAGCAAAAAGGGATAATTTGTTTTCAAATGAAATGACTTCTTCCAACATCGAAAAAATTGTGTTTCCTTTCTCCTGTAGTTTACGATTAAGATTATTTAGATGAGACGTAACATCTACCATGAAATAAAATTTTTGGATCCATTGATCGTCTGTTAGTTCAGGATAGTTAACACCCTTCTCAAGGAGAAATGCTTTAATTTCTAATAATGAGGAAGCAAAACATTTTAAAACGTTTCCTCTTGAAAGCCAACGTACCTTATTATCCAGCAGAAGATCTGCTTATTCACTCTCCATTTCAACTAAAAATTCTTTAAATTGGCGATGATAAAGAGCTTTAGCTACAATTGTGTTGACAATCTTGATCGCCAATTCCATAATATTACAAATTTCTTCTGAAAATGTCTGTGCACAAAGCACTTCTTGATGAATGATGCAATGGTAAACAAGTATCTCGTGATTAATTTTTTCTTTCAAAATAGAAACAAAACCTTTTCTCACTCCGGTCAAACTGTTTGCCCCATCTGTTGAAATTGAAACAGTTTTATCGAGTGGAATATGATGTTTCTCCATGCATTCAATGACAGCATTTGCAATATCCTCGCCACGTGTTTGACCTTTCAGTGGCAATAATCCTAAAAGTTCTTCTTTAGGACCCGTAGACAAAATAAATCGAACAAAAAGTGAAACTTTATGTCACAAGACTCGTCAACAACTATTGATAAAGCTGAAACCAATTTAAGATCTTCGATTTGCTGATTGGTTATATTCGAAGACAGTTTGACTGTCCTGTCTTTTACTGTTTTAGCAGACAGTGGTAACTCTTTAATTTTTTTAAGAATTTCTGCCTTGTTCTTAAACTCCCAGAATAGCTCTTCAGATGCATTTATAAAACAACTTTTAATGTACTCACCATCTGTGTATGGTTTGCCTCTCTTAGCAATCTCTTGACTAACAATAAAGCTTGCAATATTAACAGTGTTGGAAGATTGCATCCAATAATTAAATACAGAACTTGATTTTTCTTGACTCTTCTGAAGTTCCTCAACTGCTTTCTTCCTCGCATCAGCGGCAGGATATTTACTGCCAAATGACGTGTGTTTAGTTGTAAAGTGTCTCTCCAAGTTTGATTTCTTGTTATGCGCCAATTTTTCTTGACAAATAAGACAGGTTGGAAGGCCATTTGAGTTTTGTATAAACGCGAACAATTCCGTCCATTCAACTTTAAATTCACGGTTTTCATCTTTGCTTCTTCTTTGTAGCCAAGTCAAATAGGTGACACCTAAAAATTTGTTTCGTTTTATAACAATAAAAGCAGCAACATAAAGTTAGAACAACTTATTAAGTTAATTCCAAAAATACCTGTGAGATCTGCAGCTGGTTGAAAGATACAAGTAGCTTAATGCGCTTAAGGTGCTCTCGTCGCTTGCCTGAGACTTTTCGGCACGCCAGGCACAAACCACTGTACACACTGACGGACAAGCTGTGACTGACTCGCTTTCGCTCAACTCATGCGTTAGTCGCGTTTGTGCCTCCTCCGTGCCGCATACCCCGCGCCCACTTGCGCTACGTCAACCCAACTGACACCCCGCTCGCCCGCACGTAGTCGAAATCGATTCGTGGCAGAGCCGCACTCAAGTGGCTAAACAGCCGCATGCAGCTTGCAAGCCGCGGTTTGCCGACCACTGATCTAGTGTCACAACCACAGACATAAAAACATTTGGGGCAGCCACCCATATATTGTGCCTTGGATGCAAATGGGTTTAAATTGATTGAGATGATCACAGGTTCGAGTCCAAAACAGAACTGAATGTAATAGGAAAAGATGGTGGCTTTAAAGCCCGGGACCAGAAGTGACATCATCACTGGCTCTGGAAACGGAGCTGACGTTATCTATGGCTCCGGGACCTGGTGAGATTTCCCGTGGATGGTCAGCAGAAGATTTAGTGCAGCTCGCCACCCCCTGGTCTGGTGTGGTAGTACTATTCTTAAGGCCTTTCAGATGTCTCCCAATTGCATGTGTGTGACAATATATACTGTATGTATGTATGTGTATATCTTCTATATAAATGTCTACCTCTGGAAGTGTGTGTCTGTCCAGCCCAGTAGTGAGCGGTGAAGTCGGGATAAGGGCTCCACCTCCGAGGAAACAAACTTGCTTAGCCGCTAATAACACAAGTGAGGCCATCATGCCAGCAAAATGAAACATCAGAAAAAAGACAAAGTTGTTTAGCCGCTAACATCAGCATAATGGTATCCCTTTACTTTTCCTCCCGTCGCTAATGCACAAGTGAGGCAAGCACATCTGCAACACAAATCCTTCTAGGAGAGAGATGCCCAGAGTAGTTCCTTTCAATTACCTGACATCTCTACATTTTGATTTTTTTCTGTTTCAATAGTGTCAATAGTTTCAATAGTGTGTATATATATATATATATATATATATATATATATATATATATTGTGATGATTATTCCTTTTAAAAGAATACTGCACAAAACAAAACA
>JANRMT010062798.1:12934899-13009302 GCA_026402145.1 Polypterus bichir lapradei
TGCAAGTTATCGCAAACGCTTGATTGCAGTTATTGCTGCTAAGGGTGACCCAACCAGTTATTAGGTTCAGGGGGCAATTACTTTTTCACACAGGGTCATGTAGGTTTGGATTTGTTTTCTCCCTAAATAATAAAAACCATCATTTAAAAACTGCATTTTGTGTTTACTTGTGTTATATTTGACTAATGGTTACATATGTTTGATGATCAGAAACATTTTGTGTGACAAACATGCAAAAGAATCAGAAATCAGGAAGGGGGCAAATAGTTTTTCACACCACTGTATATATATATATATTATAATAAAAAAATCTTGGGATGAGACAAGACTTTTTGAAGAGATTTTTTGGAAGGAAGTCCCGCAAGACAGAGACTTTTGCCATGAGATTTTTTCAAGTCACGCCATACTTACAACTATTTTCAAACAAGACCACGGTCATCAGGTGCATTCCGGCATTCAACCTGGATAGACACCAGTCCATTAAAGGGCTTACTTATGAACACACAAACACACACACTTATGAAGAGCAAATTGGTTAAATGTTTATCAATAGACTCTGCTGAAACAGTTGGTGGTGATCATGCAGAAGATAAAAACTTACAATATCCTATAGAATATCTACAAGCATTAACACCGTCTGGTCTTCCACTGCACAAATTACTGTTGAAAGAAGGATGTGTCGTAATGTTATTCTATAATTTATGTCTGAGTGATGGACTATGCAGAGGAACAAGATTAGTAGTATTGAAAATTGGTCGAACAATTCTGACATGTAAAATTTTAACTGGTGACAAGAAAGGAAATGTAGTACATCTTCTGTGGATAACATTAGACAGCAAAGAGATCTTGATATGCCATCCGTATTAAAACGTTTACAGTTTCCCGTTAGAATAGCTTTTGCTATGACAATTAACAAATCACAGGGACAAACATTAGAAAAAGTTGGTCTATTTATTAGAGAGAAAGAAATGATATTCACTCATGGGCAGTTATACATTGTGTTGTCACGATGAAAGTCCAAACACGGAATCAAAATTCAATGTGATATTGACGAAAAGTTAATTCCAAATATTGTTTTTGCTGAAGTTTTAAAGTAAAAGTGAAAATAATTCGTATGTAAAAATTCCCATGAAAATAACTCTTTACAATTGTTTATCTGGTAAACCAACGCAGAGCCCCCTTTTTATGTGAGTATATACATATATATATATATATATATATATATATATATATATATATATTAAAATGTACCAAGCATTGATATGTTTTTCTTTTTAACAATGTTTTCATCTCGATTTTCATTCTATTTTTTGCCGGGTATTCTAATTGTTAAATTAATCCATTATTTTCTAATTAGTGGGTCTGACTCTAAAGTAGTTGCAGCCTTTGATTATTCAGTGTTGTTTGCCTGGGTGTCTGATCTGCTCGTTTTTAATTGTCATTAATAAGATATAATGAAGGGAGGAAACTGCACACAGAAAGGGCAAAATATAATGAAATCAACAAAAAAGAGTTAAGCATTTAAATCACTATCAAAAATGGAAATATTTCTAAATGCCTTATAAATGTAAAAATCATGCTGCGGTGCTTTCTTAATGTAAAATGAGAGAAGAGAAAAAAAAACCCAGCAGCTAACTAATTGAGATCAGCGTTATCAGGTGATTGCGTAGCTGGTTGGAACAAAAACCTGAAGCCACAGTGGGCCCCCCAGGACCGACTTTGAGAACCCCTGGCTTACAGTAAAGAATTAAGTTGCAAATTGACATTGGTTAATAATATACTGATATGTTAGCCCTCTGAACCCTTGGCTATAACCCTCCTGAACAATTTTGAAAAACAAAAGTTCTGATTTATTAACGTAAAATGTCATCATATGATAATAAGCTACAATGTTATAACTAAGATCGATGCTGTGACTTGTCATGGTGCTGGACTATTGTGTGCATGAGAGCTGACAGCCATGAGCGCCCTTCCTGAAGTACAATGCTTATAATCCAGTGCCAGAAAATAAGGAATGCTGGTGATTTGGACCTCACAAACAGAAGAGAAGCTGGTTTGTCGTGGTACTTTGAGATGTCTCGTGTTTTAGGTGCCACAACAGAATTGATAAAAGAAAAAAAAGGGGTGCAGAGATTGAGTGCCATACCCGTTAACCCTTCACACAGCCCTGGTGCCATCAGAAAAAGGGGCAAGCACAACTGCAGGTGGGTTGTCAAGCAGTTGCTAAGTTTGACATGTCCAGTGAATTCATTTGTGGAAACTGACATGATCTGCCAATGAGACAGGTAGTTCTAAATTCTAAATTTCCCTGTGGCAGTAATATCCATCCATCCACTCTCCAACCCGCTGAATCCGAACACAGGGTCACGGGGGTCTGCTGGAGACAATCCCAGCCAACGCAGGGTGCAAGGCAGGAACCAATCCCAGGCAGGGCACCAACCCACCGCAGGTGGCAGTAATAGAGTTTATCTAATTTAATATAATGGTAGCCGGCGAGTTTGCCATACACAACAACTAGAAGGTGAATAATACGACATCAGCTTCAGTTATAACAGATAGAGCTGAAAGACTAAACCTGCTTTGATGGATTAAATGCAACATTAAGGTAACACTAACAATTACAAAAACATACAAACAAGGTCTTCAGTATCCCATCTTACACTTCCTTTTATATTGCATGCCTACTCCTTTCCCGGCTCCACAAAGAGAACATCCGATCCACTACAAGTTTAGCTTAAAATAAATCAATCTGCAAGTGGGGTTAGAGGAATCACTGCTGAGGTCTCATGATGTCGGTTCTAATGAGTACAGGGTGGAAAACAGTAAACAAATATGAACATGTCGAGCAACAGAGTCAAAGCCTGTTTTTAGGTGCTGTAATGCAGAAAAATGACATTACAGGCAAATAATACAGTGCAGCGTACATGTCTGCCACACAGAGAGTTTAAGTCAACAAAGCACTTCAGCTATAAAAACAGGAACAAATATTGAGCGATTATAGCCCTGCATGGCTCTAGACATTCAGTTGTGTAGCATATCGGCCTAAAACTCGCAGCATGACTGCAATTCTCTAAAGTCGTCGTTAGTGCTGAAGCTTTCATCGTGAATGCCTCACAGTCAGAGCTCCATTGTTACCATTATTCATCCATGAGGGTCCATGCAGATCAAGTCGCTTGCTGAGGAGTTCTTACCGCTTTATCCCCTGGGCCCCCACCATGCTGCTTTTCAGTCACAAGACACACTTGTTCACCAGGCCCTGAAAACAGAGGTCCCATTTCCGTGTGGGATTCAGCGTCAGCATGTTAATAGATTTTACCGCCACTACCTTGGCCTTTCCTGGAATTGCAGAGATTTTTTTTTTTTGCCACCAGGTCAGAAAACTGGAGGCATTCCTGCTGAACTGCTGACTGAGAAGTGACCTGGCACATGGGCTCCAAATACCTTGGACTGCTAGTTTAGCGATTCCACTGGCGGAATTTGAGAAAAGAAAACAAAAATAATTAGAAGAATTTGAGAAAGACGCATGAACAACCAGCATGTATTGTTGTTTTTCACCAATATAACTTTTTCAGCTAATCAGAACTTGAGTGTATGAATTGTGCATGGCTGGCGGGTTGGACCCTGTCCCAAAAGCATTAGCCAGAATAACTGGTGGGATGCCAGTCCATCACAGATCACTCCAGGCTACATAATCCAACATGAGCATTCCTGGGCGGTGGAAAGAAACATGGGAACCTGTGAGGTCACATTGCTAATCTTGATGTGTTGGTGGTGCAGACTAGACACAGGCAGCGACTTATCCAGGAACTGAAGACCAGTCCATGCTTGATGCCTGAATATTTTAAAAATTTGGACAGAGTGGTGTGGTAAAGTGTGTTAGGGGCAGTGGCGGTGCATGATTTTAGTCACAAGACAGTGTGGGTCAGACTTGGTGCAGATGGAAAGCCGTGCGGCCACAGGGTGTTCATTAGGGAAAATTGGACAACTGCTCATGTGCAAACACGATCGGCTCAGCCAGTTTCCTCATTGATGCTCCATGGGTCATTAAAGAAAAGCACCAACACCCACAAAGGTATAAAGAGTCTGAGAAGAGATCAGAAGAATAAGAGGAGGTGATCAAGAATGAAGAAAGAAAAAGAAAGCAAAGGGAAACAAGAATAGAATTGAGCTGTAGCCAGTGTTTGAGGAAGGTAGTGACACGGTCAGAAAAGCCCCACGGAGGAGCGTAGGCAGATTGGACCGCTCCTGTTGAACTTGGGAGCAGGACAATTGTGTGCTCCAAGGGTCCTATTGATGTCGATGGGGGTGGTGGGACTAGGGAGTCTGGCTCGGAGCATCCTGATAGAAAGTGTCTGGGACAGTGGTCATGTTGGACCACTTTCATTGGTGTCTCTGCCCTGCTGAGGATACCTGAAGAAATGAATGAGCAAGGCGAGATGAGAGAGAAGCGCTGGGGACTGAGCTGATTCTGACTCTGTTTTTATCATTGATTTTAACACTTTTATTGCTTTATTTATTGATTAATTTTAACTAACTCACAAGCACTGTTTGTATGGTTTATTTGTCAAAGACCATTGCCCTGCAATTTAGACACTATGATTGTTTTATTAAAAAGTACTGTGCACATTTTGCACCTTCCTTGTTGTTTGTGTCCTCATTAGCCCAAGTCCATGTTAATGACTATTATGAGTCAGTTATGACTATCGATGTCCTGGGGATGGAAGATACCAAGACTGTGGACACCCAGGGCATCACATATGGTGCCATGTTGGTTAGATCTGCAGAAGTGTAGTAGTTTGAATGGTTTTCCTGCAGGTACTTCAACGTTAGTAACTTGTCTGCATATAGTGGTTTGCCCTGTAATGTCATAATGCACCAACCGCTGAGTGGATAGATGGTTAAAACTGATATGTCTAAGTGGAATGGCGGTTCAGTGATTAGATGCGCTGCTTCCTCCCAGCTTTATGGGCTCAGATTAATGTCTATAAAGGCATATTGGAGCTCTGAGTAGGGTGGCAGGCTGGCTTTTTAAGGGCAATTTGGTCAAAAGTTATGGGTAATTGGATCCCGAGTTGGCCTGGTGTTTGTTGTGTGTGATTTCAGGTTGTTGGGATGCAAAGCATGTCCGAGGATTATTGTGAGAGGGCGACAAAGACGCCAAAAAAGGTGGTCGTATTGAATAAAAGGTCAAAAATGTGAGATCAGAAAAAGTTGGAGAACTAACACAAAAGAGGCAGGACGGTAAATCTGAAGTGAGGTGCAAACTAAAGTAGAAAGCAGAAGAGACCGGCTCAACACTAGAGTTTACTTGAACTAAGACACTGACAACAATATTGAAGAGTTTGATAGCAGTGTTCTCCACCAAAGAGACAATGCAAAGTGAGGGTGCTGGGATACACTCTAGCGACCCAGTGAACAGTACTCTAAATGGCTTCTGGTTTTGCCACACACATCGGGCCTACAGCCCTGCAATCTCCATAGACAAATGCTGTCAGTAGAATGGGTCGTAATACGTTTTCAAGGACTTTGAACATGGCATGGCCATAGGATGTAGGTTTCCTACAAGTCAGATTTCTGCCCCGGTGAACTCTTCAGTTCTGCTACTGTGAGGTAGAAACATCTTGGCTGCAAACTGTTAAGCCATGCAAGCTGAACCAATTACTGTAATTCATACTCCTTTAACACTAGAATTCCTGAAGCCTTCAAAAAAACTCGTAATCCTAGCCCACCTTAAATCCCTTTGCACCTCTCCATTCAGCGTCTTTTGTCTTGTAAATGTGTCTATCAGCACTAGCAGCAAGCTGCCTGCTATCCCATCACCCCCACTGCTGCAAAAAGCTCTCCTAGCTCAAGCTGTTGATTAAGTGGGAGTGAGGTACCTGGAGCAGTATAGGGTAAATAATATATCGTTATTTGGAACAAACCTAATTCTCCGATGTAGAACCC
This sequence comes from Polypterus bichir lapradei, assembly GCA_026402145.1. Lineage (NCBI taxonomy): Eukaryota > Metazoa > Chordata > Cladistia > Polypteriformes > Polypteridae > Polypterus > Polypterus bichir. The sequence goes on from JANRMT010062798.1 coordinate 12,940,846, forward strand.
TCATCCTCATCTGAGTTCACCTCTACTATATCATGTCTTTATTTGACCTACTCAAGCTGTTGGCTGGAGGGGTGTCAGACTCCATCGCTGCTGGAGCAATGAAGGCACATTTTCTAGAGTGATGAGTCACTTTCACCATCTGGCAGATACCAGAAGAAAGTTTGGTAGAGGAGGAATACTGGACTGGGTCTCTTTGTCATGAAGTTTGATGAGGTCCCTTCGTTCTTAATGCTACAGCCATACAGTGACATTTCAGAGGATCATAACTTTCCAAACACTGTGTCAATAGTAGGTGCTCTGCTGCTGTTTCAGCATGACAAAACAAAGTCCATACTGAAATCGTGGGGAAGAACTTGACTGGATTGTTTGGAGCACTGAATTCAACCCCAACAAACACCTTTCAGATGAACTGGAATGCCCACTGCAAACCCAAAATTGGTGTCCAACCTTGCTAGGACTCTCATGGCTAAATAGAAGCATCTCGCCATTGCCGTGTTACCAAATGAAGTGCAAAGAAGAGTGGAAGTTGTGATTGCATCAAAGAGAATGGCCAACTCCATGCTAATACCCATTGGTTAGGAATGAGATGTTTGGCGATCACATGAAGGTGCTTTTTGTCCGTTTAGTGTTAAAGCCTAGACTGGGAATAAAAAAGGTGTCAATGTCCACCTGGAATTTATGCTGAATCTGTGGAACCATCTTCACTGATTTGGTTTGCTCCTCCAATGGTTTCCTACATGCTCCTTGTTCTCTCCCTCTTTCTCCTTCTTATCCCTTTTCTTTTCCTTTCCTAGTGGCTTATACTGAATGTCCCCTCTGCCTTTACCATCCCCAGTGGAACCAAGCAGCCCAGAGATAAACAACATGAATTGTTCCTTCCAACTTTCAGGTTATTTACAGCTACAAATGACACAATGCCAATTTTTGACTCATATGTTGTTATGTTTTTCATTGTCTGACTGTGCAGATGAATTTTTGTGGCTGAAATCCAATGAGAGCATTCAGACGCCTGAATGTGTCAGCTTGTGCAAAATTAATAAAGCCAAATGCATCAGACAGATTTGACTTAATAGACCAACATGAGTGCCAGCAGTATGGTTGTTGCACTAATTAGTAAAATTATTTTCAGTGGAAGCCATTTACAAATTTGTCAGCTCTTGATGGTAAAGAGAAAAAAAGTCATTCACAGATGACCTGATTCTGGGCCGAGGTGTCAAACATCAGAGAAGACCTAGTGCGAGTCAGCCTGTGAAGCACGGAGAACCCAGTGCTAAAAAGCAGAAGATGGTACTTGTTATTTTTGAGCATAATAATCACTGCTGGAAACGCAATGGGGGAGCCCAGACAGGTGGGAGTGAGATGTGGGGCGTCTTGACGACAATTTATGAGTGCCAAAGGGTGCTTCTGGGACTTTGTGTCAGATGGTAGGACCCTCTTGAAAAAATTCCTAATATCCATTATTGTTGAATAGTTTAATCAGTGAGTGGTCTCAGACCTTTAGATGAAATGTAATACTAGAAAAAGAAACCCCGAAAACATTATACAATTTTTAAATCATTTCTTTGTTTATTTGTGGAAGATCTTTTCCAACATGTTACGTTTTTACTCCTATTGTTTGAATACTTGCATTAATTCCAACTTTACCCTTTCTATTTGACATCAGTCTTGCATGTGTAGTCCACTCTTTCATTCAGAGACCTGGAGGTTAACGTGTGTGCGTTTCTGGTCCTGCTATTGGATTCAAGTCAGGACTTCAGCAAGACATAAATTTTGTTTCTCCTAAAACATTCAGTGTTAGACTTGCTTTTGTCTTTTGGGTTATTGTCCTGCTGCATAACCAAATAATGCTTCAGCTTCAGGTTATGGACAGATGACTGGATGGTGTCCTTAAGAGAATCCTGGTAAAGTACAGAATTTATAGTTCCTTCTGTAATGGTGAGAGTTCCAAGTCCTGAGGCAGCATATAATCCCCACACTATCCCATGTCCGGGTATTCTTGGCGGTCTCACGATCTTACCTTTGCACACTTAAGTATAGTGGTCCCTGAATCATCCAAACAGTTCCACGTTTGACACACTTGTCCTTAGCACATTTTTCAATAAGGATTGGGGATCATCCAAGGGTTTCTAGCAGTGATGCTGCTCTTGTATAGCAGAGGTTCCTGCCTTGCTACTCCCATTTTTACTCCGTCTCTCTCTTATAATGGAGTAATGAATAAGGGACAGAGAGGCCTGCAGTTCTTTGGAAGACTTCTTGAATGGGTTGTCACTTTGTCCTTCGGCTAAAGGCCAGCCTTTCGTGGGAAGATTCCCCATTGTTCCAGATGTTTTGCTTTTGGAGATGATGTCTCTTGCTGTGGTGTACTGGAGTGCCAGAGCCTTCGAAACTCCATCCTGATCTCTTTTAAATATTCATTTCATTGAGGCCTATTGATCTTGGGGCTGGGGGAAACGTGTGGTGACAATTTCACTCTTATGGTTGAGGGTCTGTTATGTGGGGAGGTTCAGATTCAACAGGTCTGGCTGCGTTCAGTCAGCAGAGTTTAATTAGCAATAAACTTTGGTTGGGTGATTGAGTGAATAACTAAGGGGGCATTACGGGTATTGAAAAACTTTATTACATAACCTTCTTAGCATTATATCTGCCCCCAGAAAAACGAACCAAAAAGTTGATTTTTTTTTTTTTCAACAATAAAAAATGATATTGCGGGTAACATAAACATGTAAATCCAAGAAGTCAACAAAAATTATGTAGGAAAGACGTGTCTAGTGTCCACTGCTGTACTGATTCAGATTTTTGAGGCATGAGACGTGTGTTTCTTTGCCTTCTTTTCTTATATTTTCTTTCTGTTCCTTGTGCATGAGGAGGTAGATTGTCAGTGCCTGATCAATGCTCTCTTAGGTTATTGCAGGCTACCACACTGCAAGGTTTAATGATGTCTACATTTCCCCAGTTGCTGCATTATAAACAGTGCTTAGGGGGCTAATGTCTTTTTTTGCCCTTCTACTTGATTGCAAGTTGCACTTTTGTCACGTAGGTACTGCACGCAGCTGCAGTGCTACCCGACTAAAATCACCAGACATGTCATGGCAGTTTAGTCCTACAGTGCCGTATGCATCAGTCAACGTCTGATGGCCAGTTCACGTTGTCGCCTCTATCGCGTGATTAAACTAATGGTTCTGTTTCATTGTACCCACACTGACTTTGCAGCTTCTTGTTTACAGGCAATTGTGTGATTTTGTTTATTTTTAAGGCTCCACCCCAATCATGAATATTAATAAGTTACCATAGAGAGGCAAAATGCATTGAACTATTCATGGCCTTTTTTTGTGGCATGATGTTACTCGATCCACTAGATGGCAGTACAATACTGTCCCACACCTTATTCAGGCTTAAAAATGTAAAGGGGAATTATTAAACATCACCTCGATTCTGACTTGGGAATAACCAGAATTGCATACAATTCCTTACCTGAGTCACTGTCATGCCTAATGCCAAGGAGGTTAAATATATTAAGTAGTAATTTAGAAATGATGTTCTATTCTTACTTTGGCTCTCTTTATATAAACTTACATTTTATGTAAAGATCTCAATTCATTGTGACACATAGACAACAACAGAGATGATTTAATTCTGCTCCAAATGTTTACCATGTGGACGTAATGGTTGAGCCCCAGAGTCATAGTTGTAGCTTTGTAACCTGTTCCTTATTGCTAGGTTTCAACTACTTTTTTTTTTTTTTTTAATTCCCAATCTTTTTTGGTACTTCCTGTAATCCAGGGGTGTCCAACTCCAGTCCTGGTGGGCTACAGTGGCTGCAGGTTTTCATTCTAACCATCTTCTTAATCAGTGAGCTGTTTTTGTTGCTGATTCACTTGTTTTGCCTTTGTGTTAATTAACGTGACTCAGACCCCTTAGTTGTTTCTTTTTCCTTAATGAGCAGTCAGACAATAATGAGACACAAAACAAGACCAGCTAATCTGAAAATAAAGAAAAGTGAATGTCTTGGCCATGATGGTCTGCTCAGGTCACCAAAACATCTTGACAGTGGTCCTAGAAAAACCAGAAACTCAACAGTCTGCTGTGGCAAAACGAGAGCAGCAACGAGTCATGATATTCAATAACAGCTTTAATTAACAGCAAGAATCTGCTTCTCTTTAAGAAACTGGTATGAATTTGGCTGGAGTTTGAAATCCCAGTTTAGCTCGTCGTCTGTTGGCTCATTTCTCATTTCTGTTTGGCTGCCATTTAATGAAGAAACAAATCAATTCAGAGGACTGAATCCTTAAACACAGGGCTATTAAAATGAAAGGAAAAGGAGTTAATTAGCAGTGAAAACTGATTAGGAAAAGGGTTAGAATGAAAACCTGCAGCCACTGCAGCCCACCATGACAGGAGTTGGACACCCCTATTGTAATTGAAGCCTAGTGTTCTTCTAGACCTCGTGATGATGTCAACGTCACTTTCATGGTGAGGGTCTGTATATGGGGAGGTTTAATGGGCTGGCAGAGGCTGTTTAAGTGAATGACTAAGGGAGCAATGACCTTCTCACACAGACCGTATAGCTTTTGATTAACTTTCTTACTTCAATATTTTAAGTAGCAATTTATGAATGGTGGGCTATGCCTACTCTGGTTCCCTTTTTCTAATATTGTGTCTAAAAATTCAAAGCCATTCACTGTGAGAGATTTTGCAGAAATAGCGGATATCAGGAAGGGGACACAATACTTTTTCACAGCACTTTATGTCTTCCATTTGTAAGTTTGCTGACATACACATTGTAATTCATCAAAAGTCCCCTTTCAGTTGCTTGCCAGTGACTGTGAATGTTGTTACTTTGCTGGTGAACTCATGTCTGAGGTAGTGTTGCATGGTAAACCGGGACTCTGCAGTTTTTAAAAATGTTAGAGTACCAGCATTGCTGTAATTTCAGCACCTAAAGTAAAAGGTAGTTTTCAAGCACCTCGCACTCGGTCTTTATTGGCGCTCCATGTGGGGGTCTCCCACTGCTGTTACATTTGTTATGTGTGTTAAATCTAGCTCTCGATCACAAAGTAAGACCACCGCCCACCTCTGCTCTTTGAACAAATTTTTTTATATAAGCATGTGGACCTGGAGAAAGCATATGACAGGTTGCCTTGAGAGGAGCTGTGGTATTGTATGAGGAAGTCGGGAGTGGCAGAGAAGTACGTAAGAGTTGTACAGGATATGTACGAGGGAAGTGTGACCATGGTGAGGTCTGTGGTAGGAGTGACGGTTGCATTCAAGGTGGAGGTGGGATTACATCAGGGATCAGCTCTGAGCCCTTTCTTATTTGCAATGGTGATGGACAGGTTGACAGACGAGATTAGACAGGAGTCCCAGTGGACTATGATGTTTGCTGATGACATTGTGATCTGTAGTGAGAGTAGGGAGCAGGTTGAGGAGACCCTGGAGAGGTGGAGATATGCTCTAGAGAGGAGAGGAATGAAGGTCAGTAGGAACAAGACAGAATTCATGTGTGTAAATGAGAGGGAGGTCAGTGGAATGGTGAGGATGCAGGGAGTAGAGTTGGCGAAGGTGGATGAGTTTAAATACTTGGGATCAACAGTACAAAGTGATGGGGATTGTGGAAGAGAGGTGAAAAAGAGAGTGCAAGCAGGGTGGAGAAGAGTGTCAGGAGTGATTTGTGACAGACGGGTATCAGCAAGAGTGAAAGGAAAGGTCCACAGGACGGTAGTGAGACCAGCTATGTTATATGGGTTGGAGACGGTGGCACTGAGCAGAAAGCAGGTGGTAGAGTTAAAGATGCTAAGATCTGCATTGGGTGTGACGAGGATGGATAGGTTTAGAGATGAGTACATTAGAGGGTCAGCTCAGGTTGGACGGTTGGGAGACAAAGTCAGAGAGGTGAGATTGCATTGGTATGGACATGTGCAGAGGAGAGATGCTGAGTATATTGGGAGAAGGATGCTAAGGATAGAGCCGCCAGGGAAGAGGAGAAGAGGAAGGCCTAAGAGGAGGTTTATGGATGTGGTGAGAGAGGACATGTAGGTGAAGGGTGAAACAGAACAAGATGCAGAGGACAGGAAGATATAGAAAAAGATGATCCGCTGTGGCGACCCCTAACGAGAGCAGCTGAGAGAAGAAGCAGCAGCATGTTGGACACTCCAAGGGGCAGTGGCACTCTTGTGAATGATTTGCGGAGTACAGCCAAGCAGGGAGGCGCCCATTTTTGAGGGCTGTGGGAATGAAACAGGGTGCTAGTTATCCGTTATTTGTTTCAAAAGCGCTTTGGTACCGGTGCTGAGACCCAAAAGTTCATATTGATACTGAAGCAATTTTTTTTATTACTGATCCAACACTAGCCTGGGGTTTCAAATCAAAAAGTATGGACTTACTTTTTCCCCTAAGGCCTCTGTGTAGAGGATGCTGGGTGCTGGGCTCATAATGGAGTTTCTTAAATTTACACAGTATTAAATGTACCAAGTGAATGTGCAAGTGTCTGTCTAATTGCCACCTCTGCATCTGTAAAGGGCAAATAGTTTTTGTAAGTACAGGGTGGCAGGTTGTATATAACTCAGAATTATCACATTATTAAGTACTTGTAAATCACAGAGGGGTGACGTTCCTAACAGAAGGGTGCTCAGTGTTCTGTTTCCACTTATTGTATAAAAAGCTGGATTGCTCCTCTCAGGGTTAACACCCTCTTAGATGCTAAATACACAAATTAGACAATTGCAACATCTCAGCCATCTGGTGCAACAGCTAAAATGAAAGAATAACAAAATGATCAGGGCTCACGTATCGTTCCTGGGCCACGGCTCACATTACAGGAGACATGCAGCCAACAGATGCCACATCTCGCCATCAGACAGCTTGGGCGGCGAGATACTTCCTTAATACAAAGGGAGGACAGCTGGGGTGGTTTGCTGCTCTTTATCGTTTACATGAGTGCTTTGCATGTGTGTAAGCAGAGGAGCCGACAGCCGCCGACCTTTAGTGAAATGTGTGATTACCGAAGAGACAGCTTGAGACACAAAGCTTGAAATCTACCACAGCCATGCTGACTCCTCCTTGAAAAGATACATCTCTGAAGCCATCCAGTAGATTTTCGGTTCGTCTTCTTGAATTTTTACTGCTTTTAAAAATGTGTCGTCTTTTAAATGATGTTGTCTGGAAAAGGTTGTGGTGTTAAGTCAAGCTGGGTGGGCCAAATGTGTCCCTCCATGGTGTCATCGCGACTGGCTTCTTTTCATCTGGAAGTCAAAGTTTGGGCAAATCACAAAGAGCCACTATCCCTGCTGAGGAAAACCCCAATTCACGGAATAAAGGGGAAGAATTAGTTTTTAAAGAAAAACGTGAGGTTCATTTTAACAGCCTAGATTGGTACAGTGCCGTCCCAGTGTCACCCGTACTCTGCACTCTGCAATCATTCAGTCAAAAATTTTACAAAATTCTTGTGAATAAATTAAACCCGTATTTTAATTCATTTGTTTGTTTTTTTTTTCCTTTTTACGCTCAAACAGTAAATTCTTGAATGTGTAAAAGTGAAGATGTGATGGTGGCTAGCATTCATCTTTCAGAATCGAGAGTATTTTGAAGAATTTGCAAGTGCAAGGCCTAGATTTGGAAGCCAGCCTGAGGCATGTCCTTTGTTTTGGGGGCCACGTGACATGACTCCATAGTAGACTGCAGCACTAAGCTCCACGCCGCAGTAACACGTGTCCAAAGCTTATAGATTTCAGCATTGCCTCCATTTTCTGGGTAGGATGGCAGTCCATCTAAGGCCTGACATGCACATTAAACTACTACTACTGTTTATTCCTGGAAAAATTTGCCAAAAACAGTGATTTTTTTTTATTTTTATCAACAATATAAAATGTATTGCTTGTAACAGAAATATGTAAATACCAAAATGTCAACATAAATACAGTAGGAGACGTCTGTGGAGTGTCCACTGCTGTACTGACGCAAATTTAGTACGTGGCCTCCGTGTGATATGTTTTGAGACAAGAGCAGTGTGTGTGTTTGCACACTTTTCTTATTTTTTTCTGTTTGCACACAAGAGGGTAGAATTTCACTGCCTGGTTAGCACGACGGGACGCGCCCCTTGTGTTATTGTGGGTTACCAAAGGTCAAGGCTTAGCGACTTCCTCATTTCGCCGTTACGAACATCGACAGTTGTTGCATTGTAAACAGTGCTTAGGGGACTAACTTTTTTTTTTTTGTCTTTCCACTTGATTGCAATCATTTTGCGCTTTCGCCATGTCGATGCTACTCCCCGCTGTAGCTTTACGCGACTGAATTCACCAGACACATCACGGTGGTTCAGTCGTACAGTTCCATATGCGCCACCTTTATTATCTGTGTCGGTGTCTGACTAATTCACATTGTCCTTACCATCACTTGACTCAATTAATGATTCAGTTTCTTTACAGGCTCCACCCCACTCGTGAATATTGTTGACTGTCCTTGTAGTGACAAAACAGATAGAAATATTCATGCCTGAATTTATTTGATCCACCAGCTGGCACCAGAATACTACTCAAAGCATTATTTGAGATTAACACTTTACTGTAGAGCGGATCCTTACTCATCACCCCAAGTCTGACTTGAGCTTAACCGTATTTACAAAATATTCTGAGCCCAAGAGACACTGCGGGTTAACGCCAAGGAGGTTAGGAGTCACACATTAACAAAGTCTGTCGGTGTTTAAGATGGAGGGGAAAACAAGAGTGCCCAGAGAAACGCTCTACCAGCAGGAGGAGAAGAGGCATGCATACTTGGAGCAGAACAGGAGAACCACCAACCCCATTTTCAGTATACTGTTCATTCATTTCTTTATTTATATTGCATACCCTCTGCTGACAAGCTGAGAATGCTGTTCACAATTACTAATTTCAAGTTATACAGAATTTACGTCACTGGCAGCATGTTGGCAGTCCAGAGCCTGTGCCCAGTTGTTGACTGCATGTTGGATTTTCTTCAGGTCTGCCATGCAGATGCTCAGGTGTGTCTGTGTGCGTTCCATTTTAGTTCATGGTACCATTTTTCTAGAGCGATGTCTAAGCTGAAATGCATGGGTTTTGCATGTTGTGAACACACACCTGAATAACTTAACATGTGGATTATGTGACGTGAGTAACATGAATTTTTTTAATAGACATTTTGATAACTGCTGGTAACCATAGACTCCTTTCCTATCAGAAACACTTTTTAATCACCGTTCTCCATGAAACATGAGACTAAGAATTCTTCACTGGGTTATGTAACATAAGAATACAGTATAACCCTGATTATTCAAGGAAATGTGGACCAATACTACTTTGAATAAATGAAAACTCAGATATAATAGATTGCGTCTGCTATTTCTATGTCATAGAGATGATTTTCTCAACTGATATGGCACACTATCATTTTCAAGCCTCTTTTCATCCCTTCAAATGCTAATGTTCCACAGTTGCCCCTGCACCAAAAGGTCAGCAGGTTTATTGTCTTCCTGCTGTTCAGTATACAAAATTGCAGTGTCTGTATGAGAAATTGTGTGTGGATTTTCTGTGCAGTCCTCATCATTGTAGAAATACAAAAATCCTAAGTGAATGAAACAGTAGTGCAGGAGAATACGACAGTAATGGCAGCACACTGACACTAGCCAAGGGAAGGATGAGTGAGTCCCGCCCACATTCCCAGAGTCCCCGCCTCCTCGCCTGCTCACTCAGTATAGCTGAGGTTAACAGTATGCAGTACGGTATTTAGGTGCACAGTACAAAGCTTTTATAAATAATTAGTCAAGGAGTGTATTGCACGTTAGGTTCGCCGCAGATAAAGAGAAACTTGTTAAATTGGGGTGTAGATAATCGGGATTCTACTCTATATGGTTTTTGGGTGGAATGTTCATTATAGGAAGAGTCTTTTAAGAAAAATAGAGTGTACGAGTGTCCTCAGCCCTTTCTTCTATAGTGAAGAAGTGACGAGATCCCACCATTGTTAGGGGGAGCTTGGCTGGTGGCGGGTCACCTGCATTGATGAAAGGATGCCAGCACAAAGAAGACCTCTGAAGACGTTTATTCTCAAGTGTCACCAGAGTGTCGAGGCATGCAGCGAGCCCTGGAGTTGCCCCGACTTTTACCTTGCAGACTACATTCTGAAAGTCCTAATCTGACTTTATTAACAAAATGACAGCAAACTGAGATCTCAACAAGAGGGTTCATTAAGAGGTCAAGGGTCAAAATGGCTTGTCGCACTGTAGGGCTTAGAAATTGCCACACACTAGAAGTTTGGGAACACAGACAGGAAGCCAATGAGCAGTTTTTCACTCACTGCTGACTGTGAGGTAACATTTGCTTTATCGGTAACTGTCTCATCTTATTACTTTGAATTGCGTACTCGGGGAAAGGCGTCCTATCAAGTAAACATGTACTGTATGCAGTGCACGCCTCACTTGCTCTTTTGTTCATGGACTGTATTGTTGAAAAATGGTTTCAATAAAAAAAAGCACCTCCAACCAAATTTGTTCCTCTAATGTGCTCTGATGAGCAGCTGCAGAGAAGTCTCCAAACTGTCGAAGCAGCCTGGGGGGGATCTCCACCATAGAGAACAAATCTCTACTTGTTCAGCTGGTGGCGTGTACAAGTTGTGGAAGAGTTAGCGCTGGCATTTTAAAAATCTGTGTCTGTGGCTTGGATTTCCCAGCACTGCCAAACTCGCATGACTTCTCCAGGAGTTCTCGTCATGCCAGCAAACACAGACGGGGCCCCGGCCTCCCAGGCTGCCAGGTCCTCCACAGCCACATCTCCTGGATCTGTTAGCAATGTCAAGTCATGTTTGGCAGGCAACGTTCAACAGTTGAATTCTCTCGTTCCACTCGGTAATGTCCATCACACTGAAAAATCATTTCCGGTATGCAGTGCTAGGCAGCACTTGAGAAGGTCGATGGCTGATCTGTGGTTCAGTTTGTGCTCTCTGTGTTCAACTCACTAAATATTAAGATGTGTATTTTAATCCATTCTTGTCTATCTTGATATCAGAGAGGGACAATGTGTTTCAATTTAGTAGGATGTAAGTCAGTCATTTTCTGTCCCACTCTTTCCTGAACAGGGTCACATGGGGGTGCTGGAGCCTATCCCAGCCAGCATACAGTGCAAGGCAGGAACAAAAACTGGACAGGGCGCCTGTTCATCACAGGGTGAACACACACACACACGAGGATTTAGGATCACCAGTTCACCTGAACCGCATGTCCTAGGAGTGTGGGAGGAAACCGGAGAACCCGCAGGAAACTCACACAAACACTGGAGGAACATACAGTACAATACAATACAATACTATTTATTTTTGTATAGCCCAAAATCACACAAGGAGTGCCGCAATGGGCTTTAACAGGCCCTGCCTCTTAACAGCTCCTCAGCCTTGACTCTCTAAGAAGACAAGGAAAAACCCTTGTAGGGAAAAAATGGAAGAAACCTTGGGAAAGGCAGTTCAAAGAGAGACCCCTTTCCAGATAGGCTGGGTGTGCAGTGGGTCTCAAAAAGAAGGGGGTCAATACAATACAATACACAGAACACAAGTACTCCTCAATACAATATAATAGTAAAATAAAATTTTTAGAAGTACGGAGCAGAATTCAACAGTAGATGATATCACATAATAGGATTTGGATTTGTTTAGAGTCCTGTAGACCTCAGTCATCAAGCTGCCTACCCCTATTGGCCATTCCACAGCTGAGTCAGTGCTGGGCCAGCCAATCTGATGAAAGGACCCCTCTACCCCACGATTCCTGCGATCCTCCATCAGGGATGACTTTACCACAGGCAGGCAAAACCACTTGGCAGGTGGGCAGTGGCACCAAGTGCCACATTTGAGTACCGAGAAGAGAAACAGAATACAGTAGGTGAGGCTTAGTAACAAATTATTACTATCATGTTATTTATGTTTTAGTGCTAATGACTAACAACAGAGGTGCAGTCTGTACAGTTAATCAGCAGCTCTAGTCAGGATATGCTAAACTGAAGTAGTGAGTCTTTAGCCGGGATTTGAAAGCTGAGGGGCATCTCTTATAGTAGCAGGCAGACCAGTCCACAGTTTAGGGGCCCTGTGATTAAAAGCTCGACCTTCCACTATTACAGTCGACCCTTGATATACAACCGGCCTGACATGCGAACAACTTGATTTACGACCAAAATTTTTGTTTTGATTTATGAACATCTTGCGTTACAACCCAAATGCGGTCACGTGTATCCGCTTGTGCGATTGTAAACAAACAGCCGAGAGCGTTCGTAAGCGTCAGTCGGAGCCCAGATACATGTGTTTGTGGACGTAATTTCAGTCAGTGCAGTGATTTATCTATATATATAATTCACTAAGACCATGGCAAGCAAGAAGCATAATTGCTAAGGAAGAAAGAGAAGGCAACGAAGGTAAAGAAAGCGATTGTTAAGGGATGTTAGCTAGTGGGCTGGCGCGGCACATGATGATGTCATCAGGGTGAGTCAGCACCGGCTTGCTTTGGAGTGTATTATTACAGCAGTTCACAACACGCCCAGCTTTGAACTGAGTGCTCGACTACTGTCATTATTAACTTGAGAAACAGCGATCACAATCGAAACGAAGAAGGAAATTGTGCGGAAATATGAGAGTGGTGTTTGTGTGACCGATCTCGCTAATATGTACAGCATGTCGAAATCCACCATCTCGACAATTTTACAAAGAAAAGATTTGCATAAGGAGGCTCCTTCTAAACAATAACCACCTTCCGTTTTATTCTCCTCCTCCTCCCTTCCTGCAGCCCAAAGATGTCAAATTAAATGGTGAGTACAGTATGAAATTGTTGTTTCTGGTAGGCTAGGCACTTTTTATAAGTTTATGGTTAGTACATTAGAAACATTATTGGTGTTTTTGTAAATTATGCACATTGTACAACCCTTTTTTATTATTAAAAGGTTAAGTAAGTGTTGCTGTGAGAGGTTCGGAGTGCATTATGGGTATTTCAATTATTTCTTATGGGAAAAATAGTCTTGACTTACAACCAACTTGAGTTACAACCAGCCCTCGCGAACGAATTGAGTTCGTAAGTCAAGGGTCCACTGTATTTTATTAATTCTTGGAATCATAAGTCATGATAAGTAAGCCGGACCTTGGCCATTTAAGGCTTTATATGTTAAAAGAAGGATTTTGAAATCTGCCCTAAATTTAACTGGGAGCAGGTGTAAGGATGAGAGAACTGGAGTTATGTGTTCGTATTTTCTTGTTCTTGTAATAATTCTTGCAACAGCATTTTGGATTAACTGGAGGCTGTATAAAGAACAGTTTGAACATCCAGTGAACACTGCATTTTAGTCTTCAATCCTACTAGAAATAATTGCATGAATTAACATGCAGTCTCCATACAGGGAGGACCAGAGACGCAAACCCTGCACTGTGCCACCGTTAGTGGGATGTGCCAGTGAGACTTTCACTGTACTCAGAGACTACACGACCAGTAGGTATATGATATAAAAAAAATGAATATTAGGTCCAGAGAGCAAAAATGAAAACTCTTGGAGTCCTATACAGAACCATTTTGACATGAAGATTTCTTCTAAGTGTGCTGACATTAATTTACCTTGGTAATCCTATCAGTTCACACAACTTTTATGTCACAAAAACAATCAAACAACGGGATGTGGTGCTGTACCCGCTCTCTCTCGATTGCCATCAAGTTGTTGTCTTGATACCTTTGGACATCGACATCATCTGTTAAAATACAGAGAGATTTAAACATTAAATTTGGCTTTAGAACGAGACTGCATGTTCTACACGGGTTTATGAACTTTCTTCAAATGTAGCTTTTTATACAGCATGCGCAATTATTAGGCCCATCAGTTTTCTGACCTTGTCATTATTTTTGAGCATATTTTCCAAAGTATAAACTGTAATGCCTAGTTAGATGTGCTCATTTTCAGGTGATACACAGTTATTAATGAGAGATGGTGTGGCTTAAAGTGATTAACACCTTCTTTTAAGAGATTGAACTGGCACTGAAAAGCCAAAAATTGTAAAATGCCTTTCCAACGGATGCAAGACTCTGGAAATTGCCGAGTTACTGAGGTGTGGCCAGTGGAATAGTCTCACAGGGCCTGACGTGATTTTCAAATAAGAATACATGTCTGGGTAAAACTTGTAGTGAATGGTAGCAAAATCCAGGTGTGCAAAGGCTCCACCCACAGGGTTTCTTCCTGAAATTCCCACCTCCCAGTTTCTCCAGTCCGTGCACCTCAAACTGCTCGGGTTTCAGGAAGAGAGCAAATGACTTGACTCTGAGAGAAAATCAAAAACTGAAATTCCAGTTGTCTTTTCTGGAGGCCAGTAGCACAAGGTAAATGAAGTTCAATGATTGATTTGTACATTGTAATGAGAGCGGCGACAGAAGAGGCCAACAGACACATATACATGATGAACACTGCAGCTACTTGGTTCCACGTGTTTGAGAACTGCTACCTTATCTTTCTGTCATTTTCACTGGTGCATCAATCTACGGCATACCAACAGCAGAGTTAACTTGCCTCATTAACCATGTTTGTCCATCTTTTGCTAAAGATTAGTGAAACATTAAAGTTTATGGACCTTCACTTCTAAAAAAATCTATCAAACATTGGGATGCTGGTGCCTGGTCCTTCTCTTTGTGGTACCTCAGACATTGCCATCATCTAACAAATTAGAGCCATATACACCGGTGAGGTTCAACATTCATGCCACTGCTAGTGAAGTAAACTAAATGGATTATGTCATCCTGGGGTGGGATACATCAGGCCAGAAACTGAACAGTTGGTTCTTGAAGGTGATGTATTGGAAGCAGGAGAACTGGGCAAGCTTAAGGATCTGAGCGACTTCGACAAGGGACAAATTGTGATGGCTAGACGACTGGGTCAGAGTGTTTTCCTAAAATGGCAGGTCTTGTGAGGTGTTCCCAGTATGCAGTGGTCAGCACCTACCAAATGTGTTCCAAGGAAGGGCAACCAGTAAACCAGCGACAGTGTCACGGGCACCCAAGACTCATTGACATGCGTGGGCAGTGTAGGCCAACCCGTTTGGTAGGATCCCACAATAGAGCTACTGTAACCTTAATGCTGACCCTGACAAAAAAGGTGTCCAAACACACAGTGCATCGCAGCTTATGTAGCTGCAGGCCTGGTCTGGGTACCCGTGCTGACCCCGGTCCACTGACCTACAATGGGCATGTGAGCATCAGAAAAGGACCGTGGAGCAATTGAAAAAGGTGGCCTGGTCAGCTGGGTGTGTGTGCATCGTTTACCTGGGGAAGAAATACAGTAGGAGCAGGATGACTCAATCCGGCTGAGGCAGTGTTTTGCTGGAAAAACGTGGATCCATCTATGTACTGTCTACCAAAAGATTGTTGCAGACCATGCAAACCCATTTATGAGAAGGGTATTCCCTGATGGTAGAGGCCTTTTTCATCAGGATAATACACTCCATTGTTCAGGAATGGATTGAGGAGCCTGATAAAGAGTTCAAGGTATCAACTTGCCCTCCAAATTCCCCAGATCTCAATCCGATCAGGCATTTGTGGAATGTGCTGGAAAAACAAATCAGATACATGGAGGTCCCACCTTATAATTTATAGGACCTGAAGGATCTGCTGGTAACTTCTTGGTTCCAGAACACTGAACTGGACACCTTCACCTTCAAAGGTCTCATGGAGTCCATGCTTCAACGCGTCAGAGCCGTTTTGGAGGACCTACATGTAATAAGGCAGGTGCTTTTAATGTTGTGGCGGATCGGTGTGGCTTCCAAAGCTAAGTAACGTGAGAACCTTGCAAACACCTGCTGCCCGGGAATATCCACTTTCTATGAGCTGCCTAAACTGAAACAGCAACACCTTACATTTAGAATCCAAAGACTCAGAGGTGAAAAAGGTCAAACCACAGGAACATGGAGAGAATACACAGAACACGACTCGAAGTGCACACGGCAGTGAAGAAATGATTTTCTCCATGCTGACTTGTTCTTCCTGCACTTCTTTCAAAGGGGAGCATCAGACTGCTGGCTCCTTTGTCACCAAGTGGAAGGAGAACACGTAGGCCTCCTCTGATGCTTTTTGAAATTTTGTGCGGCCCTCCTCGTGGTGAATAAGAATCAAGAAGCAGTGTGGCGTCTTGTGAATGAAACGTTCCTGACAATTATATCCTTAGTTTATTTATTTATTTTATTATAATTAAAATTACTTTGGCTATACCTTTAAGGACTTCTCAGCATGCCTCTTACACCTTTACTCCTCCTTAAGTGTCTCACACTTACTCTTCCTCTTTCGTTTGTGTTGCATTAAGGCTAATTGACCATTCAGATGACTCAGAGTAACCAGACATGCGCACAGACCTTATTCTATACCAGACAGTAACTTCAGCAATAAGCTACTGGACCAGTATGGATGGCACTGATAGAGAGCAAAAATGAAAATGTTTGAGTCCATTGCAGTACAACGCTTATGTGTTTGTGTGTGTGTGTTACCTCACACGGTCTAACCACACAATTCTTTGCCACCTTTTTTTCAGGTCGGAGGGCAGATCAACTTACCTTCTCGTGCTTCTGGCCCTGTGGGATTGTCGTCTCTTCTGATTGAATTCCCTTCAGGTAAGCCTTCCCCACGGCTCCTCTGAGGGGCTTTTTTTGGTAGTGAGGTTTTATTTTCCAGCCTAAGAGTCAAGTGAGGTAAGATTGTTAGTGATTTCAGGTAAAGATGACACAAATTCCTTGGTGAGCATATCATAGTCACTAATCACAGTGCTGCAGAGTGATGGTGTCTTCATGAGCACATTCAACTACTCGGTAAATTGGATAGTAAGGACCCAACACCCCAATAATACAACCTGGGCTACCTAACCATTTAATGAATTCAACTAGTCCACTTTTGGGGTCAGTGTGAATTAAAGCCTGTTTTAGCATCAGAGCTGGGAATATTTCATTAGGTCTGCATTGAGCCCTCACCTCATGCATATCAGTGCTCGTCTAAACATCTTATCACATTAGGTGACTTTTCTAGCAATTTTCAGTTGTTGCCTTCATTTATAAAATCTTAGGGGGGTCGGAGGCAGTCATCGGTGCCCTCCCTTGAATGACGCTCATCTAGCCTGACTATCTAGTGTCTCTCTCCCTATAGTTTGATTTTTGTTTTAAGTCTTAAGGGAGACTCTGTGTGTGTGAGAGCTGACAACCAATGAATACTCATCTGGAAGTACAACACATAGAATGCATTCATTCGTTTTTCAATGCCTGTCCGAGACCGGGTCGTGGAAGCAACAGTCTTAGCAGTAAGGCTCATACAGCCTTTTCCCCAGCAATACTTGCCAAGTCATGCTGTGGGATCCCAAGGCTTTCCCATGTAATCCTCCCAGTGATTCTTAGGTCTTCACTGGGGTCTTCTCCCAACTGGTCATGCCCATAAAACCTCCACAGCGAGGCATCAGTATCAGATGCCCAAACCACCACCATTGGCACCTCTCGATGCAGAGGGTCAGCGGCTGTACTCCTAGCCTCTCCCTGATGTCTGTGCTTCCCACCCTGTCTCTAAGGGAGAGCCCAAACACCCTGCGGAGAAAGCTTGTTTTGGCCGCTTATACAGGCAATCTCATTATTTTGGTCATCGGCCAAAGCTCATGCATGACCATAGGTGTCTGGTCAATCGAGAGCTTTGCCCTCTGGCGCAACTCCTTTTTCACCACTATGGATCGGTATAGTGAGTACATAACTGCACACGCTGCCCGGATCCACCTGTCGATCTCATCATCTTGAACAAGACCCAGAGGTACTTAAGCACCTCCACTTGAGACAGTAACTCACCTCACACTCAGAGTGGGCAGTCCATCTTTTTCCTGCTGAAGACCACAGGGGATTATGCATTTTGTGATATATGTGACAATGAAGTATGACATAACTGATTCCGATTATGATGGAAGCTGACTCTGCTATCGTGTAGCAGCTAACCCAACATCGGACTCTGAGCGTAGTCATCGGTCAGCAAACCACCAACGTATGGCGTGTAACTTGTTTGAATGTAATAACGGTACTGCCAAACGCCGTCACATTCAGTCAGATGATGTAGTCGACTGCTAAAATGAAAATGTGTGGAGTGGAAAGGTGAAGATGACTTGGACCTCGGTGGGCTCTCTGCTGTCAGCAGAATGGCACATCGCTTTTCTTTGATAACACAACAGTAAACTACTTACAAGCTGACTGCATGCGTGATTAATGCTCAAACGGATCACACTGCTAGTGATAATCTGGTTTAGTAAAAAAAAATGTTTAATGAACAGGCAGAGTTTCTCTTTTTAAGTAAGAGGGGGGCAACATTATCTAAACGGTGGTCTGCTATACAAGCTTAAAAGAGCAGAGTCAAAACGAACCTTTAAGTCCGGTTCAATGTTAGGATCAGCCAGTGATGGGAATCGTTGATCCCGCGTGGTACACTAGAAAGTGGCCCGCCTCCACCGAAACGACTGCATTAACGTCGTGAAGAGAAAAAATGATCAGATTTGGGTACTCACATTTACAGAAGATGCTGAAGTGATCTCGTTGTGCGTCAATACACCCCGTGTCCGTTTCAGCATGTTCATGTACACTCTTTGCACACTTTACCAACAGTGAGATAAGGGTTTATTTGGAATGGGAGGTCGTTAGATGTGTGGCCCTTTATGGCATTCCTTGTGTGCTTTTGGGCAATACAAGAAATAAATTGTTGTGACGAGATATGACAGGCGTGGTGGGGGGGGGGTGCATGGGTCACTTTTATGTCATAATAGTATGACGTCGTTTAGGGACGACCCCTCAAATCCGCTTGCTGCGTGTGCTCATGCATATGTGACATTTGTTTTTTTTTCATTAACTGTGTGTGTATCGCGTTTAACACAAAGATGCCAAGCGCCCTTTTGTCACTCAGGCAGTCCTAAACTCCCTATCTCGTATGTGCGCGCGACGCCCGCCCGCCCGGGCACGCGCGGTCTGTGGTTGGATTTCTGGCCGAGCAGGTGAAAGGGCGGGCGCTAGGACCAGGCCCGCTGCTTCCTCACTCTCCAATCTCTCGCTCACTTGCTCTGTTGATCAGCGCGCACACACGCGCAGCTCTCAGAGAACAGCATCGGCGGCGTTCGGTCAGTCCTGCAATCTGCGGCTTGGCTCTCGCCTGCACCCCGGCTCCGGGTTATGCTTGAAGGTCTCCGCATCAGCCGTCCGGCCCCACCTAGCCGCTGGGTGTCTCGCAAGTATCCCTTGTCGTGAAGGCTGCCTCAGCGGGGTCTTTCGCTCCCTCTCTACAGCTGCTGCAGCAGTAGCATCCTTCATCTTGCCCCCACCCCGCCTCTATCCTCCGGCTCCGGTAGCATCTTGCTGATCGGATCGCTAGTTCTGCGTGCTCAATAAAAAGGAAGACACCACCTGAGTGTGGGCAGTTTGGGGCTGCTGGCAGTGTGAGGTGCGGGTCGCCAGGTGTGGCGTATACGCGGATCCCCGGCTTCTCCATATGGGCTCACCATGCGAAGGATCAGGGCCAATGCCATCGCAATCCTAACCGTGGCATGGATCCTCGGGACCTTCTACTACCTGTGGCAGGACAACAAGCCGCATTCGTCTCCGTCATCGGCTTCGCATCCCAAGTCAACCAAAAGCGTCGGCCAGAAGCAGACGGGCCGCCTGGAGATCCACCGGGAGGAGAGGAGCATCCCGCTAATCGTGAGTGTCCGCGCCGCGCCGCGCCGCTTGGCTGCTGCAAGCGGGTGTGCATTGCATGCTGATGTGCGAAGCTCTCTCGCGCCCCCCAAACCCCCCCCCCCGGTCCTCGTCGCTTATCCGTTTGACACCGTGCAGTCCTGCGGCGGCTTTTCCTTGGGTGACACCCATGGATTCCATCCAGAGAAGCACGGGTCACTTCTGTGGATGAATTGTCCGCAAGCACTTTGATGCGGTCGGTCCTGCGTCTGCGTATTCAGTGTGGGTTATGTGGAGTCCACTTTGGCTAGAGTTGCTGAAGGGTCTATCAACTTGAGGGACCTTCTGCAACAAGATGATGTGTCGCGGGGGCCTTTGATAGTCACTGATCTCTCAGGAGGTTCTCGGCTCCTCTCCCTTAAATCCAACAGCTTCATTAAGCTGTCGAAGTTTAAAACGCAAGGATCTGCCCGCGGTTTGTAAAGTGCATTGAAACCTCGGTGTCTGGGAGGCTTCAATTTCTTTGACGTAAGAAAAAAAAGCCTTTTTTAAATTTAACTTATTAAGCTTATATTTAATATATTAAAGCTTAAGGTAAAAGCCCTGAAGGACACTGCATTTAGTATTTTTATGGACTGACTCCTTGACAGGCAGCACACTCTCTTATTAATGAATTCCATACTAAACTGAAATCAATACAAATGTGTGCACCTATTCTTTAAACCAAAATTATGCAGTATTCCTAAAACTGAACATCTATATTTTTTATTATCTAATGCTCAGACCGGGCTGGCCAGAACCAAAACCTGCCACAGTTTAAGCTGCCTTGACTGCTCAGTACGGTTTATGTCATTCCTTGATGTTCAGTTCAGTTCTCATTTACTGTGCTCTGCTAAATTCTCTCTTAATCCAAAGAAACTGTGAAATGTTAAAAGTGAGATCGAATGATGTCTATGTTTCCATAACTGGAGTGTGTTAGCAGATGAAGCGACTCTGGTGGTGCCTGCAGTTGAACCAGCAGCCTTGTAGTGTACATTTTAAATCCAAAACCTTTAAACCTCGGGATCTGAAACAGCACATTTTATTTTTATTTTAATACTTATTTAATTAAATTAGATTACATAGAACTTTAAATAAATTAATAAACCAAAAGTTATTAAAAAAGAAGAAAGGGGTCTGACTTGGCTAAAGATGAAACAGAGCAGTCAGTCACAGTTTAAAGACATACTGCTTTTGGTATAAAAATATATATTTATATGTATTAATTTTTATATATCTTTATTTTGTATAACATTTCCATACTGAACACCAAAAGCAGTGTGGCATAATGGCTAAGGCTTTAGACCTTCAAATTGCAGATACAAATGGCCACTGTGACCACTTCACCTATCTGGGCTCCAACTGGAAAAAACAAAGAAATGTAAGCAATTGTATCATAAATGTTGTAAGTTGCCTTGGACAAAGACGTCAGCTAAATAAGTAAATGTAAAAACACTGTAGCAGGGCATCTTAAAGGCATCAATCACCTGTTTCTGTGTTCCTCTGATAGGACGCAGGGCCTTTGGGGGACTCAACCTTATGATTTTCTCTTTGGCACATTTTCATGTGGAACGTCATCTTATGACGCTGAACTAGCAACGTAATGGCTTAGACTTTACATCTTGACCCCGCTGGGGACACTGCCAACAATTCTGCAGTTCAACCTAAATAATACATCTTATGAATATTAAGATGTTTCCTAATACTTTAGGTATAAACTTAAATTTCAAGTTTAGTGTTGCAGAGGAGTGCACTTTTTTGTGGAAGATACCACAAGGTACAGAAAGAACAGACACAATAACTTGCATTATAAGCGTGTCCTGTTTTTCCTACTTTGGGTTGTGGGTGCCACTGGGCAGAAGGTGAGAGCCCGCCATGCATTGGGGTGCCAGTCCTCTGCAGGGCACAAGAGGTTCTTTGTATCAGCATTTCATTTGCAGATAGCACTGC
Organism: Polypterus bichir lapradei; assembly: GCA_026402145.1. NCBI lineage: Eukaryota > Metazoa > Chordata > Cladistia > Polypteriformes > Polypteridae > Polypterus > Polypterus bichir. The sequence goes on from JANRMT010062798.1 coordinate 12,962,509, forward strand.
TGATTGTTTTTATATTTTTAACACCGTTGTTCTTCAGTGTGTTTATTGACAGATAAGCCAGTTGATGTAAGTTGCCAGCTACATTTTTAGCTTTCGTATGACATCTTTCATAGTAGTGGTTATCATTGTGAGGTATTTATACTTAAAAACATTTCTGTGCTTTTTAAAGTAAACACTGGTAACTTCAACAAGTCTGTCAGGGTCACACAGTGAGTCGGAATTGGGGATTGACCTGACATCCTCATGAGGCGCAGTCCAGTGTCTTTACAAACTGAGCCAACTAAGAAAGCAATAGTATTATTATTTATTGTTGTTATTGTTGATTAGATGACACCTTTGTCCAAGGCAGCTTACAATATTTGAAGCTGTCTGTGTTGTAGTCACTTCACATCCTCAAATGTTTCTTTACTAATGGCGTAGTATTTCAAACAAAACATAACATCTTCAGCTTATTGTGCCTCTGTAGTGACTGCTGTCTCAATGTCCATTCAGCTCTCCTGTGGCTTATGTGGTGCGGTGAGGCACGGGGTTTGGCTTAATTCAAGGTGGGATACGTCCGTTTTTATTTTACTTTTTGTGATTTCTTTTTATTTGTTTATCTGTCTTTCATCTGACTTCTTCACAGTATAGTATGTAGTGCCTCTCATGGCTGTCTGTATGTCATCAGTTTTATATAGTGCCTTTCATATCTCACCCTTCATATTCATATTGAATCTCATGTAAGTCCATCTATCAGTTTATTATTGAACATGCTAATAATGTGTGCATGTATATTATATTGTGCTCTTCACATTGCCTATAATTCTTATATGGTGGCTTCATATCAAGTTTATCAATCTATTATCTGATAAGTATTAATATGTGCATTTGTTTCATAATGTGCCTTTCACATTGACCTAGTAGTATTTACTAAATAGTGCCTTTCATATCTCACCCTTCAGAGCCATCTATCTATCTATCTATCTATCTATCTATCTATCTATCTATCTATCTATCTATCTATCTATCTATCTATCTATCTATTATATAGTGCCTTTCATAGCTCGCCTGTGTTGTTTATCTCTCTGTATATAGCACTGTTTATTTAGCACCTTTCCTAGCTATCTGTTATATAGCGCCTTTATCTACCTATCTGTTCATCTTGTTGTAGAGCGCTTTGCATGTAAGAGTAAATACCATATAAATAAAAGCTACTGCTATGTGCTTTGCCCACCAGCACGTTATTCACAAGGGGGCTTCACTGTCCGCATTGTGCCCTAGTTGTAGTACCCATGCCCAGGTGCAAGCAGGCAGTCTAGTGGGGGGCGCTGCGCGCTTTACTGTTGTTTACCTTTGTGCCCACTTTGCTGTCACTCCTTCTTTATTTTTTCAAGTTTTCTCTCACTGCAAAGGAACTTAAAATGCAAGCAGCAGGTCTTCGAAGTTCACTCGTATTCATCACATTCCCAAATCCTTCCTGCACAGACGGCAAATATCCTGGTGTTAAGAATTTAAATAAATTCAAAAGTTAAGAATTTAAATAAATGAGAGTTCACAAGGCTCTATCAAGTTTGGGTTTTAAAAGCTAACAATTACACAGTTGAACAGAGAGCTGGCAGACTCCCCTGGCACTGCTTGGCATTGAGATAGTTAGTTTACTTAGCTCAGATCCTGTAGGGCGGCTGTGCCTGCCAGTTTTCATGCTAGCAATTGTTTTAAGAGGTAGATGATTACTGCTGCTGTCATAGCAGACATTCTCCCTAATGTTAATCGACTTGATTTTTTTTGGTTTTCCGGGCCTTTTTTTTGTTTCAAGACATGCTGGTGCTGCACTCCGAACAAAAGAAAATCAACAGTTGATGGAAGTGTCTGGCTGGTGGGATGAGATCCCCAAGAAAACTGGGGAATTAAATAGACAACGGGCTTCATTAGCAGCTAAGTAAGAGCCTGGGTGGAGGAAATGTGGAGGAGACCCCTGAGTGTGCTGGTCCTCTGTTGATGGAATCTGAAAATTCTGATAATTCAAGCCCAGCAAGTCCATTTGATTAGCAGGAGAATTTGGGTCCAAGTTAAGCAAGTGTCTGGGAGTAGAAACCCTCGAGGACTGGAGTTTGACAACACTGATGCAGACCCTTTCAGTGGGGTGCTTCACAATAAAATAGCGCCCGTGGTATTCATTGCGAGTCATTACCTCGGCTTATGTTTTCTGAGGGACTCCACAAACACCTAAGGCCTTTAATTGACGAGACATGTAATCAGAATCTGGCCATTCATTTGAGTCCCTGCCTTATCGGCTCCCCTCTGTAGTGGCACTTTGGCTAAGGCAGAATCCTGAAGGCCCACTGGGGTGTTCGGTTTTATCACAGACATTTCCCCGACGTGTATTGTGGAGTCTGAGCTTTCTATTCAACAGCTATTAAGATAACCTCCCATGTTGTATTTATAATTAACGTTCCTGTCACCCCCGTGTAGCACTTTGCACTTTTCTATATTTAAAGTGTATTTTCAGGTGTTCACTCCGTTCCAAGGCTCATCCAGGTCTTCTTGAGTCGTTTTTGCTGCCTCCTCAGTGTCATTCACTGCTCCAATTGCAGTGTGCTTTTCACAAGTTGACTAACTCCACCAGAATCAGTGTCATTTATATACATTAGAAAAAGCAACGGTCCAAAGACAGACCCCCGAGGGACTCCAGTGATGCCCCCATTCTCCTCTTATCTGTACTCTGTCTCCTGCTGGTTAACCAACTTGAGATTCAGTTTTCTAGGTTGCCTGCAATGTAAAACATTGGTTTGCTAGCATCCATCTCTCGTAAACCCATGCTGGCTGTTATTTAATATGTTATTTTCATGTGGATACTTTTCTTATTTATTTCTTACTAGATGTGCTACCCATCTGAGACTGGTACAAATCTAAATAGTCAATGCAGACCTCAGCGTTAATGTTTACAGTGCACCATCTATTAAAATGCATTTTGTAATACAGGTAGTACAAAAATTGCATTTTTCTTTCCAACAGATGGCGCACCACCAATATATAACTTTACTACAAATATTTGTAATGCACCGTCTGTTGGAATGACAAGTGCCGTGTGTATGCCCCTGTTATATGCCATTTAGTATGAAATTCTGCAAAAGCAATGTTCATAGTTGTGATGTGCCATCTGTTAAAAACCACTGAGACATCACAACAAGATGGGCACGCAGACACATTATTTTATTAAGGTGGATTACAGTCTCCATAATTTTGTATAGGTAATAGCTAAGCTGCCCCAATGTCTCATCTAGATCATTCTTAAAGGTCTGTCCAGGTTTCTGCTTCATCTCACTGACTTCGTGGTTTGCTCCAAATCTCCACAACTCTCTGTAGAGAGTTCCAAAGAAGTGCTTTCTGTCCTCAGTCCCCTTAATTTCCACTGGTGTCCTCAAGTGTGTGATTCACTGTTAAGGTCCAAGAATTCTGCTGGATCTACTTTATGAATGCCTTTCAGAATTTGGATGACCTGAATTCTGCTTATTTTTCATCACCGGTCTGCTGTACGATTTCATTAATAGTAGTATTTGTATTATATTATGTGTAAAATACAGTGAAGTTCTTACTTGTCGGTCATGTAAGTGAAACATACTGCTGCACGTGTGCTGTGTTCTAAGATGGTGTCTCTAGTTGAAGAACTAAACCAGCACAAGGTAACGTGCTCAGTCTCAACCCTGTAAAGCACCACAGGATGCTGTTGACACGTGAAACTTGTAATCTCAATTTTAAAAGTTGCAGATTCAAGCCCCTCGATTTGTGGCTGTGAGCATAGCCGGTGACCTGCCTCTTGTGAATTCCTCAGGAGGTCTTTCTTCATCTAATGTAAGGCTTGTCAAACAAATTTTATTGAGCGACAAGTCTACCATTTTATATACCCTTTGCTAGGGTAGCGCAGTATACAGGCGCATTTTCAAGCAGAATGGTAACAACGTTGGTGGTTTTCAGGCACATCAGGTTTCAGTTGTTTATTAGTGTAGTTGCAACTCCGCTCACTCATTGGTGAAATATACAAAGAACATCTCACTCAACTCCCAGGACCCCCTGCTTTTCAAATTATATACTCATCTAAACATGCTGATGTGTCTCAGCAGTTGCACATTTTACATTTATCCTCTTGACATTTTCTGTGCAGGAACTGAAAACTAATACACAAAAAACACTCCATACGAAATACAAAGAATTCACGCATTATTCCATCCATCCATCCATTATCCAACCCGCTATATCCTAACTACAGGGTCACGGGGGTCTGCTGGAGCCAATCCCAGCCAACACAGGGCGCAAGGCAGGAAACAAACCCTGGGCAGGGTGCCAGCCCACTGCAGTCACACATTATTATGTGCGTATAATTCCAGATATTTTCACTTAAACTCTTTAAAGCTGTTAACAACGCGTTTTTAAAGTCTGGGTTGTCAGTGAGCCAATCAATTAGGTTTGTAATATTTGCTATTAGCTGAAATACCCGGTGTTGCCTGAGAGGAAAATAAAGTTTTGTTTTGTTTTTTTTTTAATTGTTTGAAAAAATATAATTAAAAAAACACAACTTGACAGATTCATTTTTGTTTTGTGGTGTAGTAATAAGTTTTTACATGCAGAATTTCTGACAACGAAAAAAAGTCAATTAAATTATTATTATTATTAGGTTGATTTATTTCTATTACCACTACAACATTGTTACAATAAGAATAATGCAAGATGAAAATATAGTTAACAAAAACAACTATTAAATAACAAACAAATAATACTACAGATTTTTCATGATAAAACTGTCAGTTGCTTTTACGGAGCACACCAGAAACGTTCCGAGCGTCAACTGGAGAATAACATACATACAAGACCGCAAGATTGTTACAGTCTGCTTTATGTATAAGATTGTGGCTAATTGTTGGAGAGGTGTTCATCGGACAGTGCTTTGTGGAATAAAAACACTTTATTGTATTTGTATTCTTATATTGTGGACAATACTGTATTGCTGTGTCTGGGGCTTTGTGGCGCCCCCTTGTGGTTGCTAAGTGTTAACTGGATGATAACATACATACAAGAGAGCAAGACTGTTACATTTTGCTTTATATATAAGATTGTAAGATTTATATTTGTATCATTAGCTGGTTACAAAATATTTCTAAAGAGGAACATTAAACAGATTAGTCAAACTCATTGAAATATCATAAGCTCATGGCGCTTGAATTTTCCAAATCGGTCCTGTTTTTTATTCTTTGTTGTTTTTTTTTTGTTTGTCCCATCTTCCTGTGTAAAATCAAACTTGTCAGTTTTGCTTGAATCTTTTATTTCAGAACTTCTTATGTGACTAATTGCTCCTTGTTATCACTTATGCCTTTGTACAAAAATCCAGCATCTGAAAATGACTTGGGCTGTTGTTACCTGTACTCAGTAAATTTATAACTGTGACACAGCATCACATTCTTTGTTGTGTGCTTTCCCTTATGGGTCACACTGATGAGTCTGCCTTTAAAAGTCAAACAAATGACACAAATTCGGTGTGTGTAGATTTGTATGTACCAATGAAATATGCTGTTTTCTTGTCCTGTGATCTGCGTGTTTTGGCAATTTACATATCTCTGTTACCACCGTACATGTTGGGTTAGAGAGATGTGGCTTGTCCTTCGACACACTGAAGCTCTAAATACATTTTATATTGGCATTGACAAATGGAAGCAGCTCACGTCATTGCAGGTGTAGGCAAACCAGTCCTTCCTCGATGTTTACTGGCTCCAGCCGTTGTTAGTACTGGCAGACCTTCCACATCCCACAGTCCTATAGGTGTAAGTGTGAATTTGTGTAAGTCGCGGCACTGAATTGTTAGCACCAGTTTAAAAGCGGATGGACGCTTGGACTAATGGACATTTGTAGAAGTGCTCACTATACTCCTAGAATGAATGCGAAGGCTCCATTTGTGTTTCAGGGCAGTACAGGAGACTATTAAAGTGGTTAATCTCATTATCCTCTGACAATACAAAGTATTTGGTCAGTGTTGTTAATTTCACTCTCAAAGCAGGCACAAATACACTGTTTTGCCAAAAGTATTGGGACGCCTGCCTTTAGACAAACATGAACTTTAATGCCCTCCTCTTCTTAATGCATAGGCTTTAATATGGAGTCGGCCCACCCTTTGCAGCTCTAACAGCTTCAGCTCTTTTGGGAAGGCTTTCCACAAGGTGAAGGGTGAGTGTGTGTTTATGGAAATTTGTGATCAGGAGAGCATTTGTGATGTCAGGCACTGATGTTGAACGAGAAGGCCTGGCTCGCTCACAGTCTCCGCTCTCATTCATCCCAAAGGTGGCCTGTCAGGTTGAGGTCAGGGCTCTGTGCAGTCACACCAAACTCACTCCTCCATTTCTTTATAGCCCTTGCTTTATGCACTGGTGTGTGTGCAGTCGTGTTGCCATCCCCAAACTGTTCCTACAAAGTTAGGAGCCTTAAATTGTCCAAAATGGCTTCTTATGCTGAAGCATTAAGAGTTTCTTTCACTGGAACTAAGGGGCCAAGCTCAACCCCGCAGCATAATCCAGAATTTACACTTGGCACAATGCAGTCAGGTGAGTCCCGTTCTCCTGGTCGGAGTCGTCCATCGGATTGAGTGATTCGTCACTCCAGATGACACGTCTGCACTGCTCTCAAGTCCAATGGCGGTGGGCTTTACACCTCTGCATCCAATGCTTTGCATTGCACTTGGTGATGTCAGGCTTGGCTGCAGCTGCTCAGCCATGGAGACCCATTCATTCCATGAAGCTCTCTCTCTACGCTGCACTGTTCTTGAGCTTTTGGGGGTCTGTAGCTATTGACCCTGCAGAAAGCTTGCGGCCTACCACTTGGTGGCTAAGTTGCTGTTGTTCCCAATTGCTTCCACTTTGTTATAACCCCACTAACCATTGACTGTGGAATATTTAGTAGCGAGGAAATGTCACAAATGGACTTATTGCACAGGTGACTTCCTATGACGGTACCAGGCTTGAATTCACTGAGCTCCTGAGAGAGACCCATTCTGTCACAAATGTTTGTAGAAGCAAGCAGTCTGCATGCCGAGGGGCTCGAGTTTAATCACCTGTGGCCATGGAAGTGATTGGATCACCTGAATTCAGTGATTTCCAGGGGGTCTCAATACTTTGGGCAATATAGTTGTAGCTGCGTTTTCCCAAAATTACCAAAGTTCAGCAGCTCTAACATAAAAAAATGGGATTCAACAAAAGCCTGACGTGCAGAAATGATTCCACAGACAAGATATCTTTGTTTTTAAAAGTTTTAGTTAAAATTCAAAGTAAAACGGTTCACACAAAAAAGAGAAAATTAAAATAGCAAAAATTTGTCCTTGTTTAAGAGAAGTTTTGTTCAAAGCTTATAAATCTTGTTACATTTCAAATTGTTACAAATCACTTCTAAGTGTTTCTGAACCATTTCTAACTCGTCAGATAACTGTGCTTATCACCTTTTTATACTGGAAATGGGTCTTTCAAGTCCCTGATTACTGGGATCTGTTCTAAACAACAACTGACTCCATTAACACACGGTATTGTAATTATAGCAAGAAAGTTCTATCTCATACTAACTTACAGGGGGAAAAGATCATACCATCGTCTATGACTATGAAAGAAATGTATATTCTATTCAAATGAAGCAAACACTAATATGAGTTTAACTCAAAGCCTTAACTTTCTAAGATTGGCTCTTACAATAGTGTGTGTTTCTAAATTCATTCCATATTGGGATAAAAGTGGCAATAACTTGAGGCATTGTTTTTATGTTGTGCTCTTTGTGTGTGTGTGTGTGTGTTTTTTTTAATAATAAGCACGATTACTGCACCCATGCGCTTCTCCTTCATGAACACAAAGCATTTACAGACTTGACTTCTGCCATTTTTCCATCTGACATGGGTTGATGTGGTGCTGCAGTGCCAATGCTGTTAAATCATTGTTCTGTGTAATTTTTACTCTGTCTGTGTTATTGTGCCTTCTGAAATAATTCATCTGCTTTCACATGTGTGCGTAGTGCTAACTTTCTCAGTCCTACCAATACCGTAAAAAAAGCTGGTACTGTTATGTTGTGCCAAATTATTATCAAAGTATCAATTTTTGTGACGTCTCTTCCTGTAGCAGCACGCATTCAGTTCAGATCCTTGATGTCTGCCTACAGGATAGTCAGAGGGTCAGTGCCTTTGCATATGGAGACACTGGTGAGGTGCTGGGCTCCTGGTGATGCCACCTCAGTCTGGCATCAAATCTCAGTCAAGACTCTCTTTGTGTGAAGCTTCAAGCTGGTGGAGTGAGCTGCCCACATTCATCCGCATTGCTGACTCCCTCAGTGTGTTTAAAAAGCCCTTGTGTTCTGTGAATGTCGGCCAGCTTCTTAATGGATGTTTTTTGCTCTTTCTGTATCAGCCATATTGTTAAATTGATCGTTTTTGTTTTGCTGGCTTTATAGCTCTTCACTGGTGGTAATCAACTTTTGTAGCCCGGCCTGCTACACATATCCAGCAGTATTCTCAGACCAGTGGTCCCTAACCGTTTCTAAACCCCGCACCCTTAGAAAATGTTTGACTTGCAATGTGTTCGCACCCAATCAATGATCGAGGAATTTGGAGACCCCTGTGAAACGACAGATGCCCATGTATTGCTAAGCGATGAAGCGTACTTGATGAGCTTCTTTCCCTAATAACACCCACCCTGCAGTTCAGAAAAGACGCACCATGCAGTTTGAATTGCTTGCACCACTGCCAGGACCACCAGCAGGAGAGATGGTCTGAGTGTAAGCGGCATGTGTTGCCCCCCCACCCAGCAAAAATGTCAATCAGACCTCAAAATCAGTGGCGTGTCACGATCAAGGCTTGCACAGAAATCAAGACTAGACCTTGGCCTTCTCTACAAATCATTACATGGTCCAAATTCCATTCTCTTCTAAGTTATTCGCCTTTCCGAACATGGCTACGACCCCCCAAGAACGCACACTTCTGCGGCTCGTTCAGGTGAGAATTGTGCGTGCAGTGCTTGATTCTTCTCATATCACAGAACAGGAGCCCTAACTAATAAATGACCTACAAATGGCAGCACACTGCGAGACACAGACCACACCACCATAAAGTCGGGCAACGCACCTCACTCAGTTTGGGCGATTCGCGACTCAGCCTTCCTTCTTTTCACACCCCCTGAAATGCCACCCCAGTTTGCGACCCCTTACCCTCGACTGAAATTTCTCAATGATGTTGACCTCCTTTGTAAGTCACATTGAATAAAAGTGGATTTGAAAGAGTTAATTCACACACGCAGTGGTCTCGTAATGGTGGCATCTTTTTCTTCTTCGTTCTTTATTTTGTAGAGTTCTCACTCCTCAGTGGTATTTTGTTATTAAATATGCCTGAAGTGCTAATAATAAATACTCTCCCCTTACAAATGATCAGTAAAGTTGATGAGTTAGAGCCTGCTGACCTGTAGCTCTCGGTCATCACCATGTAGTCTGGAGGATGACTTATATGGCTGCTCTTCCTCTACGCTGGTGAGCTTTGTCAAGATATTGCTGGCATGATGGCAGTGCTGACATCCAAAGCCACCATGTGATTTAGGACTTGGCATGTAACTGAAGTAACAAGTGACTGTTTGCACCCAGATCATCAGTGCAGCCTCGATTCTGATAGTTAATAATTTAGTGTTTCCTTTCTAGCAGTGCCTGTGATGCATTCTCACTGCTATGCCATTCGGCTCCATCAGTATGCAGCACACAGCCTCTCTTTAGCTGAATTCTTGCTTCATCGACTCTTTGCAACTTTGTTCAATTATTTACGTCTCTCTGCTGTGCCTTTGGCTCTCTCAGTGTAGCCTGTGGAGGTTCAGTGATCCTCAGTAAACCACATCAGCCATTTTCAAGAGTGGCCTTCATCCAAAATGGTGACCTTGCACACTGCCTCTCTCACGCTCACAAAGCATAAGTTCATGCACCTCCTATGGGAAGGGCATCTTAGCGCCCCCTCAATTGTTGCCAAGTTTTCTTTATGTTTGCAGTGGAGCCGGATGTTTGATTCTTACAGAACGGACATCTGTTCAGAGCTGCGCAGTATTGGACAGCAAATCTGGAATCGGCTCCTGAGCTGAAGCAGCGGTGCTGCCTTGGAATGAAGTCTCTGGTGTTCTTGTGTCATCCTGTTAAGCCGGAGATAGAATGTTCTCATTGTCAGTGCTGTCACATTTGTCACATTATAGCTGAAACAGTCTTTGTAATGTGTGCACTTCGAAAGAGCGCATTTCAAGGGGACTGTTTTAGTAGGGAATGACAAACTCCGAATCCATTACTGATTCAGATGTAAATGCCTTTAGGGTGTTTTCACATTCAGCCAGTTAGCCGCCAGGTGGAGCACCAGTTTAGTCCCGGGACACACCCAATTTCTGCCATCAAGAGCTCCAAGTATGTCTTCCACCTGCTGTATATAAGGAAGAAGGAGAAACTGCTCTAGTTGTGAGTGGATTCTAATGGAGCGGTGGGTCCTTAAGTGCCCCTTAGGACTAAGAAAGTGTCTGCCGACTATTGTGGGCTGATTGTTGTGGCCAAAAATGTGACTGGAGCTGTGCCATTGTGCCTCCCTGAGATAAAGTTGTACTCCATAATGCTTTGAGTCCTGTATCTCCCAAGCTCCCTTCACTACGACCAACTAACACCCACATAGCCTGAGATGCATGGGATCCACGCCATATAGTCAGGGTGGCTGGCCCTGCCACTACTCAATCTGCTCAACATTGCCAAGGAGCATAAAATGCATAATCCAGCAATGAAGACACAACGTACATTGAGGCGATACAAAACAATGAAGTATTTCATAATATTCTTATGGTCAGCTAATGTACCCCTTAAGTGAAAATACAAACGAAGTGGAAATCTGGCCGGAATGCCAATTGGGTAGTCGCTAGTGTTGGATCGGCGCTAAAAACTTAAGTACCACTTTCAGCTCTTGGATCACAGTATTGATGCCAAAACGTTTCCAAAGCAAATAACATATAACTTCAAATTCCCTCCCATCTTAATCCAGCCTCCCTGGTGCACCACACAATTTCTAGCCTCCCTGGTGCATTGCACCACACTACACACCTCTTGATAGCCATGAAGTCCTGGTCTCGCTAAAGTAAGGGGAGGGTTTGTTGTCCCCATGAAGTCCCGATCACGTTGAAGCAATTAGGGCTGTGTTCTCTGTGAATTTTGTTGAGGCCATAAGGTTCCGCCATGAAGTTCCAATTGTGTCAAAGAGAGTCATTTCATGAAATCTACAAAACACACATTTTGCTACAGTTGCAGTAAGGGAGTGTTAGGAGTCATGGGTGGTGGGGATTGAGAGAAAAGCTGATGTATATTTCTGGTACAGAGTATCCCATAATGCTGGTAATTTTACAGTACTTCTGTAACCCTAGTAGTGACATCATGCATGTCTGTATACACCATAAATGATTCTCACATATGTGAAGTGGATCGGGCAGTGCCATAAATTGAAAGGCAGAGAATGATTACATTAGAAATCTGTACAAACTGGGCAGGTAGCGCAGACCAGTTAGTCACATCCCCATCCAACATGGCTGCTAGAGCTCCTTAATATCAGACGGGCCTTGCAAAGCATTAAGGGGCACTGGCGAATAAAAGATTACCGTATATACTCGTAGATAAGTTCTCCCACATATAAGTCAGGGCTTGATTTTACTGTATAATTTCTGGTATTTTATAAAGTCGGTCATATAAGTCGAATGCAGAAAACTCCCGCTATTGGTCCAAGAGATTATGATATGCTAACACCCACTTGAGAGAGCAACCATGGAGCACACTGCCTTTTTTTCTATGTATTGTGCCTACATGACCACACAGTAATACCCAAACTATTCCGAAGCGACGTTTGCACTGATTTGTGTTTTTTGTATCTCACACCCTCATACACCTTTATCGTAAGAGCATCCTTATCTGCGACTTAGCGTTCGACCAGAAAAAAATATGAACCTGGTTTTAAATTAAATGTTGTTGAAGTAGCAAAAGAAATTGGTAACTGCACTGCTGCAACAAAATTCGATTTGTCTTAGAAACTGGTGTGAGATTGGAGGAGGCAAAAAGATGTAAAAAAAAAAAAAAAATGAAGCATCACATTTTTGAACAGGCGCATAAGTCAGGGGCTGATTTTATAATCAATTTTTCAGGTTTCAAAACCCGACTTACACATGAGTATATACTGTTGTCGAGGATGCCAGGGGCCACGACCCGGCCGGGACGCCTTGGAGGACCGGAAGTGGGCGTGTGCCCATCTGGGATCACGTGGGGGCCGCCTTCCTGGTTGCTTTGGGGGCCACGGGTTCAGGGCATGGAAGCCCCACCCTATAGGAGCCCGTGGTCACCGCCAGGAGGCGCCCCAATGCCTTGGGGACCCTGGACCTCAGCACTTCCGCCACACCAGGAAGTGCTGGGGGGGAAGAGAAGCAGGGACACCTGGAGAGCTTCCGGGAGAACAGGCGGCACTTCCACCACACTGGGGCGTGTCAGCGGGAGATTGCCGGGGAGCACCTGGAGCTCATCCGGGTGCGGATAAAAGGGGCCACCTCCCTTCATTCAGGGCGAGAGTCGGGAGCGGAGAGGACTGAGCTGGAGAAGGCAAGGAGGCGGCCTGAAGAGAGTGAGAAGAAGGCATTGTGTGGCCAGGACTTTGGGGACTTTGGGGGTTTTGTGGTGCACTTATTGTAAATATTAGTGTAAATAAACGTGTGTTTGGTCACAATGAACGTGTCTGCCTGTCTGTGTCCGGGTCAACTTCCACACTGTATATAAGCTGGCCTCACTTTTAGGGAACAATTCAGGGAGTAAGGTTTGGCTCCTTCCGCCATTAAACAGAGTCAAGACATCATATCACTATGTGTCCATGACAACACCAAACGATGACAATGATAATAATAATATACTCAGATTTCACATTATTCCTACTGACTGCTCCTTTCACATCAAAAGAATAGGCTTTTCTGTAAAATTGTGTTTTGCAAGGACCATCAATAAAAGCCAAGTTAGTAGGAACTGCAGAAACTGATGTAATGCAGGAATGTTTTGCATATGGGCCATTTTGGATAGCAGCAGCTCCACTGACCTGTTAACATTGACCTATTGACGTTTGAGATACAGTTGGCTGCACTTCTTTTGGTTTTCCAGTTGGAGCTCAAGCAGGTGAAATGACCTGCTTACAATCACACAGTGTCAGTAGTGGGATTTGAACCCACAGCATCAGGGTTTTTATCGTTATGCCATTTAACTGATGGCACTGTTTCAGAGGCCCATCGTCTTTTTAAATTTCTGGGACGATGCGGGCTAACACAGCTAGTGATTAATAATAATAATATTCATGGTAGTAGGAGAGGAATAAGAAGGTAAACCTAATATGGTAGGATATTGCAGCAAGCTACACATAATGGTTGCCACTTGATCGCAACAATGTCAAGAAGAATAATGTAACGAGTCCCAAGTAATCGTTACACTGGATGTTGTACATGTGACACCTGTAAATCCTTTTTGTAAACTGCTTGTTTACTGGTTAGTTCATCGCCCTGGTTTTTGAACTTGGGTCTGTCCCTGACTGAGTTTGGCTGCTCCTTTTCTACTCATATTTTCCTACCGAATAATCTCAGTGCCGACTCCCCCTGTGTGTCCTTAACATTAACAAGGAAAGGGGCGTGGCACAGAGGAAAAGATACAGATGGGCAGTTGCTAGGCAACTAGCCCTCCTGATGTCGGAGACAGGGGCACGACCTGGAGGCACAGACACAGGCTGCATGACAATGGCATCTCCTTGTAAGCAGAGCCTGAGCACAGCTGAGTCGCTTCAAACCGATGGCGTTTAGGGTAAGGACCCTTTCCTTAGATTACATGAGTAGGCTCAGACCTGAGAGACGCTAAAATATACCGCAACAAATAAATAAGCCAACCCACACCCGGCCTTGCAGATCGGCATAAATAAACACTCTAGTCATCAAAAGAAGGATGAGTCATGTGGCGTACCTTGGGATTTGGGTCGTGAAGATGGCCTCCTAGTGAAGCAGGGACCTCCGAAGTAGCAGACATTTATTACCATGACAACCGACCCCTGGGCACTCTCACTAACGCACAACAGGAGATCAGGACTTGCTGGTCCCCCCCAACATGCAGTGGATTCAGAAAGCATTCAGACCCCTTCACTTTCTGCACACTTTATTGTGTTCTGGAATTAATTTTAAATGGACAAACTTGCCATTTTGACCATCAGTCTACACTCAGTATCCCATAATGACAAAGTTTTCAGAGAGGTTTGCACATTTAGTAAAAATCACAAACTGAAATCTCCCATTCTCAGATATATTCAGGACTTTGGCAGCAGTTCCAGCTTTGAGTCTTTTTGGGCAAGTTGTGCCCACTTGGGATTCTGCAGGTTATGCCATTCTTTGTGGCTGATCCTCTCAGGCTCCATTTGATGGGAGGGGAAGCGTCTGTAAACCACCATCTTCAGGTCTCTCCACACGTGTTCGACCGAGTTTAAGCCTGAGCTTTGGTGGAGCCACTAAAGCCCACCGAAAGATTTGTCCTGAAGCCACACCGGCATCGTCCTTACCGTACACTCAGGTCATTGCATTGTAGTCCCAGTAATTAGGTGGCAGGCACTCTGGCGCAGGTGTTCTTCAAGAACCTCTCTGTGTTTGGCTGCATTCATCTTTGACTCCATTCTGACCAGTCTCTCTGTCCCCATAGGGGTGGTACAAAACCTGTTTGAGCACCGACATGATGCCACTTGGAGAACATTCCGCACCAGGGGGCCACTTTTTAAAAATTTTGCTTGGACTTGAGTATGAAAGTATGTGTATGCCAAAAAGTGAATTTGAACAACAGTGGGATGGGGGTGGAGGGGAGTCCCCCTTGAAGTTAAGAGCATAACGAAGAAACAATACTATTGACGATCCATGGAGGGGACCTGCAAAGTATTGACTGCCATGAGGGAACGAGACACTTTCAACGATTGGCAGACAGGCTACCCCTCGAAACATCGAGAACGCAGTCGGTGACCTTTGTCCCTTGTGAAGTGACAAAGTAACACCTGGATGGTAGTTCAAAAGTGCTGCATGGCCCTGTTAAAATTCCTGATGATGATGATGATACATTTTATTTATATAGCACCCATGCTGAAGGCACTTTGAGCGTCAATGGATTGTCACTCCTTATGGTTAACAAAAGCAGCTTCATTCTCACTAGGTGCCCTTATTGTAATAGGAGTGCAGTAAAGTGCTCCAGGTACGTTAGAAGAAATGGTCTCTGCTGCAGATTGACTTTTGAAGTTGGCAGAAACCCACCATGCGAAACTGGCTGCAGTGCTTCAAAACGCATCATGGCATCACAGATGACTGGAGCATTAATAGACTATCAGTGCTCATTCTCACAAGGCGCTCTTATTGCAGTGTTCCTGCTGGCATCACTCCAAATACGTTGCATCTCTACACCCACACCATATGAAATAACTGGGCGTAGCACCTTTTCGGACACTTGGTGGCCTCCAGGAGTGAAGCCTGGCTGAGATATTCCAGATTTTTCTGCCAGTTCCCTGAGACGTGACAACAGCTACCTGATATGAACTGATGAAAAACCAAAAATGTTCTTCAGTACAAATATGCCATATTAACAGTCTTAAAAAGGAACTAAAATGCATGCATCTATACATTATGTTCATCCCTTTTAACATAACTATATTGTCACGTTATTATAAGTGCAAATCATCATTTAGCTAGTTTGGCCACATTGCCCTACTTGATCATGTGTGTACCTAAGATTTCTCATTATATAAATGCAAATATTCCCAAATCCAAAATTCTTCTGATCCCAGATTTTTTAGATTAGGGATCCTCAGCCTGTATGAGGCAGGTGATGAGCAGTGCCAGGACTTCTCCAGACTTGAGTTTTGTCTCATCAGCCCACAGAATCTCGGTCCCCGTGCTCTCCGAGTCCGTTAAACTGACAGAAGCTTTTCACTCAAGAGTGGCTCCCATCTGACCACTCTACCATAATTGCCTGATTGATGTAGTGCCGCTGTGGTGGTCATCCATCTGACATCTCAGTAAAGGACTTCTACAGCTATGTTAGAGTGACCGCCTTTCTGAGCAAAGTCCTTCTGCTGCAGTTTTTCAGTTTGGTTGGATGGCCAACTCTGGGAGAGGTCCTGGTGGTTCCAGACTTTTCCATTTCATAATTAGTGAGGCCACTGTGCCCATGGGAACACTCAAAGATGTAGAAGTGGTTTTATCCCGCTACCATGATCGGTGCCTCACCACAGCTTCATGGCAGAGAGTTCCTTGATCTTCATGGCTCGGCGTTTGTCCTGACAAGCTGTGTGAATTGTGGACCTTCTATACACATGTGTGCCTTACTAAATGATGTCCAGTCAGTTCACTATGCTACAGGTGGACTCCAGACATGTTCTAGACACATCTCGGGGAGAGTTAAAGCAAACAGGATGGACCCCAGCACAATTTGGAGAGACACAGTGAAGGGTCAGAATACTTCAATGAATGAGAGATTTCAGTTTTGGATTTTTAATAAATTTGCAAATGTTTTTTTCACATTGTCATTATGGGTTATGAAGTGCAGAATGATGGGCAAACATGGCAAATGAGTCTGTTTCAAATTAAATCTACAGCACAATGAAGCACGCGGAGAAGTGAAGGGGCCTGAAAACATTGCGAGTCCGCTGTGTGCGGATTTGTAATGTGTGAGGAGCCAAAGCTCAGAAGGAGAATGTGAGGCCTCCAGTGCAGAAGTGGCTGTGCCTGGTCGCTGGAGTTAGGAGGTCCGCAGCACCTTCTCTTGTTGCCGTGGCTTGCAGTTATTCCAGATTTGGTATTTTAAGATTCGCCTCCCCAGGGGCTTGTGTATCCACTTGGGGTGGGCACTCAAGTATTCTTTTCACAGTGGTGCCTCTCCAGCCTGTCTGACCGAGTCTCAAACAATGAAATGTCTTTGTGTGTTTTTTGGCCAGCGTTCTGCACTGGCATTTGGTAACAGCCCGACGTCTGAAGACCACTTTCAGGCCAAGACATGTTTTCATCGACAACCTGGCTTCTGTGTTTACAAGAAAGTGAATGACTCTCTGCTCAGGAATGGAAGTGATAAGCCTGTCCTTAAACTCATTGTGTGTATTGATCCTGTTAAAGAAGGATTGGAAGTAATCAGTAAGGGGGTTTAGCAACACAATGGGCAGCACTGACTGCATGCCTGAGTGCCGTTTCCTTCTTCTGTGGCGTTCTTCTCACAGTCCTAAGGTTGACTTGCTGGACAGGTGGGAGTGTGTATGAGCAAGCCACGTGGTGGGCTTCTGGATTGGGTCCATTGTTGTCCAGTTAGGAAAGCAGGTGTAAAAAAATTAATTATCACTAGTCAGTTACTCGCCTTGTTAGGTGTAGGTTGCCAGCCTGCTTGGAGATGATTCAGGAGCAGTGTGAGTGGTGACCCATTGATGAGATGGCATATTTGTTTATATTTCATAAATATTGTAAGTTTTGTTACCTTCTGTATCTAGACGAGAGCATAGAAACAGGAGTATGGAGCACATCGGACAAGCTGATTATGTTTTATATTCAGTAACACATCATTTTCACTTTTATTCTTTCTTATCATGGAGTTGCCTGCTCTCCGTATATAGTTATGTTGTAAAGTATACTCCATGGAAAGTGTGCACTTGCGCACAACATGAGACCTTCCTGCAAACAGTGCATACAGATAAAGGCGCCATCTCTCTATATAATTAAATGCTAGTCTCTGTGTGTGTGTATCCAGCAAGGTTGTTATGGTTTTGCCTTTTTATATTAGTTTTTATTTCTATATTTTTTCTGACCTGACTTGGAAATTCAGTTTGGTTTTAGTTTTCCTTCATCATGTATTTTTCTTTTTAATTTAGTTTTTATTTCACAAAGACATGTCTATTTTATTTTTATATCTATTAGTTTCAGTTTTAGTCTTAGTAATTATGGCATGGAGCTCCTACGGAGTTTCGTTTTGTGTCACAATCAGACAGAGCTGTACACTTAACGGGTCTGTTTATGAGTTTAATGTTAGTGGAAGCTTATTGCGCTACATGGTTTGCAAAAGTGATTGGTCAGTAACAATATGCTGATCTTGTTTGATGACCTAGTCAGTCTCTCGATCAATGCTGTTTTATGTACTCAGATATGGGCATGGATATTTTAGGAGTAAACCGCTGGACAATAGTTATATTTTTATATTATGTACATTAAAGAACCATCAACATCAAATCAAATTAATAATATATTGAACAGTTATTAGAAAAGTAAAGTTGAATAAATCGGACTCTGCAGCAGCATGAATAAAAAAAAAAAAAAAAAGATCGAGCATGTGTTCAGTTAAAGTACCACTTCCAGTTGATAGGTTTGGCCCAAAATTTAATACAGATCTACAATATTGCTATAACAACCACATGCCAAATGTCATCCATCTATCTAGTTGCGTTTTTGAGTTATCGTGTTTACACACACACAGATGTAATTCTAAAAAGCTGTATTTTCGGACTTGGGGAGGTCTAAAATGTCGAGATTCATCAAAATCTCGAAGTTGAATTTTTTCCTGATTACTATACTGTGCTTTCTTTATACTTTGTATACGAGAAAGTAAAAACGATTTCTGCTGTGCGAAGTGGCAGGTGAATTACTGTCAATGAAAATCGGGCACCTGAGAAATAAACTGAAACGTTACTCATGATTGTTCTGTCCAGATGGTACAGGTTATGTTGACCAGCACATTCCGATTTCAGGCGTTGGATTTTACATCTTGATTTACAACAAGCGCAAAGAAAGGCGGTGCAGTAAATCGCTTTATATTTCACATGCTTTACGTGCCCATATTCGCAAATGCTGCGTGATCACCTGCCCTCCATCACCAGCTGCCGTTCACTGGATGAATATGTGTGGGCGGCTCACGGTGGATGACTTTTTTCTGTTTTAGAATTAAAAGTTACAAGGGTTAAAGACTAATGGCAAGAATATTCATTCATTTTATTTCAGTTAGTCTTTCCAGCTACTTTAATAGTTTTGTTTAGTTTTAGTTTTTTTTTTTTCGGTTTTCTTAATTATTTTATTTCAGTTTACGAAAATGTTTTTTTAATAATAGTTTCAGTTTTGATTTTAGTTTTTGTTAACTATAATAACCTTGGTATCCAGTTCCTTCAGGCGTTCTAATTGGCCGGTTTCACGGAGGATGCACAGTCAAACGCTATCAAAACAGGAAGCGGTTGTCAAGGAAGTTTGATGCACACAAGGATACTGAGGAGAGGTGTAAGAGGCATGCTGAGAGTCGCCTTCAGACATAGGAAGTATTTCCAAGAATATGAATGATGTTTTCACAACAGGTAAAGGAGGTCCATCTACCATTAATGGTACTAAAGAAGCAGACAGGAGTCAAGCAAGGCCCTGAACATGGAAGGGTAACAAAATTGAGAGAGGAAATGCCTGGCAAGAGAGGCTGACACACACAAGAATAACAGTGAAAGGCATATAAGGAGCGCTTGATGGTACCAAACTTCTATTACCTGTCTTCGACTGGTAACATAACTAGTCTATATGATAGCACGCTAATGCCTGTGTTTGTGTCTGGGTCTTTGAAGCAACCTAACTGGTAAGTTTGGCTTTGGTGTGATTGGTTATTTTCTCTGTGGCTACTCTGTTCATTAAAATTGAGACAACAAGTGGCCAGCAAGGGAGGTTGACACATGTGAGGATACTGAGAAAAGACATAGGAGGAACGCTGAGAGTCGCCTTCAAGCATAAATATAATTATGATTTTCATAGCAGGTAATGGGGACCTGTCTACCATTGAAGGCAATCAAAAAGTGGAGAGTAAGTGAGCAAGGGCCTTGAAAAGACAGAGTCTAAGATGCAGTCTTTACAGGAACACGATCAAAGGAGGGCATCCTGGGCATGAGATTTTGGGATATGTGACGATAATAAGGAAAGGTGTAGAACGACAAATGCAGACAGTACACACAGAGCGAGAGATTGCACATATTTTGAAATTAATTTTATTACCTAACTTCAACTGTGTGAAGCCACCAGGGGGCGTGCAGCCAGCCTAACCCTGACACACACAGGCAGGACACAGGTTCAACACAACACCCAGTTTATTTATAGTTTAAAGTGCACAAAACACCAACACCACAACACACCTATATACAGTCCCTTCTTTGCCACCAGCCCATCCGCCTCCACTCCTCCTCAGGCTTTGTCTTCTTCCTCACAACTTTGGCCCTTCAATGGAGTGAGGCGGCTCCTCTTATTCAGATCCCGGGAGTGTTCCAGGTAGCTCATGAGTATTACCTGGAATCACCCCCAGGTGCGCTGAAGGTCCTTTATAGGGCTCTGCAGCTCCCCCAGTGGCCCCCACGGAACCCAACAGGGCTGCACCAAACTCCAGCTCCCAATATGCCCTGCGGGAATCTGAGGTGCCACCGCCACCCAACAGGGCTGCCCTCTAGTGTCCCAGGGGAGGTATTGCCTCATCAATGCCCTCTCCCCGGTCCTTCCACTCTGTTGGCATCCCGGCCAGGTAGTGGCCATGGCTGTGGGTGCCCATCACAACTGTTAGTGTAACTAGTCTATATAATAAAATGCTTATGTGTGTGTGTGTATCCAGTTCTTTCAAGCAATCTAATTGGTCAGTTTGGCTTTGACGTGATTAGTCAATTTTGTTGTGGTTGCTTAGTCAAATGTAATTGTGGTAGGAAGCAGCTGGTGAGGGAGGTTGACACACACGAGGATACCGAAAAAAGGTGTAGGAGGAACGCTGAGAGTCACCTTCAAACATGAAAAGTGTTTACAAGAATAAAAGTGATGTTTTTACAGTGGGTAATGGGGGCCTGTCTGCCATAGATGGCAGTCAAAAAGTGGACAGGAACTGAGCAAGGCATGAGACACATGAGGAGGAATAAAGGTGTAGGAGGCATGCTGTGAGTCTCCTTCAAAGAGGAGAAGTGTAAAGTGGTACAGGAGGTGAGAAAAATGCCTCAAAATTGTTTTCAGTATAAAGAAATTGTGCTCGACATCAAGTGCTTTGCCGATGTAAAAGTAGTGCTTCTCATGCAAACATCAATGTAAAGATAGCGGGTTGGATAATGGATGGATGGATGTGTGGAAGTTGTATTTGACAATTTCCTTGTTTGTCAGCATACATTTCTGTGGTGTTGTCGTTCATTCTGTAGCATGAGGTTTGTGTGCCATGTCGATGATCTGTAGTATTAGCCAGCAGCTCAGTGGCTGTAAGCTCAGTTTGCCTCTCATTGTTCTTCGTCACTGAAGTGCCTCCTATGTTTGGGTTGATATGTAGGAGATGCTGCTGCTAGAGTTCTTTTTTGCATCCTCACGGTGTGCAGTGCTGTATTTTGTGATCATAATGACCACTTTGGGGTGAGGACAGGAGCACAGGTCAGTTTCCACAGGCATTTATCTTAGTCATGCGTGCATGCTGTTTCCCCTTACTGACGCTCAGCCTTTCGTTTTCTTCCTGTGATTGGCCTGTTTCATGCTGAGCAGATGTTGCGACTTCTCTCATTGCGCTCAGAATCATAGTTTGCTTGCAGGAGCGATGTAATCACTTTAATCCGAGATAAAGGGTTGCGTGCCTAGGGGAGGGGAAGAGTGACGTCAGGAGTGGGGAGTCGGGCAGGGCCCTCCTCGCTGTCCTGTTTCACTTTTATCATGACTTCTGTCTGTCATGCCTGGCTGGGGCACCTCTGCCTTGGAAGGACCGGGGGAAGCAAGAGTGGACAGAGCATCACCTCCTCTGGAATGCTAGATGGCAGGACCCCCAGAATGCCAGTGGGACTTCAGACTCTCGCAGGGCTTCATGGGAATTGGAGTTCGTTACAGCCCTTTTGGGATCCGGGGGCGCCGCCAGGATGTGCTGCAACTATTCCTGAGCCTGTGTGGGCGGCTCTTCCTCCACACTCAGAAGTGCTGCTGGAAGTACGTCAATGAGCACCTGGAGCACTTCCGGGTGACCTATGTAAGGGTCCAACAGACACTATTCCGAGAGCCAGAGTTGGGTGGTAGTGGACGAAGCTTGTCGTCATTCTTCCATTCTGTACCATGGGGTATGCGAGACATTTTGATTGTCCAGAGGTGGTTAGTCCATGTGTCCATCCACTTGTCAGGTACACCGTATGCCCTTGATTGCCTTTCTTTACGTACATGGAAAAAAAAAAGAAATGAGACCCTGCAGCTATTGTCAACTTGTGAAGTGCATTGGGAAGGTTTTCAGTGTAGAGAGGTGCTCGAGGACATTTGTTTCCGATACCCATGAAGCTGGGGTATGAGATGGTGAAGCAGTCTTTATTCATATTTTTTTTCCTACTACTTTTCCGTATATTTTCTGCTCTGGGCCACTTTAAAATTTGCACGCCTTCTGTCGAATTGTTTGAAATGGAAAGTACAATGCCACCACTAACTTAAACCCATACTAATTTGCTCCCCAGACATCTAATTAATTACAGTAATGCAGATTAAAATGTGCTCTCATAAAATAGGAAAAAAAATGTGGGTTGCATGAGGTCAGTGCTGCAGGAGTAACAATCAGGCTCTGTTTATTTTTATATCTCGACAAGGTTGGAGAAACGTCTCTGCGTTAAATGTGGCCTTCAAGACCAAATTTCATTTGCATTCATCTTGCCTGCCTGTCATCATGCTGTTTCAGCTTAACCATTTTCACAGACACTATGCTTCCTTGATGTCACATACCATGTTGCCACAATGTAAATTATTATTATTATTATTATTTGTTTGTTTTGGTGCTTTTTTTTAGTACACATGACTTTATTCCTAGTTCCTCTAGTTTGCAAGCCTGTGGTCATAAGCTGTAGGTATGAGATCAAGCAGCAGTAATGAGGTTTCTTCACTGTGTGCGAGGGTCCGTGTTTGGGGAGAGCCTCAGAGTGGAGTTGCTGCTCCTAGAGATCTGGAGGCCAGCTGGGGAGCACCAGAGAAGCAGATTGGAGAGGCAGCGGCAGCTGTTGTGCTTGCGCTGTACCAGCCTGTGGTAGTGAATTGGGAGCTGAGTCTAAACACCAGACTCTCGGCCAGTCAACATCTCTGTCCTCACTTATTAGCTGTGTGTAATGTCTGAAAAAATGAGACTGCAAGTCCATACATCAGAAATTATTATCTTTTTTTAATTTACAGTTACAAGTTCCTCATTCTCTTGTTTTGACTTCAGTTCTTGTTAATCTTTTGAATAACAATCTCGTCTCTTGGTTTCTGCTCTAAGCCCAAATAGCTTGCTAATTCCCACCATTGGCTGAACATCCCCCCCAAGCAGGTGTTCATCCTGGTGACTTTAGCAGCGGCGAGTGTTTTTTTTTTTTTTTTTATTTACACAATTACTCGTTTTTCAGGTGACACATGCCCCCCGTTTGGACAGAGGGTCGCGTTCTGGAGGCCGCTTTGATGAAAAGGTTTACCTGTCTGGAAAACAACTGAAGGCGGGTGAGGATCCCTACCGAGAACATGCCTTCAACCTGCAGGAGAGTAATCGTCTGAGTAGTGAGCGTGCCATCCGAGATACCCGCCACTACAGGTAAGCCTGACACCGTAAAGTTTCTTTTCTCTTGGTCATGAGTGGAGTAGTCGGCAAGATCCTAGATACAAAGAGGGAGTTGTGAGAATCACGTTTTTCAAGCATAAGTTTCCTTTGCTGCAGGCATTGATATTCCTGAGATGGAAGGGAGAATGGAGTTTGATTAGCATATTCAGATGGCATGTGAGAGTCATGGGGGAATCAGCAGGCTCGGAGGCAGCTTCTATTTTGAGACAAGAGAGCCTAACACAGTAGAATTGTAGGGACATTATTATTATTATTATATTATTATATTAGATATTAGGGCACAAAGCAGCAGAAGCGTATCCAGCAGTATTAGCTTCTTGTTATGGATTCAGCCATCCATTTTCAAATATTGGCTTATCAGAGTTTTCTAGCAACAGCATTAGGAGTAATTTATTCATGATTTATTTCAGTCTTTTTGAATAAGTAGTGGTAAAACTTCAAATGGCACTGCACAGTCATTTTTACAGTCAAATCAATAGGCTTTGACCTCCGTACAAAGTAATGACCTATATATGTGTAACCCCCTTGCACCACCCTTCCTTTAATCAGCGTGCAAGACCCTGAGCTCTTTATTATGGTGTCACCACCTCTGTTGTTGGCATGTACAATATATGCCACCTTCAGCCTAACCAAATCACAGTTTACTCCAAATTTAAGTAAAAAAGCTCTCTTTACTTAAATGCAAAATGAACAGGTTTCCAAACTTATTACAAATATATACAACACATAATAAAACACAAACAGTAAATTATTTACAGCTATACATACAGTATATCGTCGGTCTGATACCACAGTCAGTGAAGTTTACTCACTACGTTGGGGGCCCCAAACCGTATCTCGGGTGTGTGGTGGCCAAACAAACAAAACAGAGCTGGCCCCTTTACTTGAGGATTTAACTCAAACCACTTAAAACAAACAAAAAAACACACAGACCTTGTTTGAATGTACTCTCCTTTATCCTCGGGTACTTCCTTTGGGCCTCTTGTCACCCTCCCACTAGAACAACCTCCTCACTCGCTGTCTTCCAGTGCTGAACTTGTGCCCTGCCGTCTTTCTCTTACTTAGGTCACCAAATCACTCCGTCCACCACGTGTCAGGCCCTCTCCTCTCTTGACTCTCTTCGCGTCCTACAGTGGCACACTTACTTGTCCTTTCCATTGGCTATAGACTCCCTCTGTTTGATGGTGCATTTTTACAGTGTTCCCCACTTGCTTTCTCCTCTCTGAAGTATCTATCGCTTTGGAGTGTCGCTTTGCATGTCAGCATTTTGCTAGATTGTGCTATCTCACTTGTTACAGCGTTTCACTACTTTGTATACTTCACGTTCCCTGTAGCGTTATTCTATCACTTCTTTCTGTCTAATCAGTTTAGCGTGTTGCTAAAGCTTTCTATTCTCCTGTCTTCTCCTTTTATGTTTTAGGAGTTTGCTAAAATTATTTCCTCTTTCTTTTTCCGTCTTGTTTCAGCGTTCTGCCTGAAACTGTCCTTCTTTACTCCTTGTTTCGGCATTCTGCCTCAAAACTATCTTTTTTTTTCTCCTCTCCCTACGTTCCTCTAATCCCGTCTCACAATTATCTTAACTGGACTGTCAATAGGCCAATCAGAGGACACTTACATATCAAACTTAACCTTACCCAATCCCTACAACTTGTACCCCATTTCAGTCAATAAACTTTATTAGCACAAACTCGCATTTGGATATTCTTTTTTTTTTCTTTTTAAACCTAACCCAGGTTACATATATATACAGTATACACTCACCTAAAGGATTATTAGGAACACCTGTTCAATTTCTCATTAATGCAATTATCTAATTAACCAATCACATGGCAGTTGCTTCAATGCATTTAGGGGTGTGGTCCTGGTCAAGACAATCTCCTGAACTCCAAACTGAATGTCAGAATGGGAAAGAAAGGTGATTTAAGCAATTTTGAGCGTGGCATGGTTGTTGGTGCCAGACGGGCCGGTCTGAGTATTTCACAATCTGCTCAGTTACTGGGATTTTCACACACAACCATTTCTAGGGTTTACAAAGAATGGTGTGAAAAGGGAAAAACATCCAGTATGCGGCAGTCCTGTGGGCGAAAATGCCTTGTTGATGCTAGAGGTCAGAGGAGAATGGGCCGACTGATTCAAGCTGATAGAAGAGCAACTTTGACTGAAATAACCACTCGTTACAACCGAGGTATGCAAAAAAGCATTTGTGAAGCCACAACATGCACAACCTTGAGGCGGATGGGCTACAACAGCAGAAGACCCCACCGGGTACCACTCATCTCCACTACAAATAGGAAAAAGAGGCTACAATTTGCACGAGCTCACCAAAATTGGACAGTTGAAGACTGGAAAAATGTTGCCTGATCTGATGAGTCTCGATTTCTGTTGAGACATTCAAATGGTAGAGTCAGAATTTGGCGTAAACAGAATGAGAACATGGATCCATCATGCCTTGTTACCACTGTGCAGGCTGGTGGTGGTGGTGTAATGGTGTGGGGGATGTTTTCTTGGCACACTTTAGGCCCCTTAGTGCCAATTGGGCATCGTTTAAATGCCACAGGCTACCTGAGCATTGTTTCTGACCATGTCCATCCCTTCATGACCACCATGTACCCATCCTCTGATGGCTACTTCCAGCAGGATAATGCACCATGTCACAAAGCTCGAATCATTTCAAATTGGTTTCTTGAACATGACAATGAGTTCACTGTACTAAAATGGCCACCACAGTCACCAGATCTCAACCCAATAGAGCATCTTTGGGATGTGGTGGAACGGGAGCTTCGTGCCCTGGATGTGCATCCCACAAATCTCCATCAACTGCAAGATGCTATCCTATCAATATGGGCCAACATTTCTAAAGAATGCTTTCAGCACCTTGTTGAATCAATGCCACGTAGAATTAAGGCAGTTCTGAAGGCGAAAGGGGGTCAAACACCGTATTAGTATGGTGTTCCTAATAATCCTTTAGGTGAGTGTATATATTAGTGCTGGGCGGTATACCGGTTCATACCAAAAACCGTTTTTTATTTTTGTTATGATATGGATTTTTCTTATACGGCAACACCGGTTTAAATAGCCTAAAGAATGTTCGGAACGTGGCGCAGTGAGAAACTTTTTAAGGGGAGACCTTTTTCACTGCTGCACCGCTAAACAGGCATACAACGGAGTACACGCGTTAGTGGAGGTATTGAGCAGTGAAAATGGACAGAGAACATTCTGAAAATGAAGTGGTAACAGACGATAAAGTTGAACATGATGACAAAGAAGAACTTTTGACGAAAAAAGGTGCCGTGTCTGTTGTTTGGAGATACTTTGCTTTTAAAAGTTCGGATGTGGACCATTATGTTCAAATGTGTGAATACTGTTTCTATACTACTGGATAATACTGCACACCAAGTTGTACTTGTTTTATTTTATTATTTTTTTCAATACTGTGCAATGTACCTGGTTTCTGTGTAATAGTGTGATGCTGGTCCCCTACAGACTCCCTCTTCCCACATGGGAGTCTGTTGAACCAACACCGTCGATAGTTATGACCGAGATGAGCTGAGAAATCTCATTGAAGCCAGGGGATGGTGGAAAGTGCTCAAGTGCTTTTGTTAAAAACAGTCAAAGTAAAACCAAAAGTGTCCATTGTGCAGTGTTCAGAAAAACACAGTCCCCAAATAAATAGCAAATCCATAAAGCCAGTGAGATGTGGGGATAAAATCCATAATAAATAAATCCATTAAAATGCAGTCTCTCTCCTCGCCCGATCACAGCACACCCACCACCTTCTGTCTCCACGGCTCACCCTTCACTGGCGGACCCTTTGCAGCACAAACTGCTTTCTGCCAACTCCTGTCTTGGCTGCCACCACACTGCCCAGCCAGACCGTCTGAGGTCGGCACACCTCCCGTCTTCCTTCGTGCTCACTCAGTCGCTCCTCAGATCCATTGGGAGGTCTTACATTTCGCTCGCCCCACTCTACAGTACACGCTTAGTCAGGTGACCAGACGTCCTCCAAAAGGAGGACATGTCCTCTTTTTTCATATGGTTTCCTCTGTCCTGCAGGCATTCCAAAAATTTGTTAAAATGTTCTCCTTTTACAGTCAACATGAACAGAGTTCACCGTTTTTAACTATTTACATATGATATATACCGAGAATGAGCAGCCTTCGGCCATTCTCCATTCATCCGCTTCACCACGTGATATTACGTTACGTTATCAATAATTGTAACATCAAGTAGCAGCAACACTGTTTTATATTCTATTTCCGCCCGACAGCGCAATGGACGGCGGTTAGCAGTTGATAGTCTAAAAAAAGTAATAACTAAGAAGTTTTTGTAAAATGTCAACAGAAACAGAAAAGTCTAAAACCGAAAAGAGAAAATGCAAGTTTTCTGATTGTCGAAATATCCGCGTTTTGAGGCAGGACGAAATGAAACCGAAGCGAAATGCGTGGTGTGCGATTCCTTCGTGTCCGTTGCTAATAAAGGAACGCTTGATTTACAACAACATATTGAAAGCAAGAGACACCAAAAGACGGTACGAACGTATGATTCAAATGCCAAGATGACGACATTTTTTGCGCTAATACATTCAGCTGCTGACAAAAAGGCGCGTGCAGCTGAAGCTACATTAGCGTTTCATACTGTTGCTCATCATCAGTCTTATAGGTCGATGGACTGTGCTGCAGGCTTAATGCACAAATTGTTTGCGGACTCTGACACTGCAAAAAAATATTTTGTGTGGTTGGACGAAATTAAAAGCCATTATCAAAGGCATCATTGGCCCTCACAGTGTTACCAAACTAGTTCAGACACTGAATGGCGTTAGCTATTTTGGAGTGGCAACCGACGCAAGCAATCATGGAGCAGAGAAGTTGTTTCTAGTTATTGTGCAGTATTTTGACTGGAAAGCTGGTGGAACTGAAACAGGATTAATCAAGCTGGACAGCATGCCAAACGAAACGTCAGAAACTATTTCCAAGTGTCTTGTAGATACTCTTTAAGAAGTACCATCTGTCTTCAAAATGTATTGCATTTTTTGGAGACAATGCTAATGTGAACTTTGGAGGTATCAGTCGGAGGGATGGGAATAATGTGTTTTCGCAGCTGAAAAAAGCCCTGCAGTGCCCACTTGTTGGAGTAGGATGTCCTGCCCATGTACTGCACAATTGCATTCAGCATGGGGCAGATCTGCTGCCAGTTGACGTTGAGACAATTGTACTGAAAGTGTTCAATTATTTTTTTCATTTACGCCGTTCGCATGCAGGCTTTAAAAGATTTCTGCGATTTCGTCGATGTTACCTACCAGCAGCTGTTGTACCACAGCCAGACCAGATGGCTGAGTTTGTTTCCAGCAATAAAGAGACTTTTGCAGATTTTTCCAGCGTTGAATGCTTACTTCCAAAGCATGGATCAGCCACCAGTGTTGCTGAAGATTTTTTTCGAAAACGATTTTTCAGAACTGTACTTGTGGTTCATACATTCTCTGATGTCAGTTTTCCAGTGCCAGATAGCACTGATCGAAAAAGAAGAAACGTCTGTGTTGGAGGTCTCAACAGCTTGCAGTCAACAATGAAAACTCTTTGAGGCAGGCTGGAGGAGACTTTTATTCCACTAACCGTTAGACAGCTTCTGACAAAATTGCGTCAAGACGGTCGAGACACGGATTGCAACAAGTTCACGCAAGCAGTCCAGTCAGTATACCAGGCATGCATTTCTTATTTGGAAGAATGGAAGGCACCTTTTGCTGAATTCCAGTGCTTTAAATTGATGTTTCTTGACAGGATGAAAGATATTTCGTTTGATGCTTTACTGCCATGTGTACAGTACCTGAAAGAGAAAGGAATTGATCTAGACGATGCTTCATTGTTTGATTAGTACCGAAACGTTAAGTCTTTTGCGGAACAGCAGAAAGATGCCGAGCTTTTCAAGCGCCCCCTGTCCCAACAATGGCGCTCATACTTCAAAGATACTGTTGCTTGTCCGACCAGACTGCTTAAAGTGTGCGCATTTTTCTTCGCTTTACAGTGGAACCTCGGTTCACGAACGTCTCGGTACATGTACAACTCGGTTCACGACCAAAAAGTTCGCCAAACTTTTGCCTCAGTTCACGACCACACACTCGGTATACGAACAAGCCAGTTTCCCTTTTGGTTTGTGCGCACCGATGATTTCCGCACGTGTTGCATTGTTCTCGGTCAGACGTGCCTGCCTGCCTGCCTGCAAAAGAAACCCAAGAAATCACAAGAGAGAAAACACCTGAAGGAAAACATCCCTCCATTGTGGAGCCGGAGTCTCCCTCAAAACTGTAACCTTCTCTCCACCCAGTTCCTCCTCACTTCATGCCAGAACTCGACTCATGCAAGGTTAGTTTTCTTGGTGGTTTATAGTTTTTATATTACGGCTTTTTCAAAAGTTAATTTTTCAGTTCGTAGCGTGAATTGTTGCAATGTTACTTTTCTCATTTTTCAAATGTTCCTTTTTTTCCCTGTGCTTAAGACTCATTTTAAAAAAAGTGTTTACTGTACAGTACAGCGATCGGGCTGTAAGGCTATTAGCGTGAACTCCTGTTTTTAAATTAAAGTTCGGATTTATTCAAATGTTCCTCTCTGTTCTGAGAGAGAGAGAGAGAGAGCGCGAGCGAGCGAGCGCATGCTGCTGAGAGAGGGGTGGGGGAGGGAGGGTGCGTGCTACAGAGAGGGAGAGAGAGCGACAGCAAGCGAGCCTGCCTGCTCGTGCAGCTGAGCAGGGAGCCTGGGTGTTTTGTGTCAGTGTTATTCAATGTTTTTACATTAGTTTACTATTACACTGTGCATTCTATGGTGTAATTAACTATATTTGTCCTCAATCTTTAAAAAAAATATATTTACATACAGTTTGTACGGTCTGGAATGGATTAATTGTATTTACATACAATTCCCCCTATGGGGGAAATTACTTAGGGTCACGACCAAATCAGTTTACGACCAGAGTTTTGGAATGAATTATGGTCGTGAACCGAGGTTCCACTGTACCAGGGCATAACGTCGAACGAGCGTTCTCGCTCATCACCTCTCCGTGGACAAAGGAGAGAAACAGGCTCTCAATCCAGTCCGTCTGGGGAATAATTCTGACAAAGTACAACTTCAAGAGCACATCGTGTCAAGAATTCTACACCTACATTGCTGGAAACAATGACCTCTTGCGGAAAGTTGGATCATCTGAGAAGTATGACTTGACATAGGCATAAACGTACTTTTTTTTCTAAAGACATTGTTTAGTTTATGTTTATTATCTAACTAGCAAAATACCCGCGCTTCGCAGCGGAGAAGTAGTGTATAAAAGAAGTTATGAAAAAGAAAAGGAAAAATTTTAAAAATAACGTAACATGATTGTTAATGTAATTGTTTTGTCATTGACATGAGTGTTGTTGTCATATTTATATATATCTATAAAGTGAAAACCTGAATATATAAAGTCAGCGTCGGAATTTATAAAGTCATTCCTGATTATATATAGTCAACATCGGAGTATATAAACTCATTCCTGAATATATAAACTCAAAGTCAAAATATATTGATTGAAACGACTCTGAACTGAAGTAAGTTAACAAAAACGTATTCAGAAAAATAAATTAAAAAAACACTGTTCGGTTAATGTTTTGAAAATGGTGCATTTGCCCTGCCCAGGATTGGTTCCTGCCTTGCACCCAGTGTTGGCTGGGATTGGCTCCAGCAGACCCCCGTGACCCTGTGGTCGGATTCAACGGGTTGGGAAATGGATGGATATTGCAGCACTGACTTTGTATATTCCGACGATGACTTTATATATTGAAGTTTTGACTTTATATATTCCAGCGCTTACTTTATATTGTGAGCTGGAGGGCTTCGCTATTACGTGTGGGGACGAAACTTCACTTTGGTAACTGATCATGCTCCACTTCAATGGTCATACCGACAGAAAGATACAAACTCTCACCTCATGAGATGGTTTCTGGGCTTACAACTTTTACTGTTTCACAGTAAAACATCGACCAGGTTCTGAACACGTCAACGCAGACGTATTATCAAGACTAAATGAACCTGGTACAGAGAGTCGCTTGATTCACGGAAATGTGAATAAAGCTGAGGGGGAGGGTGTGAGCTGGAGGGCTGATCGCACCCCAAGAAGATACAGACGCCTCTGGGAAAACCACAACCCCTGAAACACAGACTACCCTCACATTGCTCCTTACTTTCTCACTTGCGCTATAACGCGTAATGCAAACCTCGCGCGATACTCCGCTAACTTAAAAGCCTTGTGCAGCGCCTGTCAGTTGAAAATTGATTGTTTGCTTGCTTTTATCGCTCTCTCTCTCTCACTGCTCCTAGCGGAACTGTCATCTCTGACTTGTCATGGAGCACGTTTAAGCTCATGTGTTTGCAGTGTTTGAATAAAAATCCTTCTTGTTTCTACAACCTCCTGTGTCTCTGTGCAAATCTGTGACCCAAGCGTGACAATATATTCCGACGCTGACTTTATATTCAAGATTTGACTTTATATATTCCAGCGCTGAGTTTATATATTCCGACGCTGACTTTATATATTTAAGTTTTGACTTTAGGTGGCAGTGTGACGAAGTTGCTTCGGAAGACGGCGTTAGCCGCGGAGCTCAGCTCAGAGCGAAATGAGGTAAATGGGAGGAGATATGATGACGTGACTCCCCCACCCGCCTTAACTGTCAATCCCCCACAAACACAGTCTCTCAGAATTTGCATAAGCACACCCCTTCACCTGCAATTTTAACTTAGTTACAAAGTGATCAAAACTCTCGTTTATATCCTGCGTCCTCTCATTAAACTTGTATCCCGCATTACCCATGGACATGTAAAACGCCAGCGGCAGCCTGTCTATTAACTTAATTTAAAGTTTAGGTTTATACCTTGCTTTGTTTCCGAAGTAGCTGTACTGATGAATATGGTAGTATGTCACTCGCTCGCTTCTTATTGTTTCGCTGCCTTCTCAATTATATAATGCATGTTTTCTTCAGCGTATTTTGGAGCTCTTCCTGGTTTTCTACATAGTGCGTTGACAGTCAGTTCACGTGATTACGTGGGTGGCGTGATGATGTCACACGAAACTCCGCCTCCACGGCTTTCAAGCTCAACTCCATTACAGTAAATGGAGAAAAATACCTTCCAGTTATGACCATTACGCGTAGAATTTCGAAATGAAACCTGCCCAACTTTTGTAAGGAAGCTGTAAGGAATACGCCTGCCAAATTTCAGCCTTCTACCTACACGGGAAGTTGGAGAATTAGTGATGAGTCAGTCAGTCAGTCAGTCAGTCAGTCAGTGAGTGAGTGAGTCAGTGAGGGCTTTGCCTTTTATTAGTATAGATGATAATATTTGAGTTTCAGTTTTTTAGGTTGCTCACTAAATTGTAACCACTATATGTCACGTATGGTAACCGTGGAGTTGGAAAATATATTCGGTAATTTTTGTCCTCCTTTTTGACTGTCGGTGTCCTTCTTTATAGCCAAACCCATCTGGTCACCCAGCGGGGGTGAACCAGCCCCAAGATCGCCTAAGCCAGCACTCCCATACTGAGCTCCAGCTCGTGCTGCCTTCTCCTTCCTGGTGTCTGGATCGTCTCCCATGACTGCCTTTTCCCTTCCTTAACCTCCTTGTGTTCTATCTTTTCTTTTTTCCTTCCCCCCTATCCTGTCGGTCCATAAATATACGTCTCCGTGGGTGCAGCGCCTTATCCACATGTGACTCGCCCCAATCACCTCATCAGCTCCCCGCGGCCGTGCAATCGCGCCTACGGAGACGGAGATGGCGAACTGGATTTAAAATATTTTTTTTGAAGCCGCAGACCCACTGTACCACAAATAACATTATAAATGCAAGTTGCAGTTTTATTATTTATGTATATAGCTTAGCTTGAAGCAAGGTCCATAATAATGCAATTTGCCTTAATGTTGGTTCAGTTGGTAAAGATGTCATCACCAAGTTGCACTTGTTTTATTTTATTTTTATTTGGTGAATACTGTGTAATGCACCTGGGCTTGAAGTCTTAAAGTAATAGTATTATTACTGGAAGTTGCACTATTATATATTTTATTGTTGTTATTTATTAGTTTAAATATTATGCAGTTTAATGATGGTAAAGTTGTTTAAAAAGTCACTTTAAAATTTCAGTAGACAGAGATTGTTAAAATTAACAGAAAGTGTAGTTTACAAAACATATTTACCAATTGTTCCTTTTCTAAGACATGTTCAGTGCTATGCAACTTTTGACAAGCACTCTCTGGATATTTCACTAAGTCTAAACGCCTCTTTGGATGGTTGACAATTTGTTGTCAAAATTTTAGTTTAAGTTGTTTGCAAAATTTGTTCAATAAAAAGGCTCTATATTTTGACTGCATCTGTCATGCAATGTGATTCCATCTCTTCATTAGTGCCACCCCCTTGAAAACTATCACTTTATGGGGCCATGCAAACTTGTGTTAATATTTGTGTGCACAGTAAAATGTTTTTTTGTACAAAAATTGTACATTTTTTTGTACAATGTACAATTCTCATGACAGTGGAATAGGTTATTCTTAGCCTATTTTTTTTTTTTTCTTTAAAATTTTGGATTGCCCTAAACGAAGCTACTAATATATATATATACAGTGCATCCGGAAATTATTCCAACACATCACTTTTTCCACATGTTATGTTACAGCCTTATTCCAAAATGGATTAAATTAATTTTTTCCTCAGAATTCTACACACAACACCCCATAATGACAACGTGAAAAAAGTTTGAGGTTTTTGCAAATGTGCTGTGAATACTTTCCGGATACACTGTATATACAGTACATACACACACACACACACACAGTGTATATATATATATATATAATATATATATATATATATATATATATAGTAAGAAAGGCGCTATATTGCGCCCATCCCGGCACAGACTTGACACAGGAGGCACGTATAAAACAAAAGACTTTTATTTTTTCTTCGCCTGTGGGCACACGTCTTCCCCGTGACCCACAGGTAATACACAGTCCCAAGCACTAATCCCTTAGTCCCCACACTCCTCTCTTTCACCACCACTCCTCCACAGCTTTGTCCTCCTTCCACCCGACTCTGGCCAACGAGTGGTGGTTTCTGGCTCCCTTTTATCAGGCGCCTGGAAGTGCTCCAGGTGGTTGATTGCTGGCCTCCAGCTGCACTTCCAGGTGCGGCAAAACCACTGCCCAAAAGGGGCCAGTCGTTCCTGGTGCAGCAACCCCTGGCGGCGCCTGCAGAACCCCACAGAACTCCAATCCCCATGAAGCCCTGGAGGAGTCCGAGGCACCGCTGCAACCCAGGGATGCTGCCATCTATCGTCCAGGGGGAGATACTGGTGGATGATCTTGACCTCGCTCTTCAT
This sequence comes from Polypterus bichir lapradei, assembly GCA_026402145.1. NCBI lineage: Eukaryota > Metazoa > Chordata > Cladistia > Polypteriformes > Polypteridae > Polypterus > Polypterus bichir. The sequence continues at coordinate 12,997,528 of JANRMT010062798.1, forward strand.
CCTTCTTAGCCCCCAGCCATTTTAGAGCGGTCCTGATCCACTGAGCTCAGAGACATTGCTCATGTAAACTGTCAGCTGGGGTCCAGATGTCTGCTTCCTGTTTGAAAGGCACTTTAGGGAAGAAGGAGGAGGCTTGGGCTACTTTTGGGGATCCTCGGTAGCTCATCTTAGCCTAAAGTGTGGCAGCTATCCAAAAGAACACTCCTGGCATCCCATGTTCTGTTGTGGATTGTCCACTTTGTGGATCGGCGAGGAAAGGTGCCTGTTGTCATGTTGTATAAAAAGAGTCTGCACAGACAAGACAAATCTGACAGTTAAAAGAAGGGACTGTGAGTCATGGTTGCAGGTTTAAATTCCTTGTCTGACTCCTGGGGTTACGTCATCCACCACCGTAAAACCATATGTGCACTCTCCATAAGGAAAATGAAAGATGTTCTTAGTTGTAAAGATTGTTGATGTCCCGGAAACCGCTATAGAGAACGATTCATCCCGCTTGGAAGACATATTTGTAATGTCCGGGTTGGCTGCAGTTTGCATGACTTTGTAACTGAGGATGCTGTCTGCACATACAGCAAGAGATGGTGCAGAACAGTGCTTTGTGCTTTTATATATCAAAATGTTCAACAAAACAGGGTACAGTGCAGTTTCTTCCATAAATAAATATTAGTCCATTAACAGCAAGTGCAGTTTTTATTGTGGGCAATGGCGACTCTGGCTGGTAGTGCTGGTGAGGCAAGGCCTGGAGTGCTTAATGGTGGAATCGGCTAATTAAGTCAGCACATGCAACTGAGAGATCAGCGTAGCTATCCCTCATTATCAGCTCTGATCATCGCAGCGCCTACTCTACCAGAGAAAAAAGTCAGTAAAAGTAGAACAGGGTGAAAAAAATTGAAAAAGAAAGAAAGCAGAAAGAGCCCAGGAGAGTGAGAGTGTGTGTGCTCAGACGTGTGGACCAGTTGGCTTGGTTGTGAAGTGCCGTTTCAGAGTGACGGGCTGAACCTGCTTAGCCGTAGTACAAGGCAAGGGATGAATCACCAGCAGAGATGCCCAGGACCCTCTAATGGACCCTCTCATCGGATGAGCTAGAGAGAGCCGAGATGGCTGAGTCCAGTGGTGTCTCGTTTCTGATGGGAGGTTCACTAGATGGATTTTAATGTTGCGTTTTAACTATTTATTGAATGCACCGTTTTTATCAACGTGTTTATTGAATGACTGAAGAGCCACGTGGGGATTAGCCAAGTTTGCCAAATCAAAAGTAATGTTTTAACTGCACGTGGACACTTGTGTTTTAATAAAATTGCCCAACAAAGCTTGTTGTTGTCTCCTCACTTTAGTTTCGTCCATCTCGGTTCACGACTACTAGATTTCCCAAACAGGGAGATGCCCATTGATTAGATGGTTGGTTGTAATCGAATCCCAAATTTGACATCCTTTTCAGGCGGCTTGTGGTTGTTCTGGAGGTTGTAAGCCAAATGCTGTTAAATCCTCACCTGCATTGTGCTTCAAAGTGGACACTTGTGTTCAAAGTCAAAGTCATAGAAAGGGCACAGATGAGGTTCACAAAGAAGTTGGGTTACTAATTTAGACCACATCCACCCTAACAGACACCCACTTAATGTCGAGCACTATGTTCCAGTCTGTTAAGTGGACTTGACACCTCATACGGCTGGTGTAAGTGCCACTTTGTCATGCGAGATTCAGACAGTGACAAGTGGCACTCAGGGCTGATGGCATTTTGTCTTCTTTTTCCACTCACATCACTAAGAATGTATTTTCACCCTAATTTACGAAAAATATCTATTTGTATTGGTAAGGCCAAAAAGAATTCCTTGACCATGCCGTTATTTTTACCTTGTTTTATTGCCATTAGCGAATATGTGTTGCATGATGGCACCGTCTGGGCATTGCAGTCTGTATGCCAAGCGTTTACTTTTGTCTGCACCTTCACTCCTCCCTATGCTCCGTCTGTGGTTTAGGGGGGTTGCCTTTTTAGATTTAGCTCATCTCTTGCCTGGCCTTTTCTTTCTGTTTAGACTTTCTGTACTTTTAATGATCAACCGTCCTCTGTCTCTCATGAATGGTAGCCTAAAAACCTGGAGCCCTGCAATGCTGCTAACAGTGCCACTCACAGACATGGCCTGAAATCTACAAGTTCGGTGAGCTAAATAAGGTTGTGAATTTGCTTAGCAGCCGCTTTGTGATGGTCTTGGTCGGCTCCACTCTCCTTTGCTGCATCTGGGAGCCCTTCAGCCCGTAACTGTCGACAGTCGTGTCCCGAGATGAGCCAAGCAAATGAAGATATACACAGTCAGCAAGGGGTTGGTGCAAATAGTGTCCTTGCTTTCAATCAAAAAAATCCCCAAAAAGTACACTGCATCACATTGTCCCAATAAATAAATAATCCATAAAATCAATGAGAGTGGTTACAATTCCAAATAAATATGTATCCATAAAACAAGGTACAAGTCACAGGCAAGAAGAGGTTCTTTAGAAAGTCACAAGCCCTGGTGCAACAGTCTTAAAACCTGATGCCTCTGCTGCTCACCCATCAGGGTCTACTCAGCCCCCAGAGACACCTGCCGACAAGCGCAGTCATCCTTCACATGGGTGTGCACTCTCGCCACAAACCTGACTCATGCCCCTTGTCACACTCCTTCTGCTCCATTCACTGTCCATCGGGGAGCTTTTGGTTTCTTCTGCTCCCCAGCAGCTCAGTAGGAACAAACCTCAGCCCCGTCTTGAGCATCGGCCACACGCTTCTCTGCTGTGGCTCACTTCTCATCCTGCCATCTCTTATCATCTCTTCCTTTAACCTTTGTGTCTTTCTCTCCTCTATTTATCTTTTTTTTCAGTCTTTCTCTGTCCTTCCTTTATCGTTAAGGCTCCTTTTTATCCCCCCTGATTGGGTGCTTTGTCTACTCTGCGGTGTGAATGAGGCGCCTGACTGATCTGCTCGCATTCACACATGTATGCGTGATATGTCAAGCACCCCAATCAACCCCGGAGTGAGGCGTGTGCTCGCAGGCACCCATACCCAATCAGAGCCCGCACTTCATGGGACACCATTATTGATTTAAAAATCAATAATTAAAAATGGCACTTTGCCACTGACCTCTTATCACACACTTGCAACATATACTTGGATTTACTTAGCAGCTCTCAAAGTTTGTTTGACGCTTGAAATTGTCTTCGGTTAATCTTTGCAATTGCAACATGCAAATGGCAAACAGAATGCTCTTGGCATCTACGTACGCACATAACCGAGCAAATTCTGTGTGTAATCTACAGTATGAAGGCGTCCATAAATAAAACAGTAGCACCCACTCAGGCTGTTGTTTTGTCCCCATGGATTTTTATTACGGATCTTCTTCCTTCCAAAGGGTTTACTACCATATCAATGGCTGTTGATAGTTTTTTGAAATAAATTAATTTAGGAAGCTGTCGTATGCATAGATTTTGCCAGATGTTTTTCCAAGCAGGGTAACATGAGTGTGTTTCAAGAATCTATTGAAGACCACTAATGTGGTAGAGAACCCTTTGGAAGGAGGAAGGTCCATACTAAAATTAATGGGAACATGAGAGGTGTTGAATTTCAGGTGGCGTGAAGTTATTCAGTTTCCAAGACTACAAGAATTAGGTGTACCCAATTTTACATCCTTTTGATGATTTCTTCACTTGAAAATAAATGAAAGTTTCCAATCTTTAATAATATTTCAAAAGGTCTATCAAGGTCGTCCAGTTCTATGAAGTACCAACCAGAAAGAGCGGCATGGCCCCGGCTTGGATGCCCTAACTTGGTTTGTTCTTCTCAGGCCTGCAGGTGAAATAAAAAATAGTTTTAGCAGAGGCCCCCCATCTTGTTGTGAAGTGCTATCACATATTTCAGTGGTGCCACACTTGCGTGACGATCAACATACAATGTGTCATACTATAATGCAGGGTCGCAAAGCCATTGCTGTGAGTATGAAAAGTGAGTGAAAGTCCAAATTTGTAAGTTAAAATGTTACAATTTAGAAGCAGCTCTCTGAGAAACTTGTAGTTAAAAACAGTTCACTGTAGTATCATGCAAAATGTCAGCAGTCACAAAGCAGCAATTTGTCTCCTCAGCCCACTACCTGTAACTATTGTAGTGCTGATAGAGAGTCACGAGAGACATGAATGTCACTGCCGAGGTAAGTAAACCTCTCGATGAGGTCAACACTCTCTCTGCAGACAGACACACTGCTGATGGCTGTGCCTAAGAGGTCATAAAAAGGCCTGGCTCTTGATTTTTATCCAGGACACTCGCAAGCCCAGACACTCAGACTCCTCGCTCAGTCCCTCAAGAACCTCAGTCAGAGCCTCCATTGACTCCGCAAAGATCACAGAATAGTCAGTAAAGTCAAGATCAGTGAATCTTTCTTCAACAACAGATGCCCCACAGTCGCTGGAGCCCATGACCCTGGCCAACATCCAGTCCTTGCAAGCATTGAACAGAGTAAGAGCAAGAACACACCCCTGACGAACACAAGAATCAGCTGGTGAAAACACAGAGGTTCTGCCTCCACTCTGCACAGCACTCACAGTATCTGTGTACAGGCTGGCATGATATCCAGCAGCCTTGAGGGGATCCCAGGAAGTCTCAGGATGTCCCACAGGGCAGTTTGATCAACTGAGTCGAACGCTTTACAAAAATCGACTAAGGCTGCAAAGAAACTTTACTGATATTCATGTTTTGAGCTCAATGAGAACCCACAGTACCAGAATACAGTCAATGGTAGACTTCTTAGGTGTAAAATCAGACTGTTCCGGTCGCTGGTAGGTGAGCAGTGATCACGGATCCTATTGAGGACGACCCTAGCAAGGATCTTACCCAGCACCGAGAGCAGTGTTATCCCCCTGTAGTTTCCGCAATCCAGGTGAACACCCTTTCCTTTCCAGATAGGGATGACAAGTCCCATTTTCCAGTCACTTGGGATGACACCCGTCTCTCAAATGGAAGCAAAGATTGCTTGAAATGCCAGGAGAACAACCTTACCGCCAGCCTTATGCTTAAATGTGTGTCTTTCTAACCTGCAATATGCCACCACTCTCCACTGCCATGATAAATAAGAATGTCAGAAAAGACAGAACTCTATTTTGATTAAGAGAAGACACAAATCCTCTTTGGTGATATACTCCTTTCCCTATTTTACATATCACTTGTTCAGCTAATACTAATAATAACATTTTATTTATATAGCACACTAAATAACAAACTCATGTCAAAGTGTATCACAAGGAAAGAACTATATTACAACAGTAATTAAGAACAATAATAGTGTAAGAATCCTAAAACAAAATTTCAGATGACAAAATGTTATACAAAAATAAGAACAAGTCACCATGCATACAAATCCATAAGCAGATTAAACAGACATATCCTTTGATCTCCCAGAAAATTACTCAGTTTTGCAGAGGCTTTGTCAGATTTTGTCTGAGCACCAACAACAGAAAGGCATGACAGCGGTGCCAGCTTCGACTGCGGGACCACCTAAAGGTTAGTGGCTCAAGGGGCTACAATGGTAATACAGGGAGATTCACTCGAAAGAATATTCTGTTGTAACTCCCATTAGGATGAAGCAATCTGAACCAAAACAAATACGCTCTATAACTTGACGTATGTGTAATCGATTGCATTACATGCGATGCTGGAAGTGGTTTCCGTTTTCTGCCAGACACATTTCGACGCAGCGCTCCATGTTCCTGTACATATTGGCAAACTTCTCGGGGTGATTAGCAGCAATTTCATGTTGAATGTTTTCCTTCAAATCTTCCACAGTGCGAGGCTTGTTCGGATGGACTTTTCCTTTGAGCAGAGCCCAAAGGAAGAAGTCTGGTGGTGTCAGATCCAGCGACCGTGGTAGCCAAAGCCCCTTTGAAATGACCCTGTTGCCACAGAAGGACTTAATTTCTGCCATGCTCCTTGCCGATGTGTGACACGTTGCTCCATATTACTGGAAGTAACCTTATGTTAATTCACGAACATCCAGTTGATTCTGACATCGCTTAAATGGATTTGTGACCCAATACGTTTGCAACATGAACATGCGCTGCTCAATACTGGACACCACCATCTTGATGAGAAGTCAATTGACTGAGTGAAGGGCTATGGGCAGTATGCTCCCAGAAGTTGCAAATGGGGGTTAAAAGTCGCAATGGCTGCCTACCTCATTGCTCCGGCGCAGGGGCATCCCAGCTTGTTTGAAGCTCCATATCCTGAAAACACATTGCACGTTGTTTCGTTCAGATTGTTTCATCCTAGCGAGAGTTATTACAAATTATTCAGGGCCTCTTTCGAGTGAATCTGCCTGTACATTTATACACATAAAACAAGAAACTTGGATTGTCATCCAATGCAAAGAGAACACAACTGGGGTGAAGCAAGAGTCTTTCAATCGTGTTGGTCAGCACACATGCAGCGCAGCAGACTGGGGAGACCTTGGAGAGGAGGCCTATCAGAGACTTGGATTAGACACTATGGGAGGAAATAGAAGCACAGGCCGAATTCACTGTGTTCGATTTAGATGCATGTGGTGCATAGTTTGCTAAGCTCCTGTAGGAAAAGTAAGAATTTAATATGGGGGAATTACCGTATATACTCACGTATAAGTCGGGTTTTGAAACCCTGAAAAATCGATCATAAAATGAGACTCCAACTTATACGCCCGTTCAAAAATGCGACACTTAATTTATTTATTATTTTTTTACATCTTCTTGCTTCCTCCAATCTCGCATCAGTTTCTCAGACACATCGAATTTTGTTGCAGCAGCGCAGTTACCAATTTCTTTTACTACTTCAGCGACTTTTGCGTCTGATACAGCGCATTGCCGCACCCACATAGAAAAGAAAGGTAGTGTGCTCCGTGGTTACTCTCTCAGGTGGGCGTTAGCATATCATAATCTCTTGGACCAATAGCGTGAGTTTTCTGCATTCGACTTATACGATCAACATTATAAAATACCGGAAATTATATGATAAAATCAAGTCCCGAGTTATCTGTGGGAGAACTTATCTGTGAGTATATACGGTAATCTTTTATTCACCAGTGCCCCTTAATGCTTTGCAAGGCCCGTGTGATATTAAGGAGCTCTAGCAGCCATGTTGGATGGGAATGTCACTAACTGATCTGCTCTACCTGCCCAATTTATACAGATTTCTACTGTAATTATTCTCTGCCTTACACTTTATGGCACTGCCCGATCCACTTCACGTATGTGAGAATCATTTATGGTGTATACAGACATGCATGATGTCACTACTAGGGTTGCGTGTTACAGAAGTACTGGAAAATTACCAGCATTATGGGATACTCTGTACCAGAAATATACATCGGCTTTTCTCTCAATCCCCACCACCCATGACTTCTAACACTCCCTTACTGCAACTGTAGCAAAAAGTCTGTTTTGTAAATTTCATGAAACAGCTCTCTTTGACGCAATTGGAACTTCATGACAGAACCTAATGGCTTTTCCGCATTCAACTTATAAGACCAACATTATAAAATACCAGAAATTATACTGTAAAATCAAGCCCCGGCTTATCCGTGAGTATATGCGGTAATGATCGGTTTTAACTTCTGCAATGCACATAATTAATCAGATAGCTCTGTAAGGCTCTTACTTAATTTACCTTGCCTTTACCTTGTAGGAGGAAGTCTCTGGCCATTAGATGTACATCATGATAACTGAAGCACTCTCATTTTATGAAATGCAGTCATTAGTTTGGAGTTTGGTGATGCTGGATTTCTGTTTTAACAGGCCACTAAAAACCTAGCACTGCTCACTTTGTTCTGCACCCTCCCAGGATCTCTTCTCTACCCCTCTCACCCTGACTTATCGTGGCTTTGCCTGCACCTCCATCTTCATACTACATATGACCTCATTATCAGAACGTCTACCTTTTCCTAATCAGCTGCATGGTTAATAACTCAGTATCTTTTTGAAATTACTTTTCCATTTCAATGTCTTTCCATTCTTCTTCACTTTTTGCCACCAGTACAAGATGGTCAGTGTTCAACAACTTCCATTACAGTCCTTCACGTACTCTGGTCACCACCTCTGTGATCATCAAGAAGAGCAGTGGATTTGAACAGATCCCCCATGAACACCTGCCAGCTCTGACTAACCCCATCTGCTCTCCTAACTGCCATTCATGTTTCATCACATGTCGACATCAACACAGACCAGCAATGCCAACTTTGTCCTGCACACCTAATAAATAAAAGTAACAACTAAATCTTAGAAATCTAAGCGTAGATTCAGTTTTGACGAATTACCTCACCATTAATCATACTATAATGGATGCTAGACTTTCTTATCTATCACACCTTTGCTTTTGATTTGCTGCTGTTCACCTGCGCACAGAAGTCCTTCATCCACTTGTCAGTATCACACAAACATGGGACAGCCTGGAGATCAAGCTGTGTTACCTTCATGACCAGGCGTGCCATCCCACTGCAGTTTCCCCACATCAGAACTAATGGAGCACACTTCAGATTTATAGATCAAACCTGCTCCTCGACACTGAAAAACAATGGCAAGTAAGACCTTGAGAAAGCGCCAAGACCACTGGGGCTTTCATGTACATCAGTTTCACAGGTCTATCGAGAATGGGGTGTGACAAGCAGAGGTGGCTCCTGCTTTGACACTTAGGTACAGGTGTGGATGAGGGTCTGCTGTTTTCCCCATGGAAGTTCTCTTTATCTCCTGACTCCTCCAGCTGAGACTAATTAGTCTTACTCAGCACTGGCTCAAGGCTTACATTGCAGCTTTTCCGAAAATCCACTAGTTAAAGGACAAGATGTGCTGTGCCCAGACACATGCAGTGTAGCCATCTTTACAGGGTCAGAGAATTAGAGACCCCTTCCTAGGAGCAGACACACTCACACACATCCCACAGGTTGCTGTCCTTGATGGGAGCTCCCTAACTTGTTGGGTTTTTTTTTTGCCAGTCTGCAGCTTTAATCCTCTTTGTTTTGTTTGTTTCTGTTGCTACGTATGATGTAATGGCAGCTGGAAAAGGGATGGGACGCGGCCCACTAGAGCACTGCGCAACGCCTTTCCTTGAAACATGCAGCCAGAGCCTCCTTCAGGAGTTTGATTGAACTTGAAGTGCGTCGGATTTGTCTGTCTGGATGGTGACACATTAAAGGAACACAGTGCAGAGCTGCTTTAAATATTTGTCTGAACGCTGCATTTACACAATTAACCCCTACAAAAGACTTCATGACCTGACGTCAGACTAGAGAGCTGTCTTTGTTCTGTTATGCCACACTCACAGTGGGCTTCACAGGATATTTGACTGTGTCCCCACCACAGTTAATTTAATTCCAGGTCCAGTGTCAAAAATTTAAATTGACAAGGAAATGCACCGACATCCAGTCCTCCAATAAAGGTCGGTCATATAGAGCAAGCTGAACATACCAACCCACCGTAAGCACAATGCCGATCTAACAGTCGTAAGTGGTGCTCTTCAGCTAAACATTGATGTAAGAATGTAAAAGCAGGGATTGTATGCATGCACAAGTTGGGGAGTATTGGACGATCTCTTATTTTTGTCAGCAAGCATTTCTCTGTCCTTGTTGTTATTGCATTCTGTGTATCATGGAGTGTTTTTGGCATGTCACTGTGTCGTAGTATTCAGGCTTAGGTCTCGTCAGTCCTCATCGCTGCACCACCTCCTGTGTTTGGCTTGATGTTCAGGAGATGTCACCATTGGGGTTCTGTATTTTACACCCCCAATGATCACTTTGGTGTGAAGACATGAGCACAAGTCAGTTTGCTATCCTGTCGTTGTTGCGTGTGCATTCTGTTTCTCGGTACTCGGCACTCAGCAAATACCACTGCTGTCGTCATTCTTATTATGTGCGTCATGCTCAGCAGACGTTGTCGCCGCCACTCTTTTCCCCTTCAACAATAGCATCTTCTCAGTTTGCTATAAGAGAGATGCAAATCCCAATGACTTCATGCAGGTTGCCTCTACCCTAATTTTTTTGCTTCTCCAGCGTATCACATGACGTAATCTTTTGGTTAAGACCAAGATCAATGTTTTAGCTAATGTTGCCCGGTATACCAGTACTGGTAAAATATAAAGAAAACCTAATTTTAAAAAATTGTACAATGCAAGCATTTTAGGATTTTCAGCATCAATGCGAAGTCAAGCAAATTGACACCTTTTATTAGTTAAACAAAAAGATGACCATATGCAAGCTTTTGAGGCAACTCAGGCCCCTTCTTCAGGCGAGATGTAATACAGAGACTGGAGTTCCCTGTGTTTATATATATATTAATATATTACATCCATAATGGCTCATACGGTACAACACCCGACTGCTACAGGATTTTCAGTATCGGCAGTAAACGTCAGCTTTCCTTTTAATCCACTCAGTGACACTCGCTACTGCAGTTGTGGAAAAACGTTTGTTTTTTGTAGTCTCACGAAACAAAACTTCATGCTTTGACTCAATAAGAACGTCATGTGATTTATTGCTTCAGCGCAATCAGGACTTCACCAGGGTTAATTCTTGAACATAGTTGGGACTCCACTAGGATCCTATTGCTTCAATGGGATTAGGATTTCGCAGCTATGAAAGGGAAGTGGTGCATAGTGTAGCGCACTAGGGAGATTGGAGTAAGACGGGAGGTATGTTGAAGTTATCCGTTATTTGCTTTTGAGCCATTTTGGCAATAATAGTTGGTATCGATACCAAAGGCACAATTTTAGTGCTGATCTAACACCAGTTCTAGCCTCTGTAAGTCTGTCCGATTTTCACGAGAGTACTACTTAACGGATTTAGATCGCGGTTTTTATCTATAATTTTCTTCAACATTCCGGCTGATTTTGCAACTTCTCTCATCGTACTAAGTATCATAGTTTTGTTGCGGCACCGGTTTATTTGCGCAAATCTGGAAGAGAGGCTGCGGGCCGAGGGGTGAGGGAAGCGTGACGTCGGTAGTGGGGAGCCGGGCAGAGCCATCCTCACTCACACGCCAGCCTTGGGCTCACTGCCCGGGGTTTGTTTCCTGCCTTGTGCCCTGTGTTGGCTGGGATTGGCTCCAGCAGACCCCTGTGACCCTGTAGTTAGAATATAGCGGGTTGGATGATGGATGGATGATTACAACAGAAGCCTAATTGTTAATGCTTTTTCATTTTATTTTGTGCCCTTCTTCTAGGTGTGCAGCTATAACCTTTGACCCAGACCTTCCAGCCACCAGTGTCATCATCACCTTTCACAATGAAGCTCGTTCCACCCTCCTACGGACAATCAAGAGGTATGTAAGGGGGCAGCCTCAGCCAGTAGTCCAAAGTTCTGTTTGCATTGATGAAGATGAGGGGGCAGATGAGTGGCAGGCACTGAGCAAGCCAATGCTGATTCTGGAAATGGATGGACGGCGTTTTCCTAATGTTGCATGATAAGAATTACTGCATGGTTTAAAAATTCTTCATTTGTTTAAGGAGTCCATGGGTTGATGGAAAAGTAATTCTTTGACTAGATACGCATTCCTCATCTAGGGGTAACGCTCACTAAGAACCTCCACCTTGGATATATATACAGGTTAAAGAAGTTCAGGATGATATTTTGTTGTGTTCCTCCTAAATAGAGGTGACTTTTTTTATTTTGTTTTAAGTAGTGTTGTGTCTAACGCTGTCACTTCACAACTTCAGAGTATGGCGTTGTGAATTTCCCCTTGGGATTAATAAAGTATCTATCTATCTATCTATCTATCTATCTATCTATCTATCTATCTATCTAT